>CM061548.1:384431440-385091717 GCA_030864215.1 Capsicum pubescens
GTTTTGAATTTGAGTTGGTAAATGACTTAGTCACTTGAAAATTGTCAAGTATGAGAATTTTATAGGTGATTTTTGTGATCAGAATATGGTTTGTTAGGTGAATAATTCACTTTGAAAATTGTTAGTTATAGGGACTTTAAAGGTGATTTTTTTGTTATGAATATGGTTGGAAAGTTAGTTAGTCACTTGAAAATGGTTAAGTATAGGAACTTTATAGGTGATTTGTGTGTTATGGATATGGTTTGTTAGGTGTATTATTCACTTTTAAATGGTAAAGTATAGGGACTTTAAAGATGATTTTTGTATTTTTAATATGGTTTGTTAGGTGAATTATTCACTTTGAAAATGGATAAGTAGAGGGATTTGACACGTGATTTTTGTGTTATAAATATGGTTTGTTAGGTGAATTATTCACTTGAAAATGGTTAAATATATGGACTTTAAAGGTGATTTTTGTGCTTTGAATGTGAGTTGGTAAGTGACTAAGTCACTAGAAAATGGTTAAGTATAGGGATTTTTAAGGTGATTTTTGTGTTTTGAATTTGAGTTGGTAAGTGACTTAGTCATTTGAAAATGGTTTAAGTATGGGAACTTTATAGGTGATTTTTGTCTTTTGAATATGGTTTGTTAAGTGAATTATTCACTTTAAATTGCCTAAATATAGGGACTTTAAAGGTGATTTTTATGTTTTGAATGTGTGTTGGTAAGTGACTAAGTCACTAGAAAATATTTAAGTATAGGGATTTTGAAGGTAATTTTGTTGTTTTGACTGAGAGTTGGTAAGTGACTAAGTCATTAGAAAAAGGTTTAGTATAGAGATTTTGAAGGTGATTTTTGTGTTTTGAATTTGACATGGTAAGTTACTTAGTCACATAAAAATGGTTAAGTATAGGAACTTTATAAGTGTTTTTTGTGTTTTGTATGTGAGTTTGAATGTAAGTTGGTAAGTGACTATTTCACTAGAAATTGGTTAAGTATAGAGATTTTCAAGGTGATTTTTGTGTGTTTGAATTTGAGTTGTTAAGTGACTTAGTCATTTTAAAATGGTTAAGTATAGGAACTTTATAGGTGATTTTTGTAATTTGAATATGGTTTGTTAGGTGAATAATTCACTTTAAAATTGGTTAAGTATAGGGACTTTAAAGATAAATATTGTGTTATGAATATGGGTTGTTAGCAGAATTATTCAGTTGAAAATTGTTAAGTATTTGCACTTTAAAGGTGATTTTTGTTTTTCGAATGTGAGTTGGTAAGTGTCTAAGTCACTAGAAAATGGTTAAGTATAGGAATTTTTGAGGTGATTTTTGTGTTTTGAATTTGGGTTGGTAAATGACTTAGTCACTTGAAAATTGTCAAGTATTAGAATTTTATAGGTGATTTTTGTGATTAGAATATGGTTTGTTAGGTGAATAATTCACTTTGAAAATTGTTAATTATAGGGACTTTAAAGTTGATTTTTGTGTTATGAATATGGTTGGTAAGGTAAATTATTCACTTGAAAATGGTTATGTATATGGACTTTAAAGGTGATTTTTGTGATTTGAATGTGAGATGGTAAGTGACTAAGTCACTTGAAAATGGTTAAGTATAGGGATTTTCAAAGTAATTTTTCTGTTTTGAATTTGAGTTGGTGAGTTACTTAGTCACTTGAAAATTGTAAGTATAGGAAATTATAGGTGATTTTTGTATTTTGAATATGGTTTGTTAGGTGAATTATTCACTTTGAAAATACTTAATTATCGGGACTTTAAAGGTGATCTTTGTGTTTTCAATGTGAGTTGGTAAGTGACTAAGTCACTATAAATTAGTTAAGTATAGGGATTTTGATGGTGATTTTTCTATTTTGAATGTGAGTTGATAAGTGACTAAGTCACTAGAAAATGGTTAAGTATTGGAATTTTTAAAGTAATTTTTGTGTTTTTAATTTGAGTTGGTAAGTTACTTAGTCCCTTGAAAATGGTTAAGTATAGGAACTTTATAGGTGATTTTTGTGTTTTGATTATTGTTTGTTAGGTGAATTATTCACTATGAAAATGGTTAATTATAGGGACTTTAAAGGTGATTTTTGTGTTATGAATATGGTTTGTTAGGTGAATTATTCACTTGAAAGTGGTTAAGTATATGGACTTTAAAGATGATTTTTGTGTTTTAAATGTGAGTTGGTAAGTGACTAAGTTACTTGAAAAAGGTTAAGTATAGGGATTTTGAAGGTGATTTTTGTGTTTTGAATTTGAGTTGGTAAGTTACTTAGTCACTTGAAAATGGTTAAGTATAGGAACTTTTTAGGTGATTTTTGTGTTTTGAATATGGTTTGTTCGGTGAATTATTCAATTTGAAAATGGTTTATTATAGGGACTTTAAAGGTGATTTTTTTGTTTTGACTATAAGTTGGTAAGTGATTAAGTCTCTACAAAAAGGTTAAGTATAGAGTTTTTGAATGTGATTTTTGTGTTTTGAATTTGAGTTGGTAAGTTACTTAGTCACTTGAAAATGGTGAAGTGTGGGAACTTTATAGGTGATTTTTCTGTTATGAATATGATTTGTTAGGTGAATTAGTCACTTTTAAATGTTTAAGTATAGAGACTTTAAAGGTGATTTATGTGTTTTGAATGTGAGTTGGTATGTGACCAAGTAACTAGAAAATGGCTAAGTATAGAGAAGTTCAAGGTGATTTTTGTCTTTTGAATTTGTGTCTGTTAGTGACTTAGTCATTTGAATATGGTTAAGAATAGGAACTTTATAGGTGATCTTTGTGTTTTGAATATGGTTTGTTAGGTGAATTATTCACTCTTAAAATCATTAAGTATAGAAACTTTAAAGGTGATTTTTGTGTTACGAATATAGTTTGTCAGGTGAATTATTCACTTGAAAATGGTTTAGTATAGGGACTTCAAAGGTGATTTTTTTCTTTTTAATGTAAGTTGGTAAGTGACTAAGTCACTAGAAAATGGTAAATTATAGCGGTTTTAAAGGAGATTATTCTGTTTTGAAAGTGAGTTCGCAAGTGACTAAATCACTAGAAAAAGGTTAAGTATAGAGATTTGAAAGGTGATTTTTGTGTTTTTAATTTAAGTTAGTAAGTTACTTAGTCACTTGAAAATGGTAAAGTATAGGAACTTTATAGTTAATTTTTGTGTTATCAATATGGTTTGTTCGGTCTATTATTCTCTTGAAAATTGTTAAGTATCGGGACTTTAAAGGTTATTTTTGTGTTATGAATATGGTTTGTTAGGTGATTATTCACTTGAAAATGTTTAAGTATAGGGACTTTAAAAGTGATTTTTCTCTTTTGAATGTGAGTTGGTAAGTGACTATGTCATTTGAAAATGGTTAAGTAAAGGGATTTTGTAGGTGATTTTTGTGTTTTCAATTTGAGTTGGCAAGTGACTTAGTCAATTGAAAATGGTTAAGTATAGGAACTTTATAGGTGATTTTTGTGTTTTGAATATGGTTTGTTAGGTGAATTATTCACTTGAAAATGCTTAAGTATAGGGACTTTATAGGTTATTTTTGTGTTATAAATATGGTTTTTTAGGTGAATTAGTCACTAAAAAATGGTTACGTATAGGGATTTTGAAGGTGATTCTTGTGATTTGAATGTGAGTTGGTAAATGACTAAGTGTTTAGAAAATAGTTAAGCGTAGGGATATTCCAGGTGATTTTAGTGTTTTGAATGTGGTTTGTTAGGTGAATTATACAATTTGAAAATGGTTAAGTATAAGGACTTTAAAGGTGATTTTTTTGTTTTGAATATATGTTGGTAAGTGACTAAGTCACTACGAAATGGTTAAGTATAGGGATTTTCAATGTGATTTTTGTGTTTTGAATGAGTTGGGAAGTTATTTAGTCACTTGAAAATGGTTAAGTATGAGAACTTTATAGGTGATTTTTGTGTTATGAATATGGTTTATTAGGTGAATTAGTCACTTTTAAATGGTTAAGTATTGGGACTTTAAAGGTGATTTTTGTGTTTTGAATGTGAGTTGGTAAGTGACCTAGTCACTAGAAAATGGCTAAGTATAGGGAAGTTCAAGGTTATTTTTGTGTTTTGAATTTGAGTCTGTTAGTGACTTAGTCACTTAAGAATGGTTAAGAATAGGAACTTTATAGGTGATTTTTGTGTTTTGAATGTGGTTTGTTAGGTGAATTATTCACTTTTAAAATGGTTAAGTATAGAAACTTTAAAGGTGATTTTTGTGTTACGAATATGATTTGTCAGGTAAATTATTCACTTGAAAATTGTTAAGTATAGGAACTTTAAAGGTGATTTTTGTCTTTTTTATTGTGAGTTGGTAAGTGACTAAGTCACTAGAAAATGGTAAATTATAGGGATTTTAAAGGAGATTATTCTCTTTTGAAAGTGAGTTCGTAAGTGACTAAGTCACTAGAAAATGGTTAAGTCTTGATATTTCAAAGGTGATTTTTGTGTTTTGAATTTGAGTTTGTAAGTTACTTAGTCACTTGAAAATGGTAAAGTATAGGAACTTTATACGCAATTTTTGTGTTATGAATAGGGTTTGTTCGGTGAATTATTCACTTGAAAATTGTTAAGTATTGGGACTTTAAAGGTTATTTTTGTGTTATGAATATGGTTTGTTAGGTGATTATTCACTTGAAAATGATTAAGTATAGAGACTTTAATGGTGATTTTTGTGTTTTGAATGTGAATTGGTAAGTGACTAAGTCACTAGAAAATGGTTAAATATAGGGATTTTGAATGTGATTTTCTTGCTATGAATGTGAGTTCGTAAGTGACTAAGTCACAAGAAAATGGTTAAGTATAATGATTTTGAAGGTGATTTTTGTATTTTGAATTTGAGTTGGTAAGTTACTCAGTCACTTGATAATTGTTAGGTATAGGAACTTTATTGGTGATTTTTGCGTTATGAATATGGTTTGTTAGATGAATTATTCACATGAAAATTTTTAAGTAAAGGGAATTTAAAGGTGATTTTTGTGTTTTTAATGTGAGTTTGTATGTGACTAAGGCATTAGAAAATGGTTAAGTATAGTGATTTTGAAGGTGATTTTTGTGCTTTAAATTTGAATTAGTAAGTGACTTAGTCACTTGAAAATGGTTAAGTACAGGGACTTCAAAGGTGATTTTTGTGTTTTGATTGTGAGTTAGTAAGTGACTATGTCACTAGCAAATGATTAAGTATAGGGATTTTGAAGGTGATTTTTGTGTTTTGAATATAAGTTGGTAAGTTACTTAGTCACCAGAAAATGGTAAAGTATAGGAACTTTATATGTTACTTTTGTGTAATGAATATGGTTTTCTCGGTGAATTATTCACTTTAAAATTGTTAAGTATAGGGACTTTAAAGGTTATTTTTGTGTTATGAATATGGTTTTTTAGGTGAATTATTCACTTGAAAATGTTTAAGTATAGGGACTTTAAAGGTAATTTTTCTGTTTTGAATGTGAGTTGGTAAGTGACTAAGTCACTAGAAAATGGTTAAATATAGGGATTTTGAATTTGATTTTTGTGCTATGAATGTGAGTTCGTAAGTGACTAAGTCACAAGAAAATGGTTAAGTATAAATATTTTGAAGGTGATTTTTGTGTTTTGAATTTGAGTTGCAAATTTACTTAGTCACTTGAAAATTATTACGTATAGGATCTTTATTGGTGATTTTTGCGTTATGAATATGGTTTGTTAGGTGAATTATTCACTTGAAAATGGTTAAGTAAAGGGACTTTAAAGGTGATTTTTGTGTTTTGAATGTGAGTTGTTAAGTGACTATATCATTAGAAAATGGTTAAATATAGTGATTTTGAAGGTGATTTTTTGTGTTTTAAATTTGAATTAGTAAGTGATCTAGTCACTTGAAAATGGTTAAGTATAAGAACTTTATAGGTGATTTTTGTGTTTTGAAAGTGAGTTGGTAAGTGACTAAGTCACTAGAAAATGGTTATGTATAGGGATTTTGGAGGTGATTTTTGTGTTTTGAATTTGAGTTGGTAAGTGACTTAGTCTCTTGAAAATGGTTAAGTATAGAAACTTTATAGGTGATTTTTGTCAATTAAATATGGTTTGTTAGGTGAATTATTCACTTGAAAATGCTTAAGTATAGGGACTTTGAAGGTGATTTTTGTGTTTTGATTATGGTTTGTTAAGTGAATTATTCACTTTGAAAATTGTTAATTATAGGAAATTTAAACGTGATTTTTGTGTTATGAATATGGTTTTGTGAGGTAAATTATTCATTTGAAAATGGTTAAGTATATGGACTTTAAAGGTGATTTTTGTGTTTTGAATGTGAGTTGGTAAGTGACTAAGTCACTTGAAAATGGTTAAGTAAAGGGATTTTGTAGGTGATTTATGTTTTTTTAATTTGAGTAGGCATGTGACTTAGTCAATTGAAAATGGTTAAGTATAGGAACTTTATAGGTGATTTTTGTGTTTTGAATATGGTTTGTTAGGTGAATTATTCACTTGAAAATGCTTAAGTATAGGGACTTTGTAGGTGATTTTTGTGTTATGAATATGGTTTTTTAGGTGAATTAGTCACTAAAAATAGGTTACGTATAGGGATTTTGAAGGTTATTTTTGTGTTTTAAATGTGAGTTGGTAAGTGACTAAGTCTTTAGAAAATAGTTAAGTATAGGGATGTTCCAGGAGATTTTAGTGTTTTGAATGTGGTTTGTAAGGTGAATTATACAATTTGAAAATGTTTAAGTATAGGGACTTTAAAGGTAATTTTTTTGTTTTGAATATAAGTTGGTAAGTGACTAAGTCACTACAAAATGGTTAAGTATAGGGATTTTAAATATGATTTTTGTGTTTTGAATTTGAGTTGGTAAGTTACTTAGTCACTTGAAAATGGTTAAGTATGGGAACTTTATAGGTGATTTTGGTGTTATGAATATGGTTTGGTAGATAAATTTGTCACTTTTAAATAGTTAAGTATAGGGACTTTAAAGTTGATTTTTGTGTTTTGAATGTGAGTTGGTAAGTGACCAAGTCACTAGAAAATGGTTAAGTATAGGGAATTTCAAGGTGATTTTTGTGTTTTGAATATGAGTCTGTTAGTGACTTAGTCACTTGAAAATAGTTAAGAATAGGATATTTATAGGTTATTTTTGTGTTTTGAATATGGTTTGTTAGGTGAATTATTCCCTTTTAAAATGGTTACGTATAGAAACTTTTAAGGTTGTGTTACGAATATGGTTTGACAGGTGAATTATTCACTTGAAAATGGCCTAGTATAAGGACTTTAAAGGTGATTTTTGTCTTTTTTATTGTGAGTTGGTAAGTGACTAAGTCACAAGAAAATGGTAAAGTATAGGGATTTTAAAGGAGATTATTTTGTTTTGAAAGTGAGTTGTTAGGTGAATTATTCACTTAAAAATGCTTAAGTATAGGGACTTTAAAGGTGCTTTTTGTGTGTTGAATGTGAGTTGGTAAGTGACTAAGTCACTAGAAAATAGTTAAGTACAGGGATTCTGAAGGTGATTTTTGGGTTTTGAATTTGAGGTTGTAACTGACATAGTCACTTGACAATGGGTAAATATAGAAACTTTATAGGTGATTTTTGTGTTATAAATTCAGAAAAAGGATTGCTTTGCTATTTTTCCGGTGATCGCTAGTCGCTTTGACTTTAATTTAGGTCAAGCAAAGGTAAGTTGAATTCTCTCTAAATTGTTATAATAAAGTGTTGTTGTTTTTCATATTGAATTCTAGTGAAGCTGTGTGTGGCCTTGTTCGATTCACTAGCATAGTTGTTATCTTCTTTTTATTATTCATATTGAAGTCTAGTGAAGGCGTGTGTGGCCTTGTGCGATTCACTAGCATTGTTGTTATTGTTTGTAAAATGTGCTTTCTTAGGTGACTTAGTTGTGTGAAAATGTTTAAGTATATGGTTTGTTACGAACTTGAGGGTGATTTTTATGTTATGAAGATGGTTTGTGTTATGAATATGGTTTGTTAGGTGAATTATTCACTTGAAAATGGTTAAGTATAGAGACTTTAAAGGTGATTTTTGTGTTATGAATGCGAGTTGGTAAGTGACTAAGTCACAAGAAAATGGTTAAGTATAGAGATTTTGAAGGTGATTATTGTGTTTTGAATTTGAGTTGGTAAGTTACTTAGTCACATGAAAATGGTTAAGTATAGGGAATTTATAGGTGTTTGTTGTGTTTTAAATATGGTTTGTTAGGGGAATTATTCACTTGAAAATGGTTAAGTATAGGGACTTTAAAGGTGATTTTTGTGTTTTGAATGTGAGTTGTTAAATGACTAAGTCACTAGAAAATGGTTAAGTATAGGGATTTTGAAGGTGATTTTTGTATTTTGAATGTAAGTTTGTAATTGACTAAGTCACTAGAAAATGGTTAAGTATAGGGATTTTGAAGGTGATTTTTGTGTTTCGAATTTGAGTTGGTAAGTTACTTAGTCGCTTGAAAATGGTTAAGTATAGGGACTTTATATGTGATTTTTGTGTTATGAATATGGTTTTTTAGGTGAATTAGTCACTAAAAATAGTTACGTATAGGGATTTTTGTGTTTTGAATGTGAGTTGGTAAGTGACTAAGTCTTTAGAAAATAGTTAAGTAAAGGGATGTTCCAGGTAATTTTAGTATTTTGAATGAGGTTTGTTAGGTGAATTATACAATTTGAAAATGTTTAAGTACAGGGACTTTAAAGGTGATTTTTTTGTTTTGAATATAAGTTGTTTTTTTGTTTTGAATATAAGTTGGTAAGTGACTAAGTCACTACAAAATGGTTAAGTATAGGGAATTTGAATGTGATTTTTGTGTTTTGAATTTGAGTTGGTAAGTTACTTAGTCACTTGAAAATGGTTAAGTATGGGAACTTTATAGGTGATTTTTGTGCTATGAATATGGTTTGTAAGGTGAATTAGTCACTTTTAAATTGTTGAGTATAGGGACTTTAAAGGTGATTTTTGTGTTTTGAATGTGAGTTTGTAAGTGACCAAGTCACTAGAAAATGGTTAAGTATAGGCAAGTTCAAGGTGATTTTTATGTTTTGAATTTGAGTATGTTCGTGACTTAGTCTCATGAAAATGGTTAGGTATAGAAACTTTATAGATGATTTTTGTGTTTTGAATATGGTTTGTTAGGTGAATTATTCACTTTTAAAATGGTTAGGTATAGAAACTTTAAAGATGATTTTTGTGTTACGAATATGCTTTGTCAGGTGAATTATTCACTTGAAAATGGTTTAGTATAGGGACTTTAAAGGTGATTTTTATGTTTTTTATTGTGAGTTAGTAAGTGACTAAGTCACTAGAAAATGGTTAAGTATAGAGATTTCAAAGGTGATTTTTGTGTTTTGAATTTGAGTTTGTAAGTTACTTAGTCACTTGAAAATGGTAAAGTATAGGAACTTTATAGGTAATTTTTGTGTTATGAATATGATTTGTTCGGTGAATTATTCACTTGAAAATTGTTAAGTATAGGGACTTTAAAGGTTATTTTTGTGTTATGAATATGGATTGTTAGGTGATTATTCACTTGAAAATTTTTAAGTATAGGGACTTTAAAGATGATTTTTATGTTTTGAAGGTGAGTTGGTAAGTGACTATGTTACTAGAAAATGGTTAAATATAGGGATTTTAAATGTTACTTTTGTGCTATGAATGTGAGTTCGTGAGTGACTAAGTCACTAGAAAATGGTAAAATATAAAGATTTTAAAGGTGATTTCTGTGTTTTGAATTTGAGTTGGTAAGTTACTTAGTCACTTGAAAATTGTTAAGTATAGGAACTTTATTGGTGATTTTTGCGTTATGAATATGGTTTGTTAGGTGAATTATTCACTTGAAAATTTTTATGTAAAGGGAATTTAAATTTGATTTTTGTGTTTTGAATGTGAGATGGTATGTGATTAAGTCATTAGAAAATTGTTAAGAATAGTGATTTTTAAGGTGATTTTTGTGTTTTAAATTTGAATTAGTAAGTGACTTAGTCACTTGAAAATGGTTAAGTATAGGAACTTTATAGGTGATTTTTGTGTTTTGAATATGGTTTGTTAGGTGAATTATTCACTTTAAAATGGTTAAGTATAAGAACTTTAAAGGTAATTTTTGTGTTATGAATGTGAGTTGGTATTTGACTAAGTCACTAGAAAATGGTTAAGTATAGGGATTTTGGAGGTAATTTGTGTTTTGAATTTGAGTTGGTATGTGACTTAGTCTCTTGAAAATGGTTAAGTATAGGACCTTTATAGGTGATTTTTGTGTTTTGAATATGGTTTGTTAGGTGAATTATTCACTTCAAAATGCTAAAGTATAGGGACTTTAAAGGTGATTTTTGTATTTTGAATATGGTTTGTTAGGTGAATTATTCACTTTGAAAATTGTTAATTATAGGGAATTTAAACATGATTTTTTGTGTTATGAATATGGTTTGTAAGGTAAATTATTCATTTTAAAATGGTTAAGTATATGGACTTTGAAGGTGATTTTTGTGTTTTAAATTTGAGTTGGTAAGTGACATAGTCACTTGAAAATTGTTAAGTATAGGAACTTTATAGGTGATTTTTGTGTTTTGAATATGGTTTGTTAGGTGAATTATTCACTTGAAAATGGTTAAGTATAGCAACTTTATAGGTGATTTTAGTATTATGAAGATGGTTTGTTAGGTGAATTAGTCACTTTTAAATGGTTAAATATAGAGACTTTAAAGGTGATTTTTGTTTTTTGAATGAGAGTTGGTAAGTGCCCAAGTCACTAGAAAATGGTTACGTATAGGGAAGTTTAAGGTGATTTTTGTGTTTTGAATTTGAGTTGGTAAGTGACTTAGTCACTTGAAAATGGTTAAGTATAAGAACTTTATTGATGATTTTTGTGTTTTGTATATGGTTTGTTAGGTGAATTATTCACTTTGAAAATGGTTAATTATAGGGTCTTTAAATGTGATTTTTGTATTTTGAATGTGAATTGGTAAGTGACTAAGTCACTAGAAAATGGTTAAGTATAGGGATTTTGAAGGTGATTTTTATATTATCAATTTGAGTTGGTATTTTACTTAGTCAGTTGAAAATGGTTAAGCATAGGAACTTAATATGTGATTATTGTGTTTTGAATGTGGTTTGTTAGGTGAATTGTACACTTTGAAAATGTTTAAGTATAGGAAGTTTAAAAGTGATTTTTTTTGTGTTGAATGTAAGTTGGTCAGTGACTAAGTCACTACAAAATTGTTAAGTATAGGGATTTTGAAGGTGATTTTTGTGTTTTTAATTTGAGTTGGTAAGTTACTTAGTCATTTGAAAATGGTTAAGTATAGGAACTTTATAGGTAATTTTTGTGTTAAGAATACGGTTTGTTAGGTGAATTATTTACTTTTAAATTGTTAAGTATAGGGACTTTAAAGGTGATTTTTGTGTTTTGAATGTGCGTTGGTAAGGGACCGAGTCACTAGAAAATGGTTAAGTATTGGGATGTTCAAGGTGATTTTTTTGTTTTAAATTTGAGTTGGTAAGTGACTTAGTCACTTGAAAATGGTTAAGTATAGGAAATTTATAGGTGATTTTTGTGTTTTGAATATGGTTTGTTAGGTGAATTATTCTCTTTGAAAATGGTTAAGTATAGGGACTTTAAAGGTGATTTTTGTGTTTTGAATATGGTTTGTTAGGTGAATTATTTACTTGAAAATGATTAAGTATAGGTACTTTAAAAGTGATTTTTGTGTTGTGAATTTGAGTCTATAAGTGACCTAGTCAGTTGAAAATGGTTAAGAATAGGAAATTTATAGGTGATTTTTCTGTTTTGAGAATTGTTTGTTAGGCGAATTATTCACTTTTAAAATGGTTAAGTATATGAACTTTAAAGGTGATTTTTGGGTTATGAATATGGTTTTTCAGGTGAATTATTCACTTGAAACTGGTTTAGTATAAGGACTTTAAAGGTGATTTTTGTCTTTTTTATTGTGAGTTGGTAAGTGACTATGTCACTAGAAAATGTTTAATTATAGGGATTTTAAAGGTGATTGTTGTGTTTTGAAATTGAGTTCGTAAGTGACT
The DNA here is from genome assembly GCA_030864215.1 of Capsicum pubescens. Classification (NCBI taxonomy): domain Eukaryota; kingdom Viridiplantae; phylum Streptophyta; class Magnoliopsida; order Solanales; family Solanaceae; genus Capsicum; species Capsicum pubescens. Next base: position 384,443,428 of record CM061548.1, read on the forward strand.
AAGTCACTAGAAAATGGTTAAGTATAGACATTTTGAAGGTGATTTTTGTATTTTGAATTTGAGTTGGTAAGTTACTTAGTCACTTGAAAATGGTAAAGTATAGGTACTTTACAGGTGATTTTTGTGTTCTGAATATGTTTTGTTCGGTGAATTATTCACTTGAAAATTGTTAAGTATAGGGACTTTAAACGTTATTTTTGTGTTATGAATATTGTTTGTTAGGTGAATTATTCACTTGAAAATGTTTAAGTATAGGGACATTAATGGTGATATTTCTGTATTGAATGTGCGTTGGTAAGTTACTAAGTCACTAGAAAATGGTTAAGTATAGGACTTTTGTAGGTGATTTTTGTGTTTTGAATGTGAGTTGGTTAGTGACTAAGTCACTAGAAAATTGTGAAGTATAGTGATTTTGCAGGTGATTTTTGTGTTTTGAATTTGAGTTGGTAAGTTACTTAGTCACTTGAAAATGGCTAAGTGTAGGAACTTTATAGGTGATTTTTGTGTTATGAATTTTGGTTGTTAGGGGAATTATTTACTTTAAAATGGTTAAGTATACGGACTTTAAAGGTGCTTTTTGTGTTTTGAATGTCAGTTGGTAAGTGACTAAGTCACTAGAAAATTGTTAAGTACAGGGATTCTGCAGGTGATTTTTGGGTTTTGAATTTGAGTTGGTAACTGACATAGTCACTTGACAATGGTTAAGTATAGGAACTTTATAGGTGATTTTTGTGTTATAAATTCAGAAAATGGATTGCTTTGCTATTTTTCTGGTGATCGCTTGTCGCTTTGACTTGAATTTAGTTCAAGCAAAGGTAAGTTGAATTCTCTCTAATTTGTTATAATAACTTATTGATTATTTTCATATTGAATTCTAGTGAAGCTGTGTGTGGCCTTGTTCGATTCACTAGAATAGTTGTTATCTTCTTTTTATTGTTCATATTGAAGTCTAGTGAAGCCGTGTGTGTCCTTGTGCGATTCACTAGCATTGTTAATGATTGTTTGTAAAATGTGCTTTCTTAGGTGACTTAGTTGTGTGAAAATGTTTAAGTATATGGTTTGTTATGAACTTGAGGGTGATTTTTATGTTATGAATATGGTTTGTGTTATGAATATGGTTTTTGAATTTATGTTTGTAAGTGACTTAGTCATTAGAAAATGGTTAAGTATAGGAACTTCAAAGGTTATTTTTTTTTTTATGAATATGGTTTGTTAGGTGACTTATTCACTTGAAAATGGTTAAGTATAGAGACTTTAAAGGTGATTTTTGTGTTATGAATGTGAGTTGGTAAGTGACTAAGTCACTACACAGTAGTTAAGTATAGGGATTTTGAAGGTGATTTTTGTGTTTTTAATTTGAGTTGATAAGTTACTTAGTCATTTGAAAATGGTTAAGTATAGGAACTTTACAGGTAATTTTTGTGTTATAAATACGGTTTGTTAGGTGAATTATTTACTTTTAAATTGTTAAGTATAGGGACTTTAACGGTGATTTTTGTGTTTTGAATGTGCGTTGGTAAGTGACCAAGTCACAAGAAAATGGTTAAGTATAGGGATGTTCAAGGTGATTTTTTTGTTTTGAATTTGAGTTGGTAAGTGACTTAGTCTCTTGAAAATGGTTAAGTATAGGAACTTTATAGGTAATTTTTGTGTTATGAATACGGTTTGTTAGGTGAATCATTTACTTTTAAATTGTTAAGTATAGGGACTTTAAAGGTGATTTTTGTGTTTTGAATGTGCGTTGGTAAGTGACCGAGTCACTAGAAAATGGTTAAGTATAGGGATGTTCAAGGTGATTTTTTTGTTTTGAATTTGATTTGGTAAGTGACTTAGTCACTTGAAAATGGTTAAGTATAGGAACTTTATAGGTGATTTTTGTGTTTTGAATATGGTTTGTTAGGTGAATTATTCACTTTGAAAATTGTTAAGTATAGGGACTTTAAAGGTGATTTTTGTGTTTTGAATATGGTTTGTTAGGTGAATTATTCACTTGAAAATGATTAAGTATAGGTACTTTAAAAGTGATTTTTGTGTTGTGAATTTGAGTCTATAAGTGACTTAGTCAGTTGAAAATGGTTAAGAATAGGAAATTTATAGGTGATTTTTCTGTTTTGTGAATTGTTTGTTAGATGAATTATTCACTTTTAAAATGGTTAAGTATAGGAACTTTAAAGGTGATTTTTGGGTTATAAATATGGTTTGTCAGGTGAATTATTCACTTGAAACTGGTTTAGTATAGGGACTTTAAAGGTGATTTTTGTCTTTTTTATTGTAAGTTGGCAAGTGACTATGTCACTAGAAAATGTTTAATTATAGGGATTTTAAAGGTGATTGTTGTGTTTTGAAATTGAGTTCGTAAGTGACTAAGTCACTAGAAAATGGTTAAGTATAGACATTTTGAAGGTGATTTTTGTGTTTTGAATTTGAGTTGGTATGTTACTTAGTCACTTGAAAATGGTAAAGTATAGGAACTTTATAGGTGATTTTTGTGTTCTGAATATGTTTTGTTCGGTGAATTATTCGCTTGAAAATTGTAAAGTATAGGGACTTTAAACGTTATTTTTGTGTTATGAATATTGTTTGTTAGGTGAATTATTCACTTGAAAATGTTTAAGTATAGGGACATTAATGGTGATATTTCTGTTTTGAATGTGTGTTGGTAAGTTACTAAGTCACTAGAAAATGGTTAAGTATAGGACTTTTGTGGGTGATTTTTGTGTTTTTAATGTGAGTTGGTCAGTGACTATGTCACTAGAAAATTGGGAAGTATAGGGATTTTGAAGGTGATTTTTGTGTTTTGAATTTGAGTTGGTAAGTTACTTAGTCACTTGAAAATGGATAAGTGCAGGAACTTTATAGGTGATTTTTGTGTTATGAATTTGGGTTGTTAGGGGAATTATTTACTTGAAAATGGTTAAGTATACGGACTTTAAAGGTGCTTTTTGTGTTTTGAATGCCAGTTTGATTTGTGACTAAGTCACTGGAAAATAGTTAAGTACAGGGATTCTGAAGGTGATTTTTGGGTTTTGAATTTGAGTTGGTAACTGACATAGTCACTTGACAATGGTTATGTATAAGAACTTTATAGGTGATTTTTGTGTTATAAATTCAGAAAAAGGATTGCTCTTCTATTTTTCCGGTGATCGCTTGTTGCTTTGACTTTAATTTAGTTCAAGCAAAGGTAAGTTGAATTCTCTCTAATTGGTTATAATAAAGTATTGTTTATTTTCATATTGAATTCTATTGAAGCTGTGTGTGGCCTTGTTCGATTCACTAGCATAGTTGTGATCTTCTTTTGATTGTTCATATTGAAGTCTAGTGAAGCCGTGTGTGGCCTTGTGCGATTCACTAGCATTGTTAATGATTGTTTGTAAAATGTGCTTTCTTAGGTGACTTAGTTGTGTGAAAATGTTTAAGTATATGGTTTGTTATGAACTTGAGGGTGATTTTTATGTTACGAATATGGTTTGTGTTATGAATATGGTTTTTGCATTTAAGTTTGAAAGTGACTTAGTCATTAGAAAATTGTTAAGTATAGGAACTTCAAAGGTTATTTTTGTGTTATGAATATGGTTTGTTAGGTGACTTATTCACTTGAAAATGGTTAAGTATAGAGACTTTAAAGGTGATTTTTGTGTTATGAATGTGAGTTGGTAAGTGACTAAGTCTCTACACAATGGTTAAGTATAGGGATTTTGAAGGTGATTTTTGTGTTTTTAATTTGAGTTGGTAAGTTACTTAGTCATTTGAAAATGGTTAAGTATAGGAACTTTATAGGTAATTTTTGTGTTATAAATACGGTTTGTTAGGAGAATTATTTACTTTTAAATTGTTAAGTATAGGGACTTTAAAGGTGATTTTTGTGTTTTGAATGTGCGTTGGTAAGTGACCAAGTCACTAGAAAATGGTTAAGTATAGGGATGTTCAAGGTGATTTTTTTGTTTTGAATTTGAGTTGGTAAGTGACTTAGTCACTTGAAAATGGTTAAGTATAGGAACTTTATAGATGATTTTTGTGTTTTGAATATGGTTTGTTAGGTGAATTATTCACTTTTAAAATGGTTAAGTATAGAGACTTTAAAGTTGATTTTTGTGTTTTGAATATGGTTTGTTAGGTGAATTATTCACTTGAAAATGATTAAGTATAGGTACTTTAAAAGTTATTTTTGTGTTCTGAATTTGAGTCTGTAAGTGTCTTAGTCAGTTGAAAATGGTTAAGAATAGGAACTTTATACGTGATTTTTCTGTTTTGAGAATGGTTTGTTAGGTGAATTATTTACTTTTAAAATGGTTAAGTTTAGGAACTTTAAAGGTGATTTTTGTGTTATGAATATGGTTTGTCAGGTGAATTATTCACTTGAAAATGGTTTGGTATAGGGACTTTAAAGGTGATTTTTTCCTTTTTTATTGTGAGTTGGTAAGTGACTATGTCACTAGAAAATGGTTAATTATAGGGATTTTAAAGGTGATTATTGTGTTTTGAAAGTGAGTTCGTAAGTCACTAAGTCACTAGAAAATGGTTAAGTATAGACATTTTGAAGGTGATTTTTGTGTTTTGAATTTGAGTTGGTAAGTTACTTAGTCAATTGACAATGGTAAAGTATAGGAACTTTGTAGGTGATTTTTGTGTTATGAATATGTTTTGTTCGGTGAATTATTCACTTGAAAATTGTTAAGTATGGGGACTTTAAACGTTATTTTTTTGTTATGAATATTGTTTGTTAGGTGAATTATTCAATTGAAAATGTTTAAGTATAGGGACATTAAAGGTGATATTTCTGTTTTGAATGTGCGTTGGTAAATAACTAAGTCACTAGAAAATGGTTAAGTATAGGAATTTTGTAGGTGATTTTTGTGTTTTGAATGTGAGTTCGTTAGTGACTAAGTCACTTGAAAATGGTTAAGTATAGGGACTTTAGAGGTGCTTTTTGTGTTTTGAATGTGAGTTGGTAAGTGACTAAGTCACTAGAAAATAGTTAAGTAAAACGATTCTGAAGGTGATTTTTGGGTTTCGAATTTGAGTTGGTAACTGACATAGTCACTTGACAATGGTTAAGTATAGGAACTTTATAGGTGATTTTTGTTTTATAAATTCAGAAAAAGGATTGCTTTACTATTTTTCCGGTGATCGCTTGTCGCTTTGACTTTAATTTTGTTCAAGCAAAGGTAAGTTGAATTCTCTCTAATTTGTTATTATAAAGCGTTGTTTATTTTCATATTGAATTCTAGTGAAGCTGTGTGTGGCCTTGTTCGATTCACTAGCATAGTTGTTATCTTCTTTTTATTGTTTAAATTGAAGTCTAGAGAAGCCGTGTGTGGCCTTGTGCGATTCACTAGCATTGTTGTTGATTGTTTGTAAAATGTGCTTTCTTAGGTTACTTAGTTGTGTGAAAATGTTTAAGTATATTGTTTTTTATGAACTTGAGGGTGATTTTTATGTTATGAATATGGTTTGTGTTATGAATATGGTTTTTGAATTTAAATTTGTAAGTGACATAGTCACTAGAAAATGGTTAAGTATAGGAACTTCAAAGGTGATTTTTGTGTTATGAATATGGTTTATTAGGTAACTTATTTACTTTAAAATGGTTAAGTATAGAGACTTTAAAGGTGATTTTTGTGTTATGAATGTGAGTTGGTAAGTGACTAAGTCACTACAAAATGGTTAAGTATAGGGATTTTGTAGGTGATTTTTGTGTTTCTAATTTGAGTTGGTAAGTTACTTAGTCATTTGAATATGGTTAAGTATAGGAACTTTACAGGTAATTTTTGTGTTATGAAAACGGTTAGTTAGGTGAATTATTTACTTTTAAATTGTTAAGTATAGGGACTTTAAAGGTGATTTTTGTGTTTTGAATGTGCGTTGGTAAGTGACCAAGTCACCAGAAAATGGTTAAGTATAGGGATGTTCAAGGTGATTTTTTTGTTTTGAATTTGAGTTGGTAAGTGACTTAGTCACTTGAAAATGGTTAAGTACAGGAACTTATAGGTGATTTTTGTGTTTTGAATATAGTTTGTTAGGTGAATTATTCACATTGAAAATGGTTAAGTATAGGGACTTTAATGGTGATTTTTTTGTTTTGAATTTGAGTTGGTAAGTTACTTAGTCACTTGAAAATGGTTAAGTATAGGAACTTTATAGGTGATTTTTGTGTTATGAATATGGTTTGTTAGGTGAATTATTCACTTGAAAATGGTTAAGTATAGGAACTTTAAAGGTGATATTTCTATTTTGAATGTGAGTTGGTAAGTGACTAAGTCACTAGAAAATGGTTATGTACAAAGATTTTGAAGGTGATTTTTGTGTTTTGAATTTGAGTTGGTAAGTGAATTAGTCACTTGAAAATGGTTAAGTATAGGAACTTTATAGATGTTTTTTGTGTTTTGAATATGGTTTGATAGGTGAATTATTCACTTTGAAAATGGTTAAGTATAGGGACTTTAAAGATGATTTTTGTGTTATGAATATAGTTTGTTAGGTAAATCATTCACTTGAAAATTGTTAAGTATAGGGACTTTAAAGGTGATTTTTGTTTTTTGAATGTGAGTTGGTAAGTGACTAAGTCAATAGAAAATGGTTAAGTACAGGGATTTTGTAGGTGATTTTTGTGTTTTGAATGTGAGTTGGTAAGTGACTAAGTCACTAGAAAAAGGTTAAGTATAGGGATTTTGAAGGTGATTTTTATGTTTTGAATTTGAGTTGGTAAGTTACTTAGTCATTTGAAAATGGTTAAGTATAGAAACTTTATAGGTGATTTTTGTGTTTTGAATATGGTTTGTAAGGTGATTTATTCACTTTGAAAATTGTTAAGTATAATGACTTTAAAGGTGATTTTTGTGTTTCTAATGTGAGTTGGTAAGTGACTAAATCACTAGAAAATGGTTAAGTATAGTGATTTTGAAAGTGATTTTTGTGTTTTGAATTTGAGTTGGTAAGTAACTTAGTCATTTGAAAATGGTTAAGTATAGGGACTTTAAATGTGATTTTTGTGTTATGAATATGGTTTGTTAAGTGAATAATTCACTTTAGAATGGTTAAGTATAGGGACTTTAAAGGTTATTTTTGTGTTATGAATGTGATTTGGTAAGTGACTATGTCACTAGAAAATGGTTAAGTATAGGAATTTTTAAGGTGATTTTTGTGTTTTGAATTTGAGTTGATAAGTTACTTAGTTACTTGAAAATGGTTTAGGAACTTTAAAGGTGATTTTTGTGTTATGAATATGGTTTGTTTGGTGAATTATTCACTTGAAAATGGTTAAGTATTGAGACTTTAAAGGTGATTTTTGTGTTTTGAATGTGAGTTGGTAAGTGATTAAGTCACTAGAAAATGGTTAAGTATAGAGTTTTTGAAGGTGATTTTTGTGTTTTGAATGTGAGTTGGTAAGTGACTAAATCACTAGAAAATGGATAAGTATAGGGATTTTGAAGGTGATTTTTGTGTTTTGAATTTGAGTTGTTAAGTTAGTCACTTGAAAATGGTTAAGTATAGGAGCTTTATAGGTGATTTTTTTGTTATGAATATGGTTTGTTAGGTGAATTATTTACTTGTAAATGGTTATGTATTGAGACTTTAAAGGTGATTTTTGTGTTTTGAATGTGAGTTTGTCAGTTACTAAGTTACTAGAGAATGGTTAAGTATAGGGATTTTGAAGGTAATATTTGTGTTTTGTATGTGAGTTGGTAAGTGACTAAGTCACTAGAAAATGGTTAAGTATAAGGATTTTGAAGATGATTTTTTTGTTTTGAATTTGAGTTGGTAAGTTACTTAGTCACTTGAAAATGGTTAAGTATAGAAACTTTATAGTTGATTTTTGTGTTATGAATATGGTTTGTTAGGTGAATTATTCATTGTAAAATGGTTAAGTATAGGAATTTTAAAGGTGATTTTTGTGTTTTGAATGTGAGTTCGTAAGTGACTAACTCACTAGAAAATGGTTAAGTATAGGGATTTTGAAGGTGATTTTTGTGTTTTGAATGTGAGTTGGTATGTGACTAAGTCACTAGAAAATGGTTAAGTATAAGGATTTTGAAGGTGATTTTTGTGTTTTGTGACTTCATCGTAGATGGAACCTGATTATAGCTGGATTTATTAACGTAACAATGATAATAGTGCTTGTATTTGGGAGGAATTTGTTGAAGGTGACAAAAGATTTGTTGAGCATGCTAAGACACTCGATATGTGGACACGTTGTCTAGTTATTCATTGTCCTTGTGTTAGATGTGAATGTATAAATCTTGTAAGTTAAGAAGATGCGATGGAACACATTTATAGAAAGGGGTTTCACGGGGACTTTTTAAGATTGTGTTGTATTCATGGGAATGTAGCGCAAAATAACTTTGTTTTTGGAGAAAGTAGTACATCTACAGGGCATAATGAATCTCAACATACTAGGATGACAGAAATGGTGCACGATGCTTTTGGGATGCAACATGGGGTTGACATTAGGGAAACTGTTAATGATGTTCCTAATAGCGAAGTGGGCAATTTCTACAAAGAATTTCATGTTGCTAGTCATCCTTTGTTTGACGGGTGTTCGCACTCTCGTTTGTCTGTTGCTGTTAGATTACTAAGTATTAAATCTGACTGGAATATTGTTGAAGGAGGAATGGACTCAATGATAGACCTTATTAAAGAGTTAGTTGACCCTGGCCTGGAGGTTCCTGATTCTTTCTATAAGAAAAAAAGATTGGCATCAAAGTTAGGTCTCTCCTCGGTTAGAATTGATTGTTGTGAAAATGGTTGCATGTTATACTTTAAGGAAGATGCTAACCTAGAGTTCTGTATGTTTTGTCAGCACTATCGATATAAGCGTGGTTCTACTGGAAATCAAATTTCTATTAAGGTGATGCATTATTTACCTCTTATACCAAGGTTGAAGAGGTTGTATGCTTCAAATAGCTCAGCTCCTCATATGAGATGGAACAGTAAAAATAGAAGGCCCACTGGTGTTATGTGTCACCCTTCTGATGGAGAGGCTTGGAAGCATTTTAATACAACTTATCCAGATTTTGCAGCTGAGCCACGTAACATTCGATTAGGATTATGTACGGATGGGTTCTCTCCTTTTTCAGTTGGTGGTGCGTCATATTCATGTTTGCCTGTATTTATCACTCCTTATAATCTTTCTCCTGAAATATTGATGACTAGTCCGTATATATTTCTAAATTATGTTATTCCTGGCCCGCGTAATCCAAAAAGCAGAATAGATGTCTACTTGCAACCTTTGATCGATGAACTTCAAATTTTATGGCATGAGGGGGTAGAAACTTGGTACATCTCTCTTAAACAAAATTTCAATATGCGTGCATATCTAATGTGGACTGTTAATGATTTTTCTGCTTATGGAATGTTGTCTGGATTGATGATAGCTGGAAAGATAGTTTGTCCATACTGCATGGAAAAAACAAAATCCTTCACATTGAGACATGGCAGGAAAAATTCATGGTTTGATTGTCATCGTTGTTTCTTGCCACATGATCATGAATTTATAAGACTCAAGAACGCATTTAGAAGGAATAGAAGGGAACATGATAGTCCACCTCCAAGGTTGTCTGGTTATGACGTCTAGGAAATAGTTCAGGATTTGCCTAAAGCCAGTGAGGAAAGATTGTATAGGCTTGATGGATATGACGTTTTGCATAACTGGACTAAGTAAAGTATAATTTGGGAGTTAGAATATTGGCCAGATAATTTACTTAGAAATAATGTTGATGTCATGTATACTGAGAAGAACTATTTTTACAACTTGTTCAACACAGTTATGGATGTCACGGCAAAACAAAGGATAATTTTAAGGCCAGACTTAACTTACCAGAATATTGTAACCGCAGAGAATTACACTTATAGCAGAGGACCAATGGCAATGTTCTTAAGACCAAGGATAGTTTTACATTCAAGTTGGACCAAAAACGTCAAATATGTGAGCTGGTTCAAAGTTTGAAGATGCCCGATGGATATGCCTCAAATTTGGGAAAGAGGGTTGATATGACACAAGGAATCTTGCATGGACTAATTGTGTTTCCCATGTTGCATGTTCAGTTCATTTAAGACTGAATTTCATGAAATCAAGTGCATGTTTAAATATTTACACATTTCTCAACTAAAATATATATATGTATAATGTTTTTAGGTACACCATTCACCAAATGCAGCCGCATACGATCAACTCTTAAGAGATATTTCTTTGGGTCCAGTTGAAGTTAATGCAATGTCCCAATACAAAGTAAATGGCTTTAAATTTTCCACCGAACAACACTCCAGTTCAAGGAAAACAAACAATGTTGGTATTTGGGTTAAAGGTGATGATGATGTTGATTACTTTGGCATCATACACGAGATCTTAGAACTGGAGTACGCTGGTTTCCCAATAAAAAAAATTGTCCTCTTTCGATGTAAGTGGTTTGATCCAAGCACAAGAAGCACAATAGCTTGTATCCTATTTACGATCATTTTGTTTTAGCACAAAATGCTAAACAAGTGTATTATGCTCCTTATCCGTTGCGCAATGACAAGTCTGATTGGTGGGTTGTAATCAAAACAAAGCCTATAGGCCAGGTGGAAGTGGAGAATATGCTGGAGACTGCGTATCAAAATAAAATTCAGTTTAATCACCAGCTAGCAGACGTTGAATTAGTGGATGGTTTGAATCACCCGAAAAATATATTTTAAAAAGTTAATATTGCGGAAGAAGAGGCTGAGTGGGTAGGAGATGAGGAAACCTCCGAAGAGGGTGAATGGTTTAGTGGAGAGTTTCAGAAGATGAAGATTAGTTGTGTAGGTTGTATTTATTATGTGTTGATGTCGATATGCTTTGTATTATATATTTACATTTATGCTTCTTGTTTAAGATTGATACGTAATATACTATTTTACTTTGTTGTTTCCACTTTTCCACAATTTATATAGTAATTACAATATTTTTTTATGTATATCATGTTATTGGAGCAATTTAAAATGTGAATCAGTAACTTGAAATTATATACTTGGAATCTTTTCGTATACATTCATTTTGTAGGAACTAACTACTTGTTAACTTAACATAATTTAGATGTCAGACAGAGATGATAGAGGTAAGGGAAAAGTTGATACTACAAAATCAAAAAAGAATCGACAACCTCCGCCTTACAGATGGCCACAAGGTATTCATATATCTGAGGGTCGATTTGCTAACGCGCTAGTATGACCCTTACATTCTAGGTTGTCAGAGGATTCAATACCTACTCCTATGCATGGGGTCCACTACATGGGTTTGCACCAACTCATTCTGCTCTTATGACCGTACCACCTCCAGCATAATACTATCGTACAGACGTTGGCCCCTCCAAAAATGTACCATCATCGATACCCTCCTGCAGCAGTCACGCAGCTTCGCAAAGTGATTCTGTGAGATCTATTGGGTTGTCGGATCTTCGGCTTGGAGGCACTTCATCTGGTGCTTCAGATCCACCCACGCCAGTGCATCCACCATCACTTATTACGCAGCCAGGAGACAAAGATGATTCTGGGAGGATTTATCTTATTCCAGTTGGGAAAGGGTAAGATTTCTAAATATAATAACATTACTCATTTTTTCATTACTATATTATTATGCTCTATGAAATTAATGTTTGAAGTTCTGTTGTAGGTTTAGGCCGGATGGTGGAGCTGGAAAAAAGGCGCGAACATACATTACTCACCACTTCAATGGCTACTGGACCAGCTGGCAAAAGGTTCCAGAACTTGACAGGGATAGAATGTTTGAAGAATTTAAGGTAAGAATTTAAATTATCGACTACTTATTTATATTTTGTTATAACAAAAGATTGAATATTATATTTTTGTTGTAGAAATTTTACTGGTGGGATGATGCAAATACATTTCATTTAAAGAAGAACTTTTTCATTAGATGTAGAGCCAGATTTAACAATCTCTTGGAATATGCCCGAAAGAAATCGGTAAGACCTAAGTGGATTCCTGAATCCGCATGGCAACTGTATCTTCTCTATTGGAATAACGAAGAATACAAATTGTTGAGTGAAAAAAGGAAAGAAAGCCCAAGCATCATCCAAGGGTGGCTCCCTACATACTGCGGGTGCCAGAAGTACTCTTGCTGTGATGGAAATAATGGTATGTAATTTTTACAGTTTTAATTGTTTGTTTCTATATATTTAAATTTTTAATTATTTGAACATTGATATTTTTTCATATGCAGGAAAAAGAAAAGGGTAGGAAAATACCACATTTAAAGTTGATATTATTCAATTATAATCATTTTAATATTTTTTGGCTCTTAGTATTAACTTTCTTTGAATATAGGACAAATATATGCATCTTCTCAGTGCGTATCGTAGTAGTCTGCCTCCTGAAAGTTAGGGTAACCTAATACCCCAACATGTAGAGGAGGAGTTTTGGGAAAAAGTTGTGGGTCCTACAAATAGAGGCCATTTGGTTGGATACCACAAAAACATTTTTGGCGATAATGTTAGGTGTTCGTCTGACCCTTCTTACTCTAGCTCTTCAGTTGATAGAGAAACTATTGAAAGACAATAAAATATGGTTTCTCAACTCACTCAAGAGGTTGCTGAACAGAGAGAGGGGAAAAAATAATGGAGAAGGCAATAATATCACAATTCAATAAGCTGCAGCAGCAGATGAGCTATTTCATTCAAATTGCGGGGAATATTCCTCCGTGTCCTGGTGATGCAGTTCGTGCTGCAAAGGATCTGGGCCCCCTAGATGATTTCAACATAGATGATGATATGGAAGACAATGACGAATTAGATGATAGTGATTCTTAGGTTTTTTATTTTTGTATGTGTTGTACTTTGAAACTATTGTTGTAGTATTTCATATTTTGTTAGACATTTTGTATGTCCTATACACTTTTTCAAGCATTTTTGTATTGTTGTTGTTGCATATGTTGTATTTGGGTTCAGAATTTTATTTTTTTTTAAAATACCCAGGACTCATTTAGACCATGTTCGATTGACCAAAACAATAAGTTGACGAGATATTGGCGTGCCGCGTCGTCCATCGCGTCGACAGGGAAGTTTTCCTCAGCTCAAGGCAATTTCCAGTGAATCGACCCGATGTCAGGGCATCACATCGGTTATCGCGTTGGTACCCTCGACGCGCCGAGTCGTCTGTAGCGTCACTTGGTACATTTTTATGCCTTTTAAAGCCGCATCCTTAATGGTAATTAGGTCTTTTTCCCAGCCCTTCAGCCCTCATAACACGAAATTTAGCCCTCTTTTGGCTAATTATATTCATTATTTCACAATTAATCAAGAACAAGAAAACCCTAGGTGATTAATTTCAAATTAAGGACTCAAGATTTCCTTCATTAATCTTCAAGAAATTATCCACCAAGGTATGTAAAGTGTTCATTCAAGGGTCCCTTCCACCCTTGGAGCTCAAGAAAGCCTTTTCAAAATATGAATTTTGAATTCCATGTTGTGGGTTTGATTGTACACATGTTAATGTTGTGATATAATTTCAAAGATTGAATCTTTTTTAGATTTCATGACTTTATGTTAGTATGTGGATTGAAATACTTAAATTTGAAGTACTTGATATAGCCAAGATGTATTAGTTGTTGGTTTATGGCCTAGAAAAGATTATGCCTTCCATGTGTTTGTTAAAATGCCTAAGTGAATAAGAATTATGCATTATGACATATTTGTGATCTAATGATGAACTCATGATGTACCCACCTGTTCAAAATGACTACCATGCTAAAGCTATGTCTTGTAATGATTTGGTAGAATGCTCATAAGTATGGATTTGTGAAATTATGATATGTTAGCATACATTCCTATTCATGTGTAAGCTTATGACTTGCAAATGCTTTATGAAATCCCTCAATAATTGTATTATGAATTGTTGACTATGGTCATGTATTCAAGAAGTGTCATGTCCTATTAATACTCATGTTATCGAGTCATAGGGGTATCTAATACCCGATAATTTATCTATGTGCCTAGAGCCAGTGTCAGTTTTCAAGATAATCTCAGTCAGGCCACGATTAGTAGAATTCAGTCAGTCTCAGAACTCAGGAAAACTCAGTAGTATTCAGTTCAGTCCTCAGTAACTTAGTTAACAAAATTCAGTAGTATTTCGTCAGTCAAAGAAATTTAGAGAACTCAGACCAGTTCAGTCCAGTATACTCAGTTTGGTGTCTATTTAGTTGGGAGTAGGATTCAGCACCGAGTGAACCCAAGGATGGGAACTCATATGCCAGCAGATGGTGCGATTCTTAGAAGCAATCCTTGCATTCCAGAACTACGTAGACAGCGTAGGTAGAGATATCAAAAACTTTCAGATGAGGGTTGATGAGGTGGCTTAACATATCAGATGAGGGTCCCACCATTCTCATTTGAGAACCTGTTAGATGAGGGTATCTCTTCAGTGTCTTTACCAGTGGCACAGTACTGGCACCCTTCTAACTGGGGTTACAGGTTGGACCCCAAATCTATTTAGAAGAGGGGCATGTTGGTTAGATAATTACCTCCTACCGTCTCAGTCTCAGTCTTTAGTAAAGAACTCAGATAGTTTTACAGATTTCAGGACTGTCTGCTATAGTCACTCAGCTAAGTACGGAAATCAGCTTGTTCCATCAGAATCAGGACTGTCAGATACAGTCACTCAGTAAACAATATATCAGTTATCAGTAATCCATGTTATTAGTAATCCATGTTATCAGTAAACTCAGTATTCATAATCCTTATGATTTAAGTTACAATTATATATTCATGCATGTATCCTCACGCAGTCATGTTCATTCTATTCAGTTAGTTATAGTTCATGTGTATAAACTCTTCCATTTAGCCTTACCTCACTTTGAGTACCAGTACATTAACACGTACTGACGCATACTTTTCTTTTGCGCTATGGTATTTTATACCATAGGTTCGGACGCTCAGGTTCCCGACTATGCATAGACAGCTTCAGGTTCAGTCAGCATCAGTAGACTAGCAGTGAGTCCTCATCATTCGAGGATATTTTATCATTTTAGTATTTCCGTACTTAGTCATTTTCAGTAAATAAAGTTCGTTGGGGATATGTCCCATCAACTCCTCAGTTCAGACAGTTTTATAGGCTTTTTTAAAACTATAGTATGTTTAGACAGTTATTTCAGTTTTGGTATTATTATACCTTGTTCAAACATTGTTTTATTCAGTTTTGAACCTTATGGAAGATTTTCACCAGATTTCCGCATTTATCTCAGTTATATTGTTATTACAGTATTACTATTATGTAGTGCGCACAACATGTACCAGTTATGGGTTAGCTAGTGGTCCTTTGGGATTGTTAGCACTGTGTAGCATCCGAGGTACCAGAATTGGGGCGTTACAAACTTGGTATCAGAGCCTAAGGTTCAACAGTGTCCTAGGAAGTCTAAAAGCCACATCTAGTAAAGTCTTGTCCATGGGTGTGTTGCGCACCACACTTATGTACAGGAGGCTATGAGACATTTTAGGAATAATTTCCCTTATTTCAGTATTCATGTCATGCGAGTGAGCATGAGTTCCAGTTAAAATCTCATTCTAATCCTTCTTTCTCTTCCATCTACAGAAAATGCCTCCAAAGAGTACTTAAGGAAGAGGAACAGGGGATCAGCCAGCCCCTCGGCCCGATCAGCCTAATCCATTGGGAGAACATGTCTCTCATGCAGAATTCAGATCTACATTCACTACTCTAGCTCATTCAGTTGGTTCCTAGAATTAGTGTCCAACTATCGTTTCGGCCAACCCTATGGCCAATTCTACTACAACTAGGATTTGGGACTTCACCCGAATGAACCCTCTATCTTTTATTGGGTCTAAGTTAGATGAGAACCCATAGGAATATCTTGAGAAGGTGCAGAAGATTTTAGATATTATGGGGGTATCAGCTAGCGAGAGTGCTGAGCTAGCTACATACCAATTGTAGGATGTGGCTCACACTTGGTTCAAATAGTGGAAAGCAGAGAGGGTCGCAGATGCAGGGCACATTGAATGGGAGGAGTTTTCCACTTATTTTCTAGATATATTCTTTCCCCTAGAGCTGAGATAAGATAAGGTGTTACCGTTTATCAACCTTAGTTAGGGAAATAAGACAGTGAAAGAGTATTCTCTAAAGTTTACTGAATTAGCTAGATATGCTCCTCATGTAGTGGCAGATAGCAGGTCCCAAATGAGTAAGTTTATGTTTGGAGTGAATGATAGTGTGGTCAAAGAGTGCAGGACCGCGATGTTGATTAGCAAGATGGACTTATCTAGGCTGATGATCCATGCTCAGCAATTAGAGGAGCAAAATAATAAGGAGAGAGAGAAGTAGAATAAGAGAGCTAGAACTGGTAGCATCAATTTCAATCAGCCTAAGTCAGAGGGTGGGAATCATTCTTTGTTTCGTTTGAAGTCTTCAGTACCCACTCCACCCTCAGTCAGTGCTCCAGTGCCAAAATTCAGAGAAGGTAATAGAGATAGGGCATCAGGCCCTAAAACTCAGGGCAGTGTTAGCAGTGCCTCAACCAATCCTCTTTGTCTGACTTATGGCAAAAACCATTAGGGTATTTACAGAGCTGGCAGTGATATTTGTTTTGGAAGTGGCAAGCCAGGGCATAGAGTTAGAGATTGTCCTCAGTCAGGTTCTTAGGGTCAGCGTAACTGTCTTCCAGCTCAGTCTGATCGCCCGAATCAGCAGGGTGCCGCATCCAGTACCACCAGTGAGCAACGCCCAAACAGACTTTATGCTCTTTAGTCCCAAAAGGATCGGGAAAGTTCTCCTGATATGGTCACTGGTACATTACAGATCTTTTATATACATGTTTATGGTTTGCTAGATCCAGGATCTTTCTTGTCTTTTGTTACTCCTTATATAGCAGTTGATTTTGGAGTCAGTCCCAAAATTCTAGCAGAGCCTTTCTCAGTCTCTACCCCAGTGGGTAAATCCATCATAGCCCAGCGGGTATACAAGAACTGTCCGATTATGGTATCTCAAAAAGTCACTTCAGCAGACTTAGTCGAATTAGAGATGGTTGATTTTGATGTCATTCTCGACATGGATTGGCTTCATTTCTACTATTCCACAGTCGACTGTAGAAACAGAATTGTCCAATTTTAGTTTTCGGATGAACTCGTCCTAGAATAGAGGGGTAGTACTTCAGCGTTTAGGGGTTAGCTTATTTCTTACTTTCGAGCGAGAAAGATGATACCTAAGGGTTATGTCTATCACCTTGTGCGAGTCAAGGACTCTAGTTTAGAAACCCCTACTCTTGAATAAGTGTCAGTAGCATATGAATTCCCAGATATATTTCTCGAAGACCTTTTCGGAGTTCCTCCCGAAAGGGAAATTGATTTTGAAATTGATTTTCTCCCAGATACTCAGCCCATATCTATTCCTACATAAAGAATGGCACCTGCAGAGCTCAAGGAATTAAAAGAACAGTTAAAGAATCTCTTAGATAAGGGATTCATCAGGCCTAGTGTGTCCGCGTGGGGTGTACTAGTTCTATTCATTCACAAGAAAGATGATTGTCTTTGAATGTGCATAGACTACCGTCAGCTCATTAAGGTCACAGTCAAGAACAAATATCCACTTCCCAGAATGGATGACTTGTTTGACCAACTTAAGGGTGCTAGTTACTTTTCAAACATAGACCTCATATCAGGCTATCATCAGCTCAGATTCAAAGAATGTGACATTCCAAAAATAGCCTTCCAAACTCAGTATGGTCACTTCAAATTCTTAGCCATGTCCTTTGGTCTTACCAATTCCCCAGCAACTTTCATGGATTTGATGAACCGCGTGTTCAAGCAGTACTTAGAAATGTTTGTCATAGTCTTCATAAACGATATCCTTGTCTATTTATGCAGTGAACATGATCATGTAGACCATCTTAGAATAGTATTGTAGACTCTTAGAAATCATCAATTGTTCACCAAATTCAGTAAGTGCAAGTTTTGTCTAAGGTCAATAGAATTCCATGGTCATATCATTTCTGATGATGGTATTAGAGTTGATCCTCAAAAGATCAAAGCAGTGAGAAACTGGCTTAGACCCATCTCTCCATTAGATATCAGGAGTTTTTTGGGCTTAGCTGGCTATTATAGATAGTTTTTTGAGGGATTTTCTTCTATTGTATCTCCCATGTCCAGATTGACTCATAAGAAAGTCAAATTTCAGTGGTCAAATTCATACGAGAAGAGTTTTCAGAAGTTGAAGACTCGACTCACCTCAGCTCCAGTTTTGAGACTCGACTCACCTCAACTCCAGTTTGGACTCTACCAGATGGTCCAGATGGCTATGTCATGTACTGTAATGCATTCTGGGAAGGTTTGGGTTATGTCCTCATGCAGCATGGTAAGGTCATAGCCTACACCTTCAAACACTTAAGCCCCATGAGAAGAATTTTCTGACTCATGATCTTGAGTTAGAAGTAGTAGTGTTTGCCTTGAAGATTTGGAGGCACTATTTATATGGGGTGCATGTAGATGTGTTCACAAATCACAATAGCCTCCAGTACATGTTCTCTAAGAAATACCTTAACCCCCATCATAAAAAGTGGTTAGATCTCTTGAAAGATTATAACATGAGTATCTTTCATCATCTGGTCAAAGCCAATGTAGTGGTTGATGCTCTCAGTAGACTGTCTATGGGTAGTGTTGCTCATGTTGAGGACAGTAAGAAGAAATTAGCTTAGGAAGTCCATCGGCTTGTCCGGCTAGGTGTCCGCTTAGTTGATTCAACAAAAGGTAGTGTCTGGGTTCAGAACAGTTCAAAATCATCTCTAGTTTCTGAAGTTAAGGAAAAGCAAGATAGAGATCCCAATCTACTCAAGTTGAAAGAGTCAGTCAGGGAAAAAAAGGTTGAGATTTTCTCCCAAGGGGAAGATGCAGTATTGCGTTGTCAGGGTCGTCTGTATCTGCCAGGTGTAGATGACTTAAGGCAACAAATTCTTGCAGAAGTGCATGGTGCACGTTACCCGATTCATCCAGGGGCCACTAAGATGTACCGCGACTTGCGGGAGATCTATTGGTGGAGTGGGATGAAAAGAGATATTACAGAGTTTGTGGTTAAATACTCAACATATCAGCAGGTTAATATTGAGCATCAAAATCCTAGTGGGTCCATTCAGGAGTTCAATATTCCCACTTGGAAGTGGGAAGAAGTGAACATGGAATTTATGATGGGTTTGCCTTGTACTCTTCATCCTCATGATTCAGTTTGGGTCATTGTAGACAGGATGACCAAATCAGCTTATTTTCTTACACTCTATACCTCTTACTCAGCTAAGGATTACACCAAACTCTATATCAAAGAGTTGGCCAAATTCCATGGTGTTCCATTGTTTATTGTCTCAGATAGAGGTCCCCAGTTTACCTCTTACTTCTGGAGAGCATTCCAAAAGGGTCTTAGTACCTGAGTTTACCTTAGTACGACTTTTCATCCTCAGATAGATGGTCAAGCAGAAAATATTATCCAGACTTTAGAAGATATACTGTGAGCATGTGCAATTGACTTTAAGGGTAATTAGGATGACCACTTGCCTTTGATTGAGCTTGCATACAACAACAGCTATCATTCTAGTATTTAAATGGCTCCATTCAAAGTTCTCTATAGTAGGAGATGCAGATCTCCAATTGGTTGGTTCGAAGCGGGTGAGGCCACAGTAGTAGGGCCTTACTTGGTATTCGAAACCTTAGAGAAAGTTTAGTTGATCAGAGAGAGTCTCAAGATAACTCAGAGCCAATAGAAATCGTACATAAATATGTGCAGAAAAGATCTCGAGTTTAATATTAGCGATTATGTGTATTTGAAAATCTTTCCCATGAAGGGGGTAAAGAGGTTCGGCAAGAAGGGAAATCTCAGTCCCCAATATGTCGGTCCCTTCAAATTTCTCAGTCTCTTCTGCAAAGTTGCTTACGAGCTCGAATTGCCTTCAGATCTAGCTTCAGTGCACCCAGTCTTTCATGTCTCCTTGCGAAAGAAGTGCATAGGTGACCCAAAAGTCATAGTCCCTATGGAGGGCATAGATATTCAGAACAACCTCTCTTTCGAAGAAATTCTGGTCAAAATTCTTCACTATCAGATTCATAGATTGAGGAACAAATAAGTCCCTCTAGTCAAAGTTCTTTGGCGGAATCAGTCCGTTGAGAGAGCTACTTAGGAAGTAGAAGCAAAAATACGAACCAAGTATCCTCACCTCTTTTCCGCAAGCTCAGAATCAGCCCAAGGTAATAGCTTTCCTTAAGCTTATTCAATTTCATGTTCAGATTTTAGTTACAAACTTGGTATCAAATACCATTGCATGTCCAGTCATATGGTCATGAGTTAATTTAGTCATGTATTCATGCATCAGATATGCATGATGAGCTTATCAGTACTCTCAATCATGCATTCATGCATCAACTCAGTTATGTATTCATGCATCAGATATGTATGTTCAGTATGAAATTCAGCATGTTAGTAATATCAGTCCTATAGTCATACCCCAGATGTTCATGATTCAGTAAGTGAATTCAGTCTACTGGTACTCTTATTTCAGTCAGTCTCATTCGAGGATGAATGTTCCCAAGAGGGAGATATTGTAAGACCCCATAAAAATCTCTATCTTAACTCAGTCCTTTTAGGCTTGTTAAAGAGTCCCAGACTTAGAAAATTCTAGCTAAGTTTTAAGACATAGTTTATTTTTTAGCCTTCAAAAGTTGGCAATCTCATTTCATGATCTTAATGTCCTTTAGTGGTCTATATTTTTGTTAATTCAGTATTAGGGAGGTCAATAGGTATCCCCGGACAAGTTTTGGATTTTTTTAACCTCGTTTAGACCATGTTTGATTGACCAAAATAGTGAGTCGATGTGATGTTAGTGCATCGCATTGTCCATTGCGTCGACAGGTAAAGTTTTCCTCAGCTCAAGGTAATATCCAGTGAACCAACGCGATGTTAGCACATCGCGTCGGTTATTGCGTTGGTACCCTCGACACATCGTGTTGGCTGTAGAATCGCTGGGCATATTTTTATGTCTTTTAAAGTCGTGTCCTTAAGGGTAATTAGGTCTTTTTCCCCGACCTTCAGCCCTCATAACACGAAATTTAGCCCTTGTTTGGCTAATTATATTCATTATTTCACAATTACTAAAGAAAAAGAAAATCCTAGGTGATTAATTTCAAATCAAGGACTCGAGATTTCCTCCATTAATCTTTAAGAAATTATTAACCAAGGTATCTAAAGTGTTCAATCAAGGGTCCCTTCCACCCTTGGAGCTCAGGAAACCCTGTTCAAAATATGAATTTTGAATTCCATGTTGTGGGTTTGATTGTACACATGTTAATGTTGTGATATGATTTCCAAGATTGAATATTTATTAGATTTCATGAATTTCTGTTAGTATGTGGATTGAAATCACTAAATTTGAAGTACTTGATATATCTATGATGTATTAGTTGTTGATTAATGTCCTAGAAAAGGTTATGCCTTCTATGTGTTTGTTAAAATGCCAAAGTGAATAAGAATTTTGCATTATGACATATTTGTGATCTAGATGATGAACTCATGATGTACCCACCTGTTCAAAATGACTACCATGCTAAAGCTATGTCTTGTAATGATTTGGTGGAATGCTCATAAGTATGGATTTGTGAAATTATGATATGTTAGCATGCATTCCTATTCATGTGTAATCTTATGACTTGCAAATGCTTCATGAAATCCCTCAATGATTGTGTTATGAATTGTTGACTATGGTCATGTATTCAAGAAGTGTCAGAACTCAGGAAAACTCAATAGTATTCAGTTCAGTCCTCAGTAACTCAGTTAGTTAACAGAATTCAATAGTATTCCATCAGTCAACATAATTCAGTGAACTCAGACCAGTTCAGTCCAGTATAATTAGTTCGGTATCTATTCAGTTGGGAGTAGGATTCAACACCGAGTGAACCCAAAACTGGGAACTCACTTACCAGCAGAGGGTGCGATTCTTAGAAGCAGTCCTTGCATTACAGAACTACATAGCCAGCGTAGGTTGAGACATCAAAACCTATCATATGAGGGTTGATGAGGCGGGTTAAACTATCAGATGAGGGTCCCATCGTTCTTAATCTAGAACCTGTCAGATGAGGGTATCTCTTCAGTGTCTTACTAGTGGCACGGTACTGACAACCTTCCAACTGGGGTTACAGGTTTGACCCCAAATCTATTTAGAAAAGAGGCATATCGGTTAGATCATTACCTCTTACCGTCTCAGTCTCAGTCTTCAATAAAGAACTTAGATAGTTCTACAGATTTCAGGACTGTCAGCTATAATCACTCAGCTCAGTACAAAACTTAGCTAGTTCCATTAGAATCAGGACTATCAGATACAGATACTCAATAAACAATATATTTGTAAGACCCCATAAAATCCTCGTTGCCTAAGTTCCTTGAAGCATGCCCAAAAGAGTTCCTAGACTTTGAAAATCTAGCTAAGTGTTGGGATTTAGTCATTTTTAAAGCCTCAAAACTTTAAAGATTTTATCACCAACCTTCCCGACCTTTGATAGTTGATATTTATCTAATTCATAATTAGGGAGGTCAATAGGGGTTCTCGAGAAAGTTTTGGATTTTTTGGATCGTGTTTTGACCACGTTTGGTATCCAGAAATAGTGGACCAACGCGATCTTAGTGCGCGGTGTCGCCTATCGCGTTGGTCAATATTGTTCTAGGACTTCCAGTCAGAATTACTGAGGCTTGGGACGATCATGGCGCGACGCGTCGAGTATCGCATCGATCCCATCAGTGTGCCGCGTCGACAACCGCGTCGATGCCCAGTTTTTATCTTTTAAAATCCGCGTCCAAGGGGGCAATTAAGTCATTTTCCCCACCCTTATTCAATAATAACATGAGATTAATGTCTCAAAACACCAAAATATAGTCATTCCACTCAATTCTCTCAAGAACACCTCCTAGGGGTTTAAACCAAAGTTCAAGAAAACTCAAGATTTCACCGTCACTTTTCGAAATTGATTCAAGAATTAGAATCCCCAAACCAAGAGCATCAAAATTCTCCATTCAAAGTTGCAAATAGAGTCCCAAAAACAAGTGTTCATCCAAAGTTCATAATCTAAGGTATGCGGGGTTTGGACAAGGGCAATCCTTTTGCCCTTGTGCCCAAAATTATGTTTTTAGCGGATTTCTTATGATTTTAAATATAGGGTTTATACCCAAAGTATCTTGCTGATGAATTTTGATCATGATGTGATTGATTTATGAAATTTCATGGTTTTTTTGAGTTAAAGAATGCTCTTTTGTGATTTTGAATACCATGAGCATGATTTGAGATAATGTTTATAGTTTTTCCATTGGATTTAGCATGAGATTGTGATTTGAACCTATCATTTTTATAGTATTGAAGAATTTTGAGAAGTTTACAAAGTATGATGATTTGGCCTGCATTTATACGAGTTTGATATATTGATATTCAATTATATAAACAGTATTTAATCTTTCAATCCTTATATGAGTTTTGGAATCCACCTTACAGAGTTATTCATATAATATTAATTGCATAACTGGTTTCCTAATAAACCCTTATGAGAGTTTTAATGTGGATTTCCACGAGATGAGCATAACTAATTAAAGAGAGTATTATTTATGATCGAGTTGGATAAGTTACTATGATTTCATACCCCAGAACTATGTGCCACCATAGGATAGAGATTAATGTTCCTGAGGCAGAGATAGTGATCACTAAGTTGAGGTTATACTCCCTGGAAAGAGTATAACACCTCTCCCCAACGTGAGGTTTCTTCCTTAAGAGGACGATACGTTGGAATCCATGTAGCTCACATGGTTTATGTCGGTTAAGAGAACCTCCATTGCAGTACAGTTTTTAAAAGAAAATTTCCTAAAGCCTTAAGATGAGTTATTTTCTCTACTAGTAAAGGAAAACTTTTAAAAAGTATGTTTCCCCAAAGATTTCAGAAACTAAGTGTGAAAACTCGTAACTTAATCAAATATTGTTTTACTTGAGATTTTAGTTTCAGAGTTACAGTTTTAGTTTCAGAAATAAAGGTGAGCTCTGTTCCACTTAGTCCATATGTCACGAGAACCGAGCCAAAAGATACAGATTTAAGAATTAAACGTGATGGCTCACAGGATTTGCATTTTATGCTTTAATATCTATGAATTATGATTTTTAGTTTTTCTGATTTCTCAAGCCTACATGAGTCATTTATATTGGCATGAATGATTTGAAAAAAAAAAGGTAATGATATTGTTTACTTAATGCATACATCCTCAAAGTACTGATCCACATATATGTCTATGTGCTACATTGTCTCATCATGTAGGTTCAGGTACTCAGTCTCAGCAGCGACAGTGATTTTCGAGTACCTTCATCTACACTTCTGTAGTTGGTGAGTCCTCATAGTTTGAGGACCTGTTTCTCTGATTTTCAGTCTTAATACTAGTTGTTTATTATTTTTAGTTCAGTTCAAGTCAGTTGGGGATTTTTCCCAATGACTCTCTAGTTCCTTAGTAAGTAGAGGTTTGTCGTACTATAAGTTGGAGTTTTTGGATTTTCAGTATTTGTTATACAGATAATGCTTTTCTGTTATTTCAGTTCAGATTTTGATAGCCTAAAGAAAGGCTAAAACATGAAATTGACACTAGATATGCAAAAATCAGTAAGCACACAAAGATAAAACAACACTTAGAAAGGAGATGAAGAAGAAAGATTGCATAAATGTAAAGATAGTAGAGTGACCCTTACTTCCACTAGATGATTAACAAAAGGAGATGTATCAAATCTCCAATCACACCTGACATATGAAAGTTCAAACCACTCTCTTAGGTATAGACAAAGGGAGTCACCTTCCCCAAGCACCAACCTTTCTTACCAATTTGTCAACACAAGTGAAATCCATCACTTAGTGTAAACCATAATTTTAGATTCTCTCTCTAAGAGAGGAAGAAAAATATAACTAAAGAGTATCTCTCAATAATATCATCAAATTCTAATGAAAAGAGAAGTAAATGGTCTATTTATACTATTACATGCCAAATGACAAAAATGCCCTTAATGAGTGATTAAAAATGGGCGCCTATGGAGTGTCTATTTGGAGTGTAAAATGTCTTCATTGTCCTTCACTTGAGGCTCCTATGAAGTGTATAAGTTCCCCTCTTTCCTTCTCTTGACCAAGGCTTCAAAATACTCCAAAAGTCTTCAATTGCTTGCCAATTCCGAAGCCTTAACCCTTAGACAATACCTTGTGCACTTGATGCTCATTGTGCTTGTATCATCCTCTCCATCTTGAAGGAATTTGTCCTCAAATTCAGATCTTGCAAAAACCAAAGAGAGAGCAAAACAAACACAAAATCCTCTTGGTAGGAGGGTTAGTATTAGTACCATACTTATATCATCAACCCATGGTTGCTCACACTTGACATACATCCACCTATCCTTGGTTCTTAACATAAAAAGCTTAGCATAAAGGATACCAAAGATATGAATAGCATCAATATAAAAAATAAGTGAGTATGACCAGCAACTATAACCTTCACATCTGAAGAGTATTCCGAGGTCAAATGGGAGTAGAAGACAAGGGGTTAATCCGACGTGACCCACACCTTTCACTAGGCTACCAAACTCACAATCATCATCATTAAAGAAAGGAAACCATCCACCAAACTTACTACCTCTACATAATACCAATTCAAAATTAACATGGTTATCATCATAGGAAAAGAGGTAGCTGAGGGGGTACACTTTTAAAATACAACTACCAATCCCTTATTTTTTTCCATGTAACATTTAGTATATGCATAATAAAGGATAGGGCTAAGGTAAACATCAAGAGACAGTAAGCTCAAGCCGAAACAATCCCTTCCCCACCCCACTAGTACACCGGGATCAAATGGGTGAAGTGGACAAGGGAATAAACCGAGGCTAATCATTCCATTTACTAGGGTATCACACTTACCCAAAGCATTATCAAAGAAGGAAACATGTACTTCGACACTAGATGTACCCAAAATCACATCACAACTTTTTAAACTCAAGGGAGTGTAGAATGTACCCAAGTTACCTTGGTTTGTACTAGGGCAGCCCACTAGTTTGTGAATACTCTTGTCCCTTGGTAATAGAACCTTATTAAAGTTATAAGTGCTAGCACTAGATGGACACAAATCATTCTTACGAAAAGAATTGATTTTGTCATCTAAAAGATCAACTAGTGCTTGCATACTCACAACAAGAGTTTGTTCCTTATGAAACCCAACAACACCAAGAGTATCACAAAAGGAAGATTCACACACTTCTTTACTAAGAAAATCCGAAACTACACCACTTTGGCCACTACTAGCCACATAACAACATTTTAAGTTCAAGGAAGTGTAGAAGATAGCTTTGTTACCTTGTAGACCATGGGAAGTGTGTTCTTCACTTTGGTTTGAATTATGGCAGCCTTCATTCTCCACATTACAAGGGATTATGTCAAGGTTTCCCTTTGGACTAACTTCTTCATGACTTATCCCAAAATTGGGATTTTCGGAAAAGGGCTTGAAGGGAACTTTCTTGGGCTTCTCCTCGGGACTTCTAGGGTCTTGAACCTGCACATGAGAAGATAAAATACTAGGCAAAATGCTAGCATTTGGGTTAGTGAATAAGAAGGGTCCTTTGTGGATAAGATCCACAATCAAGCATTTTTTTCCCTTCCAACTTCACTACCCAGGGTTTCCCCTTCCTTTTCCCTTCTTTATTCACATTCTTATTGTACCTCACCATTCATTTTCTCTCCATATTGAGGCTTGGCCTCACTCTCTTTGGTTTCTAACTCGTGGAGAGGAGTCATTGGATTTTATGAAGTATGGGATCTTTGGACTTGAGGTGTTTGGAATTGTGAAGGTAGCCCTTCGTCAAGTGAGTTTGGAACTTGGTGGTTTGAATTTTGTGGAGATTGTGGTGGACATAGTCTGTCAAACCTCTCTTTAATTCTAATCATGTCACCCCTCATTGCATCCATATCACCCTTCATAGCATCGTGATTACCATCCATTTTTTGGCCCAAGGCCTCAAATCTAGCCATCAAGGCTCCAATAGCATCATTTCCCAAGAGTTGGGAAGTATTAACTTCAATTTCCATGACAAATGTACCTAAAAAGAGCAAAAAACAGCAAGAAAAACAACCTACAAAATGAGGAAACAAGTTAGTTCAAAAAGGCCTCACCTCACTCACATTCGGATCTTACCTCACACTTGGTCTCACAAGTGTTGAAAACTTGACAATACATGGCAAGTGAATGAGTACTGAATATTCTTTGGTATGGAATAGATTTTTGTTTTATATGACTCAAATAAAATGATGCACGGACTTAAACCAAAAAATTACTACGAATTAAAAATGAGAAAAGTACACAAAAATTGAAGACATGAAATAATCGGACTCTAATCTAATTACCAAACTAGTAGGTACTTACTGGTTTGCTAATTAGTGAAAGAACAACAAAATTGAAACTAGAAACAACAATTAGAAACTAGGAAATCTAATTTAGAACTCAATTTGGTTGTTCACAAAAGTGATGATGTGGCAGCTTGTGATTGGGCGTCACTTTTTCAAATTTTATAACTTCCAAATTATTGTAGCTTCTACCAAGTATCTACTAAAGAGAGTGTTTGAACGAAATTTTGAGAATAATGGAGGATTGGAGCCTTTTTTGTAAGTTCAAATGGATTTGAAATCAATGGTCCCCCCATTTGTACTTTCAATTGTACTTTGCATATTCCCTTTGTCTCTTCTTATTTTGGATGACTTGAATATTCTTGGAATATTCTTTTGAACAAACAACTTTTTTCACTCTCTTTCTTTCTTTTTGTGGATCTAACACCCCTTGTGAATATTCTTCTTTAACAAGCTATGAAGATTGTGAAGAACAATATAAATATTCAAGAGTTGACCGAAGTTTGACCACTAGGCAAATGAACTCTAACTTCAATTTTTCTTTTGGATCTAGGTTCCTTGGGTCAAGGCAAGCTCAAATAACACAAAATCAGCCACAAACATGCCACAAAATGATATGCACCACGAGATCCCACCTCAAAAAGCTTCAAACAAGGCACAACAATGGTGGATCTAGCTTAAAAACAACCAAATCTTGTTCCAAATGTAGATATAGACTCCCTAGGTGCTAGGGAACAAGAATCTAGCACTTGAAACCAACAAAACAATACAAAAACATGTAGATCTAAGATTTAAAAATCTGCCCAAACACAAAAACGGGTTTACAATTTTTTTGTGAGATTTTCGATTTTCTACACTCTTTTTTGTTGAGATTTTCTTAGATCCAAGACTTAGGGTTGTAGGAACAACCCTAAACAAGGATTTGATACCAAATGATAGCCTAAAGAAAGGCTAAAACACGAAACTGACACTAGATATGAAAAATCAGCAAGCACACAAAGAGAAAACAACACTTAGAAAGGAGATGAAGAAGAAAGATTGCATAAATGTAAAGATAGTAGAGTGACCCTTACTTCTACTAGATGATTAACAAAAAGAGATGTACCAAATCTCCAATCACACCTCACAAATGAAAGGTCAAACCACTCTCTTAGGTAGACACATAGGGAGTCACACATCACCAATGTAAGCTCAAACCTTCCTCTTAGGTGACCCAATGGACTCATACTTCCTCAAGCACACCTTTCTTGTCAAATTATCCAAGACAAGTGAAACCCTAACTTCAAATGTATATGGACCAAGTTTTGGATCTAAGAGCTAAAACTACAAGACTAAAGCTACAAAATATGAGTAATACTCAATAATTTCATCAAAGTCTAATGAAAAGAGAAGTAAAATGGTCTATTTATACTATTACATGCCAAATGACAAAAATTCCCTTAACGAGGGCTTAGAAATGGGCGCCTATAGAGTGTATATTTAGAGTGTAAAATGTCTTCATTGTCTTTCACTTGAGGCGCCTATGAAGTGTATAAGTTCCCCTCCTTCCTTCTCTTGACCAAGGCTTCAAAATACTCCAAAAGTCTTCAATTGCTTGCTAATTCTGAAGCCTTAACCCTTAGAAAATACCTTGTGCTCTTGATGCTCATTGTGCTTATATCAGATTTGGAATAATATAGCATTATTGCTTTGTTTATTCATCGTAAAGTAATTGTTAGAAGTAGTAGCAGGCCCAAAGGGTTAGCTTAGGGCTACTTGTAGCCTTAAGTACCGTGTGATGATTCGGGATGAGATTTCGGGACATTACAATGTCAGTTATCAGTAATCCATATTATCAGTAATCCATGTTATCAGTAAACTCAGTATTCATAATCCTTATGATTTTAGTTACATTTATGTATTCATGCATGTATCCTCACGCAGTTATGTCCATGTTATTCAGTAACTTATAGTTCATGCTATGAACCCTTGTATTAAGCCTTACCTCACTTTGCATACCAGTACATATACACGTACTTACGCATACTTTTCTTTTGCGCTATGGTGTTTTATACCATAGATTTGGATGCTCAGGTTCCCGACCGTGCATAGACAGCTTCAGATTCAATTAGCAGCAGTAGACTAGCAGTGAGTCCTCATCATTCGAGGATGTTCTATCATTTTAGTATTTTCATACTTAGTCATTTTCAGTAAATGGAGTTAGTTGGGGATATGTCCCATAAAATCCTCAGTTCTTTTAGAGGATTTTTTAGACTATAGTATGTTCAGACAATTATTTCTATTTTGGTATTATTATACCTTGTTCAGGCATTGGTTTATTCAGTTTTGAACCTTATGGTAGATTTTCGCTAGATTTCTGCATTTATCTCAATTATATTATTATTACAATATTGCTATTATGTAGTGGTTACAGCAGGTACCAGTCATGGGTTAGCTAGTGGTCCTTTAGGATTGTTAGCACCGTGTAGCATCCGGGGTATCAGACTCGTGGAGTTACAGCAAACTACCTGCATACTTATATGTCTTGAACACTAGCTATCCTGGTTCACATAAAATCATGAAAAATAATGATGATGATTTCTTATATGTACTTGTAGCTCTCCATGCATTCATTAAAGGGTTCGAGCATTGTAGACCTGTCATAGTTGTTGATGTTTGTCATCTGAAGGGAATGTACATTGGTACATTTGTAGCTTTCTCTACCAAGGATGGAGCTGATAAGTTATACAAAAATTATGTTTCTATGTTATATATCTTTAGTTATGTATATATATATCAAATACATATGCAGTATGTATATGTGTTCAACTATCATGTCCTTCAATATGTATACAACATGTGTGTGTATTGAACTACCATACATGAAAATTCATAAGTAGTATAATATGTATTTGAAATCACGTCTTACTTAATAAATATATATGATCAACTTATTAACAGGATTTGTATATCTGAAGCATATTTAATTATTGTAATGTGTCATATACATTTTCTTTCTATATTACATGAGAGTGTTTGTCTACCATTCAGATTATCTATTTATATGTATGTGTGAAAAAATGCATTTTCATATGCAGGGCATATATTTCCTTTGGCATATGGTGTGCTTGATTCAGAAAATGATGCATCTTGGACTTGGTTCTTTGAGAATATGAAAGAAGTATATGGTGAAAGAAAAGACATGTGTGTTTTTACTGATTGAAATGAAAGCATCATAAAGGTTGTTGGTAATGTGTTATGTACCACATTATCCATGTATGCAACATCTATGGGAAAATGTGAAAAAAAATATAGAAAGCCATATGATGCTTTATCTGAGGTCTTTTATACAATGGAAAAATTATATTCAAAATCTAAATTTCAAAAGTTAATGAAAAAGGTAGAGGCAATTGATAGTAGAGTGAAGACTTACTTGGAATTGGCTGGTTACAAAAAGTGGTCTAGGACCTATTCACCAGTTTACTGGAGATGGACTTTGACATCAAAATTGTTGAGTCAATAAATGCTTCACTTATATCAGCTAGAGAACTACCTATATATGATTTTCTAGAGGAAGTTAGATCGTTGTTTTGTAGATAAAAATGCAAAACTAGAAAGGAGGCTTCATATACATTTACAGATTTTATTGGAAAATTTCAAGAAACTCTAACAGAACAAATCAAAGTGTACACGTATGACGGTATGATAAAAATTTAATTATCTTATATACATTTTTAATTACTTTATATTATTATTTATATGTATAAATGTATTTGATTTCAATAAAAATGTATTTTCATATGTATTATGAAAGATATATGTATAGTTCTGCATAAAATATACATACAAATCTAAAAGAGCTGAAATATGAAGACCTATAAATACATATGCAGAACTAAAAAATACATATACAGAACTAAAATACTGATGTCCAACTGCATGTGAGTTTTTTAATTAATTTTCTTCAAATATTTATGGGTTGTACCAACCGTAGAGTATGTCTATACAGTACATGACAAAGTGAAATATTTTATTGTTTGCCTCAAGGAAAAAATATTCTTTTCATGCATTTCAATTAGATGAGATACCATGTGTACATGCTTGTGCAGCCCTGGATAGCAAGAATTTTAAGAAGAGACCATATTGCTCTGATCTATACAAGCCAAAAATAGTATTAAGAACATATGATGTTCCAATTTATCCTTTACCAAACAAATATGACTAGGTAATTCTCCATAGCATATTGGATGAGGTAGTTCTGCCCCCAAAATACAAGCGGCCCCCTGGCAGACCTCCAAAGAATGATCGTGGAGAATTAGGAAGCGATTTATTCGGAAAGAAAAACATCAATTCTTGTAGTGCATGTGGGTTTAAGGGTCATAATAGACATTCATGTAGTAAATATAATAAATGATACGTTTGTTAATGTATTCAATTAAAAAAAATTCTTGAATTTTTTCATTGACAATTATGTGAGTCATAAAGATGAACTCGTTTGTATAATATTTGAGTAATTTTCATTGACAATTATGTTTCATGTATTTGAATTTTCTAATTCATAAAGTTGTTACAATTATGTTACTAAACTTGCAAGTTGCAATTATGTTACTGAACTTGCAAGTCTTTTTAGTTCATTATGAATAAATGAATGTAATTGATTCTATATGTATTGTATGAATGTGAAAAAATATTAGAAATAAGACCATTTTGAAGTATTATATGTGAATAACAATACATATCTGGATACATATATAATCACAAAATAAGATATAATTGCATTACAAATAACTAATACATGTGCAGCTACGTGTATATATGTAATAGCCCAACTTGATAACTTTTTTAAAAAAGAAGGGTTAATTGGTAATTTTAACCAGTTATTAATGTTAATTAAGGGAATTAAAAGAGTCTAGCCAAAAACCTCCTTCAGTTTCATGCATCTAACGTTACAAGAAAATACTTAGGCTATATATATGGCTTTATTTATTCCTAGAAGATATTAGCAGGCAGTGTAGGAGAAAAATGTTTAAGTTGAAGAATACAGAAGTGGGATTGAAGCTACAGTTGTTAAGGTAAGAACTTTTTCAATGTTTTTTGGCATGGAAATTAAAATACTTGTACAGTAGGGCAGTGGTTGCTTATGATATTAGCACAAGTGTTTGTTCATAATATCACAAGTGTTTGTTCATAATGTTAAGTGATAGAATAGAATTAATTTGGACTTATGATTGGTCTAAAGTGAAGGGATTAATTTTCTTAATGTTGAATTGGTATTAAAAAAAATAAAAAAGAGAGAAAGAAGAAACAAGAAAGGAAGTGCACTACAGAAACCATATTCTTTCAATAGGTGTTGTTTCAGTTTGATAATTGCATAACTTTAAACAAACCAACAAGGGGGAATATTCATGATGTGATATTGATTAACAATGTTGAAACCATTGGCCTGTAATTTGAATTTCTTATTTTGGCAGCCTCTCTTTCATTAGATTATTCTTAGACTCATGGGTTAAGGTGTGAGATATTGATATTTATCTCTAAACTTAAAGGTTAGGGATGTTTATACTTGACCCCAAATAGTATAATTGATATTGTTATCTAATATTTTGTTTTTAATTGATACTTTTGGTCGTTGTTGGTTGATGTTCTTCGCATTGCAAAGTTGGAAAACTTGTCATTAGCGAGGTAAGTGTGACATTAAGCTTTGATGCTTTCTTTTCAAATTTTCTTTATAAAAATTATGTTTTTCTGCCTAGTCCATGCATTGGAATAAGCATGCGACTTGGTAGAATCGGTGGTATTGATCATTTGTGGATGTGTATTTTTAAAGTTTAGTGATAATATGTAAGGTGATGTTGGGGCTTTGAATGTATTTTCTTCGTTGTCATTATAGTCTCTAGGGTTATACATAGCTGTCGTAATATGTTAGGGGGATTACATATGTTGTCGTAATATGTTAGGGGCTTATACCTGCTGCCATAGTAGACTTTTGGGGCATTATATATGCTACCATGGACTTGTTGGGGTGTTAGGCCAATCACCTTCACTTTCATTTATGACAAGTCATGAGAGTTGGTTTAGTTGAGATACAGAGAGTCTTTTTGAACTTCCTTTGGATCTTATTAACATTACTTTATGAGAGACATTATTTACATATTATTTGAGTATTTTGTAGTGTCTTGTATTTTCTAACACTTGTTCCAGGGTATTAAAGTAGAGAGTCGAGGATCTTACTGGGTTATATTTATATATAGATCATTACTTACTTGTATATCTATAGATACGGTTGTAGAGAGAGAGACTTGTGGTTGACGGTCTTTACGTGTGGATTCTATTGCTGAGGTGAGCCTTCGTATTATTCATGGAGGCTGTCATCCAGTTTTAGTTATTTTTATATTATATTTTTTTCATTGGGTTTGAATGTCCGGAGGTCGAACTCATGTAAATTTGTTTAGATGCTCCGCGGTCTTGGTGTGGGATTTGAGGCTAGATAATTATTATTTAAGTATTGTTGTTTTGATAAACCATATTACTATAACTAGGTGGTTAACTACTTTGCGTTTAATAATTATTTCAAGATTTTGATTTTAAAAATTTTTTATCCTAGTGTTTGTAGATGCTGTGAATATATGGAAAATTGGTTATCCCAACAAATGGTGTTAGCGGGAGCCGGTCACACCTAGAGGTTGTTTGGGATGTGACAAAGGTGTTATCAGAGCCTAGGCTTTAGGTCCCGGGTCATGGAGCTGTAATGCGCCGAGCTTGGTGCCTCAAATGCTATATGATACTAATAATCCTGAAGGACTACTAGCTAGCCCATGACTGATATCTATAACTGAGCTCTGAATAATATACTGAAAAATATGCGGAATATAAGTTGTAAGGTCGTAAGGTCCATAACTGTAACATAACTGATAAACATAATGTTTGAATGGGGTATAGAGATACCCAAAACTAAAATGAACTGTCTGAACATGCTATAGTTTGAAAGCCTCTAATACTGAACTGTCTGAACAAGGAGTTAATGGGACAATTCCTCAACTAACTCTATGTACTGAAATAGCTAAGTGCTGAAAGAATGAAATAATCAAATAATAAAATCCTCGAATGATGAGGACTCACTGCTAAGTCTACTACCGCGGTCTGGATATGAACTACTAAGGATGCTTTGGAACTCGTGCTTCTCAACCTATGGTATAAAACACCATAGCGCAAATACGTCAGTACGTTGAATATACTGGTATGCAAGTGAGGTAGGCTGAATGCAAAGGGGTCATATGCATGAATAATACTAACTGACTAAACTACATGAATGTGAGAATACATGCAAGAATATGTAACTGTAACTGAGGTCATGATAGTATTGAATGTTGAGTTCCGATTACTGAGGTCTACTGATAACATGGATTTACTGATATCTGAGTTTACTAATACTGGGATACTAAATAACTGAGTCTACTGATACTGATATCTGAGTTTACTAATAATTGATAGCTGAATAATTGTTTCTGACAATCCTAATTATGAATAAATGATCTAAGTTTTATACTGAGCTGGATGACTGTATCTAACAGTCCTAAAATCCATAAAACTATCTGAGTTCATTACTAAAATGGATGACTATATCTGACAGTCCTGAATTCTGATGGAACTAGCTGAGTTTCGTACTGAGCTAAGTGATTGTGTCTGACAATCCTGATTTCTATTGAACTGGACTGAGTTTTATTCTAATGACTGAATCTAAAACTGAAACAGTGAGAGGTAATCATCTAACCGACATGCCCCGAATCCGAACTGGTGGTGTCCAACCTATAACCTTAACTTGAAGGGTGTCAGTACTGTGCCACAGGTAGAGACAAGCTGTGAGTAAACCCTCTCTGATAGGGATCTCTTTCATCAACCCCTCCTATAAGGAAAAATTAAATGAGATGTAGAATCCCTAGATTCGTAGGGTACATCTCAACCTATGCTAGCTACGTAGTTCTAGAATACAAGGATTGCTTCTAAGGATTATACCCTCTGCTCGCAGGTGAGGCCCCATCCTTGAGTTCACTCGGTATTGAATCCTACTCCCAACTAAATAGACACGAAACTGATTTCCTAGTTTATACTAGGCTTGACTGAACTATTATTGATTGTATTGTTTAACTAAATTGGACTGAGTTCACGAGTTTTCATTGACTGTCGGAATACTATTAAGATATAATAACTGACTGAGATTACTGAAATTACTGAGATTACTGATATTACTGAGATTACTAATCTTACTGAGATTACTGAGATTACTGGGATTACTGAGATTACTAGGATTACTGAGATTACTGAGTTTTCCTGAGTAATATGACTGACTGAATTCTACTGATCATGGCTTGACTGAGAGTATCATGAAAACAGACACTGGCTCTAGGCACACAGCTAAATTGTCAGGTATTAAATACCCCCAGGACTCAATAGCATGAAACTGAAAAGACTTGACACTTCTTGAACACATGACCAATATCAACAATTTATAATACAATAAGTTAGGATTTCATGAATCACATAGTTATCATAATCTTGTACATGAATGGGAATGCATATGAACATGTCATAATTTCGTCAACCTAGTCTCATGAGCATTCGATCAAACATTCATAATACATAATAATATCATGGAAATCATTTTGATCATATGGGTTAAGCATGCATTTATCATTTAGGTCACAATTGAGTTATAATGCATAATTTCTATTCTCTTAGACATTTTATCAAATACCTAGGATGCACGACTTAGGGCTTAGGAATGATCATCAAATTAATACTTCAAAACTCCATGAATCAACTAAATTCTAAAGATTTCAAACCAACATGCTATCATGGTTTCATGAGCAATACATAAAGATTCCAACTTGGGAATCATACACCAATAATCACATGAACATAATCAACCCACAACATAAATATTCACAATACAAAATTTAAAAGTTGATCCTTGGGCTTCATGGATGAAAGGAATCTATGAATGAAAACTTTACATACCTTAGTTCTTGATTTTACAAAGATTGATGGAGAGATTTTTAAATTTGAGTCTTTAATTTGGATCCTCAATTGAAAACTCTAGAATTGTTCTTGAGATACTTTGAGAGAAATCAATGCATTTTGGTGAAATAAAGGTTGAATCTCGTGTTATAGGGTTATATAGGGTAGGAAAATTACCCTTTTTCCCTTAAGGACGCGGTCATTTGATGACTGAAAACTGGGCATCGACCCATTCAGCAATGCGATGCATTGATGCATCAACATAATAGTCGATGCATCATGCCATGATCACCTCGGATCTCAGTACTTTTGACCCTATAACCCTGTGCAATATCAACCAACACAATAGGCGATGTGGCACACCAATATCGTGTTGGTCCACTATTTTGGACTTCCAAACGTGATCTAAACGAGTTCCAAAAAATTCAAAACTTGTCCGGGAATACCCATTGAACATTATGATCATGAATCAACAAAAATATAGGCCATTTAAGGATATTGAGGCTGCGAAATGAGATTGCGAACTTTCAAAGGTTAAAATAAACTAAGTTTGGAAACTTAGTTAGAATTTTCTAAGCATGGGACCCTTTTACAAGCCTAAGGGACTGAATTAAGCTTTGGAATTTAGCGGGGTCTTACAATATCTCCCCCTTGAGAACATTCGTCCTTGAATGAGACTGAGTAAGATGGGAGAAATGATAAACTGAAGCACTTACTGAGCATGAACAACTAAAACATGGTGTCATGACTAGCATGATTGATAAGCTAAATGTATCATACTGTACATGCATATCTGATGCATGAATATTTGGTTCATGAATGCATGACCGGGATTACTGATAAGCTGAATATATTGAACATGCATATCTGATGCTTGGATACATGACTGAACTGACACATGAATGCATGACTGAATATACAATGGTAATTGATACCAAGTTTGTAATGGAAATATTACACCAAGTTTGTAATGGTAATTTGATCATAGAACAGAGGAAACTCAAGAAAAACTATTACTTAAAATGAAAAGTACTGATGAACCCATGATTGTGCTTGGAGTATGAATGAATGGGAACATAAAAATATGACTGAGACTGGAACGTGATGCATGAACTGAATTTCGTGAACTAAACTAAGCCCCTAAATACATAGCTCAAGGCTGATATTGAAACTTGAGGGTCAACTTATGAGGACCCTCTACTCAAAAATAGATTCATTACATGAAGAGAGAATGAGATTTTTATGTTATGATAGTTCGGAGGATTATAGTGTATCTCCCCATTGGGAAACTAGGTCCCTCAAAGAATACTAACTTTATTGAGATATTCAGATAAAATTGGGGTGATGCACAAGCCACCTAGGAACTGAATCGTGACTGATTATGTAAGATCTAAAACTGAGACATAATACAGGAATTGAGTTGAGCTTGCATTTACCTGGTTGTTTTATCTTAGAATGGTTACATTCATGAGACTTTGATTAGTACAACTAGATGAAAGGGATGAGAACCCAAATCATGCAAACTTATCCGCCTGACTGCTAAACTAAATTTCTAGTTTTACGAACTAACATATACTGAAAACTTAAACTCGACTGGAATGTTTCTATGACACTCTTTCCATAGAGTTCTAGTGACTGGAGGGAGAAAGCAAATCTTAGCCTGGATTGAGTAGGACATCTTAATAGGGGATCGCTATATAGCTGGAATTCTTGTATTAAAAGGCAAGGCCTATGAAACATCATCTAAGATAATGTGACTAAGCCTTATGCACTACAACTGATACTACTGAAAAGATTCACGTAAGTGTTGAGTATAAATGCATAGATATCCTAACTCATCTGATTAACTGAATGACTAAAGGTTGGCGACTGGACATATAAAACTGAATTGTACCTCATTTGAATAGCTGATCTGAAACTATAAAGTATAATTCATAGAAGGTAATGACAGATCGAGTAACATGAGGTGACTGAGCATAAGTTCCACAAAAACTATTTTATTTGTGAATGAAAGACCCAGTGTATAACATATCTCTAAAGTATTCTATAAACTGAGGTACCAAAATACTAATAACTAAGTTACTAGTTACTACACGCGACGGTTAAGCAAATCTTAAAATGGACAAAAATTTTTATATGATTACTGGACTGAAACTGACACTATAACTAATGTTGTAATTAGGACTCATACTGGAACTAAATGTTGACTTATGATAGTTGAATACTAATAACTGAGGTTTAGACCGATACTGAAGTACTAAATTTTGAGACTGAATATTGATTACTGAGTACTGAATACTGAAACTGTAACTGATTCCTGATAACTACTTGAGGAAGATTGACATATGTCAAGGATCTGATGCCCGAATAAATCCTATATCAAACTCGACACTTAACTAAAGCCTGAGGAACAGAATACCAACATCATGGATTTATCAAGATATTTAAACTGGGGGTATACATGATGTAATCTGAGTTTGGCTGATCACTAGGAGTAGAGCATGAGTCATGAGCGGGGTGACCTGAGTTTGGAGTTTCTGGGTTCGTGAAACATGATTCGTACTATTGAGTGAACTGGAATTCCTCATACTAGGAACTGGAACACACATGATTCTATGGAAGGTACGTGAATATAAGCTATGTTCATGGAACTGAGATATAAAGCATGCATAAGCATCGTGATGACTGCAGTACAAAAACTTGCACTGAGATAGGAATGAGTCGGGAATCATCTTCCCTTACTAATTTTTGTACACATCCTAACACTACTACTAGAATTTTGAAGGTCTGACTTACTAAAGTGTCATAACTGGATAGTTTCTATAAATCTACAGTGCTATGATAGACTGAACCATTAGGGTGGAGACTGGAAAAATGTCCTATTAATATATATGGTCTGACCCTAAAGTTGACTGCTATGTAAAGAGTTACAAAAGAAAAAGAAACTCCTGAATTTGAAAGAGCGTGAACATATGAATGAGGGATCTGTAACATTCCAGTGGCTCCATCAGGAGAACTTTCCTAATTTTGTCAGGACTGAAGTGCATAGAGTATGTTTTGGCATTTCCTACTGATAGCGCTGGAATTGGCACCCTGCTAATTCGAGCGATCAAACTGAGCTGAAGGACGACCATGCTGAATTCGTGGATCGGGTTTAGGATAGTCTCAGACCTTATGACCTATTTTTCCATATCTGAAACACACATTACTATCGGCCCTACACATACCCTTATGATACTTATCATATTCTTCGCAAAGTGGGTGAGTGCGAATAATGCTTGTACTACTCTGGGATTTGGAGCTTGGTGCTCCATCATGACTGACATTTTTGAACCTTAAGACTGGTTTACTAGCTGAAGAGGGAACTGGGACTGAAAACTTTGGACTAAACCGAGAATGGTTACCACCCTCTGACTTTGTCTGGGTAAAACTATAACTACCTGTTCTGGCTCTCTTATTTTCTCTTTTTTTTCTTAAGCTTCTAATCTTCAATCTGTTGAGAATGGACCATAATCCTAGATATGTCCATCTCCTTAATAAACATCATAGTTCTGCACTCGTTAACCATTCTACCTGATACCCCAGACATAAACTTGCTCATTCTGGATCTATTATCTGCTACTACATGGGGAGCATACCTGGATTACTGAGTAAACTTAAGGGAGTATTATTTTACACTCATGGTACCTTGTTTTATATTGATGAACTCTAACACTTGGCTTTTTTCTGCTCAAGGGGAAAGAATCTATCTAAGAAGGTTGTTGCAAACTCTTCCCACTATATGTGCTCTACATCTGTACCTCTATCTACCTTCCACTGCTTAAACCACGTATGGGATACGTCTTGTATATAATAGGCGGCTAACTCTGAACACTCACTGGAAGTCACTCCTGTGATATCTGTGACTTTCTGAACCTGGTCGATGAACACTTGTGGATCCTCTTTGGACCTAGAACCGGTGAATAGGGGAGGATTCATTTGGGTGAAGTCCTAGATCCTAGCTGCAGCAGCATTGGCCACTGGGTTGGATGAAACAGCAGTTGGTCGTTCATTTTAAGCTGTGACTGAATTAGCTAGAGTAGTGAATGCAGTCCTAAATTCTGCATGGGAGATGTGCTCATCCAGGGGATCTGCCTGAACGGGATGAGGTGCTGACTGATTCCCGATTCTCTTTTTGGGAGACATGTTCTATAAACGAGGGGAAGAATCGAATTAGACTGAGAAATTAACTGGAACTTATTCCCACTAGCATGTAATGAATACTGAAAGAAGGAAAATTGTTCCTAAAATATCTCATAGCCTCTCTCACATAAGGGTGGTGCACAATACACCCATGCACAAGACTCTACTAGATGTGGCTTTTCAGACTTCCTAGGACACTGTTGAACCTAGCTTTGATACAAAGTTTGTAATGCCCCGAGCCTGGTGCCTCGAATGTTACATGGTGCTAACAATCCTGAAGGACCACTAGCTAACCCATGACTAATATCTATAACTGAGCACTAAATAATATACTGAAAAATATGTGGAATATAAGTTATAAGGACATAAGATTCATAACTATAACAAAACTGATAAAAATAATATCTGAATAGGGTATAGAGATACCCAAAAATGAAATGAACTGTCTGAACATGCTATAGTCTGAAAGACTCTAATACTAAACTGTCTGAATAAGGAGTTGATGGGATAATTCTCCAACTAACTCCATCTACTGAAATAGCTAAGTACTGAAAGAATGAAGTAATAAAATAATAACATCCTCAAATGATAAGGGCTCACTGCTAAGCCTACTGCTGCGGACTGGATCTGAACTGCTAAGGATGCTCTGGAACCTGTGCTTCTGAACCTATGGTATAAAACACCATAACACAAATGCATCAATATATTGAATGTACTAGTATACAAGAGAGGTAGGCTGAAAGCAAAGGTTTCATACGTATGAACAATACTAACTGACTTAATAACATAAATATGAGAATATATGCATGAATATGTAATTGTAACTGAGGTCATGATAGTACTGAAATCTAAGTTCTGATTACTGAGGTCTACTGATAACATGGATTTACTGATAACTGAGTTTACTAATACTGGGATACAAAATAACTGAGTCTGTTGATACTGATATCTGATTTTACTGATAACTGAATGACTGTTTCTGACAGTCCTGATTATGAATAACTGATCTAAGTTTTATACTGAGTTGGATGACTGTATCTGACAATCCTGAAATCTATAGAAATATCTGAGTTCTTTAATAATGTGGATGACTGTATTTGACAGTCCTAAATTCTGATAGAACTGGCTGAGTTCCATACTGAGCTGAGTGAATATGTCTAACAGTCTTGATTTCTATAGAATTGGACTGATTTCTATTCTGAAGATTGAATCTAAAGCTAAAATTGTGGGAGGTAATCATCTAACCGACATGCCCCGAATCTGAACTAGTGAGGTCCAACCTATAACCCCAGCTGGAAGGGTGTCAGTACCATGCCACAGGTAAATACAAGCTATGAGTAAACCCTCTCTGACAGGGAGCTCTTTCGTCAACCCCTCCTATAAGGAAAACACAAATGAGATGTAGAATCCCTAGACTCATAGGGCACATCTCAACCTACGCTATCTACATAGTTATGGAATACAAGGATTTCTTCTAAGGATCATACCCTCTGCTCGCAGGTAAGTCCCCATCCTTGAGTTCACTCGGTGTTGAATCCTACTCCCAACTGAATAGACACAGAACTAATTTCCTAGTTTATACTAGGCTTGACTGAACTATTACTGATTGTATTGTTTAACTAAACTGGACTGAGTTCACTGAGTTTCTGTTGACTGACAGAATACTATTAAGTTCTAATAACTGACTGAGATTACGAAGATTACTGAGATTACGAAGATTACTGAGATTACTAATATTACTGAGATTACTGAGTTTATTGGGATTACTGAGATTACTGAGTTTTCCTTAGACATATGACTAACTGAATTCAACTGATCATGGCTTGACTGATAGTATCATGAAAACTGACACTGGTTCTAGCCATATAGCTAAATTATCAGGTATTAAATACCTCTGGAACTCGATAGCATGAAACTGACAAGACATGACACTTCTTGTACACATTACCAATATCAATAATTCATAATACAATAAGTTGGGGATTTCATGAATCGCATGGTCATCATAATCATGTACATGAATGGGAATGTATATGAACATGTCATAATTTCGTCAACCTAATCTCATGAGCATTCCATAAAACATTCATAATTCACAATAATATCATGGAAATCATTTTGATCATAAGGGTAAAGCATGCATATATAATTTGGGTCACAATTGAGCTATAATGCATAATTTCTATTCTCTTAGGCATTTTATCAAACACCTAGGATGCATGACTTAGGGCTTAGGCATGATCATCAAATTAATACTTCAAAACTCCATGAATTAACTAAATTTAAGGATTTCAAACCAATATGCTATCATGGTTTCATGAGCAACACATAAAGATTCCAACTTGGGAATCATACAACAATAATCACATGAACATAACATCCCACAACATAAATATTCATAATAGAAAATTTAAAACTTGATCCTTAGGCTTCATGGATGAAAGGAATCCATGAATGAACACTTGACATACCTTAGTTCTTGATTTTACACATATTGACGGAGAGATTCTTGAATTTGAGTCTTGAATTTGGATCCTCGATTGAAAACACTAGACTTGTTCTTGAGAGAATTCGATAGAAATCAATGTATTTTGGTGTAATAAGGGTTGAATGTCATATTATAGGGTTATATAGGGGTAGACAACTTACCCTTTTACCCTTAAAGATGCGGTCATTTAATGACTAAAAATTGGGCATCGACGTGTTCGACGATGCAATACGTTGACGCATCGACTCGATTGTCGACGCGTTGCACCATGGTCACGTCAGATCTTAGTACTTTTGATGTTGGAAAGCCTGCACAATATCAACCAATGCCATAGGCGACACAGTGCTCCAAGATCGTGTTGGTCCACTATTTTAATCTTCCAAACATGGTCTAAACGAGTTCCAAAAAATCCAAAACTTGTCTGGGAACACCCATTGACCGTTCAAATCATGAATCAATAAAGATATAGGCTATTTAAGGATATTAAGGTCACAAAATGAGATTGCAAGCTTTTGAAGGCTAAAATAAACTAAGTCTAGAAACTTAGCTAGAATTTTCTAAGCATGGGACCCCTTGACAAGCCTAAGGTACTGAATTAAGCTTCGGAATTTAGTGGGGTCTTACAGGAGCAGTGTTTAGTAGATTCTTGTTAGGGGTTTATAGGCACCCATATTTAAGAACTTGTGGCTTTAGAACATTTAAGAAGTTTTCCTTAATTTTATTCAGTGTCCGTGTGTTTAGTTGAATTTAGTCTAACCTTTAAATATTATTTCTCAGATAGTTAAGAGACATGGTCCTTCCTCTGCTAGCCATTTTAATACACCTATTGGACATGGTGCTGGACATGATCCTACCCATTGTGGTAGTCAAGTTGGGTCTCATCCAACTAGTCCTTGAACTAGGATGCAGATCAGTGCTCAGTATAGAGTTGGGAATGGGGTCCAGCCCCAAGTTATGGCTTCTGAGCAAGCACAGGTCTAGGTTGATCTAGATACTCCAGCTATAGTTCTAGTTGCTACACCTAT
Source organism: Capsicum pubescens (assembly GCA_030864215.1). Classification (NCBI taxonomy): domain Eukaryota; kingdom Viridiplantae; phylum Streptophyta; class Magnoliopsida; order Solanales; family Solanaceae; genus Capsicum; species Capsicum pubescens. The sequence goes on from CM061548.1 coordinate 384,487,515, forward strand.
CGTTACATTTCCTGTATACGTAGTGGTAAGAATGTTGAATGAACTTGAGTAATTGGTGCCTAATCAGGGTTAAAATCCATCTCCTCAGGCTACTTTGTAGATGCAATCACAAGTTCAGTTTAATGTTGCAACTTCTCAAGCACCTCAACCAGTTGATCAGTTGGTTACAGTTGTGGGGCAACCCAAGGATCTTAAGAATGTTGAATGTACTTAAGTCATTGGTGCCTAATCAAGGTCAAAATCTATCTCCTCAGGCTACTTTGCAGATGCATTTACAAGTTTAGTTTAATGTTGCAACTTCTCAAGCACCTCAACAAGTGTTGGAACTTAGTTATTTCATAAGCCTTCAAACTTCAAGGATTTATTTCGCGACCTTCCCGACCTTCATTTGTTGATTTTTAAGTTGATTCACGATAGGGCAAGTCAATAGTACATCTCGGATGAGTTTTGGGATTTCGGAATAGCATAAGGGCATGTTTGGGTTCCCAAATTAGTAGCTCAAGGCGATTAGCCTACGCCGCCCAGCTTAGTCCCCCACTCCAGGCAGGGCGCCGTCCTGGATAGTCCCCCACTCTATGTAGGGAGCCACCCTAGATAGTCCCCCTAGGCCAAAATTCTGCAGTCCAGCCCCAAACTTTTAAGGGTAAAAGGGTCATTTTCCCCACCCTATATAGCCCTAAAACATGAGATTCATCCATTATTCACCAACATATGCTTGTTTTCTCTCAAATTCTCTCAAGAACAAGCCTTAGGGTTCTTAGTTGAATATTTAAAACTCAAGAATTTCACCGTCAATCTTCTTTAAATCAAGAACTATCATATGTTAGATGTTGATTCATGGGTTTCTTCCACCTATGAAGCTCAAGAATACTTTTTAAATTATAAAGATTGTATATTTATGATTTCCATGATTATTATGATTGAATTGAAGTTTATGTCTATGTTTTTGTTGGGTTATAATTCATGTTTTAGATTACTAGTTGCAAGCTTTGATCGTAGTTTGTGATGACTTACATGATATTCATGATAAACCCTTCAAATTACATGTTGATTGATGTAGCCATGTTATTTAGATGTAATGTTTGTTGTATAACCAAAGAATGCTCCCCGTATGTTTGATTAAATGCCTAGGAGAATGAAGTAGTGCCATTATAGCATGTAAATATGAAATCCTCATTTGTGTACAAGTTAATGTATGCTAAGTGTTTGTTGAAAGTCTTTGGTGAATGAATTATCAGACATTAGTATGCATGCCTATACATCTATATTTTATGACTTTCAAATACTTGAAGAGATACTTCATTGATTGTATTATGAGTGATAGACGATTTCCATGTTGTTCAAGAATTTTTATGCTTTACTTTTATACTATCGAGTCCTGGGGTATTTAATACCCGACAATTTAGCTGCGTGCCTACAACCAGTGTTAATTACAGTACTCTCAGTTACATCACGATTAGTAGTATTCTCAGTCAGTTACAGAATTCTATAGAACTTAGTCAGCTTTATATCTTAGGAAATTTCAGTTATCTCAGTAACATTCTAGTACAGTTCAGTAATCAATTAAGAACTCAGTAGTATTTCGTTAGCTAAAGAAACTCAGTAAACTCAATTCAACTCAGTTAAGTAGTACGATAAGTAACATTTCATTCAAGCCTAGTATGAACTAGGAAGTCAGTTCAGTGGCTTTCAGTTAGGATTAGGATTCAGCACCGAGCAAGCCTAGGGATGGGGGCATACCATTTATTTAGGACTGGGTCCCTAGAAGAAATCCCTAAGTTCCAGAACTACGTAGCTAGCATTGGTATGAGATATCACCCATTAGATAGGATGACATACTCAGGGATCACCCTCTAGTATAGGACTGATCTCAGGGGTCATACGTTAGATAGGACTGACTCCACAATAGTTGTCTTTACCCGTGGCATGGTACTGACACCCTTCCAACTGGGGTTACAGGTTGGATCCCAAATTAGCTAGAAGGGGCATGTCGGTTAGATGCTACCTCCCACAGTCTTCATTTTAGAACCAGTATTAGTAATAGAATTCAGTTCAGTAGTACAGGTTCAAGACTGTTAGATATAGTCAATCAGTATCATTATCAATAGATTCAGAGATCACCCTCTAGATAGGCTTGATCTCAAATTCAGTTAATCATTTTCATTATTAATGGATTCAAAGGTCACCCGCTAGATAGGCCTGATCTCAAGGTCACCCTTAGATAGGCTTGACGCCACAGCAATTATAAGTAATCCAGTATCAGTAATCTCAAACATGGTTATCAGTAATTCAGTTATTAGAATGTAGTGTCACTACAATTTCAGTTATAGTTTATGGATTCAGGCATGCATCTTCTTCAGCATACTCATGTTATTCAGTAAGTATTATTCATGCATACAAACCCTTGAATGTAACCTTACCTTATTTAGCATACTAGTACATTCTCATATACTGATACATACTTGTATCTTGTGCTATGGTGTCTTATACCATAGGTTTAGAAGTACGGGATCCCAAGCACCCTTAGTAGTTCAGATTTAGCCAGAAGCAGTAGACTTAGCAGTGAGTCCTCATCATTCGAGGATGTTCCTTATTTTTATTATTGCTTTAGTTTTAGTATTTTAGTAGACGGAGTTAGTTGGGGTATTGTCCCATCAACTCCATATTTCAGATAGTTTTAGAGGCTTTTTAGACTAGATGTTCAGACAGTCTAGAGTATATTCATTCAGATGTTCAGTTTTGGTATTTTTATACTTTATTGATTTTTATTTCAGATATTTGAACATTATGGAAAGTTTTTGCCAGATTTTCCATATTTTTATAGTACATTATTTCAGTGCTCAGTTATATATATCAGCATGGGTTAGCTTATGGTACTTCAGGATTGTAAGCACCGTGTAGCATCTGGGGTTCAAAATTTGGGGCATTACAAATAATTTATGCTAGGGATCTATGACGGTCACTGAGTATGAAGCTAAGTTCACTGAGTTGTCTAGGTATGTTCTATCTTTGGTTGCAGATTAGAGGGAGAAAGTAAGACAATATATGGATTAACTAGAGGCTTGTTATCATGGTTCAGTGATACAGGATGTGCGTAATGGATCCTATTCTGAAAGTACTTGACACTACTCTCTATTCTGAGTCCTATTATGAGATGGAAAAGATTAATCAAGAAAACAAGAAGGTACGTAACTCAGATGGGTTTAGTGGTACTCCGTCTAGGAGAAAGATTGGTTTTGATTGTGGACAGTCTAGGCCTACGCAGTCAGAGTCAGTGGGTCAATCTTCAATGAATAGTTATCCAGCTAGACAGGGATAGCAACAGCAGACACAGAGGAATGGTAGCGGTTTTTTCCAGTTCAAGCAGCGTTTGAAATGTTCTAATTGTGGTAGGAATCATGGTGGACATTGTTTAGGAGTTGGCGGTTCTTGTTATACTTATGGTGAAAGATGGCATATTGCTAAGTTTTATCCTAAGGTAAATTCTGGTTCTAGTCAAACTAATGCACAGATTCATAGAGACATTACAGGTACTCATGCTCACACTCAGCCAACTAGGATCGCTCCATAGGTACTCATGGACAGGGTCGACAGGGTGCTCAGGATTCTCAAATAATAGGTAGACCACCGATATTCTTTTCTATGGATAGACAAGACATAGAGGCATCTAATGTAGTGGTCACAGGTATTATTACTATAAACTCTCATAAGGCTTACTCTCTTATTGATCCTGGTTCTATGTATTCATATGTGTCCCCATCTTTTGCTATATTCTTAGAGAGAAAAATTGAGTCTCTTATTGAGCCATTTATTATTATGACCCCAGTGTGGGAGACCTTATTAATGGATAAAGTTTATATAGATTGTGTGATATTTGTTTAGGGTAAGGACACCATAGTTGATCTACTTGTGTTGCCAATGACTGATTTTGATGTGATTATGGGTATGGATTGGTTGGAGTCATGTTACGCTTTGGTTTATTGTTATGCTAAGCTTATATATTTTGATATCCCTTGTCACGCCCCAAGCCGAGGCCCTGGACGTGACATGCACTCGATACTATTGCTAGTACGAGCGAACGTTTAGGCATATCACATGAGCATACAACTGACATAATGAATAGAGAGGAAACAGAAATAAGAGTTCTTAAAGGATAAATTCTTTTATCAATGTTCATTAATATCACTTAACGTTTGAAGATACAATAGTCATGATAAATAATACTAAAAAATACAAGATTTGTTAGGCAACTAAATCAGTCTGTGAAGCTTTAATAAGTACCAATACTAAAAGAACAAAAATTATAATGAATTCATCATATCCCGTCCAACCTCCTAATAGGAAAGAGGCTCACTAATAGCAAAAGATAGAGGTCCTAATGGGGATCCTAACCGCGGACATGAGAGCCAGAACCTACATCATGAAATGATGTAGCACCAAAGGCGATCAATACATGGAATGTATTGGTATGCACAACTATTTCAGGAGGGTAGTACATCAAGAGGTTAGAAATGACAATAAAATTCAAACGTAAAAGAAGACAACTGGAAAGGAACAAGAATATAAGGTAAATTTATAATTGACCAAGTAAAGTAGGTTTAATTCCTTTGATTATTTGTGGTAGAAAGTAGTGAACCTTCATAAACCACCATGTGAGCACATGGAGTGTGATCTTGGCCCGATCAGCTAAGCTGTCCTATACCTTGCCAGGCATAGGACGTGACATGACATAATTTTCTAGAAAGTATCCATGGTTAGCCCCTTTTCGGGACACATGAAAGAAAAGAGAGTATCCGACTTGCGTAATGATATCTATCCCATATTGGCAAACATAGTTTTAGACATTTATCATTTTAACTTATGCCTTCATGGTCAGCTAACTAACTCTCATATACTCATGACGTTGTCTTATTTATATGATTTGTTATTGATCAAAAAGTTAATCTTGTTACATTCATGTTCATATTTTAGCCTTTTTAGGCTCATTCTCTTGGTTTACCCTTTTTAAGCTCTTAATTATGTATAGCCACTTTAGGCTCATACTGATAGTTAACCGTAATAGGTTCATATTCATGAATTAACACTATCAATATTGGAGAGTCATGATACGTAATTTCATGGTTCGATATGATATAATTCATGCACATGATTGGAAGCATTCTTGTAAGAATATTCATGTTCATATTATTATCTATTAGGTTAATAAGGGATTCCTGGGAAGTAGGTATTATTATATTAAGACTTGAAAATTCATAATGTATACATCACAGTGCAAAGAGTTTTACGAATGTTGCGGGAAGGTTACCTTCTTATGGATTTTGGAACAAGAATTATAATTTTAAGAGCTTCATAAATTATATCTTATAACTTTAATAGAAACATTCACATGATGGCATGGATGAGATTTTGACATTTTGACATGAAGATTGGACTAAGATATTGCAGCAGAGGTGCATTAGTTAGCTGTGGGTTTGTGATGGTTGCGTATGTCATCATATGGTAATGAAAAATATCTATTTATAGTCTTGTCATTTCCACTGTGAAAGAGTCTACTGAGAAATTGTTATTGGTGTTTATAGAGATAGAGTAGTGGGCGAATAGTAGGCTTCCTTGAACGGCTTAAAGGGAATACCTTAAATAGGATGCTACTCTTACATACTGTGTAATATATTTACTTAATAATAGAGTAGGATATATTTGAATTAGCGATGTAATAGTATGTTTTTTTTTGTTGTTTCTGAATGTTGCACTGAAAGAACGAGTAGTATGTGTTGGTTGTTGTTTTGTAATTATGCAGTTGGAAAAGAAAGTAATGAAGCATATTGCAGCTACAAGGATGTGACAGTGGTGTATCAGATAAGGACTACTGGAAAGTGAACTGTGCACAGAAACCACATTACAGACGGATATACAATCTCACAATGAAGTCAAAAAAAGAGTAGATATGTTTGGAAATTCAAAAATAACTAGGAGAGGTCATCTTTGATCAACAGATTATGTAATTAGTTCTCTCTCACTTCTTTTACATAATGGGGTGCTCTCTAGGTGTAATTGCTTGACTTTACAGATCGTAAATCTTTCACAGTTATTTCCAAAAACATCTATGATTCGTACATCAAATCACGAGGGTCGTTGGAATACAAAATTCAGAAAGGAAGAACGAAACAAAGAGTTATTTGTACACATCCAATAACTATTAAACCATTCAAGTTCGTTGATAACATTGAAGAATTTCCTTTAAAACCTAAATAGTTTTAGAGCAATTTGAATTGGATAATAGTACAACATCCAGAAACGAGAGTAAGGAATGGTCCTACATACCTCTTAAACATTGAAAGAACTTTGAGATTGGAAGAAGAAATTCCAACGTGATTCTCACCAATTTGTGTTTCTTAGGAGTTGTGATTGAGAGGAAAAATAGAGATATATTCTAATGGAAAACTTCTCAAAACTGATAGTGAAGTGAGGCTTTTTATCGTATGAACAGGTGGAAAATAGAGTGACTGGTTTAAAGCATGTAGCTGATGGGAAGTAGAGAGGCATATCTGGCTGAGAAAAATGAATGTTCCATTAAGGGAAATAATGCTTGTAACTGATAACTTAAGAGGGTTTTAATTTCATGAAATAAATTGCAAAACAAAAAGACAAAATTAACGTAGAAATACCTCACAAAACAATGGGCCTGAGATGTTACATCCCTGGAGAATCACCTTTAGTGTGGAAAGGTATCTCTCTTATGACTCAAGGAAATCTAATATCTTATGTAAAAGCTCGTTGAATTACTAACCATGGTTGTTTGGATTTTGTTGCTACCATTCATGACACTCGAGCAGAGTAAGTTTCTATTATTAATGTTCACATTGTTTGACAGCTTATTGACGTGTTTCCAGATGATTTGCCTGGGCTACCTTCGATTAGAGAAACTGAGTTCAACATTGATTTAGTGATAGAGACTCAACCTATCTCTATTCCACCTTACCATAGGGGTCCTACTGAGTTAAGAGAATTGAAGGTTCAACTCCAGGAGTTACTTAATAAGGGATTCATCAGGCCTAGTGTGTCACCTTAGGGTGCACCTGTGTTATTTGTGAAAAACAAAGATGGCACAATGAGAATGTGCATTGACTATAGATAGTTAAATAAGGTGACAATCAAGAATAAATATCTTTTTCCTTGTATTGATGATCTATTCGATTAGTTGCAGGGTGATACTAACTTTTATAAAATTGACTTGAGATCGAGTTATCATCAGCTGAGAGTCAGAGTCAAAGATATCACTAAGATAGCTTTTCGTACTAGGTATAGGCATTTTGAATTTTTAGTGATGTCTTTTGAACTGACTAATGCACCTACAGCATTTATGGACCTCATGAACAAGGTATTCAAGCTGGATTTAGACTATTTTATTATTGTGTTCATTGATGACATTTTGGTTTACTTTGGAAGTAAGGTGGAACATGGACAACATTTGAGAGTTGTCCTGCACACACTTAGAGAACAAAAGCTTTATACAAAGTTCTCAAAGTGTGACCTTTGGTTGGGCACAGTTTCCTTTTTGGGGTATGTGGTGTCAAGAGATGGGATTCATGTTGATCCAAAGAATATTGAAGTAGTTAGAGATTAGCCTCGACCTAGTACTATTATAGAGATACGTAGCTTCTTGGGTCTAGCTAATTATTATAGGAGGTTTGTAGAAGGCTTCTAAAAGATAGCTGCTCCATTGACTCGCTTGATTCAGAAAAATATGTTGTTTCGATGGTCAGATGAATGTGAAGAAAGTTTTCAAACACTAAAGACAACATTGATATCGACTAAAATATTGACTTTACCTATGACAAAGGGTGGTTTCATAATTTATGGTTATGCATCTCGAATTGGGTTGGGTTGTTTTTTAATGCAGAATGGTAAAGTGGTGGCATATGCTTCTCGACAGCTAAAGGTTCATGAGAAGAATTATCCAACTCATGGCTTGGAATTAGCCGCGGTTGTATTTACACTCAAGATCTTGTGTCATTATCTTTATGGTGATTGGTGAGCTGTGTGAAATCTATACTGATCACAAGAGTCTGCAGTAATTATTCAAGCAAAGAGATCTGAATCTAAGACAACGACGGTGGTTAGAGTTACTTAAAGATTATGATCTCACTATCTTGTATCATCCTGGGAAGACTAATGTAGTAGCAGATGCTTTGGGTAGGAAGTCTATGGGCAGCTTAGCCTAATTTGTTGCCGAAAGGTGACCTATGGTCATGGATATTCAGTCTTTAGTCAATCAAGGAGTTCAAATTGATCATATAGTGCCTGGAAAGTTATTTGTAGTTATGGTGGTTCAATTGTCCTTAGCTGGGCAAGTCAAGACTTGCCAATATGATGATCCCTACCTTGTTGGGCTTCAAGATCGAGTGCAGAATTACGGTGTTAAGTCTTTCACTATCGATGGTAAAGGTGTTCTACATCGTCATAGAAAATTATGTGTTCCTATTGTGGGAGATGTGAGATAGCTAGTTCTTGTTGAGGCTCATAGCTCGCGATACTCTATCCACCCTGGTGCCACAAAAATGTATCAAGACTTGCATAGATTGTACTGGTGGAAATGTATGAAGGTTGATATTTTGAAATATGTCACTAGTTGTTTAAATTGTCAGCAGGTTAAATATGAACATCAAAAACCTGGTGGAGTAATGCAAAAATTAATTATCCTGGAGGGGATGTGGGAAAGAATTACTATGGATTTCGTGGTTGGGTTGCCAAATACCTTCAAGAAGGACAACTCAGTTTTGGTGATAGTGTATAGACTTACAAAATCTACCCATTTCATACCAATTCGGGCTACTTATAGCATGAATCAATTAGTAGTAATTTATCTTTGGGAGATAGTTCGGCTTCATGGTGTGCCTATTTCAATCATATCTGATCAAGGTGCATAGTTCACCGCTGAGTTTTGGAAATCTTTTCAGAAATCCTTGGGTTTGTAAGTTGAGTTGAGTATATCCTTTCATCCTCAGACCGACAGGCAGTCTGAACAAGTTATTCAGATCTTGGAGGATATGCTTAGAGCCTGTGCAATTGATTTTGGTGGCCATTGGGATGACTAGTTTCTTTTGGCATTGTTTGCTTATAATAACATCTATTAGTCGTGCATTCAGATGGAATCGTATGAGGATCTATATGGGCGCAAGTGTTGTTCACCAGTTTGATGGTTTGAGCCCAGCAAAGCATAGTTATTAGGTCCAGATTTAGTTCAGCAAGCATTGGAGAAGGTTTCTGTGACATAAAACCAACTTAAAACATCACAAAGCAGGAACAAGTCCTATGTGGATAAGAGGGTCCATGATTTGGTGTTCGGAAAAAGGGGGAAATTTTTTTTTTTAAAGTTTCTCCCATGAAAGGAGTTATGAGATTTTCCAAAAAGGTAAGCTAAGTCCTAGATATATTGGTCCTTATGGGATATTGGACCGAATTGGATTGGTGGTGTATAGGCTTTCTTTATGTATGAGATTGTCTGCAGTTCATCCTGTGTTTCACGTGTCTAAGCTTAGACAATATGTTCACGATGATAGCCATAAGATCCATCCCGAGGATTTAGATCTTGATGAGAATCTGACTTATAAGAAAAAAATTATATCTATTCTTGATAGGCAAGTGAAATAGTTGAGATCAAAAAAGATTGTTTCAGTCAAAGCATTATGGCGTAATCATCCCACCGAGGAAGCTACTTGGGAGTCTGAAGAGGAGATTCGAGTTAGATATCCTCACCTATTTGACACTTCAGGTTAGATTCTATACCCATTCGAGGACGAACGTTATTTTAAGAGGAGGAGAATGTAATAGCCCAACTTTAAAAAAAATTAAAACAAGAAGGGTTAATTGGTAATTTTAACCAGTTATTAATGTTAATTAAGGGAATTAAAAGAGTCCAGCCAAAAGCCTTCTTCAATTTCATGCATCTAACATTACAAGCAAATACTTGGGCTATATATATGGCTTTCTTTATTCCTAGAAGATATCAACAGGCAGTGTAGGAGAAAAATGTTTAAGTTGAAGAACACAGAATTGGGATTGAAGCTACAGTTATTAAGGTAAGAACTTTTTCATTGTTCTTTGGCATGGAAATTAAAATACTTGTATAGTAGGGCAATGGCTGCTCATGATATTAGTGCAGGTGTTTGTTCATTATACTAAGTGATAGAATAAAATTAATTGGGGCTTATGATTGGTCTAAAGTGAAGGGATTAATTTTGTTAATGTTGAATTGGTATTGAAAAAAATAAAGAAGAGAGAAAGTAGAAACAAGAAACAAAGTGCACTACAGAAAACCATATTCTTTCAATAGGTATTGTTTCAATTTGATAATTGCATCACTTTAAACAAACCAACAAGGGGGAATATTCATGATGTGATATTGATTAACAATGTTGAAACTATTGGCCAGTAATTTGAATTTCTTATTTTGGAAGCCTCTCTCTTGTTAAATTATTGTTAAAATCATGGGTTAAGGTGTGAGATATTAAGATTTAGCTCTAAACTTAAAGTTTAGGGATGTTGAGACTTAACCCCAAATCGTGTAATTTATATTGTTATTTAATATTTTGTTTTAGATTGATCCTTGTGGTCATTGTTGGTTGAGGTTATACTCATTGTAAAGTTGGAAAACTTGTCATTAGCGGGTAAGTGAGACTTTAAGCTTTGATGCTTATTTTTCATATTTGCTTTATAAAAATTATGTTTTTCTTCCTAGTCCATGTTTTGGAACAAGTGCGCGACTTGGTAAAATAGGTGGCATGGATCATTTGTGGATGTGTATTTTAAAGTTTAGTGGTAGTTGTTTAATGATATTATGTGAGGTGATGTTGGGGCGTTGAACATATTTTCTTCACTGTCGTTATAGTCTCTAGAGGCATACATAGCTGTTAAATATGTTAGGGGCTTATACATGTTGTCGTAGTAGACTTTTTGGGCAATACATATGCTGCCATGGACTTGTCGCGGTGTTAGGCCAATAACCTTCACTGTCGTTTATGACCAGTCATGAGAGTTGGCTTAGTTGAGATACAGAGTGGCTTTTTGAACTTCCTTTGGATCTTATTGACATTACTTTATGAGAGTCATAATGTACATATTATTTGAGTATTTTGCAGTGCCTTGTATTTTCTAACACTTGTTCCAGGGGTATTAAAGCAGTGGTTCGAGGATTTTACTGGGTTATATTTATATATAGCTCATTCCTTACTTGCATATCTGCAGATACGATTATAAAGTGAGACTTGTGGATGAAGATCTTTACGTGTGGATTCTATTGCTGAGGTTAGCCTTCTCATTATTTGTGAAGGTTGTCATCCAGTTTTAATTATTTTTAGATTATATTTTTTTTATTGGGTTTGCATGCCCGAGGGTCAAACTCATATAAATTTGTTTAGATGTTCCATGGTCTTGGTGTGGGATTTAAGGCTAGATAGTTATTATTTAAGTATTGTAGTTTTCATAAACCATATTGCTATAACTGGGTGGTTAAGTACTTTGCGTTTAATAATTATTTCATGATTTCGAGTTATATAAGTTTTTATTCCACTGTTTGTAGATGTTGTGAATGTATGGAAAATTGGTTCTCCCGGCAAGTGGTGTTAGCGAAAGCCAGTCACACCTAGAAGTTGTTTAGGATGTGACAATGTATTAGCTAATGATTCTATGTATATGTATTAATATAAATATACATGTTGTACGAAGTTCCCAGTTGAGATTCTAGACCATCTAGACCATTCAGAATAGTCTTACATATGAAGAGATCCCAGTTGAGATTCTAGACCATCAGATCCGTATACTAAGGAACAAAGGTTCCCTTGGTCAAAGTTCTTTGGCGGAACCAGTCAGCTGAGGGCGCTACTTGGGAAGCAAAAGAAGATATGCGATCCAAGTACCCCCATCTCTTCTCCGCAAATTCAGATCTAGCCGAAGGTACTACTCTTCTTTAATTCAGCCCCTTTCTAATCAAAGATTCAGTTATATAGCTATTCTTATTATGAGTTCATGCATTCTCTGAAGTACTCAAAAGTTTAGAATGATGTAGAGTCATTTTAGCAATTTATTTCAGCAGTGCATCCTCAGTTATCTCTATTTTCTTAGCCTAACTAGCGACATTCGAGGACGAATGTTTTCAAGGGGGAGATATTGTAAGACCCCACAAAGTTCCCTCATTGTCTAAGCCCTTTAGAGCATGTCAAGAGAGGTCTTACACTTAGAAAATTTGGCTAAGTGTTGGGACTTAGTCATTTATTAATCCTTCAAACTTTAAGGATTTATTTGACGACCTTCCCGACCTCCGATATTCTATTTTTAACTTAATTCATGATGGGGCAAGTCGATAGTACATATTGGGTGAGTTTCGGAATTTTTGGACCTCATTTAGGGCAAGTTTGGATTCCCAAAACAGTAGCATCATGTGATTTATATGCGTCGCACAATCCATTTCACCCCTGGCATCGTGCGATATAGTATGTGGCGCACGCTCCAGTCCATCAAACTAGAGCATGCGACGCACGCTCTATAGCACGACCTGGATTTTTCAGTTTCCAATTCCCCATCCATAAGGGGTAATTGGGTCCTTTCCCACAATTTAATAACCCCAATAACACGAGATTCAGCCTCCTAAAACCAAATTATAATCATTTTTACTCAATCCTCTCAAGAACACACCTTAGGGTTTCAACCCAAAGTTCAAGAATCTCAAATATTTCACCGTTAGTTTTCAAATTAAGTTCAAGATTCGAGATTAGCATACCAAGAATCCCAAGAATCAATCTTCAAAGGCTCAAAAAGCATCTTAAATCAAGTTAGTTCTTCAATTGAGATATGTGGGGTTTGAAAAAGAACACTTCTTTCATTCTTGTGCCCAAAGACTTAGATTTTATTAAAGGTTACATGATTTGCAAGTTAAGGTTTACACACAAACCATTTTATTTTGAGTTTACGAATTTACAAGTGATTTAAGTATTGAAGTGCATGTTATCTTATTAATTTATCCTTTGAATTGAATATTCCTATTATAATTTACACTTCCCTATTGAGAATTGATATTTTTGGATGATTTCAAGATGAGTATTGAGAATGAAGCTATATTATGAAATCTTGAATGTTGTAATGCATATGTTTTAAACTCAAGTATGAATTGATATTCTCAAGTGCTTTCAAGTTAATGGTTGAGAATTAAGCCTCATTATGATATTGTGATCATTCAAGTACTCATGCTTTACAATCCAAGTATGAATTTTGATATCTCATGAAAAGCATATTATTAGTCCGCTTTAACAAACAAGCATTTGGATTTTCAAGAAAGATTGTTTCTTTAATTTTAAGATAAGATAGAGATCCACATTGCTTATACATTTATGATTTAAAGTGAAGTGAAGCATAATTGGTCTTCATTATAAACCTTGTATTGTTTTAAGTTGTATTTCCTAAAAGTTCTAAGCACTAAGTATGGGAGTAGTATTTAGTTCCGAGTTGGATATGATTCCAAGGTCTCATGCCCAAGAACTACGTGCCCTTAGGTTTATGATTTTCCCATAGTGGCTAAGATAGTGATCACTTAAGTTAAGGTTTTATTCCCATGGCAAGGGTAGAACAGCTCCCCCCGACGTGGGCAAGACGTTGAACTCCATGAAGAATGCTCACATGGTTTATGTCGGTTAGAAGAAACTCCCAAGTAGAGGTCCCCCACTCTAAAAGTATCATTTTGAGATAAAGTATTTACTATGAAGAATTAGTTTCAAGGTTTCATCTATCTTACACGATTTGAGAATAATAAGAGAATTCAAATTTTAGAACCAAGTACAATGACTCACAAGATTTAAAGATATGCTTTAATTTCGATGACTTTAGATTTACTCGAGCTATGTGAGTCATTTACATTAGCATGCATATTTTCATAAACTATGATGATACTATTTATTTATTACATGCAACCCCATATACTCAGTACATCCTCAAAGTACTAATCCATATATATGTTTGTGTGCTACATTGTCTCAAAATGTAAGTTCAGGTGCTAAGTCTCAGGAGCGATATTAAACTCTGAGAGTCTCATCATCCTTATCATTGGTGAGTCCTCATGGTATGAGGACCTATTTCTGCAGCTTTCCCAATTTCACAGTGTTTTGAGTATTATTTTCAATTTATTCTGAGTCAATTAGGGGTCTGTCCCAATGACTCTCTAGTTCTTTAGCAGTAGAGGCTTGTCAGACTATCAGTTGTATTTTAGACTTTTCAGTATTTTTATATTCAGATAGTATTTCTTCGTTATTTCAGTTTATACATGATATTGCAGTACCATTGTTATGCTCTATTTTTTTAAAGTAAGTTCTAGACTTAGTTGCAGGCTTAAGGGTTAGCTTGGGGCTACTTGTAGCCTTAAGCACCGTGTGATGTCTCGGGATGAGATTTTGGGGCGTTACAAACTTGATATTAGAGATTATGGTTTAAGGAGTCCTAGGGAGTCAGACAAGCCATGTTACATAGGTTCTTGATCATTAGTGTAAAGCTTGCCATATCTATGAGCAAGATGCTACGGGATATTTTAGGAAAAGTCATCTCTTTCTTTCATAATCCATCGTGCTTACAGCTATCTCTATCTGTGAATAACTCATACTCTTTTATGATAGAAAATGCCTCCCCACAGAGCTAATACCCGTAGAAACGACAATCAGCCACCCCAATCTGACGATCCTCTGAATGAGAATGTGTCTCATGCTGAATTTTGGGATGTTTTTCAGACGTTATCCCAAGCAATGACTGCTACTGTGAAAGCCAACAATCAGGATGTTGTTTTGCGTTAGCAAGGAGGTGATGCAGCCGTAGCCAGACTTCATGACTTTATGAGGATGAACTCGCCCAAATTTTTTGGGTCAAAAATAGGTAAGGACCCGCAGTTGTATCTTGATGAGGTGAAGAAGATTACCTAAGTTATGCATGTTTCTGAGGAGGAGAGTGTAAAATTGGTATCCTATAGGCTGAAGGATATTGCTTATGATTGGGTTGTAATATGGAGGAAGAATAGAGGGGAGAATGCAGCTCCTATGACTTGGCAGGTGTTTCAGGATGCATTCTTAGACAAGTTCTTCCCACTTGAGATGAGGGAAGCGAAGATAGAGGAGTTCATAAACCTGAGGCATGGATCTATGACAGTAAAGGAGTATTTCCTAAAGTTCAACCAGTTATCTAAGTATGCTCTTGATTTGAAAGATGACCCCAGATCTAGTATGAGTAAGTTCATGATCGGTGTGTTTGGATTGTTGGTTAAGAAGTGTAGGACTGCTATACTCAATAGAGATATGGATATCTTCAGACTAATGATGCATTCTTAGTAGATTGAGGTAGAAAAGATAAAGAAGAGAGATAGAGTAAGAGGAAATAAGAGGGTTAGATCGAAACAGTTTGAGTATGGTCAGACTAGATCCCATAGAGGGAACCTTCTGTAGTGATAACGCTCAACTTACACGTCAATTTAGTGCAAGGCGGTCGTCGTCAATATATTTACCCAACTTTGGAGTCGGGGTCGAATCCATAGGGAACAATGTGTGTATCGATTAAACTAGTTTGAAACTAAAGCTACAAGTTGAATTCAAACAACTGGTATGACAAGATAAAATAGGGGTTTTCAATGATCAAACAGATTTTAAAGTTGTAACTTTTTTCAGAACTCAAAGCCAAAATTTCAATAGTTCAAATCAATGGTAAAGAATAAACTAGGGTTGTGATCACTATGATTGCTAATCCCCATTAAATAATAGTTGTGGCATTGGGTTCTCATGACTTGTGGGAAACACCAAATTATCAATTTCGACAGTCCATCTAAGTGTTTCTCAACCTACCTAGATGTTGAACTCCCTAATTCTCTCGAACTTAAGATGTCATTCTATTCATATTGATTTTATCTCAAGTTAATCAATCTTGTTACAGCATTAATCATTAGATTATAGATTAACCTTCCCAAATCCTCGTTGATAATTCACTTCTTACTAGGGTTGATTTCTTATCCCAAGCTAATACACAGTAAGCAAAGCCTATTGTTTGCAAACAACAAAAAATAATTAATACAAAAGAATTATCCAGATGTTCCCATAAACACTCGAACCCTAACAAACTATTAAGACAATACATGAGTAATCATAGATCCCACAACCCTAGTTGTGGGTTTTAGTTCCACATGAGAAAGAAAGAGATAACAATAATTATATTCATCATTCAAAGTAATCAAACTTACAAAAGATGAAGTATGAAGTTGATTCTCTTCCAAATTCAAGAGAAAATTCCCACAACCAAATCAAAGAGTTGAAAATTTAAATCAAAGTTATGAGCCAAAACTACAGACAAAATTGACCGAGTTCCCCCCCCCCCCAGTTTAAGGTGCAGATCCCTCCTTATATAAAAAAACCCTAAATTATGCTTTAAATACTTCAGCCTAATTATGGGGATAAAATCACAGAGTGTAGTATTTTTCTCAGACAGGTGACGCCATTCGTGATGCCTTATCAAGATCCTGACGACTTATCAAGAATATCATCAGGTCTTCTTCAAATCTGCACTAGTCCTGTCTTAGGTTGACGGCAACTTCTGATGGCTTATCAGGACTGTAATGACTTATCATAAATGTCATCACACTTTTGCTCCAATTCTCATGTTGATGGGATGGCTGAATTATGCAGGAGAGGACATCTTGATGGGCAGTGTATTAAAAAACTGGAGTTATATGAGCATTGCCTTTTTAGGAAGCAAATGAGAGTCAGATTCACTAAAGGCATCCACTCAACTAAAGGCATACTTGATTATATTCATTCTAATCTCTGGGGTCCGTCTAGAGTACCTTCTAGAGGAGGTGTGAATTACTTGTTGACTACTATGTTTGACTATACCAAAAAATTTTGGGTGTTCTTACTGAAACAAAAAAATAAAGTGTTGCCTACTTTCAAAGAGTGGAAGATTATGAATGAAAATCAAACAGAGAAGCAGGTAAAATTCCTTTGGACTGATAATGGTTTAGAGTTCTATTCTAATGAATTTAATGCTCTGTGCAAGTCAGAATGAATTGTAAAGAACTTGATAGTTCGTCATACTCCACAGCAGAATAGTGTGGCTAAACGAATAAATAAGACTATAATCGAGAAGGTGCGTTGTATGCTCTCTAATGCTGGTTTACCCAAGTCTTTTTGGGCCAAAGCTGCTTCCACAGCTTGTCTTCTTATTAACCGCTCTCCCTCAGTATCAATTGATAAAAAGACTCCATAAGAGGTATGGTCTGGTACTCCTGCTAGTTATTTTGATTTGTGGATATTTGGATGTCTGGCATATGCTTAGGTTGATAATGGAAAATTGGAGCCTAGATCTGTCAAGTGCTTATTTATAAGTTATAAGCCTGTTGTTAAAGGTTATAAGATTTGATGTCCAGAAAACAGAAAGGTTATAATTAGCAGGGATGTTGTGTTTGATAATACTACCATGCTTTGGGCTCCCTCCGAATCTAGTTCTTCTCCTCCAAATGAGCTTAGTGACATAAATCAGCAAAAGTCAAGCACCCGCGTTGAATTGAAGATTAGAGCAGATTCTACATCAGTGCCTACTTCTTAGTCTAGCCCGCAGATACAAAGTGGTACTATTTCTTCTTCACCACCAGTGATGCCACAATATTCTATTACTAAAGACAGGCCTAAAAGAGATATTATACTTCCTCAAAAATATGTTAAAGCTGATTTGGTTGCTTATGCATTGAATGTAGCAGAAGGTATTGATTTTGGTGAAGAACCTTTTTATTACTCAAAGAAAGTAAGTTGTGATGATTTTGGTCGATGGATGATTGTTATACAAGAGGAGATAGAATCACTTCATAAGAATGGCATATGGGATTTGGTGAGATTGCCTAAAGAGAAGAAAACTGTCCATTGTAAGTGGATATTAAAAATGAAAGAAGGAATATTGGGAGTTGAAGATGCAAGGTACGAAGCAAGACAAGTTGGTAAAGGCTATAGTCAAGTTCCAGGTATTGACTTCACAAATGTGTTTTCTCCAGTTGTAAAGCATAGTTCAATTCGAGCCTTGCTTGGTATTGTGGCCATGCATAATATTGAGCTTGAGCTGTTAGATGTCAAAACTACATTCTTATATGGAGAACTTGAGGAGGACATGTATATGCAATGACCAGATGGCTTTGTAATTTTAGGAAAGAAGGATTGTGTATGTTTGCTGAAGAAGTCTTTTTATGGCTTAAAACAGTCCCCCGGGCAGTGGTATAAGAGGTTTGACTCTTTTATGACCTCTCATATATTTCGGAGGAGTATTTATGATAGTTGTGTCTACTTCAAGGAGGTAAGTGATGGTTTGTTTATGTATCATCTCTTGTATATTAATGATATGTTGATTGTAGCAAAGGATATAAGAGAGATAATAAAAGTCAAAGCCCATCTCAGCAAGGAGTTTGAGATGAAGGATCTACGAGCAGCAAAGAAAATTGTTGGAACAGAAATTATGAGAGATAGAGATAAGTATAAGTTATACTTGAGTCAGAAAAGGTATATTGAGAAAGTGCTTCACAGGTTGAATATACAAAATGCCAAACCTGTAAATACTCAATTGGCTGCTAACTTCAAACTCTCAGGCACTTAATCTCCAAAGATAGATGATGAGCGTGACTATATGTCTTGAGTTACATACTCTAGTACCGTCGGGTCTCTGTTGTATTCAATGGTGTGTTCTCAACTAAATTTATCTTATGCCTCCAGTTCAGTTAGCAGATACATGGAAAATTCTAGCAAAGAATATTGGAAAGCAGTTTAGTAGATTTTTAGATACTTGCATGGATCTGCTGATGTTTGTTTGCAGTTTGAGCAAAATAGAGATGGCGTAATCAAGTATGTTGATTCTGATTTTGTAGGAGATTATGATAAAAGGAAGTCCCTTACAGGCTATGTTTTCACCATTGGTGGTTGTGCTATTAGTTAGAAAGCTACCTTACAGACTACAGTTGATTTTTTAACTACTAAGGCAGAGTACATGGCTATTACAGAGACTTTCAAGGAAGCTATTTGGTTGAAAGTTCTATTGTGTGAAATTACCAAGGACTTACAGATTACTACGGTCTTTTGCGCAGTTAGAGTACTATCTTCCTTACGAAAGATCAGATATTTCATGAGAGGACAAATGACATCGATGTTTGGTATCATTTTGTGCGTGAAATTATTTCTCGTGTTGATATTGTGGTGAGCAAGATTAGTACTCCTGATAATCTTGCTGATATGATGACCAAGACACTTCCAAGTTCCAAGTTTAAGCATTGCTTGGACTTTGTTAGTGTTAGCTATTAAGATGTTCCCTTAGGGGCTCTTGTGGAAGATGTGGAGAGTGTCTTGAAATAGATTTGATTTCTGAATTAGAATTCATGTGAAGGTGGAGATTATTACAGAGTGTGATCCCAAATTTGTTGATATAGCCCAAAAAGTTTCACGGTGCGACCCATGTTGGTGATTTTCATTGGGATATATGGTGGTAGAGTAGGGATCGAGCTGATAGGACCGATCTTGGAACCTACCACTGGCCCTGATAGGGGGTGGGGGCTTTTCCCCTGTAGTATGGAATTTTATGTTTTTGGGCCTAGGAATTAATTGTATGCTCATATTATATAAGTGCAATTAGAGGATCGATTTTGATCATTTAGAAATTATATCTCTCCATATTGTACTCCTCTTCTTTCATAATGAAATTCCTCTGCCTCTACCCATTATTTAATCCGCAAGGGTTTCCATGTAATTAGTGTCTTCTTGTTTTCTTTTTGCTTGTGGTTTTCTTTATTCTGACCAAATCATAACAAATTGGTATCCGATCTTGGTCAATTGTTTTCTCGAGGATGGCAACCATAAGCTTTGATATTTTATTGTTGGATTGCTACACTAGATTTTCGTTATGACAGGTTAAGATATGGGTTGTTCTCACAAAGATGGATTTGGATGATGCACTATTAGGGTTTGATCAAATTCCCTCATCATGTATAGATGATTATAAATGGCGTAAGAATCGGAAGGCTCTATCTCAGATCCACCTTTATTTATCCAATTAGATTTTACATGATGTTTTGAAGGAGACCACCGCCGCTGGATTGTGATTGAAACTAGAATCTTTATACATGACGAAGAGCCTAACTAGTAAGTTTCATCTTAAACAATGACTTTATACCCATCGCATGTCTGAGGTTCATCCTTGGAGGATCACCTATCTATCTTTAAGGAAATCATCTCTGATTTTGAGACTTTGGAGGTTAAGTATGATTAGGAAGATTTAAGGTTGATTCAGTTGTGTTTGCTGCCGGCATCATACTAGACCTTTAGGGATACGATTTTATATAGTCGTGATACCATGACCATAGATGAAGACTATGAGGCATTGTTCTCTAAGGATAAGATGAAGCATCTTGTGAATGGGTTGGAGACTCAAATAGATAGTCTCAGCATTCAAGGAAAGAATCATTAGAGGAACTCTGTGGGTGATGATAGAAACATATCAAAGTCCAGAAACAAAAATAAAACATGTAATTACTACAAGAAAAGGGGCCATATCACATATGAGTATTGGAAGTTACAAAATAGAGAGAAAAGAAAAGCTCCAAAACTGAAGGGAAACCAACTAGAGAAATCCGGTGAAGCCAGTTTTATTGAAGATGGTGGTAGTGATAGAGAACTCTTGGTTGTTGTTGATGGTAACTCCAAACCCTGTAAGGATTAGATTCTTGATTCATCTTGGACATTTCATATGTGTCGCAATCGAGATTGGTTTACAACATATGAAGTAGTCTCTAAAGGTGTTGTATTGATGGGAAATAACACACCTTGTAAGATAGCTAGTATTAGAACAATCAGAATTATGATGTTTGATGGGGTTGTGAGGATACTTGGTGATGTGTGGTATGTCCCAGACCTAAAGAGAAATCTTATTTCCTTGAGTACCCTTGATTCGAACAGATATAGGTACATTGGTGAAGGTGGAGTCCTGAAGGTTACTAAAGGTGCTCTTGTTGTGATAAAGGGACAGAGAAAGTTTGCAAATTTGTATGTCTTGCAAGTCTCTATGGTTACAGGTGATGCAGCTGTTTTACCTCCTCTCTATCAGAAAGTGACGTTGCTAAACTTTGGCATTTGCTCCTGGGTCATATGAGTGAAAATGGGATGGCTGAACTAAGCAGGAAAGGACTTCTTGATAGGCAGAGTATTACCAAACTGGAGTTCTGTGAGCATTGCATTTTTAGGTAGCAGAAGAGAATTAAATTCACTAAAGTCACACTTGATTACATTCATTCTGATCTTTGGGGTCCTTCTAGAGTACCTTCTAGAGGAGGTACGAATTACTTGTTATCTATTATTGATGACTATTCCTGAAAAGTTTGGGTGTTCTTACTGAAGCAAAAGAATGATGTGTTGCCTACTTTTAAGGAGTAGAAGATTATGATTGAAAACCAAACAGGGAAGTAGGTAAAATACCTTCGAACTGAAGATGGGTTAGAGTTCTGGTCTAATGAATTTAATGCTCTGTGCAAGTCAGAAGAAATTGTGAGGTACTTGATAGTTCGTCATACTCCGCAGCAGAATAGTGTGGCTTAATGAATGAAAAGGACTATAATGGAGAAGGTGCGTTGTATGCTCTCTAATGCTGGTTTACCCAAGTCTTTTTGGGCCAAAGCTACTTCCACAAATTGTCTTCTTATTAACAACTCTCCCTCAGTCGCGATTGATAAAAAGACTCTATAAGAAGTATGGTCTAGTACTCCTACTAGTTATTCTGATTTGAGTACATTTGGATGTCCAGTGTATGCTCATGTTGATAATGGAAAGCTAGAGCCTAGATCTGTCAAGTGCTTATTTATGCATTATAAGCCTGGTGTTAGAGGTTATAAGCTTTTGTAACGACCCATTTCATCGTTACTAAATTATTCATAATAAATTCATGAAAATTATTAAATTTCATTCCTCAATATTAATTTGGTTCCAAATTAACTAATATTTTATTTATTATGTCACTTTAAACTTTTCGGCAAAGATTTTAGCCTTTGATACAAGATCTAAACCTAATACACGAAATTAAGGACTCAAGACACAAAAATCAGCAACCACGAGACAGAGAAAACAACACAATAAGAAAGGGGATGAAGAAGAGATCCATAAAAGTAAAGATCGGTAATGAGATCCTTACTATCACCAATGATTAGCACAAGAAATTGTATTAAACATTCAAACACACCTCATCAATGGTAGTTCAAACCTCACTCTTAGGTGAACCAAAGGAATTCACACTCCTCAATCACACCTTTCTTGCCAATTGATCAACACAAGTAAAATCCATCAAATATATTAAGCTCTCAAGTTTGGATGTGTTTTCCAAGACCTATATTGAGATGGCTTTTCCAAGCCCTACACTAAGGAAAGAAAATATACTAAGAGTAATAATCAATTTCAATTCATCAAAGTCTCATGAAAAGAGAAGCTAATTTATCTATTTATACTATTATTATATAGTAAATGTCAAAAATACCCTTAATGAATAAGGGAATTGGGGCGTCTCTTGAGTGTGAATGTAAAATGTCACATATACCCTTCACATGAGGCGCCTCTTGAGTGTAAAGGTTCTCCTCCTATCTTTTCTTGAACAAGGCTTCAAAAATGCTCTAAAAGGCCTTCAATCATTTGTCAATTCCGAAGCTTGAACCTTTGATAATACAATGTACTCTTTTGTCCACTTTAGGCATGTATCATCCTCTCCATCTTGAAAGGAATTTGTCCTTAAATTCAGATCATTTAAAACCAAAGAGAGAGCAAAACAAGAACACAATCCTCTTGGTAGGAGGGTTAGTATTAGTACCACACTCATATCATCAATCCATGGTTGTTCACACTTGACATACATTCATGGGTCCTTTGTTTGTGACATGAAAGACTTGGCATAATTAGCTCAAAGAAAATGAATAGGGTCAATATAAAAAATGGATGGACATAATCCGAGGCTATCCCTCCCATACTTCAAGAATGCACCGAGATCAAAGGGTCGAAGTAACCAAGGGTATAAGCTGAGACTAATCATCCTTTTTACTTGGGGATCCAGCTCACTATCATCCAAGTCATTACACACAACTATGCCATACACAAGGTCACTATGAACAAGGTTAATGTCATGGTTTTCAACACAAAAGTTCAAGGAGGTACATATTTGAAATACAACCAACTATCCTTCGTTATGATCATGAAACTCCTACCACAAACATCACAAAGGACACGGATAAGGCAAGCATCAAAAGGTAAGGCAACTACAAAGGTCCACAAAAGCCATACAGTATTGTAACTCCAAATGGACCAACAAACAAATGTCCTACCCCTACATAAAATAAATCCAGGACTTGCATAGATATCATCATAAGCAAAGAGGTAGTATAGTAAGGCATCAAGTGTAAAGGCATCATCCAAGGTTCTATCATCTATAAGAATGACAATTGATTCAAAAGGGTAGCAGATAAGGTTGGAATCAAGTCATTTAAACTCATACGGCTCTTTCTTTTCAAATGAAACATAAAATTGGCATCCACAAGTTGAGATTCAAGTAACTTAAGCAAGAGTTTGTCAAAAAAGGATGCACATGTATAAGTAATACCCCAAAGAGGTAATGACACATTTGCCTTAGGGTCCTCAATCATGAAACCACCTTCTCTTTAAAGAGAGTAGCCCACACACATATTCAAACCATAATGGGAAGAAAAGGGATCACAATCAAATCCATTTGCACAAGTACAATAACAATTTGGGTCTCCTAAACATTCTAGCAAATCAAGGTCAACTCCACCCGATTGATCATTTTACACACCCTCACTAGTTGTTGGCAACTCACATACCAATGTAGACTCACCTAGGTTTTCACAAGGGTCAAATAGTGGTGCGGAAGATAGCTTTGTTACCTTGTAGCTCATGGAAAGTGTGTTCTTCACTTGGTTTTGCATCATGGAAGCATTAATGCTCCACATTACAAGGGAATATTTCAAGGTTTCCCTTTTGACTCACTTCTTCATCACCTATCCCAAAATTGGGACTTTCGGCCAAGGGCTTGAAGAGAACTTCCTTGGGCTTCAGACTTCTAGGGTATTGAACCTGCACATGAAAAGAGAAAATATTGGGCAAAATGCTAGATTTTGGGTTAGTAAGTAACAATGGTTCTTTGTGGACAATATCCACAATCAAGCATTTTTTTTCCTTTTCTACTTCACTACGCACGGTTTTCTTTTCCCTTTCCTTCTTTTCTTCACACTCTTCTTGTATCTCAATTTCAAGATTCTCTCCATCTTGAAAACCGACCTCATCACCCTCAGATTCTATCACCATCTCTTATCTTAGTTGTATGGGGTGATTTTGGTTTAGTGGATCTTGGGGAGGAGGCATTGGATTACATTAGTGATGTATTTAGATTTGTTGCGTGGGATTTTGTGGAGCGTGGTGTCCTAGGTAAATTGGATTTGGGACTTGGTGGTTTGAATTTTGTGGAGGCTTTGGTGGATATAATCTATCAACCTTCACTTTCATTATAATCACACCACCCATCAAGGGTACAATTTCACCCCTCATAGCATCCACATTAGTTCTTAAGGCATCATTATCATTCTCCATTTCCCTCCTCAAGGCATCATTATCACTCCTCATTTCTACCGAGCCATCAAGGCTCCAATAGAATCATTTCCCAAAGTTTGGTAAGTAGTACCTTCGTATTACATGGCCAATGTACCTAGATGAACAAAAAAACAGTAAGCAACACAACCTACAAAACGAGCAAACAAGTTAGTTCAAAAGCCTCACCATACTCTCACTCAACCTCACCTCACACTTGGCTTCACAAATATTGAATACTTGGCAATACTTGTCAAGTGAATTGAGTGGTGAATATGCCTTGGTCCGGAATCGATTTTTGTTTGATAAGACTCAAATAAAATGATGCACGGACTTGAATCAACAAACTACTACGAATCAAAAATGATAAAAGCACAAAAGAAAAATAAACACGAAACAAAAGAACTCTAGACTAATTATCAACCTAGTAGGTAATTACTAGTTTGGTAATTAGTGGTAGAATCAACACAAAATAAACTAGAAACAACAAATAGAAACTTAAAAATCTAATTTAGTACTCAATTTGGTTGTTTATATAGTGATGATGTGGCAGCTTATGATTGGACGTTACTTTTTAAAAAATTTTGATTTTCAAATTCTTGTCTCATCCAAACAACACTTAGGGAAGGAAGAGAATTCATTTGGAGGGAAAAATATTCAACTTTGAAGCCTTTTCAAGCTTCAAAATGGATTAGAAATGAATTGGTCCCCCCTTGTACTTGCAATTGTACTTAAAGATTCCTTTTGTCTTTGTTGTTTTCTTCTTTTGAAATGACTAGGAAGCTCCTTGGAAATTGCCTTAAACAACTAGTATACTCTCTTTCCTCCCTTTTCAAGATCAAACAAGAACTTTTGAATATTCTTCTCCAACAAGATATGAATTGAGGAAGAACAATATGAATATTCAAGAGTTGACCAAGGTTTGACCACTAGGCAAATGAACCCTGAATTCAATTTTTCTTTTAGATCAAGGTTCCTTTGGCCAAGATGAACTCAAATAACAAAAAATCAGCCACCAATCACGTCACCCACTCAAACCCAAAATGGATCTCGCCTCCAAAAGCTTCAAATAAGTCATAATAATAGTGGATCTAGCTCAAAAACAACCAAATCTTGTTTCTAGATTCCCTAGGTGCTAGGGAACAAAAATCTAGCACTTAAAACCAACAAAAAAACACAAAAACATCTAGATCCAAGATTTAAAAATATGTCAAAACACAAAAATGGGTTTACAATTTTTTTTTGTATTTTCTGATTTTTTGACTCTTTTTTGTTGAGATTTTCTAAATAAGAACACTAAAACCAAGATTTAGGGTTGTTGGAACAACCCTAACCAAGGCTTTGATACCAAATCATACAAGATCTAAACCTAATACACGAAATTAAGGACTCAAGACACAAAAATCAGCAACCACAAGACAAAGAAAACAACACAATCAGAAAGGGGATGAAGAAGAGATGCATAAAAGTAAAGATAGGTAATGAGAGCCTTACTATCACCAATGATTAGCACAAGAAAGTGTATCAAACCTTCAAACACACCTCATCAATGGTAGTTCAAACCTTACTCTTAGGTGGACCAAAGAAATTCACACTCCTCAATCACACCTTTCTTGCCAATTGATCAACACAAGTGAAATCCATCAAATGTATTAATCTCTCAAGTTTGGATGTCTTTTCCAAGACCTACACTAAGATGGATTTCCCAAGCCCTACACTAAGGAAAGAAACTACACTAAGAGTAATAATCAATTTCAATTCATCAAGGTCTCATGAAAAGAGAAGCTAATTTGTCTATTTATACTATTACATAGTAAATATCAAAAATACCCTCAATGAATAAGGGAATTAGGGCGCCTCTTGAGTGTGACTTTAATGTGTAAAATGTTATCTATATCCTTCACTTGAGGCACCTCTTGAGTGTAAAGGTTCTCCTCCTAGCTTCTCTTGAACAAGGCTTCAAAAATGCTCCAAAAGGCCTTCAATCATTTGTCAGTTCCGAAGCTTGAACCTTTGATAATCCTGTGTACTCTTTTGTGCTCTTTAGGCTTGTATCACTTTTGGATGAATCTAGACAGACTCAAGCCCAATGAATTTAATTATTCATGAGTTCTAATATCAATAACTTAATTTGAAATTTCTTTAGCTATTAATTAAGGTCGTACAATATCCCTAATCCAAAGGTAAGTTTAAAAATTTATTTTCGATACAGTTTTGCTATGGTTTTTATTAGGGTCAACTTCAAACGATCATATCTCTTATAATATAAGGATTTAGGGGTCCTATTACATATCAAATTAAATATCTATGAGTCCTCTTTCCAACGCAACAAACCATTTCTCAATCCGAATTCGTAGTAAAAAGTTACGACTGTTTTACTGAGCACTGTCCGAGCTAAAGCGGGATTTTTCTGTAGCAAAAATTCTGATAGAATTTAAATCAGCTTCAGCCGTATTTTAAGTATAAAACCCTCAAATTTCATTCTCCAACCCTAGAGAGGGGTGATTTCCCAAGGCTTAAGGTAAAATTCCTTCATTGAGGTAAGTTTTTCTATTTTTTTCTTCATATTTTAATCCTTTAACATCTTAGAATCCTTAGAAAGAACTTTAATGGTGGAATTCTTTTGGGAAATACTCATGGGTGTTTTTAATATGACCTATAGATGATTCTAAACTATAAATTAAAGATTCTTAACATGAATTTTAAAAACTAGATTATGAATTTTGATGGTTAGGAGCCTTAAATTCCGTAAAGATGAGACCCTTAGTATGAAAACTCCATTAATGGAGATGGGTTAATCTTGAAAGAGCTAATTCATGGCTAACTGGCATTGGAGAATGATATAGACCTTGAATTAAGGGTAGAATTAGTGGGTTTGAATCCCCGTGATATTTGTTTGAAGAGTAAATATTTAATTACTCTTATAATTGCTTGATTTTTAGATGATTGATTGTTTCAAGGCAAAGGAAATAACATCGTTGTTGTATCTTGTTTCTTCCAAAAGCTTGGCGTCCAGGTAGGCAATGTTTAATGAATAGAAGATTGTGTTAATTTGTATTTTCATAATTTAGAATTGATGGGAGAAAGCATGTCTAGGCCTGCGGGCATGGAGATGAGGTGGATAAAGATAAAAGAACTTAAATTTAATCCCGAAAACAATATTATTGATTAATTATATGATATTTTTGATATTATGTGCTATGTGCTGCAATGAGATTATTGTAAATAAAGGATGTGGACATGATAGTTTTTAGTTTTTCTGGTGATGAACCTAGTTAAGTTATAATGATATTAAGTTGTATGTGTTGGACAATAATATGGTGAGGAGAACCATGCTAGGATTAAGTACTGATAAGCATAGTAATATCTAAAGGATAGATGACTTGAATTAGTATGATGATTGTATTATATGAAAAAAGATGGTGACATTTTATTAATTAATGAGTAAGTAATACTCCAATAGTGACTTGCATGCTTAAGTGTTAAGTTGTGATTTATTTTATGATATTCTTGTTTTGGTATTGATAAAAGAACTTTAACTATTGGATGTCCATGAGAGGCTAAATTTGTGATAATGATGATTTATTGAGATGTGCCTATGAGAGGCTTGTTTGATAATGATAACTCCTTCTATTAATGTCATGAATGACTTATTGATGTTTGGATTGTTGATACGTGTATAAATGATTATTGAAATTTACTCGATGGAATTGTCTCATGACTTTAAGTGTACTTATAAACTTGGTACATTTTGTTGTATGTTGTGAGGAAGTGTAAATTTGATATTGATATTACTTGTTTATGGTGGATTGGGTAACACGCCGGTACGGATATGTGTATGATGGATCAGGTACCATGTCGTTATGGATATGTATGTGTTGGATCGGGTATCACACTGATACGGATATGTATATGTTGGATCGGGTACCACATCGGTACGAATATATGTATGTTGGATCAGGTACCACGCTGGTATAGATATGGATATATTGGATCGGGTACCACGCTGGTATCGATATATATATGTTGGATCGGGTACCACGTCGGTATGAATATGTATATGATAGATCAGGTACCACGCTGGTATGGATAAGTATATGGTGGATTGGGTACCATGCCGGTATGGTATATGAACATAGATTATTCCCTGGTCATGACTATTTGGGCAAAAATAAGTCTCATAGCATGTGTGTACATATTTGTGTTGACTCTGTGGATGTTTACAGTATGGTTGATACTCTCGATGGTTATGTGGCTTGTTTGTGAGCACTGTTTGATCTGTTATTGTTGTATTGTTGATACATAGGGTATTTGATTGTGTGATATGTATTTGAAGAAGTGAAACTTTGTTCTTACTTATATGTTGTTTGTCTTGCTTCATTTATACGTGATTTAATTATAGCTTAGCAGAATGGCTAGTTGTCATTCTTTAATATTATAATAGAGCATTTGGTTATTAGCCCGAGAGTTTAGTGTGGATTGTCTATGATTATGAGTTTGTTCCTGTGAATATGAGTAATGAAAATGATAAGGTAAATAAACAGGAATAGAGATGTATTAGCATTGGATTGTGATTGATTATGTAAATTAATGAGGCTAGAGTATGTTAGTAGTGAATATAATACTGATGGAGTTGGAAGAGTAATTGGATGATGTAACTTATATAGGTAAAGTAATAATGTTATTACAGCCTTGGTTGAATTATATTCCATTCAAGATGTCATACTTTATTTTCCTTCATTCTATTTTATGATTATATAAACTAACACGGTCGGTCGATGATGCCGACCAGTACGTGTGGTTGTACTGACCCTACTTTTCTTCATTCCTTATTAGGGTGTAGACTGAATGCAGGTTAGTTTCCTATTACTAGATTGATGACGATATTCAGCACTAACTTCTGCACTTTCTTTCTGGCAGATGTTAAAGTCCTTGTATTATTTATTTTGTTGTCAGTCTATGTTGTAATAGGTAGCTCTTGTACATGTCTGACCAAGTCTTGGGATAGTGAAGGACATTTGTATGAAGATTTTGAAAACAAAATTATTTATTAGTATTTAATTTACTTTATATTTCCTTAAAAATAGAAGTCTTCTGCAAATTTTTAGTTGGGTAATAAGGGTTCTCCTAGCTACTTAGAATAGCAAAGGTGTCCACACGATCCATTAGTCTGGGTTGTGACAGTTGGTATCAGAGCATTAGGATCACCGGTGCCACAAGTACAAGAGCAATATCAAGTAGAGTTTCATAGATTTGTGTGTGGGGCCCCACACCCAATCTTCGGAAGGATATGAGGCATGTAGAAGTCGTTTTCCTTTCTTTGTCTCTATCGTGCCGTCCTAATCTTGGACTATTAGATTGAATCCAACTGGTATCCAGACAATTATAATTGGTATCTTAACAGAGCTCAATTCGAATATAGTTAATTCCAATTGGTATCTTAGTAATTTTGAAAAAAAAAAATCTAGGAGATTTCAGTTGGTATCTTTTAATAAGGTCTAAAAGTTATTTTTAATAGGTAAAGTCTTGTGAAAGTTGTGAACTTATTGATTGTTTGTGTTTGATATTTCGCTAAACTTGTGTTGCTAGATTTTTGCCATTGTTGTGAATTATTTTTTTTTGAATTTAAGTGATGAAAAATGACTAAGTTGTTTTTCTTGATAATTGTGATGGAATTATTTGATTTCTTATTATTGTGAAACTAGCAATTCTATGGTGCTTACTTATTTTTTTTGTACTATTATACTGATGAAATTGATGGTATGAGAATTGAGAGGATGATATGAGAACATGATGTCAAGAAAAGATGGTGAAAAAGTTACATAAATAAAAGACTGAGGTGATATGTTTTTTCTGTAATGAGGGGTTCTTGTTAATGATGTTGTGGATGGATCCTTGTGTGGTTTAATTATATGATATTATGTGGGGATCCTTGTCTGGTCCGATCATTGAGACTATATTAAGAGCTTTTGTGTATTTCTATTATTGAAATTATAATAGGTTCCTTGTGAGGACTAGCTAAGTGACATTACTTTTGAGGTCCTTATGTGAACAGATTTTTAATGCTGGGCAAAACAATGAGTTTTAAATAAAAGTGACAAAAATTAGTAGAGGTTGTTGATACCTACAGAATTTGATCGATTCGATAACTTGTCTGGAATGTGATATTGATGATGAGACTGTTAATGACCGGTAATTGATTTATTTAGTTTGACCTTATTTATGTATTAGTGGTGTGGGAACCACTCTTAAGGTATTTACGAGTTAAGTAAAACCCGTAATAAAAAATATTATTAGATAAAAATTAAGAATGATCCTGAATGGGAGAATAAGTGAATTATTAATGGCATGATTGATCTTTCCTTGGTGATACTTGGTGTATATTTCTTTTTGAGTGATTAAGGTATGATGATTAGATGAATATTAATGATGTTGTGGAGGAGAATGTGTTGTAGGTTGTAATTCTGTGGGATCTTTATGGCTAATAGTTGTAAGCCTGTGTAATGAGTGAGAGGTTATGTTTTCACCTATATATAGTAGTAAACACTAAGCTTGAAACGGTGAGTGATCTTGAGGTAAAAGGGATAGTGGTTGTGATATGTTGAAGCTAGCTTTATAAAATAAATTTAGTAGTCTTGATTGAGTGCATGCGAGTATCTAAGTTATGTGACTTGTAAATGGTGTGGTGACTTGCATATGATCAAGATATAGATTCTCCATAAGATAGTATTGGCTAGAAACTATTTTATGTTGGGTGGATTAGGTATGACTTGCTTAGTGTTGAAATTCAAATAGTAGATTCATATGGCATCTCGTAACACTTTTCAGAATTGAATTCGGAACTCTAGAGCGTTGGTAGTGAAAAAGAGGTGTTTTTGGATGTTTGTCTTCATCAAGGTGAATCTTTTAACCATCTTTATCTTGCTTTCGTACAACTCAAGTTTC
Organism: Capsicum pubescens; assembly: GCA_030864215.1. NCBI lineage: Eukaryota > Viridiplantae > Streptophyta > Magnoliopsida > Solanales > Solanaceae > Capsicum > Capsicum pubescens. Next base: position 384,519,128 of record CM061548.1, read on the forward strand.
AGACTTAGGCTGTTGAAAGAAGAATAAGTGATTCATACGTAAATATTTGACTCTGTATCTTCGTATTTCAAAAAACTTTGATAGAATGATTGAGTATAGAATGTGGGTTGGTCAATAAGGATATCGAGTGAGTGAATAGGGTGCAGTATAAGCAACTCTATTAGTAATGTCTCTCTAATTTCACCCTCATGTTTTTCTCCGCTGAATGTCCATTCGAGGAAGAACGGATCGTAAATTGGTATCTGATTGTAACGATCCATTTTGTCGTTACTAAATTATACATAATAAATTTATGAAAATTATTTTAAAAAAAATCTTAATTTTCATTCCTCAATATTAATTTGGGTCCAAATTAGCTAATATTTTATTTATTATGTCACTTTAAACTTTTCAACGAAGATTTTAGCCTTCGGATGTGTCTAGATAAACGCAAGCCAGATGAATTTAATTATTCATGAGTTCTAATATCAATAACTTAGTTTGAAATTTCTTTAGCTATTAATTAAGGTCATACAATATCCCTAACACAAAGTTAAGTTTAAAACTTTATTTTTGATAGAGTTTCAATATGGGTTTTTAGTAGGGTCAACTTCAAACGATCATATCTCTTAGAATATAAGGAGCTAGGGTCCCATTACATATCAAATTAAAGATCTATGAGTCCTCTTTCCAGCTCAACAAATCATTCCTCAATTCGAATTCGGAGTAAAAAGTTATGACTGTTTTACTGAGCACTGTCCGGGCTGAAGCGTGATTTCGCTATAGCAAAAATTCTGATGGTATTTAAATCAGCTTCAGCCGTATTTTAAGTCTAAAACCCCCAAATTTCATTTTCCAACCCTAGAGAGAGGTGATTTCCCAAGGCTTAAGGTGAAATTCCTTCGTTGAGGTAAGTTTTTTCATTATGTTTTTCACTTTTTAATCCTTTAACATCTTAAAATCCTTAGAAAGACCTTTAATGGTGGAATTCTATTGGAAAATACTCATGGGTGTTTTTAATATGACCTATAGCTGATTCTAAACTATAAATTAAAAATTCCTAACATGAATTTCATAAACTAGATTATGAATTTTGATGGTTAGGAACCTTGAATTTCGTAAAGATGAGACCTTTAGTATAAAAACTCCATTAATGGAGATGGGTTAAGCTTGAAAGAGCTAATTCATGGCTTACTAATAGTGGGGAATGATATAGACCTTGAATTAAGGATAGAATTAGTGGGTTTGAATCCCCAGGATATTTGTTTGAAGAGTAAATATTTAATTACTCTTATAATTGCTTGATTTTTAGATGATTGATTGTTCCAAGGCATGAACGGAAGGAAAAAGCATCTTTGTAGCAGTTTGTTTCTTCCAAAAACTTGTCATCCAAGTAGGCTAGGTTTAATGAGCATAAGATTGTTTTAATTTATATTTTCATAATTTAGAATTGATGGGATAAAGCATGTCTAGGCTTGCGGGCATGGAGTTGAGGTGGATAAAGACACAAGAACTTAACTTTAATCCCGAAAACTATATTATTAATTAATTATGTGATATTTATGATATTATGTGCTATGTGCTGCAATGAGATTATTGTAAATGAAGGATGTGGACATGATAGTTTTTAGTTGTTATGGTGATGAACGTAGTTGAGTTATAATGATATTAAGTTGTATGTGTTGGACAATAATATGGTGAGGAGAACCATGCTAGGATTAAGTACTGATGAGCATAGTAATATCTAAAGGATAGATGACTTGAATTAGTTTTATGATTGTATTATAAGAAAAGCGGTAGTAACATTTTAATAATTAATGGGTAAGTAATACTCCAATAGTGACTTGCATGCTTAAGTGCTAAATTGTGATTTATTTTATGATATTCTTATTTTGGTATTGATAAAAGCACTTTATCTATTGGATGCCCATGAGAGGCTAAATTGGTGTTAATGATAATTTATTGAGATGTGCCTATGAGAGGCTTGTATGATAATGATAACTCCTTGTATTAATGTCATGGATGGCTTGTTGATGTTTGGATTGTTGATGTGTGTATAAATGATTATTGAAATTTATTTGATGGAATTGTCTCATGACTTTAAGTAAACTTGTAAACTTGGTACATTGTGTTGTATGTTGTAAGGAAGTATAAATTTGATATTTATATTACTTGTTTATGGTTGATCGGGTACCACGTCGGTATGGATATATGTATAATGGATTGGGTACCACGCCGGTATGGATATGTATGTGTTGGATCGGGTATCACACCGGTATGGATATGTATGTGTTGGATCGGGTATCACACCGGTATGGATATGTGTATATTTGATTGGGTACCACGCCAGTACAGATATATATATGTTGGATCGGGTACCACGCCGGTACTAATATGTATATGTTGGATAGGGTACCACGCCGGTACGAATATGTATATGATGGATCGGGTACCACGCTGGTACTGATATGTATATAGTGGATAGGGTACCATACCGGTACGGTACATGAAAAAAGATTGTTCCCTGCAGGTCATGACTATTTGGGAAAAAATAAGTCCCATAGCATATGTGTACATATTTGTGTTGATTCTATGGATGTTTACAGTATGGTTGATACTCTTGATAGTTATGTGGCTTGTTTGTGAGCACTGTTTGATCTGTTATTGTTTTATTGTTTATTCATTGGGTATTTGATTGTGTCATATGTATTTGAAGAAGTGAAACTTTATGCTTACTTCTATGTTGTTGGCTTGCTTCATTTATACATGATTTAATTATAGCTTAGCAGAATGGCTAGTTATCTTTCTTTAATATTATAAGAGAGCATTTGGTTGTTAGCTAGAGAGTTTAGTGTGAGTTGTCTATGACTACGAGTTTGTTCTTGTGAATATGAGTAATGAAAAAGATAAGGTGAATAAAGAGGAATAGTGATGTATTAGCGTTGGATTGTGGTTTATTGTGTAAATTAATGAGGCTAGAGTATGTTAGTAGTGAATATAATACTGATGGAGTTGGAAGAGTAATTCGATGATGTAACTTATATAGGTAAAGTAATAATGTTATTACATCCTTGGTTGAATTATATTCCATTCAAGATGTCATACTTTATTTTCCTTAATTCTATTTTATGATTATATAAACTAACACGGTTGGCCGATGATGCCTTCCAGTACGTGTGGTTGTACTGACCCTACTTTTCTACATTACTTATTGGGGTGTAGACTGAATGCAAGTTAGTTTTTTGTTACTAGATGGATGATGATATTCAGCACTAACTTCTACACTTTCTTCCTGGTAGATGTTAGAGTCCTTGTATTATCTATTTCATTGCCAGTCTATGTTGTAGTAGGTAGCTCTTGTACATGTATGACCAAGTCTTGTGATAGTGAAGGATATTTGTAAGAAGTTTTAAAAAAAAAAATATTTATTAGTATTTAATTTACTTTATATTTCCTTAAAAATAGAAGTCTTCCGCATATTTTTAGTTGAGTAATAAGGGTTCTCCTAGCTACTTAGAATAGCGTAGGTGCCTACACAGTCCGTTCGTCTGGGTCGTGACAGCTTTGGTGTCTAGAAAGCAGAAAGTTTATGATTAGCAGGGATGTTATGTTTGATGAAACTACCATGCTCCCTCCAAATCTAGTGCTTCGCCTCCAGATGAACTTAGTGACATGAATCAGCAAAAGTAAATCACCCATGTTGAATTGTAGATTGGAGCAAAGTCTACACCAGTGCCTATTTCTCAGTATAGCCCAGAGATACAGAGTGGTACTATTTCTTCTTCACCACCAGTGATGACACAATATTCTATTACTAAAGTTAGCCCTAGAAGAGATATTAGACCTCTTTAGAAATATGTTAAAGCTGATTTGGTTGCTTATGCATTGAATGTAGCAGAAGGTATTGATTCCGGTGAAGAACCTTCTTCTTCCTCAGTGGTAGTTAGTTGTGATGATTTCAGCCGATGGATGATTGCTATGCAGGAGGAGATGGAATCACTTCATAAGAATGGCACATGGGATTTGGTGAGATTATCGAATGATAGGAAAACTTTCCGTTGCAAGTGGGTATTCACAAAAGAAAGAAGGAACATCACGAGTTGAAGATGCAAGTTACAAAGCAAGACTAGTCCCTAAATACTACAGTCAGGTTCCAGGTATTGACTTCACAGATGTGTTTTCTCTAGTTGTAAAGCATAGTTTTATTTGAGCATTGCTTGGTATTATGGCCATGCATAATCTTGAGCTTGAGTAGTTAGATGTCAAAACTGCATTCTTACATGGAGAACTTGAGGAGGACATCTATATGCAACAACCAGAGGGCTTTGTAGTTTCAGGAAAGGAGAACTATGTATGCTTGCTAAAAAAGTCTCTTTATGGCTTAAAACAGTCCCCCAAGTAGTGGTATAAGAGGTTTGACTCTTTTATGACCTCTCATATATTTTGGAGGAGTAGTTATGATAGTTGTGTCTACTTTAAGGAGGTAAGTGATGGTTCGTTCGTGTATCTACTCTTGTATGTTGATATATTGATTGCAGCAAAGGATATAATAGAGATAATAAAACTCAAAGCCCAGCTCAGCAAGGAGTTTGAGATAAAGGATCTAGGAGCAGCAAGGAGTTTGAGATAAAGGATCTAGGAGCAGCAAAGAAGATTTTTGACATGGAAATTATGAGGGATAGAGAGAAGTGTAAGTTATACTTGAGTCAGAAAATGTATATTGAGAAAGTGATTCACAGGTTCAATATACAAAATGCCAAACCTATAATGACTCTATTGGAAGCTTACTACAAACTCTCAGCCACTTTATCTCCAAAGACAAATGATGAGCGTGACTATATGTCTCGAGTTACATACTCTAGTGTCATCGGGTCTCTGTTGTATGTGATGGTGTATTCCCAACTAGATTTATCTTATGCCGTCAGTGCAGTTAGCAGATACATGGCAAATCCTTGCGAAGAACATTGGAAAGCAATTCAGTAGATTTTCAGATACTTGCATGGATCTGTTGATGTTTGTAGTTTAGGTGAATTAAAGATGGAGTAATTGGGTATGTTTATTCTTATTTTGCAGGAGATCATGATAAAAGGAGGTCCCTTACAGGCTATGTTTTCACCATTGGTAGTTGTGCTATTAGTTAGAAAGCTACCTTACAGACTACGGTTGCTTTGTCAACTATTGAGGCAAAGTACATGGCTATTACAGAGGTTTTTAAGGAAGTTATTTAGTTGAAGAGTCTATTTGGTGAGCTTAGAAAAGACTTACAGATTACTACGGTCTTTTGCGACAGTCAGAGTGCTATCTTTCTTATGAAAGATCAGATGTTTTATGAGAGGACAAAGCGCATCAATGTTCTGTATCATTTTGTGCGTGAAATTATTGCTCGTGGTAAGAAAGATTAGTACTCATGATAATCCTGCTGATATGATGACCAAGACACTACCAAGTGCTAAGTTTGAGCATTGCTTGGACTTGGTTAGTGTACCCTTAGGGATTTTGTAGAAGAGGTTAAGAGTTTTGTCTTGAAATGGATTTGAGTTATGAATTAGAATCCGTGTCAAGGTGGAGATTGTTAGAGTTGTGACCCAAATTTTGTTGATCCGGCCCAGAAAGTTTCACGGTGCAACCCATGTTGGTGATTTTCAATGGGGTCTGTGGTAGTAGCATAGGGATCGGGCAGATAGGCCCAATCCTGAAACCCACCACTGATCCTGATAGGGCTGCGGGGGCTTCACCCCCGCGGTATGGACCTTTATATTTTTTTCCTAGGATTTATTTGTATGCACGTATTATATAAGTGCAATTAGTGGGTCAATTTTAATCATTTAGAGATTACGCTCTCCACATTGTACTCCTCTCCTTTCATAGTAAAATTCCTCTGCCTCTGCCTGTGGTTTTTCTCGGAAGGATTTCCGTTTAAATCTGTGTGTTATTATTTTCTTTCTGCTTGTGGTTTACTTTATTTTGTCTGAATCATAACATGAACCTTGTGGTTATTGATTATGATTTGGAATTTGACTTTAATGGAAAGTCGTTTAACTTGAGAACTTGGTTATTGATGGGCTGCTTGTTTTGTAGTGTTTGTGATGACTGTCTGTTGATTTTTCTTGTAACCAAAGGACACCAATTTTTAGTTTTCCTGCTAACATAAAGCTTCAATGATACCTATTTACACACAAGCATAGTTCTCCATTCTTGAATTGAGTGAACCTCTTGATACATATATACCCTTCACACTCCAACTTCGTAAAAGAAAAATTAATTAAATTTAGAACCCTTTATAGAATGCATAGGTTCAATGGCTCACTGAAGAATGTTGTATTAATTTAGATTTCAATCACACATCTAATACAGTGGTTTAAAAGTTAATAAAGTCATTCACAGTATATGTTCCAAGGCTAATAACATAGTATGACATCCTAATATGCAAACTCTCTCTTATTCCCATAATAAACCGTTATGTATGAACCTACAGTGTTTACATTTCCAACATAATCCTAAAAAGGCTAAAAATATGAGCATGAGCCTAAAAAGGTTAAATTATGAGCATGAGCCAAAAAGGCTAAATTATGTACATGAACCCAAAAAGACTAAACTATGAGCATGAGCCTAATATGACTAACACTTTGAACATAAATAAATAAGATAGTGTCATGAGCATAAGGGAGTTAGATAGCTGACTGTGAGGCGTAGGTTTAAACGAAAAATTCCCGAAACTATGTTTGCCGACATAGGATAGAGATTATTCCGCAAGTCGGATGACTCTCTTTTTCATGTGTCCCGAAAAGGGGCTAACCATGGATACTTACAAGCAAACTATGTCATGTCATGTCCTATGCCCGACAAGGTATAGGATGGCTTAATTGATCGGTTAGAGATCAGACTCTATATGCTCACATGGTGGTTTATGAAGGTTCACTACTTTCTCCTAGATATAACCAAAAGAATTAAATTTACCTTACTTTATCAACTATTAACTCAGTCTATACTCTTGTACTTTTCCAACCTGTCTTCACTTAAGTTTGACATTTATTTACATTGATAATCTTTCTCTTTACTATTTTCTTGGAATGGTTTTACATACTAATACATTTCACATATTGACTGTCTTTGGCACTACACTGTTTCATGATGTAGATTCCGACTCTCAAGTCTGTGACCAGGTGCATCATTAGGATTTCTATCTTCTTCCATTGGTGAGCCTTTTTTCTACCTGGAGGCCGAATGAGATATGCTAATTTCCTTATATTTTCTTAAAAATATTATTACTTATTGGAGGCTTCAAAGGCTAGTGTAGTTGTCAAACAAACTTTGTAACTTCCAATTTTTATTTATCATGTCTATTGGTATTGTTCCATATTAAGCGGTGTTAATAAACCTTGATGAAAGTATCTCTTCTTAAGGAATTTTATCTTAATCTCACATGGATTTCATTGTATTCTTTCATGTCAGTAGTGTACTCATGTGTTATGCTAGAATGTTCGCTCATACTAGTAATAGTAACGAGTGCGTGTCACATCCCGGAAATTTTGTAAATCATGCTCTTAAATCACTTTTCGAAACTCATAACATATATACATATGACTATAACTCAAGTTTATGGATAAACCCCATAGTAGTTACCAAGTTACATCATAAAACAGGATTCATAATGCATGCTCTTCAACCAATTTCGAAATCCAATTAAGAGTACTACAAAAACATATTTTTCACGCCCATGATTAGTGGGATAGTTCTACATTCCTTGAAAACAAAGAGAACGTAGAGTAATTTGATCTTTGGAGCTTAAAATCCTCAAACCCTAGGCAATTTTCTCCTCTCTAGCTATTTGAATGGTAATTAGGGGATTACTCAAATGAAAAGTCGTTTATAAGATCCTAATCACGTACATAAAGAATTGGGAACAACTTGGGGGTGTGAAAAGACCCTCATGCCCCTAAAATATATTAAAAAGGATAAATTTTGATGTACGGGGAGGGGGTTCGCGGTGCGACCCCCAACCCGGACCAGGAGGTTAGCGGCGCGACCTCTGGCACAATGCTGTGAACCCCAGCGTGAACCTAAGGCAAGTAGCCCATCGCGGGGGTATCCGCGGCACAGACTAGCCACGGAGCCTCTATTTCGCGACACAAAGCCTTTTTCTAAGCCTAAAAACACCCCCAACCCAATCATGCCCAACCTTATGTGTTTTATCTTCGATATTGGGGTCCTAAAGGCTCGTTTCAAGTACTTTGTAAGCATCGTAAAAACCAGGGTGTTACAGCTCCATTACAAAATGAGAAAAATTGATTATGAGTAATTTAACGACTGATTGACGGCAAAGTCTGTATTTAAGCCCAACTTTTTTTCCTACAATATTTACTACCAAAATGAGGATCAAAGCGGATACACTAAACTAGTACCTTACGGAAAATACAGAAATTCCAATGTAAGTTGAAATTCCTTCTCGTAGTTTCCTTTTTTATAATTTTTTTTCACTTTTCTAATTGGTAAAATTAAACCCATATTACATGGGATTAAAGTTTCTGTTAGTTTCCTTTTTAAACCTAAACCTAAACCTATTTGAATTAGGATTAAAATAATCCTATAAATACGTAAGTGTCTAATTAGTTTTTTCTAATAATTATAACTCGTCATCCTTCTCCTCTAATATTTATTGTGTTAGTTATTAGAGTTGTATTGGAGTTGTGGTATTGATTAGTGACTGCAAAATATAATGGCTATACAATATGTTCATCCAAGTTATTCTCAAAATGGATATTTTCCGATTTCGAGATATGTGAATTACCAAGTTCAATTCACAAAAAATCCTGAGATCAACAAAAAACCAATTTTGATTAGCTGGAATTTCCCTCCCGAGGGACATATTAAGATTAACACAAATGGTAGTTTCTTGCCTGATTCGGGATTAGCAGGGTTTGGAGGAGTTGTACGAGATGATAAGGGGAATTGGCTTGGTGGGTTCTACGGAAGCCATAGCTGGAAAGTGAATTCAAGCCTTAACGCAGAGTTATGGGCTATTCATGGTGGTTTAACTGTAGCGAAGAATTACAATCTGAAGAAAGTCATTATCGAAACAGACTCAAGTGCTGCTATAATGTTGCTAACAGTTGGGGGGTAACAACGCCGCTGAAAGTCACCTTAACCGTGCCGTCGTGGAAGAATGCAGGAGTCTGATATCCGAACTTGGCATTACTCTAATTCATACTTTGTGAGAAGGATGCAGATAGAAGACTTCGTCATAATACATCGTCCATCATATTATTTGCAACAATTGCTTCTTGCCGATATGAATCACGTAGCATATGCTAGGTATCCCAAACATGTAACCTAACAAGGAATAGAATACATATTGTGAAGTTGTAAAATTTGTAAAGATAAAAAAAGAACAAATATTGCATTGAAAGTTTTTTTAAAGATTTCTGAAAATCGTGCTAGTGATATTTAATTCTTTATCCAGATTTGCGATATTATAATTAACTATTGTTTAAACCCTCAATAACAATTTAACGTGTATTGGACTAATAATCAAAGTTACTAGTCCAGTGTATCAAAATTTACTCGAACTTTGTACTCATGAGATGAGAAATTTGTTTTTCTATAAAATGTTCATAGTTCTTGTAGATAAGATTACTACAATTTTCTTAAGCATTGTTTTGACATCTGCATATTTTATTTAAGAATTTAGATAATCGGAATTATGAACTTGACATTGCGTCTAACTCAACCTCAAAAGTTAGCTCAAAAGATAGGGATTTTGAGGTTAGTATAGTCCAATAACATATAAAGAGATCAAATAATTATAAAGGTGGGGATTTTGAGGTTAGTATAGTCCAATAACATATAAAGAGACCAAATAATTATAAAGATGTAAAGGATTCACTCGACAATGACTAAGTGTAAGTCCGAACCCTGTATCAAGGGAACTAATTTTGACATTTAAGCAGAAAAGGGTAGAGAAACGGACTCATCAATTAAAGGTTTTATATACATGATTTTCTGACATAGAACATGCCTAAAACAAATTGAATTTTACCAAAAACAGAGAAAAGGTGAAAGAATCGGATAACTTCATCCTGAACATCGATTTCTAAAATCAATAACTTAAATAAGTACTTTTAATAGAAAATACTATCTGCCCACATAAGAGTATAAGACCAAATAAACAGGTTGCGGATGTTGCAGCGAACATACAAGTTCGATCAAATTCAGTAGCTTCTTCTCAAACAACATACAAACTCATACCGTTTAAAACTCCAGAACCCTAAAGCACTTCAAGATCCTTACGTGCATGATTTTCTGTGTCAAACACCTTTCATAACAAGAAGAAAACAGATTATTAATATCTAAGACATGATTACTTATTTCTACAAATAGTTATATTAACTTTTTGCAGTAAAAAAAAACATCAATGGACTAACCTTTTTTCGAACACAGGAGAAGGCAGAGAGGATGACGATCGTCGGATTGAATTAATTGACAACCTAGAATGATGCACGTAAAAGGGGTGAGGCATGAAACATGTTCTTCCTCAACGAGCTCCAAATCTCAATTCACTTTTTTTTTTTGCCCATGATGGGGCCTGTACATCGGATTTAAAGAATTACGATTGCTAGAGTTTGTGACAAGAATTTTGTTGATCCGGCCCTGAAAAGTTCATGGTTCGACTTATGTTTATGATTTTTCATGTGGTCTGTGGTGGTAGCGTTGGGGTGTGGGGGCGAAACCCCCGCGGTATGGGCCTGTATGTTTTTGGGCTAGGACTTATTTGTACACACATATTATATAAGTGTGTTTAGTGGGCTGTTTCGGATTGATATATTTACGTCATTGAGACAAATCGTCTACAGATTGTACTCCTCTCCATTATAGTAAATTCCTCTGACTCTGCCCGTGGTTTTTCACTCAAGGGTTTCCACGTAAATCTATGTGTTCTTGTTTTTCTTTTGCTTGTGGTGTGCTTAATATTGTCTGATTCATAACTATTTAAATAAAAATTGACTTGAAATATTGCCATTGGAAAATTATAGGGCTGGGATTGGGACTTGGGAGGTATTAGTCGATAGGATGTAGGAAAGCCCGAACAGTCTTTTCATATCAATTCATAAAATTTTCACATCAATTGGGGTTGTTTAATATAAGGGTATTTGGGAGCCTAAAAGTGGATGTGAAGGGCATTTTGGAGCCCAGAGGTGGATATGAAGGGCATTATAGAGCCCAAAGGTGGATGAAGGGCATTTTTTGTGCCATTTTCAATAGATGAAGTGCATTTCAGGCCCCTTTCCGTTGCTAACGTCATTGATATCCTTAGTTATTTCATCCGACCAACCAAACAACCCCTAAAGGAACCATTCAGCTCTGAAACAAGTTATGCAAGGATTGTAATACGAGTGTCCTATACTTGTGGAGTATAGTTTTAGATTCACCCCAATAAATAAACCTGCAGCTTAAACAAATAAAGGATATCATATAAGAATTTGACGAGATTAAAGATAAAGAGGAAATTGCTTGGATGATAAGCATCCTCTACTTTTAACTCTAAGGTTGTGAGTTCAAGTTACCAAAGAAGCAAAAAGAATGGGAGCTCCTAGGGAGGGGTGTTAAAAAAAAGACTCGATCAGAATAAAAAGGTGCCCCATCACTTATTGAAACAATTCTTTATGACTTTTGTGTTGGTAGGGTGAAAATTTTGTAAAAAAAATTCACAAAAATATAGTTAGACTTTGGTGAAAGAAAATCATAATAATATAATTACTCATGAAATTTAAGATTGTAATTTGATAATTTAGATTGTATATATGGGAGCCACTGAAACAAATATTTATTGGAAGGAGAAAGTAAACAGATTAGATTATACTATTATGTAATAAATTAATGGTATGGGACTAAGGTTTTCTATGACCAAGTATGTACATGGTTCTCTTCTCTATATTCATTATAGCAACGTTGAAAATTCAAAGGACGGGTTTCGGTAGATTATGATAGAATTTGATTGATTTTTAAAGTTAAAGTATATTAAATTATTTTAAAATTTAAATTTAAATATTAAAAACTGTACAGAAATATAGCTACTGAATACAAGAAAAAAAAAAGTGAGAGAATACCTACTATCAAAGATGATGTGCAATGGAGTGGATGGGACTGTTACTTGCTTAATTTGAAGTCTCGGTTTCGAATCTTGCATATAGAAAAGTCCTTGGTAGAATGCATTTCTCCAGATAGGCTGTACGTGACGTTAATTCACATTAGTCGAACTCCACTACGGGTACGAACATCATATAAAAAAGAACACCAAAGAGACAAAAAACCTTAACAAAGTGTTAAAAGGAATAATGCAAGTGACTTATTTTTTTATTTTCTCCCTTTTTTTTACATACACCTCCTAGTCAAATTGGATTCCTATTTTTGGTAGGAAATTGGATTCCTATTTTTGGTAGGAGACTGTTATTATGTTTGGTAGCAAATGGGTTGTTTTTTATGTAAGTTTAATCTATTTATGATTGTAATAGCACTATTTAAGTAAGAGTTGATGATCAATAAAATATGCAGATTTAGCAGAAAAGAGAAATAAACTCTTTAACTCATCTCTATTTTCAGTTTTTAACGGTATTAAAACCAACACAAAGGTTATGTCAATTAGTCGAAGTGTCTCACGCTAAGCAGTTTTACTCTTCTTGTCTTCAATGATCAACCATATCGTTGAATCTCTTCAGCAGATTGAAGATCAGTGGGGTTTAGATATACCGGAGACTGCAGAGGATCGAATCAAGTTCCTTAAAAGGGAGTTCAAATTTCTTGATTTTTTCCACAGCTTACAGAGCTTCACAGAGTTATCATACATGCTTGATGTCATACATGAAGTTCAAGGTCTGTTTCAATATGCTGTCGTTGGACTCGGAAAGATCAGCGTGATGGAGGATGTTGATCACGTTACCGATGAAATGCAAGTCAAGATTGGTATGACTAAGTTGGAAATAAGATCTAAATACTTATTTCCAAAAGTCAACAAGGATGGTATTGCTGTTGTTTGCCCAAAATTTGTAATTGATTTGATTGATACTGTTGTGGTGAATCTAGGTGATTTACTGAAAGTTTATTGTTCTAGTTCACTACTTTTTGTTCCTGGACCCAAGAAAGAAATCGCCGATGTTTTTAAGGAGTTGAAGCTACTGAGAAATTTTGTATGCTTTGTTTCTGAAAGCAAACATACTGATTTCTTCACTTATGTAATAGAGGTGGTTAGCCACGCAGGAATGGTTGCCTGGTTGTATCTCCCAAGTAATGGTAGGGGTGAAAATCAAGAAATAAATTATCTGCTTTCTGAACATCTACAGATGAAGATTAAGCCCATTGATCCAAGCATCCGCAAGATGTATATTGATGTGCTTCTAGCTCTACGATCAAAATGGCATCCGAATATCCAAATTGAGCATGTATCTGGTTTTGTGGAGACTCTTCAACACAACTTGAAGGCGCTACCGATTAGTAATCACATTACTCATCAAATAGCAGCCCTTCAGGAGATGCTCAACTTCTTAATTGCCAATCTGTTCGTACAAAATTTGGAATTTCACCTTCAAGATATTGACTCTGTGTTGATTGATTCTGGACTTCTCATTTACTCGTTACATGAAGATGTGACCTTAGGGGAAGTGACTATTGATTTGCCAGGTACCATTCAGCACATTAAGACAGTGATCTACCACATCATCCGGAAGGACTTCCAATCTAATTTGCCAAGGATTCATGGACTAGGCTATGTTGATTTCGTCTTGGACAACCTAAAGGAGTTCCAAGACCGCTATCCAGATTCACTTGCTTTAGTCAAGACTCAGCTTCAAATGATTCAAACTGAACTAGAAGGCTTGCAACCTTTTCTGAGGTCTGTCGCAGAACAGCAATACAATATTCACGATGAACTTCAGAATTCTGTGGCACTACTGATTGGTAAAGCATATGAGGTAGAATATATTGTTGATGCTTGTTTGAGCAAAAAATTTCCTGGATGGTGTCTCGAACTTTGGATCGTGGACATCATAATGGACATTAGAGCTGAGGTAGCAGAGATACAACAAAAGAAAATGGTTGGACTTGATGTAGTGTCACCTTATACCATTGCTACTGATACTTCCTTTACATCTGGGATCCATGAAAAAGTTGTAGGCTTTGAGGATGAGATCGGAACACTAAGACACCGACTAACAGGGGGATCCAGAAAGCTAAACATTATCTCAATTGTTGGTATGTCTGGAGCGGGAAAGACGACTTTGGCCAAAAGACTCTATTTTGACAAATTAGTTGTCTCTTACTTTGATATTCGTGCACGATGCCATGTTTCTCCAGTATATTCACAGAGGGGCCTGTTACTGTCTCTTCTGGCGATGCTACATGTTTCTACTGATGAAACCTCGCTTCTTAGTAAAAGGACTGATGAATTAAGAGATGCCCTTTACAGAATTTTACGTGTCAAAAGATATTTTATCCTCCTTGATGATGTATGGGATCACAGGGCATGGGATGATTTAAGACGTTGCTTCCCTGATGACAGTACCAGAAGTAGAATTCTTCTTACAACGAGAAATAATGATGTTGCCTACCATGTTAAATCAGTTAGTGAACCACTTTTTCTTCGCTTCTTGACCTATGAAGAAAGTTGGGACCTACTAAAACTAAAAGTGTTTGGCAATGAAAGTTGTTCTCCTCTCCTTGAAACAGTTGGACAAAAAATAGCAAGAAAGTGTGAAGGTCTGCCTCTGTCAATTGTTTTGGTGTCTGGTGTTCTGTCAAAGATGGAGAAGACAGAAGAATGTTGGAGTCAAGTGGCTAAGGATTTAGGTTCCTACATTGGCAGTGAGACAAAGGCTATTATTGAAAAAAGCTATCAGCATTTGCCCTATCATCTGAAGCCTTGCATCCTATATTTTGGAACATTTTTAGAGGACGAGGAGATCAACGTTTCAAAGTTAACATGGTTGTGGACTGGAGAAGGATTTGTAAAGGATCTCAAAGGCGGAAGTTTGCAGAACATAGCAAAAGCTTACTTGGAGGATCTTATTTCTAGAAACCTAGTGATGAATGCTAAGAATAGTTCTGATGGTAAGGTCAAATCATGTCGCATTCATGGTCTATTGCTTGATTTCTGCAAGATAAAAGCAAAGGAAGAGCACTTTCTACTATGGATAAAACGGTAATAGATTAATTAGTTGTGCTTTATTTGTTCAATCAATCAAGTATTCAAGTTATATTTGAATATGAATGTATGACATATTATCGTAATTCAAACATACACAGGGATGGAAACGACAAGTCTTCATCAGGTATATCCTCTCAGAAGCAGCTTGCACAACGTCGTCTGGTCTTATATTGTAAAGAGGAGAATCTTGTAGAATGGAATTCGCATGGCTCACCTGTTGACTCTGTACTTTACAGAGAAGACAAAACAACAAACTTTTCTAGTGGTCAAGTCTCACGAATTTTTCACAACTTCAAGTTTCTTAAAGTGTTGGATTTGGAGTCCATCGTTATCTATTCCTTCCCGACGGTGTTAATTTACTTGAGGTATTTTGCTGCACAAGCTGCTCAGGATTCAATTAGCTCACTCATAGTCAATCTTTGGAACCTTGAAACTTTGATACTCAAGCCAACAAAAGGAAAGTTGAAACTGCCCATTACAATTTTGAAGATGGTTAAATTGAGATATGTGTGCATCGATAACTGTTATATCACCTTAAATGGTGAGGAAGGACTACTTGAGAAGTTGGAAGTTCTTTCCTCCCCATGTTTTTCATGTTCAAAGGATGTGGAACTGCTATTGCAAAAAACACCATATCTTCGAGAACTGAGATGCTCATTTGTGGATTTTAGACAAGAAATTTTCCCTAAATTGGATCCCCTAACATGGCTTGAGACAGTCGAGATTCATTTAGCAGCAGATTCAATGGTAGGTGGTCCATACAACTTCCCAGAAAATCTCAGAAATTTGACACTATCCAATTTTTCCCTAGGCAGTTGTCACAAATCCAACATTTCAAAGCTTCCCAACCTTCGCGTACTGAAACTAGTATCAATTTTCTTTGACAATGACGAGTGGGAAGTGAGACATGACGAATTCCCTAAACTCAAAGTTTTGAAGCTAGTAAAATGTGAATTTTTTGATGAATGGAAAGGTCCGGATGATAATGCCTTTCCTGTGCTTGAACATTTGGTTTTGGATGAATGTCCATATCTTAAGGAGATTCCTACTTATTTTAATGACACCGGTAGTCTAAAGTCCATCAGGATAAAGTCATGCAGCGAATTTGTTGAGCGGTCGGCCAAAAAAATCAAACAAGAACAGGAGGAAGTTTATGGGAATGACGATCTCAACGTCTTCATCCAGAGGGGGAAAAGGGACAGATTATCAGGTACGCTACTGAAATAATGCAATTACATTTGCTTGGAGCTGTATTATTCCTGTTGTTGATCAAATATAGTATAGTGGTAGTACTATATATATTTAAAATTAGTAGGGAAAAGGCTCAAATAGTGCAAAAAAGAGAAGTATTAATATAGATGAGTAATAAATATGAATAATTAAGTCAAATTATTTTCTAGTTAATGCTTTTTTTAAGGGGTGTGCAACTTAAAAAGGTGACAAGTAAATAGGAATAGGGGAGTAGTATTTCTTTAAAAAAAAAAAAGTGTGAAGTTCCTCTCTTGGAATCAACGAGCTGCTAAGATAATTTAAAACTCATAAATTTTAAATTGAATGACCTTTTTTAACTTGATACGAAATTTAAGAAAATTAAAAAAACTCAAATGTACCAAAATGTCCTTTAAGGTCATTTTTTTTAAACGGGCTAAAAAAGAAAGTAGGTGTTCTTATCGTTTTGAAAGGAGTTTTGACAAAGTCAATAATACCATAGTTGCTCTCCCAGATGATGAAATCACTAGTGGCCCTGCACTAAAGGCATCTGTTGTGGCCCTTCCATTGCCCAGTGACAAGGAGCCTGTCAAAGAAAGTGTGTTTGAAATGGAAGTATGTGTGCCACTCTGGGGTTCTGTATCTATCTGTGGAAAGAGAGCAGCTATGGAGGATGCTCTTGTGGCTGTTCCTAATTTTATGAAAATTCCTATCAAGATGCTTATCGGTGATCGTGTGATTGATGGACTGAGTCAAAATTTGAGTCACCTGACATCTCATTTTTACGGAGTATATGATGGTCATGGAGGATCTCAGGTATAACGATTCTTGTATGGTTTTCTCTTGATAATCAGTTGTGTAGTATTTCATACTTTCTGCAAAATCTATAAATGTACCTACTTCTCAAGTTTTAACTTCCTGGATGTTTGTTCTATCATCAGTTTAAGTCCTGATCAATGTCAACGCAATGACGACTAACTCTTATCATAACTGGCTGCTGTTTCTTCATGAAGGTTGCGGATTATTGCCGTAAACGTGTTCATCTAGCATTAGTTGAGGAGTTAAAACTTTCCGAAGATGATTTGGTGGATGGAAGTGCAAGGGATACCCGTCAGGTGCAGTGGGAGAAGATCTTTACTAATTGCTTTCTCAAGGTTGACGATGAAGTTGGGGGAAAGGTGAACATAGATCTCTGTGATGACAACGTAAATACCTCTAGCGACACCTCTGAACCTATTGCCCCAGAAACTGTTGGGTCCACTGCGGTTGTAGCGGTCATTTGTTCATCTCATATTATAGTTGCTAACTGTGGGGATTCACGAGCAGTCCTTTGTCGTGGCAAAGAAGCAGTGGCACTGTCAATCGATCACAAGGTTAAACACACTTTTGCTTCAACCTCCTGACTCTCTTCTTGTTCTTCTCTCTTATTTTCACATACACATGTCTAATTTTGGCAACAAAATTTGTGGTTGATGCTTTACCGTCTCACTCTTTTACCTTGTATTCTTTTACCAGCCAAGTAGAGACGATGAGTATGCCAGAATTGAAGCATCTGGTGGCAAGATCATTCAGTGGAATGGATATCGTGTATTTGGCGTTCTTGCAATGTCAAGATCTATTGGTTGGTGTATTAAAACCTTTCAGCTTGCATCTGTTCTGTACAATATGAAAGACTGTTTGCTTTCATGTGATTTAATATTGATGTACTGTGCAATGGATTTACTTGATAACTGTTTTCTTTGCTAAAATGTATGTTAATTAATAGAAAATTCATGGTATTATTATCCATCAAAATAGAACCTGTGAGATCTTTAGGAAGGTACATCAGATGATGATTGGCTAATACTAATATTAGGCTATTATTGCCCAAGTTAGAAGATGGTTTTCTGCACTCTCAAGTTATTTTAGGTTCAATAATTCCTAGGTTGTGGAAACAGACTCTGACAGAAATGCAAAGTACAATACACCCTTGTGGTGGGCCCTTCCCCGAACCCTGCGCATAGCAGGAGCTTTAGTGCACCGGGTTGCCCTTTTACTCTCACATTAGTCTTGTAGTCAAGATCCTCATGCGCATAGAAAATGTAGAGAAATTCAAGTGCCGGTGAACGTGAACTTCTATATATTGCATTAAGACAACTTTTATAAATGTTTAAATGGATTAAGACGTTATCTAGATTAGATAAATGAATGCGAGAATTCATCCATTCTCAAGGGGCAGCCTCAAGGTTTTGCAAATTCGTCATCAGGTTTCATTCAGGGTACTCCCCTACATTTTAATCTTTATCTTTCCTTTGTATTACATTATATAGAGTTTAAGAGAGATGAAGACTAAGTAAATTGTTTGAATTATAATGCAGAATAGGTAGCTGGTGACATGTCAAATCAAGTATAAACACCTCCTCCTTCCTGTCACCCCGTTTGAGGGGACAGCTTTGATTGTGCTTTCTCTCAGATTTTGTTTTTTGTCCATCTTAAGTGCATTGACTTTGTTTCTTTCGGTAATTTGTCTGATTTCCCAGCAACTGCTATTGTTCATGTATTTATATGTATCGATTTCCCAACAGAGTTTAGATGGATGAAGTGAAAGGTTAAAACTACATACTTTACTGTTGTTTCTATTGTTTATTAGTGCATCCCATTATACTCAGGTGCCAGATATTTGAAACCATGGATTATACCGAAACCAGAAGTTATGTTTGTACCACGTGTTAGAGAAGATGAATGCCTAGTTTTAGCCAGTGACGGGTTGTGGGATGTCATGACAAATGAGGAAGTTTGTAAAGCTGCTAGACAACGAATTCTGCTGTGGCACAAAGAGAATGGGACTAACCCTCTGGCGAAAAGGAGCCAGGGAGTGGATCCTGCTGCACAAGCAGCAGCAGAGTATCTTTCATCGATGGCTCTTCAAAAAGGTAGCAAAGACAATATTTCTGTGACTGTGGTGGACCTTAAATCCCACAGGAAGTTCAAGAGAAAAAGTTAGAGATGACATTGTGGTTTAGTATAATTTTGTACACGACAACGGATATGATCTCATTATTATCTAGCTCGGTCCGTTCATTTTTTCCTAAGGGCTTAATGTGTGTGAGAATAGTATTTTAGCATGTATTATAGAAGAACAGTTAACAAATGACGTTTATCCAACTTTTTGGTGTTGTTGCATCAGAAAATGGCTATGTAAATTGAGCATGTTGTAGCAATATCAGAGGTGCAATTTCTTTGTTCTTGTCAAAAAGAAAGGCAAGAACAACTGTAAAGGCTACAAGCTGAAACTTTAGTATAAATGCAGCTGTAAATTTTTTTTGGTTTCCCAAGGTATCCCCACAGCCGGCAGCCATAAAACTAATCCTCCGTTCTTCGGTCAGCGCATTTTGCGGTAGAAAACTGACCACAGAGTTTGCTCCATTCGCCAGAGGCGGGAATCGCTGCAAGGAAACTGCAGAGAAGAAGAAGGAAGCTGAAACTTTTTTTTTTAGCTCTATATTTCTCTAGATAGTTTATTACATAGGCTTTATATATATACTAATCTAAACCCACGTGTCTCACACGTGTAACCTTTGATTATTTAAAATTAAAATTTAATTATTTCTTTGATTTTTTTGAACAAAATTGAAATTAATTCAACTATTATCAAATTTTAAAAATACAAAATAAAACTCAATTTATTTAATCGATTCGATTTGGATTGATTTTTACCTCTAAAGCGTGAACACCCATGGTCAATCTCATATAAAATATAAAAGATATACTTATATACAAATATGAGTTGAATCAAATAGTATAATATTATTATTTTTTTTTTTAATCAAAGATCAGCCTTTTGGGCCGTTTATTAAAATGTTAAAAAAATAGTATAATATTATACAGTTACATTAAAATATATTTTCTTCCATAAATATTAGATCGATATTTTTAAAAAAAAAAATAGTGACCTTCCTCAAACGTAGATGTCACTAATGGATCAAAATAAAACACTACATCATATTTCTATTAACCCAAAAACGTGTGAAGATATATATATTGAAGGAGAACACTTTTTCAGTAAAATGAGAAAATTAATTTTACATCGTTTCTCTTCTTAATTAGCTTTTACTTTTCTTTATTCAATATAATAAAAAATATTTCAGGACTGCTTAATTATTACCATATATTTTAGGACTCTTTAACTTTTTAATAATTAAAAAAAGTAAAAAAGGATAATTTTATTTTAGAACTCCTTAATTTTTTGGAAGAACTTTTCTCATAATAAAAACTTTTTCATGAATCAAAAAATTGTGTTATGGAATTTTCCGACTATCCTTTTTATAAAATTACCCATAAACCTTTTTATTTGATTAAAATAATAGTTTTAATAATTTAATTCAGGTAAAAATATAATTCTATAATTAAACTTAAAGTAAAATTTAGGAAAATTTGTATGGAAAACACTAATTCCATTCTCAATAGACCTGTGACCGTGCAGGCCTCTTATGGACTTTCCATAATTGGAAATTTATACGTGATTGTATATGCTACTTTATGTATTTTTCCCTTGTTTATATATGTTAGGAATCTTACCATATATTATTTTATTGTCATATATTTTAGAACTCCTTAATTTCTTAGGTTTAAAAGTCATAAGTCAATATTATAAACATAATTAAATAATAATTGAAAAAAAATAAGTGAAAAGACGATTTGGTCTATTGCAAAGAGTTTTAAAGAAGGACAAAAAGTTCAAATCATATTTCTTAGGGTCTTCACACTTTTGATATATACTAGTTTAGGTGTACGCGTCTCACGCATGTATCTCACTTTAATCAGTTCAAACGTTATGCTAAATACGATATTTATTTAAATAATAAAGATGAATACAATAATTAAATTCAACATCTTTTGAATATATAAAGATGGAGAATTTATTAAATTACACTTAACCTTTATCAAAAAAATATCTCAAAGTCGGTCGGCATTCATCTACCACTTGTAAACTGCAACAAAACAATAATACGCTAATAGAGACATCAAAACAATACACTTAAATGTAACTTTTACAGAAAAATTTCCCCAAAGCCTATCGACATGCATCTACCACATGTAAACTACAACAAAATAACACGACAATAGAGATATCAAAACAATACAACTAAACCTAACTTTTACACACACAAAAAAAAAATTCTCAAAGCAAAGAGATCAAAATAATACAATTAAACCTAACATTTACCTAAAAAATATTCTCAAAATCGATCGACATTCATCTACGACCTGTAAACTACCACGAAACAATACACTAATAGTGTTATTAAATTATTATAATTAAACCTAATCTTTACCTAAAAAAAATTCTTTGAATCCGACCGAAGTTCATCTATCACCTGTAAATTGAAATAAAATAATATGATATTAAAAATATCAAAACAACACAATTAAGTCTAACCTTTACATAAAAAGTTCTTCAAAATCAACCGACATTCATCTTACAAATCGGTTAACACCAATAAATAACTAATATTAACATTAATTTTGGGGACAAATAGAAGTCCAACCTAAGGGACAACCACATGCAATACATTAAGATTAAAAAATTAATACTTTCTTGGTGTTTAAATTTTTTCTCATTCCTGATTTCAGGTTAAGACCTTAATGAGTATGGTCTTTTATTTTAATTTATTTAATTGAATGATTTGAATAATAGAAAAACAATTGCACGAAAAACTAAAATATATTCTTACATAAGTCATATAAAAGTTTTTAAAATAAAAGTAATAATAAACAAAATAAAGAAAAAATTATCAATGACTATTGAACAACTCCATGAACCAAGCACATATCAATAGCAAATATTATTGGTTACGTGAAGGAAAAAAGAAAAGTGTGACATACCTTGAGGCTTTCTTAGCCTTCAATTTTCTCTTCTTAGATGTGGTTGGTTTGTGTATGGATATAAAGAGTTCTAAACCTAAAAAGAATCGAAAGGGTTTTTTTAACCATAAATTTATTCTTACCAAATATTATAGGACTCTTAATTTTTAAAATATATTTTTTCTCATCATATATTTTAGGACATTTTAATTTTAAATATTATATAATAATTATTAAAAAAAGGTGAAAAGACGATTTTGTTTAAAGCGAAAACTTTTAATGAAGGGCAAAAATTTCGAATCACTTTTCTAAGAGTCTTCACACTTTTAATATATTATAGATATAGATTATATATATATGTACCTCACTTTAACGGTGCACTAAATAGGATATTTGTTTAAATAATAAAGGAACACAATAATTAAATTCAACATCTTTTGGAGATTTAATTAACTAAACCTAACATTTATCAAAAAAAAATTGTCAAAGTCGATCGACATTCATCTACCACCTCTAAACTGCAACAAAACAATACGATGATAGAGACATCAAACTAATATAATTAAATCTAACCTTTACACAAAAAATTTCTCAAAGTCGTCTGACACTGATCTACCATATGTGAACTATAACAAAATAATACGATAATAGAAATATCAAAATTATACAACTAAACTTAACCTTTACAAAAAAAAATTCTCAAAACAGAGATATAAATACAATACAATTAAAACTAACCTTAATCTAAAAAAATTCTCAAAGCCGACCGACATTCATCTACCACATGTAAATTCATCTACCACCTATAAATTTATCTACGACGTGTAAACTATAAATATATCTTAATTAATAAATAAACATGCCTAATATACCATAAATATATAGTCATTGGATTAAAATTCTACTTTCAGTTCTTTTAATTTTATTTTTGAATAAAATTATATGATATCATTAGAATTCAATTCAGTTAGTACTTTTCTAAAAGCTAGATTGTTAATTTAACTAAATCTCCTAATATCTCACGTGGATAAAAAGAAAAAAGAAAGAAATTTGTATACAATTAGAGTGGCTAACCAATTTCTTATGATGAAATATAATCCAAAGAATTTGGTTAAAAATGTAAATAAGTCAATTTCAAATTATTTATTGTATATAAGTTATTATAAAAAAATTACAAAAAATATCTCAATTATCAATTACGTATCCAAAAAAGATGATAATTTATTGCTCCATTTAAACTTCAAGAACATACAAAAATCATAAAAGAGAACTTCTCAATTAGTAGAAGTCTAATAAAAATACATGATAATTTATTTTTATAACATAAAAAACATACTAAATTTTAGAAAGCTTACCTCAAATCACAAGAAAATTTGTCTCTTCAATAATAAATATTGTTAATATTTCACTAAAAACTTTCCAATTAGCAATTGTCTATCACGAATACATGATGATTTATTATTATAAACTTCAAGAACATACTAATTAACATTTTTAAAAAATTACCTCAAATCACAAGCAAATTTATTTCTTTAATCATAGATATTATCAAGATTGTAAACATCACAAACAAAAAATTTAGAAAACATACCTTAAATCACAATCAAATTTATAATCAACGATAATACAAAAAAATTATTTGGGAACTATATTGTGGAAGTATTATTCTAGAAAGGAAGAATTCTCAATTTATAAGAAATTTTAGGTTTAGTTTATTTTCCTTCTTTGTCAATTCAATTTGTATTTATTTAATGTAAATTTTTTTTGTTTTTATGTTTTATTTTATTTTTCTTTTTTCTTTCTTCTTTTTTTTTTTTCCTTTTTTCCTTCACAAGTTTTCTTTTTTCCTTTTCAACTCAATTTAATTTTGTTTCCAATTATGTATTTTCCTTTTTTTTGTTCTCTTTTTTGCTTTGGACCTTCTTTTTCTTGTTCTTTTCAATTCAAATCAATATTATTTTTTTATTTAATTTACTAATAAATTACATATAAGGTAAGATTTGAATTAATTTAGAACTTTCTTTCCTAACCCAAATAAGGATTTTAATTAATTTCAAAGTTCTAATATTAATAATAACTAAATAATAATTTGACGAAATTAGTGAAAAGACGATTCTGTCTAAAGAGAAGACTTTTAATGAAGGGCAAAAAGTTTAAATCACTTTTTTAAGGGTCTTCACACTTTTAATATTATACTAGTGTAATCGCACGTGCCTCACACGTGTAACGTTTGATTACTTAAAGTTAAATAATTTTATCTATTGATGAGATTTTTAATGAAGCGTAAAAAAATTAAATCACTTTTCAAAGATCCTTCACACTTTAATATGATAATGTATACGTAAAAAAATATTTTAGTGTAAGCACATATAAATTTTACCACCAGAAGTTACAAGTGGTTGATGGATCACCACTTTTGCGTTTGTCATGCAGTATTTTCTTTTCCTTGCTGCCGAAGGCTAACACATCAATTTGAACCATATTTGTTGTACAATCGTTTTTCTTTTTTTCCTATATTCAAAATTTTTCCTTATTTTTAAAGTCATCTTTAGAAAATTATTGATTACATTCTTATTGGTTACTTAAAACTTTTAAAAATTCGATACTTCTTAATTTTCTTATTCTAACATTTGATATTTAATTCTAGATTTTTCAAATCTTCTTAAAATCAAAGTTAGTTGGTTTAGAATTCTTAAACTAATGAAAAAAGTATTAGTAGTCATTAATCCCGATGATTTCTAATAAGAAAAGGTTTTATGATAAATATATTTAATTAATTTTAAAATATAAAATATTAGAAAAAAAACAGTGAAAAAGATGATTTTATCTAAAGCAAAAACTTTTAATGAAGGGCGAAAAAGTTAAATAATATTTTTAAGGTCCTTCAAACTTTTAATTTACTATTATAGATTATAGATCTAAATTATAGATTAATCTATGGAGACGCGTATTGCATATTTATTTCATACTTAATATAATAAAATTGATTTTATAAGTAACAAATTTTAAATGATCAAACATATTTTCCAACTTTTTTGGGGCTAAAAGAAAAAAGAACTCAGTGCATGCACAAACAAAAAAAAGAACTCGTAATTCAAAAATAGAAGATCTTATTAAACCTTACGATACTTTAATTACATATATACTACTTTTTATACTTTCGTGACATATGCACTACTTTTTTTTAAAGACAAACACACACATAAATATGTAATGACGTGCATATAAAAAATGTTTTTTTTTTCATTTTGGCCCATATTGGGCTCGTGTCTTTTTTTTAAAAAAAAAACATTACATATGTTTTTTTATTCTAATTTATGTAGCATAATTAAAATTTTGATTATCATAAAATTTTACTTTCATCATAAATAGATATTGAATATTAAGTAATGACTTCATAAAAGTAGTATAAGAAATTTTCTTTTTCCGTCTCTATTGGATTTGTTATAATTATTAGACATCAATTTGCTATATGCTACGAAACAAATTTTCATTAATTTATTTATGCAATCTATATTTGATTTGGAGGTAAGAATGTAGTGCATATGCTTAGGATTCCATCTTTAAACTATTATGTAGTGTGTCCTAATGTAAATATAAACCTATTAACAATTTTTTTTATAAGAACTTCTTTCTCGTATGAGCTCCTATGCAAAGATGTGTACAAATAAATGGAATCAGTTTCAGGCTCCTTTAAGTTTAGAAAAAATAAGATATTATTAAAAAATAATTCCCTTTCGTACTTATTTTTATTTCACTTAACATCTTTTCTTTACTAAAGAAGATGGTAAACTTTAGGGGAAATTTAACTTATAAAAGAAGAATAACATCAAATCTTGAGTACTGTTTGAGGAGATTTGATTTTGTAATTCTTTACAAATTAATAGATAATTTATGTCATGAGAGGAAGTCAAATTACTCGTAGAAAAAAGATATCTTATTTGTAATGCAAATGGTAAGCCATAGTTTGTGGTTTATGGACTTGTTGAAATAAATTTTTAACAACCTTTCTTTCTTGTACAAATCTTACATCATGAAAATATCAATCAAATTGTATGATTGATACCATAAGCAGGAAACAAAAGAAAACTTTAACAACTTGCACAATTAGGTAAGGGGTACTCACCTTTCGCAGGAAAATTGGAGTCTCATCAGAATTACCACGCCACAATTGTAAACCTTTTATACAACCTATCTCTACAACAAATAATTGACAAAGCCATAAACTATATAAATTCAATGTAGAAAAGACATAAGCTTGTTTGTATTGAAGGATCTAATAGCTTTATCTTAGATGGAATGTCAATGCATGTGCTTATCTTTTCATCGTTTATAAATGCATCGAGTAAAAATCTAAGAATTCGATCAAATGGTTCGAAAATCATGTTTGGGCTGACTACAACATCTCAAAGCTAAAATATAAAATAGCACAATTATGTGCATATATCCGCAAATTAAAACATATGCGGAATCTAAACAACTAACAATATTAATCTCTTGAGCAATGAAGAAGGTTATACCTAGACGATCAGCATAGGAGGTACCAAAATTGATAAGAAAGATAAAAATAATAATATAAAATTTAATATTTGAATCACCTACCATTGATCTAAAAAAAAATATTGACTTTACCACTTTTGTCTCCATTATTCTTGTTACAAATAAAACAAAGAATATTAGAATGGAAGAAGAATTGTAAACAATATCAAAACATGAGATAAAAGCCTAAATACAAGTGGGTACCTGAATTTGGAGAAAAGTGTCCAAGAAAGAACAACCAGAATTTTGCCAGCAACTTGTTGCGGCATGGAACCGTATCATGAGGAATTATTAAGATTAGTGGTGTGTCTCGTAGAAAGCCAACTTTGTTTAGAACACTAATTATGGTAATTATTTACGCTGCCAAATAATTATGGTAAATATGAGATTCTCCGTTTCATATATTTTAGGACTCTCATATTTATTTCTTTTCCATATATTTTAGGATTTCTTAATTTAATAAAATAATAATTAATGAAAAAAGCTAAAAAGACGATTTTGTTTAAAGGGGAGACTTTTACTGAAGGGTAAAAGGGGCAAAAGTCAATTATAAGGATTTTCATACTTTTAATATAATATAATATATATATATATATATATATATTATCACGACCTGAGCCGAGACCCTGGCCGTGACGGGAATCTCGAACCATCAAGGCCCGAGCGCCCCTATTCTATCTGGAAATCATACACAATGTTCATACAATGTAAAGAATTGTGTAAGATTAATAAACGAAAACATGGTCACTTTTTAAATTCAACTAGACAATACGAAATGAAGTTCATAACATTCAAAGTACATGACTCTAATCTGTGAAATCTCTACTAACTGAAAATATCATCTGTCTGAACTCTGGGACAAGGCCCCCAGTTGGACCATAAATCAAAATAACATAACTATGACAAGTTTCGTAACCAGGCCTTCCAAAGTAAGGGAGGCTCACCAGCTGCAACTTCTATCAAGTCAATCTACTGCTTAACGAGACCCCGGTACTGCGCCTCAGATCCTGAAATATAGGAGTCAATACAATTGTACTGGTACGCTAAGCAATCCAAAATAATGTATCTATATTTAACATAAGTGAGAGCAATTCATAAAATATTTTAGATATAATATACGAAAACACAAGGGCATACTTTAAAAGACTTTGAATAATTCTTTGAAATCATAACTCATTCTTTGTCTTACTTTCGAGCTAGGTGGTACACCCTACAATCTGTAATTCCACGGGTTATATGGAATCCGCCCTTGACTCGGCTGCCAAGCCCCCAATCCAAGTTTGCCGCTAGGATTGGAGTATCAATAAGGGGGACACACAAGATCATACAGCAGGGTGCAAAAATCCCCAATCAAATTAACATGTCATGATAGTTCACAAGATCACAAAGCAAGGCTCCTAACCATAGTCCTAATTTGGGACGATATGAATCAAGGTACACAATATCACAAAGCATTGTAGCATAACCCCATGTCGGAAAATCACGGTTTCTAGCATTGAGTCTTTCAACTCGTACTTTCTTCGGGTAACCACCTAACTCTCTTTAAGCCAATTTTTAGTCTATTCTAAACATGCATCTTTCTAAAATCAAATTCTAAAAATCTAAGTAAAATCTATATTTTAGTCTGGAATCTGCTATGGCATTCATCTGCTTTGGTATCGTCATAACAAGACTTGCAAGTCGTATCTATAAGCAATACATTATCATGTTACAGTCTTCTCTTTCAAAACCTTGTGTTCAGACCACTAAACTATTCAAACAGTATATGAAAATGCGTATAGTGAAATTCATGAAAATTTAGGCAAAGATTCTCGATTTCAATTCACAAACACGTGGTGGTCAAGTAATAAACCATGAAATCTCCTTAAATCATCTCTTTCATTTATGTGATTAAGAAAACACCCTCTCTTCAAGTTACCACCAAAATCAAGCCAATAAATAATAATGACATTTATATCATACTACTCGACATGCAATCAAATAATTTATAAATAGAGAGGGAGTATAAATCTTCATGCTCTCGATTCAAGTATCAAAACTCAAACACCATGTATATATATAAATATATATATATATATATATATATATATATATATGAACAAAAATTGAATTTAAGGGGGAGGCCTCAAGACCAAATCATTATCATCAAAAAAATTCACAATGCATGTTTGTTATTGTAAGTTCAAACCCCTCAAAAATATATGAATTATCAACATTCAAAATATTATTAAAAAGGTTTCATCATGCCCATGTAGTTTAGGAAAACCCCACGTACCTTAATCGATGAAGAATTCGCGGAAAAGTTGATCCCTTGAGCTCTAATGTTTACCCTAAGTTGTTGTTTTTTTCTCATATGGTGTTCTTGGAAGATGGATTAGGGATTTTAAGAGAGTTAAAATGTTACTAATAACCTTAATTCATTTAAGGATGATTAAAGATGGTTTTGGAATGTAAAAAGACTTGGTTGCCTTTAAAATGACTTAAAAATAAAGTATTTACGTCGTTGGGCCATAAGGCATGCAAGGCATTGCCTATAGCCTAAGCTAGACTGTGTCGTGCATTGCCCATTGCCTAAAATAGGTTGGGCATTTCATTTCCTATCTCCTAAGCTAGGTTGCGCGTTGCATTTCCCATGGCACAACATTTCTGGTAGCCTTAGGCGATTGCTAGGCAATGCGTTCCACTTTGCAAAGTCATAACTTTTTGTCCGGGTATTGGATTGTGGCAAAATTAGTATCATTGGAAAGAAGAATCGAAGACCTTTAATTTTACATATAGTACGCCATCTAACTCTCATATTCTAGGAGTAATAGTCGATGAAAGTTGACCCAGGTTGAAACGTCCACTAAAACTTAATCGATAGAAATATTTTCAACTCGTCTTAGAGTTAGAGGATTCTTGTGACCTCAATTCATATTCAAAGGTAATCCCACACTATAGGAGTGATCACCACACATATATTAACATGGAATCATTTATTTTGGGTTAATACGCATAGGAACGATGGTCTAAATTCTAGAGCGAAAGTACGAGGTGTTACATTATCTCCCCCTCGGGATCATTCACCCCCGAATGATAGGTAGGGACTTCTTGAAGCTCTAAAAGTATAGAATAAATAATGTAATATTGCATTGAATATTTTTCCTCAGCAAAATATGCAAAGGCATCACACAATCTTCATGATAACCCCTAGGGAAATGGGTAAGCACGAAACATGGGTTAATGAAACTTGATATCGACATGATCTTGGCATGTGTTTTATGGCACATAATCAAAACATTGTAAGATATGAATTTTTCTAAGATTCCTCGGCCTGATTAAGATTGGTACAAGATATGAGATAAGATTCTTGCGGGACATAAGAATATTAGCATTCTCCATCTTACAAGATACAATGAAAAGACTTAAGCTTAGAGACACTACTTGTCTACGCCCTAAACAATAAATTAAAAGCCTCATCATTTCCAACTTACAATTCTCTCCATACACCTCCAACCACAAGAGTTTGAGTCCCACTGTGTAATACTCTTATGTCGAAGCCTGGCTCGGAGAAAAGAGGTGCTAGTTTAATCTATGGGACTCCATACCCTGCATCCCTTTAAGAAGATTACTTCAACTTATCACTACCATCAATCACCCTCATTTTTTTAGATTCAGGGAATATAACCACATAGTGCATGGGTTTCTTTCAACAATCACAACATTCAAGCCTATCGTCACTTTACCTACTTCATGGATTCCCCCTATAAGACCAGCGAATTCAATTATTCTCCCAAAGATTTTTGCCATATATCTCCTTACTAACCATTCCACATAATGAAATTTTATCTTCTTCTTCCCCCTTCTCCTACAACCTTAGCTCAAGAAATCACTTAAAACTTTTCACCTTTAAGAACAGCTACTTCCTAACCTAAAACATCACCATGCTTCCACACCCACCATTATACTAACATACGGAGGGTCATTAAGGGACCCGAGTATAAGCATCATGAATGGAAGTAACACTATTAGACCACAACTTATAGTTTTTGCACTACTCAAGTAGGGATATGAAATGAAGATACGATAGAATAGTCATGAAGTGCTTCATATATCAAGTGTCTGGATCATAAGTAAAGAGTCATTCTGCATAAACACAACACAACATGATTTCTTAGGACAAACTATAGTGAGAAACAAGGGTGCTTACATCACGAGTCATAAAACATAAGCTTGGAATTCATGAAGTCAATGATTGAGATAAGGACTTCTACTCGAAGCTATCACTTCTCATTTTTAGAGTGAAATAATCATGAGTTCGCACAACTTTATCATTTTGACTAATCCCGACATAAAATGAATTGATTACGTATAGAGAACATAGTTTCTTAGAACCAAGCATTATGGGAGACATGGATTTTAATGGATCATGAGAAACATAACATAAAGCTTGGATACTTGGAATATTAGATCACTAAAGGACATTATTGCTTCCATTTTGGTCGTCGGAACATAACATGAGTTACATAGAGTGCTCCAACGTTAGACATAGGTTGTACTTAAGTACATAAGACATTGGTAGGTGTTAATTCAAACCGAAGTAGGAGGAGGTTTCTTGAATAAGAATTGATTTATCAAGCCTCTTACTTGAAACTTGACACCACAAGAAAATTCAGGAACTACTTTAATCTATCATCTCTCCCTTAGATCAAAGTTACATTCCCAAATTTGCGGTTATACTTTCACACTAAAATCTATAGCCACAACTCTCAACACAAAAAGGTATCTCACCATACACATTAGCGCTAAACTCTCTCGGATAAACTACACTCTGAAGGCCTCACTTTTCAAAAGTGTTACTCTTAACTCTCGCTAGCCTCTATAGCCATCACTCTACAACTCCTACTCTCATGAGCATATACCTCCACACACCTTATCACATAAGCTACCAACCTAAACTATTTCAAATATTGCATCGAGCCACTAATTCCTTCCTATAAACACGCATTAACAATCTTAATCTATAATTTCCACCACTACAATCCACATCTTATTGTATAACAATACCGATCATATGAATACATACACATTACACGAGAGAATCTACAATATACATATAACAACATATGGTGAGGTCTCTGTATCCTGGTGGTTAGATAAGGCATATAATCGATTGTGACCACCACCGGCAGCTGAAGTAGTACCCTTACGAGGAGGGGCTGTAGACGCGACTTGGGACTTGACCACAAGAGTAGCAAGTTCATTTCTTGAAATAACACTTTCCTGGATGGTTTCTCCCACAAATGCTACAATGAAGAAATGATCTAGTGGGATGGGTCATGCTTCCCTAGGATTGGTGACATGAACCCCAGGCCTATCTCCTGGTTAGAACCGTTGTTCACCCAAAGGCCTGGGCGCAGGTGCACTTGCTGAAGACTGAGCATTACTCCAAAAAAATTTCTTCAACCACTTGTTACCCCAATTATTACCACCTTAGTGCTGACTGTTGTTCTGGTCTGTAGATCTGGCCCTGTTGGCCTACTTGTCTTTCTCTTTTGCCTCTGCCATCCTTTTCTTCTACTCCTCAATCTATTGTATATGAATGGAAAAACTGGAGAAATCCATGTCTCTATTCAGCATTGCTCTTTTACATTCCAACACCAGATCATCCGAGAGACCAGATGCAAACTTTATCATCTGGGCTCTCATATTACCCACCAATTTTGGTGCATAACGGGATAACTGGTTGAATTTTAATGTGTACTCCTTGACACTCATTTTCCCCTGTTTCAAGTTCATAAATTCATTGGCCTTTGACTCCCTCAATTCTTGAAGAAAGAACCGATCCAAAAAAGCCTCTAGAAACTTACCCCACACCGAAGGCTCAGCATCTCTACCTTTTGAATCCTCCCATTTATTATACCATTGACTTGACACCTCTTTCAACTGATAAGCCACCAGTTCAACCCCCTCGACTTCATTCGCATGCATAACTTAGAAAATTTTCTCCAGCACATCAATGAACCCTTGGGGGTCCTCCTCTGATATGGGCACGATCATGAAGATGGATATTTTTTAGTGTGTTGAATGCAACCTACGGAGTGTATGAGTTGAAGTGTGAAAAGGGATTCAAAGCCGCCCCTATATTGCACTCCATAGGCGCCATTTTGTCTATTTAACACTAAGGGGCACTTTTGTCATTTTATTTATTATTTGTATTAGCCTATATAAATAACATGTTAGGGTTTTAGCTCATTAGTTATTGAATTTTGATGTAAGAACACAAAGAATATCTCTCTCTAGAGAGAGAGCCTCCCTAGGCCGAAACTAGGACATGAACAAGTGTGGAATCACTTGTGAATGTGTATTGCTTGGAAACGTTGGTGCTTGAGAGGTGGATTCCGATCTTGTGTGTTCGTAAGGGTGTGGTGTTTCTATTGTAAGTACTAGGGGTCCTTAGATTTAATATATATTTTGTCACACCTCAAATCCTATTGGGGCGGACTGGCACCCGTAACTGGGGAGGCCTGGGAGAACCAGCTCATAACCTTATACTTCCCATGCATACCTCTATGAAAACCCGAAATTCGGACAGCATCATGTCGTATATAAAAGGAAATAATCACATGTATAAGCTCGAGCACACATATATATGTATATACAATACTTGGTCGTTGGAGCCATCACGTCTACTAACAAAACACCACCTTAACTGTACATTAGGTCTACAAAGCCTCTAAACAATACACAGAGTTTAACTGAGGTCGGGACACACCCCGCCATATAACTAACTTCTATACAATACCAAAAGTGACTGGATATGACACGGAAAGCCTCGAAGCAAACTGGAGCTCACCAAAAGCAGCTGGATATCCTGGCTCCTACTTGTGCGGTGTATGAGCTGAGGTACATGTGCCTGCAGTATGAAATACAGGTCCCCCGTGGGGGACGTCAGTACGAAATATGTACTGAGTATGTAAAGCTGTAGATAATCACATATGATATAGGAGATCAATAGAAATCAGAAACAAGTGAATAAATCATAATAGGAGTGGACCACACTTACTAGAACTTGTGACAACGTGTACATTGTATTTATTCAATCACTTTACCTTCGTTCTTATCATCTTTGTAATCATTATTGTACTGTACTGTGACCATTAGGCTGCCTCCAGTACATATCAACTGGGATTGACCTATGATAGGCTTATTCCCCTGGGATACCACCCATAAACACATAAATAGGGATCGACCCATGATAGGCTTATGCCCCTGGTATACCACCCGATAAGAGAGAACTTCCATCACTTAGTTTAATTAATCTTTGAGATTGTTATTTCGGTTGCCACCACATTTTTGATACTTTGAAACAATGATACATCAATAAGAGACATATAAATAGACCATTAATGCAATAACAATGAAGTAAGAACTCATTGGCACATCAATGAAGTGTTTTGGAGTCATCAATGCCATAACAATGAAGTAGGAACTTATTGGTATATCAATGAAACGTTTTGGAGTCATTAATAGCACATGGATCTTGTTTGAGTAACCGGATACCTTCTGACATTCATTAGTGCAATAAACATGTAAGATTTGGAAAACAAGTAAGTATTGGAATGTCTTGATATCTTGTAGGGTGGAAATAAGTTCATTGGTAACGTAGGACATCATACAAAACCATTATGGATCACATGTTACTGAATAACTTTGGAAACTTTCTTAATAGAACAATTGTTCACTTTCATGCCAAAGATATGGTATAGAGTATGCTTTACATACCTGACTGTCAACCTTCAATACTAGTCCCAAATGGACTTCTCATCTTTTCGGATTACTTATCTACAATGAACATATATAGCAATCTAGTATTAGCGACCAAACGTCACAATTCAATTATTTGAATTCACCAAACTAGTGGTTAAGTAGTAATCCTTAATTACACCATAAAGGGTGTCACTTTAACCCTCTTATACTCCAATTATATTCACATGCCATGCATATTCATACAACATCCTCCAATATCAAGTTTGGATTCATTTATCCTTCCAACCAATCCATTAAATCAAATTGAGCCATAGACATAAATAATCATCAATTCAATAGTATATCACCATATCCACCTTCCATAACTCAATTACCATATCCACCTTCCACAATTCAATACAATCAAACCATGCAAAATAGTCCATAACCCTATTTTCATCACCTTTCAATAACAACCAATACATATAATCCTCTATCACACATATACATATGGAAGAGAACAAAGGCAAATAATATTCATACCTTAGAATTCACCTCTTTATTATGCAATTCTGTTTGCACAAATAATAGGTGTCGTTCGAAGCTCTCGAGATGACAAACGCAGTTATCGGATTACTTTGGAATTTCTACGGTTGAATCAAAAGTAATTTAAAGGTCAAATTTGGCTAGGGTTTGTTCTTTCTCAATGATTGATGATGAAAATGAGTTTTTGAACTCATATACATGTATCTATACACATATTCCCGTCCATAATATAATAGGGAATGACCAAAATGCCTTTAAAATTTAAATAATGTCAAATCTGTCCTTTGGTGGACTGTTTTGATAAGCTAAAGTAGATCGACCATAACTCTTTGCTCCGATATCAAATTTGGGTGAAATTGGTATCGTTGGAAATATAACTCAAATGGCTTTCATTTCATATAAAGTAGGCCACCCAGTTCATCCTGTACAAGGATTTATGGTCGTTTGAAATTGACCCTAAAAATTTGTTTTGATAGGCTGAAGTAAAACGAGTATAACTCCTTACTCAGATGTTGGATTTGGATGAAACCAATTGCATTGGAAATAAGACTCAAAGATATTTCTTTTCATAGGTCCCATCTCTCTCAGTTCATTATATTAAGGGAGTTATGATCATTCGAAGTTGACCCAAAAATTCAGCTGGCCTCAGTAGTTTGTGTGCAGGAAATTTTCCTGCACATTTACTATTCCCAAATATCCCGGCCACCGTTTTATAGTTTCGAACATGCTCGATTATATCCGAAATCTATCCATTTTTTAAAATCTTTATATCGTTGGAAAGCTTATTCAATAACCTTCGCATGGAACCATCGACGGGCAAATTCTGGTATAAATAAAATAAAAAAATTAATTCCATATAAATAAAACCAATACACGTACTTGAATACGCCAATACATGTACTTGAATATGGGGTGTTACATCTTTGGGTTCCTAATCTTGTAATAGTGTATGTCTCACTTTCTATCTTTACATTTCATGTCTTAGTTTGTGTTGTCTAGTGAACCCGTTGGTTCTTGTTGTGTCTTTTAATATTATAACGTTGTATTGTTGTTATCCTAGTGTTGTTCTTCTTATTATAATATTATTTATCCCTTGTTGTTGTTAGTCATTTATACCTTGTTTCTTGTTGTTGTTGGAGCCGAGAATTGTGTTTGTGTTGCTCTTGGGTTTTCCTTTGTTTGTGGACTATTTTTGGCTTGTTTTTTATACGATCCAAGTTTATATCGTATCATTTGGTATCAAAACGTGGCTTGATCTTGTTCTAACAAGATCAATCTTGGGCTTGAAAGTTGAAAAAAAAGTGTTCTTGAGCTTGGATCTTGGCCGAGAAGAGTGTTCTTATTATTGTGTTCTTGGCCGAGAGTTCCTTGTTGTTATTGTTGTTCTTGGCCGAGGAAAATTGTTGTTCTTGTTGTTGTTCATCTTGGCCGAAAATGTTGAGTCTTAGATCTAGGAGTCCCTTTGTTTTTGTTTAGTTGTTTCTAGTGTTAGTTCTTATTCACTAACACCTTTGAGTCGCTCTTGATTTGAGCTTATATTTGTTGGTGTTGTTGACGTGAACTTGATCCTTGACCGAATTGTTGTTGAAATTGTTAAAGCCTTGGCCGTATGGTTAATTTGTTGTTGTGGAATTTAGAGTTGGATATTGGTTGTGTTGTTGGTGTTCTTGGAAGTTGTTGTTGTGTTTTTATTGATTCTTTACCCATTCATCTTTTGTTAAAACAAGAAAAGTTAACTTTAAATCTACAAAAGGTGAAAGACAAGTTGTAGTAGTTGTTGGTGAAAGGACTAGTTCACATCACTCATAGACTTGACATCAACTTTTTCAACCACTTTTCCATATTTCAAGGAGCCTTGTTTTGTGGAACTAGTACAAGTCAAATCTTACCTTTTGAGTTAAATTTGAAAAGATTTACAAGACTATGCTTTCCCTCCAAATATTAATTGTCTTCCATTTCAAAATTATAAGGATTAAAAATTTCAAGAATAGTGATTAAAACTTGTGGGACCTGGGGCCAATTAGAAGGTGACACGTCATCAAACTACTGTTCACACGACAAATTTTAGCTCAAATTTTGATCTCTTAGTTTTAGTTTGTTGAGTTCTTTAGTTTCATTTGTTGATTCCAATACTAACTTACAAGCTAGTGACCATTTACTAAATTATGAGTTGGTTTTGAAACTGTTCTTCGTATTAACGTCCTTGTGTTTTTTCTTCTTATTCTTTGAAGTCATCGTAAATATTTGGTTCACCTCTTAACACCTCACAGAGTTCAAGAAAGCATACAACACTTGTGAGATTGAGTGTGAGAAATCCGAGGACAAAAAAATAAAGAGAGAGTGTAAGGACCTTTCTTTTACAACTAACTCGTTTGTTGTTTTGTAGTGAAACTTCTTGGCTAAACTCAATTGAATCGGATGAGATTGAAGGCAAATCTCAAGATGGAGAGGAAGCCTAGGTGCAAAATGAATATGTGGTCGAGACTTGAAGTTGTTGTGTTCTCGGTTTCTTCTCATTTGTGGACTGTTTTGGTTTAGTTGTGCCGGGAATTTGAGGTCAAATTCCTCTCAAGATGGAAAGGATGATATGGTCATGATCATGAAGATGGACGTTTTTGAGTGTGTTGAATGCAACCTATGGAGTGTACGAGTTGAAGTGTGAAAAGGGCTCCAAAGCCGCCCCTATATTGCACTCCATGGGTGCCATTTTGTCCATTTAACACTAAGGGGCACTTTTGTCATTTTATATATTATTTGTATTAGCCTATATAAAGAACATGTTAGGGTTTTATCTCATTAGTTATTGAATGTTGATGTAATAACACAAAGAACATCTCTCTAGAGAGAGAGCGCCTCCCTAGGCCAAAACTAGGACATGAACAAGCGTGGAATCACTTGTGAATGTGTATTGCTTGGAAACGTTGGTGCTTGAGAGCTGAATTCCGATCTTGTGTCTTCGTAAGGGTGTGGTATTGCTATTGTAAGTCCTAGGGGTCCTTAGATTTAATATATCTTTGGGTTCCTAATCTTGTAATAGTGTATGTCTCACTTCTATCTTTACATTTCATGTCTTAGTTTGTGTTGTCTAGTGAACCCGTTGGTTTTTGTTGTGTCTTGTAATCTTATAAGGTTGGATTGTTGTTATCCTAGTGTTGTTCTTCTTATTATAATGTTTTTTATCCCTTGTTGTTTTTAGTCATTTACACCTTGTTTCTTGTTGTTGTTGGAGCCGAGAATTGTGTTTGTGTTGCTATCGGGTTTTCCTTTGTTTGTGGACTATTTTTGGCTTGTTTTTTATACGATCCAAGTTTATATCGTATCATCCTCAACCTTCTTACCCATAAACTTGGGTGGTTTAAGCCTCAGGAACTGAACAACCCGTGTAATATCTGATGAACCAGATACAGACCCCACATCTTAGACCGACAGCTTTGAGAATCCACTAGCTAAGGTATCATATGCATCAGCTGTCGGAACTTAACATTGGATACCTCTGTCTAGTTATTCTGAGTACGGTTGACTCCAGATCAAAGATCCCAAGGTGGACTAGTCTAAACTGGAGGAACTCCTGGAGTAGCAACAATCTCAGTAGTACGAGCTCTATTATGAGTCTGAATCCCATGGGTAAGGCAGACATCCTTAGCCTAAGCATTATGTTCGTTAGATCTATGGAGAGGCGGGATCACTTTTAAAATAAATGAACTTATACATTAGAGGATATACAGACTCTAAGGCACGAACTAAATCATGAAAAAAAAAGACATTCCTAAACGCCTTGTAGCCTCTTATTTATAAATGTAGTGCGCTAAACACCCATAAATAGGACTCTACCAAGTGCGATTTCGCAGACACCCTAGGACCATGAAATGTACTCTGATACCAAATTTGTCACGACCCAAGCTGAGATCATGGTCGTGATGGGCATCTCGAACCATGAAGGCCCTGACACTCCTATTCTGTCTGGCAATCATACCCAATGTTCATACAATGTAAATAAATGCGGAAGATTAATAAACGGAAACATGGTCACTTTTTAAATTCAAATGGACAATATGAAATGAAGTTCATAACATTCAAAGTACATGACTCTGATCTGTAAAATCTCTACTAACTAAAAATATCATCTGTATGAACTCTGGACTAGTCCCCCAGTCGGACCATGAATCAAAATAACATAACCATGACAAGTTTTTTAACAAGGTCTTCCGAAGTATGGGAGGCTAACCAGCTACAACTTCTGTCAAGTCAATCTACTACATAACGGGACCCCAAGACTGAGCCTTAGATCCTGAAATATAGGGGTCAATACAATTGTACTAGTACGCAGAGCAATCCAAAATAATGTATCTATATTTAACATAAGTAAGAGCAATTTATAAAATATTTTAGATATTATATATGAAAACACATGGGCATACTTTAAAAGACTTTGAACAATTATTTGAAATCATAACTCATTCTTTGTCTTACTTCTGAGCTAAGTGGTACACCCTATAATCTGTAATTTCATGGGCTATATAGAATTCACCCTTAACTCAACGATCAAGCCCCAAATCCAAGTTTGCTGCTTGGATTGGAGTATCAATAAGGGGGACACGCAAGATCACACAGCAGGGTGCCAAAATCCCCAATCAAATTAAATTGTCATGGTAGTGTACAAGATCACAAAGCAGGGCTCCTAACCATAGTCCCAACTTGGGACGACATGAATCAAAGTACACAAGATCACAAAGCATGGTACCATAACCCATGTCGGTAAATCATAGTTTCTAGCATTGAGTCTTTCAACTCGTACTTTCTTCGGGTAACCACCTAACTCTCTTTAAGACCATTCTAGACATACATCTTTCTGAAATGAAATTCTAAAAATCTAAGTCAAATCTGTATTTTAGTTTGGAATCTGATATGGCATTCATCTGCTTTGGTATCTTCATACCAAGACTTGCAAGTCGTATCTCTAAGTCATACATTATCATGTTACAGTCTTCTCTTTCAAAACCTTGTGTTTAGACCACCAAACTATTCAAACAATATATGAAGATACGTATAGTAAAATTCATGAAAGCTTAGGCAAAGATTCTCAATTTCAATTGACAAACACGTGGTGGTCAAGTAATAAACCATGAAATCTCTTTAAGTCATCTCTTTCATTTATGTGATTAATAAAATGCCTTCTCTTCAAGTTATCATCAAAATCAAGCCAACAAATAATAGTAAAGACATTTATATCATACTACTCGACATGCAATCAAATAATTCATAAATAGAGAGGGAGTAAAAATCTTCATGCTATCGATTCAATTATCAAATCTCAAACACCATGTATATAGACATATATATATGAATTAAAATTGAATTTAAGGGGAAGGCCTCAAGACCAAATCATTATCATCAAAAAAATTCACAATGCATATTTGTTATTGTAAGTTCAAACCCCTAAAAATATATATGAATTATCAACATTCAAAACATTATTAAAAAGGTTTCACCATGCCCATGTAGTTTATAAAAACCCCCACATACCTTAATCGATGAAGAATTCGCGGAAAAGTTAATCCCTTGAGCTTGAATGTTTAGCCCTAAGTTGTTGTTTTTTCTCTTATGGTGTTCTTGGAAGATGGATTAGATATTTTAAGAGATTTAAAACATTACTAATAACCTTAATTTCATTTAAGTATGATTAGGGATGGTTTTGGAATGTGAAAAGACTTGGTTGCCCTTAAAATGACTTAAAAAAGAAGCATTTACATTGTTGGGCCATAGGGCATGCTAGGCATTGCCTATAGCCTAAGCTAGGTTATGTCGTGCATTGTCCATCGCCTAAAATAGGCTGGGCATCGCATTTCCCATCGCCTAAGCTAGGTTGGGCAACGCATTTCCCATGGCACAACATTTCCAGTAGCCTTAGGCGATAGCTAGGCGACGTACTCCACTTTGCAAAGTCATAATTTTTCACTCGGGTATCGAATTGAGGAGAAATTGGTATCATTCAAAATAAGACTCAAAGAACTTTCATTTTACATATAGTAGG
Source organism: Capsicum pubescens (assembly GCA_030864215.1). Lineage (NCBI taxonomy): Eukaryota > Viridiplantae > Streptophyta > Magnoliopsida > Solanales > Solanaceae > Capsicum > Capsicum pubescens. The sequence goes on from CM061548.1 coordinate 384,560,197, forward strand.
CCCTCTAACTCATCACATTCTAGGATTAATAGTCGATGGAAGTTGACCCACGTTGAAATGTCCACTAAAACTTAATCGATAGAAATGTTTTCAACTCGTCTTAGAGTTAGGGGATTCTTGTGACCTCAATTCATATTCAAAGGTAATACCACACTACAGGAGTTATCACCACACATATATTAACATGGAATCATTTAGTTTGGGTCAATACGCATAGGAACGGCGGTCTAAATTCTAGAGTAAAAGTACGGGGTGTTATATATATATATAAGATCCTTGGTTAGGATATCGGCTTGTTATTTTTCATTTCTACGATTCACCATCTTAAATTCACCATTCTTTACATCATCTTGTAAATCATAAAATCTTATGTTGATGTGCTTCGTTCTTCCATGTTGTACTAGATTCTCAGCCATAGCAATGGTTGATTTATTATCTACATAGATCACTATTAGTTCTTTTGGCAAAAGATCCAAATCAAACACGATTTTTCTCAACTAAATTCCTTGATTTATAGCAGATGCAACAGCCACATACTCAACTTCAGTTGAAGATTGAGCTATGATATCCTGCTTTTTTGTGCTCTAAGAAAAAATGTCTAAACCAAATGAAAAGGAGTAACCAGATGTGTTTTTGTAATCGTCCAAACATCCACCCCAATCACTATCTAAATAGCTAATAAGAGATCCATTCCCCACATTTTTATACCAAATTCCATAATCTGTTGCCCCTCTAATGTATCTCAACACCCTTTTAGCAGCTCCAAAATGGTTAGTGTTGGGACATTGCATATATCGAGACAATAAACTAGCAGCAAACATTACGTGTGGACTGGTAGAGGTCAGATATAACAAACTCTCACTAAGAATCCTATAAAGTTTTAGATTTTCCCTCTCCTCTCCATCATCCTTCATCAACTTTTCATTCATAACAAGTGGAATTGTAACAGATTTGCACTTATCAAGCTTGAACTTTTTTAAGAGATTCAAGGCATACTTCTTTTAGGACAAGAAAAGTCCTTCAGAAGATTGAGAAATATCCATTCCCAGAAAAATTTCATTTCTTCTAGATTAGATATTTCAAAAACTTTTAACATCGCATTTTTATCTTCTTGAACCATAAGAGAATTTTCACCTATCACAATCAGACTCCTATCAGCTTGCCTTTTGAAGTATAAAGTAGGATCATTTAGGCTTCTACTGAAGCCTTAAGATAGCAAATAAGAATCCAGCCTACTGTACCAAGCTCTCGAAGCTTGTTTAAGACCGTAGAGAGTTTGTTTAAGCTTATACACCCTTTCTTCTTCACCAACAACAATAAACCTTCAAAAGTTGTTAAACATAAATATCTTCTTCAGGAAATCCATTTAGAAACGCAGTTTTGATGCTAAATGGTAGATTTTAAACTTGTATTATGCAGCAAGAGGGACTAGAAATCTCACAGTTACATGCCTCATGACTTGAGCAAATGTATCTCCAAAGCCCACTCCAGGTTGTTGGGAATAGACATTAATTACAAGTCTAGCTTTATGTTTGAAGATGGAGTCATCTGAATTGAACTTTGTTCTGTAAACCCATTTGACACCAATGATGTTCTTCTGTTCTGGCCTACCAACCAACTCCCAAGTATCATTTTTATTAATCATGGCAAGCTCCCTCTCCATTAAGGAAATCCAAGCTTCATGACCTATTGCTTCTACAAAGGAGGATGGTTCAACAAAAGCAAATTACATTGCTCATAAACTTTAACTAGTGATCTGATCTTCAAAGATGGAAAATTAGTTGTCAATTCAACATCTAAATAGTATTTTGTTCAGCAGCAGGATGGAAAGAAATATCACTCGTCTGCGAATTTTGAGTTGCAACTGAAGTACTCCCTTCTTGGTTCGTTACAATAATATCTCGTTCCTAATAATGCATATACTTATTTGTATACAAGTACAAATGATAAATTATACATATTCACGCTAAATCATCCAAATAAAAATGATAAATTAATATAAAATATATCATTTGATATGAAAAATATAAAATATAAAAATATAAAATACACAAAAAATGAAAAAAAAAAAAAAAAAAGAAAGAGAGAAAATTTGGAGAAGATAAAGGAAAGAAGTTTTTTGTTATGAGATGTAATTAGCAAAGTGTGGTTATGGAAGACTTAGGGCTCATGTTTTCTATTAATAAATTTCCTCATATTTATACATATATTACATGCATATTATACATCTGTTGGCGTAATGAAACAATCATGTCTAATACTTTAATGGAGATGGGGCTTGATCACATCGAGATTAATTTCAAGTTTTTTTTATCGTGAAATTCATCGTCAAGATAAATTACAGGTTAATAGTTGATAAAATTGGGATTTTCAACTGGCAGAACTATGCGTGCCAACGAGGTCGCACCCCTGTCAGCTATGCAGGCGGCATGTGCTGAAGGAATATGCTAAAGTTGAGGATGAGGCAAAAAACATCTAGATATGTTGCATGACATGTCCTAAGAGTTCCAAGGTGATTTGAAGAGGGCTTGGTGTGAGCCTAAGGGGGCGTAGGCATGGTGAGGATCATGTGCGGTGTTCGATGTCAGTACCGTGCCATTTTGAGCTACAAGTGGAATCTAAGGATTCTGGTTTAAATTGTTGGTATTAAGGGTACCTTATGTATGCTTACCAAATTTGGGGTCGTTTGGAGTCCGTTTGGATAGGGGTTTGACTTGGCCAAGGTCTAGTGGCATTGTCGTAATTTGTTGATTGGTCCGAAGGCCATAACTCGTTCCATGAGTATGGGAATGGGATGAAACTTCATGGAGGTGTGAAGGAAGTCAAGATAAAGGAGTAGGAACAAATGGAACCCAATTTGGAGGTCGGATGGATAGTCTAAGCCCCAGTATGATTCTCGGGCAGAATGATATCTAGTGCCAGACATTGGGATTATTTATTTTAAGCGTATATAAGGGGGTATACATGGTGACAGCCAACCAGCCTTCCCCGGGTGTGTCAAAATATGGCCACCCCAAGTGTTCTACCTTGAGGGACAACCTCAAGGGCCTACATTGGTATGTCAAAGGAATGCGCAAGGTACTCATAGGGCTCGGGAACCCTATGGGCAACGCAGGGTCGGGTGGATTAGCGTTGGGCGCCCTGACAAGGATAGAGGTTGGCTATATGAACCGACATGTGCCGCAGGCTATCTAAGTGATAGAAGGATTCCTCCAAGATGATTGAGCAATCAAGATACTCTCCCCAAGAGACTCGTGAGCTGACTTGTGAACTTGGCTAAGGTTCAGTCAATCGAGCAAGGGTCCGTTGGCCTAGACACACAGTTGTGGGGTGACACTGTACTATAGAAGTTGGATGAAAGTTGCATGGGATATGTTTGGCTATGCCATAATACATGAGAGGGCATGACTAAGGAAGACGCTTGAGACAATGGCCAAGGATTGAGGGTTTCCCTGCTTGGGCGAAGCAAAGGCCAAGTGCACAGGCACAAGGCGATGTCAAGCTTGAGGATAGGACTGTGCATACGATGGTGATTCTTGGGACTAGATGAGGGACGAGTATGTCTATAGACATCCCCAGGAACGCATATGGATGAGATCCAAGGATTGAAAGTGCACCACAAGAGTTGCTTATACGTTGGCCATGTCAGCCGACATGTTGATAGAGAGGCACCAAAGGGAGCAAACCTCTAAGGTGAGCTTCCCAAAGGCACAGGATCGTGCTAAAGACCTAGTAAATGAGGAAGTCTAGCCCATAGTCGGGGAACCATAGGCGCCGCACGGGCAAAATTGTGTGACACTGACATAGTGAAAAATAAGCCCGTGACAAGTGGTATCAGAGCATAAAATTGAGCGCAGATTGTGGATATCATTGCAATGATCACGTCAAAGCATAGATTGACACTCATCGTGCTCATGAAGATTGTTTGAGATGATGCTACCTTATGAAGGGAATTGGTTGTATATTGAGATGCTTGAGTTAGCTATGTCAACCAAGGCCCATCATTTTAAAATCACGCTATGTCACAACCGTTGATTTTTCCTTCGTCTGTGTGGGTTGATTCATCTTCAAAGAATCCGAGAGTGATTGAGATACCTTCAAGGGATGACTTCAAATCAATGGGTACCATTTGCAGAGGGATTCTATGAAGGCACATTAGACCAACAGATGTGGTCATCGTGCAATGTTGTTTGAGTGAAACCATAAAGTTGGACAATCTGATAGTTGGTGCTCAAATATCCTTGATTGTGGGGAACCATCAGTTCGTTAGAAACTCTGTTAGTGGTATGTTGGCAACTATGGTTAGAAGAGAGTATGGACTTGACGAGGATGTCAAGCAAGGTTGGTGGAGTGCATCAAAAGCTTGTCAGTCAAATAGTTTGTTCATACAAAGCGATGAGCCAGGGTTGTCAGCCATGAAAGAGTCTAGGCTGAGGTAAAGAAGGGGATATGCCGATAAGTCGAGTGGTCAAGAGGATGATTCATTTCTGCCAGGTCGTGCAACCATGTTCCAAGAGGGTTGAAGCCGTAGACTATAAACATTGGGCTTGATCATGCTTAGATCTTTCCATGGATACATTTAAGGCATCAAGTTGAGTGTCCGCTAAGAAAGTTGGACTTGAGATTTGTCAGAAGGCATATGAAGTGGTCCATCTATGGAAGTTTGACTCAAGGTCGGAAGAACCTAGCCATCCAATGGGCTGCAAGAAGTGGCAGGAGAGTCCCTATAGAAGAGAGCCATGTAGGATAAGTGGGTAGTGAAGCCTACAGTATGGGAAAGAGGAGCTTGCAGTTGAGAGAGTACTATGCAAGGTAAGAACCAAGCTAGCACCAAGCGGACCATTAGGCCGCGACAACGTAAAGAAGGACCTGAGTGCAGGCTTCTTTACAGAAGGATGAGCGTCAAAAGTCAGATGGAGGTACAGCCATCAGGTGTATGAGTGGCACGTCAAAACCAAACCATTTCATAGAGAGGTGTTGTGCCAAAGTACTATAGGTAAGGAAAATTATCAAAGTGGGATTAGCTAAAGCGCTGAAAATAAATTGGGTTCCAAGTTCGAGGATGGGTTCTTTCCAAGAGTAGAAGAGCGAGTCGGAGGCTACAGATGGGTGAACCAAGGGAGTTCCCACCATAGGCTATAGGTATGAGGGTACCCTAAATATTGAAGGACTACAAAAAAAAAAAGAGTTTTGAACAAAGTGCCTAATTCACAGAGTAAACCGTAGATGCCGGCACTTTGAGATAGGAAGTACTTGTCAAAGGTACATCCTAAGGGAGTGCGAGGTGTCTATGGGCACGGAGCATGTGAGATGCCAGAAGGTGCCATGGTGAAGCGTGGGTTTCCAAAGGCTGTTGTGAATGATGGTTGGGATAAAGTTTGTAAATCGGGCTACCGCCAATGACGTCGCTCGAAGAAGTGAGAAGAGGACCATGAGGTCATGGTTGGTAAAGATGCCACATCGATGGATACCTACCTAGCTATGATATGTTTGAAAGGTGAAAGTCCAGAAGGGAATATAGTTGTCTGCCGAAGGCAAAGGATTGAAGGGATAGACATGCCAGGTATGGATGGTCTAGTAGGATCGCCAGGGTGGAAATAGTTTCCCGAACAAGATGAAGGTCGTGCGGAGCATGGTGCGGATATGACTTAAGGTTACTACAAAGTTAGTCACCAGAGGGTGTAGGAGTGGAGACACCATCGAAGATAAAGTGCGGAGTGCACGCTTGGATAAAACTTGGGGAAGAAGGGCAAGGTTCCTGACTCTATTTTTAAGAAGGAGCTCATAAGAGTTCCTGCACACAAGGATTTGGGAACCGCGATGTAAATCCCCAAGGGTGCAGATTTTAGGTTGTCGTCGGTGTCATATGTCATTGAGGACAATGATTATTTTAGCCGTGTGAGGGTGTGATTCCCCAAAGTTTTAGGGCTTGTCAACAGGCAGAACTGTGTGTGCCAACTAGGTCGTACCCCTGTCAGCTATGCAGGCGGCATGTGCTGAAGTTGAGGATGAGTCAAAGAGGCATAAAATGAGGTAAAAAACATCTAGATATGTTTCATGACATTTCCTAAGACTGCCAAGGTTATTTGAAGATGGCTTGATGTGAGCCCAAGGGGGCGGAGGCATGGTGAGGATCGTGTGCGGTGTTCGATGTCAGCGCCGTGCCATTTTGAGCTACAAGTGGAATATAAGGATTCTGGTTTAAAGTGTTGATATTAAGGGTACCTTATGTATGATTACCAAATTTGGGGGCGTTTGGAGTCCGTTTGGATAGGGGCTTGACTTGGCCAAGGTCCAGTGGCATTGTCATAATTTGCTGATTGGTCTGAAGGCCATAACTCATTCCACGAGTATGTGAATGGGATGAAACTTCATAGAGGTGTGAAGGAAGTCAAGATAAAGGAGTAGGAACAAACGACATCTAATTTGGAGGTCATATGGATAGTCTAATCCCCAGTATGATTCTCGGGCAGAATGATATCTAGTGCCAGACATTGGGATTATTTATTTTAAGCATATATAAGGGGGTATACATGGTGACAGCCTACCAGCCTCCCCCGGGTGTGTTGAAAAATGGCCACCCCAAGTGTGCTGCCTTAAGGGACAACCTCAACGGCCTTCCTTGGTATGTAAAAGGAATGCGCAAGGTACTCATAGGGCTCAGGAACTCTATGGGCACTGCAGGGTCGGATGGACTAGCGTTGGGCGCCCCGATAAGGCTAGAGGTTGGCTATATGAACCGAAATGCCCCGCGGTCTATCTAAGTGATGGAAGGATGCCTCCAAGATGATAGAGAAATCAATATACTCTCCCCAAGAGACTCATGAGCTGACTTATGAGCTTGGCCAAGGTTTAGCCAAGCGACCAAGGGTCCGTTGGCCTAGACGCTCAGTTGTGGGGCGACATTATGCTATGGAAGTTGGATGTAAGTTTCATGGGCTATGTTTGGCTATTCCATAAGACATGAGAGGTCATGACTAAGGAAGACGCTTGAGACAAAGTCCAAGGATTGAGGGTTGCCCAGCTTGGGCGAAACAAAGGCCAAATACACAGGCACAAGGCGATGTCAAGCTTGAGGATAGGACTGTGCATGCGATGGTGATGCTCAGGCCCAGGCGAGGGACGAGTATGTCCTTATCCATCCCCAGGAGCGCATATGGATGAGATCTAAGGATTGAAGGTGCGCCATAAGAGTTGCTTATACGTTGGTCATGTCAGCCGACATGTTGATAGAGCGGCACCAAAGGGAGAAAACCTCTAAGGTGAGCTTTCCATAGGCACAGGATCATGCTACGGACCTGGGAAATGAGAAAGGTTGGCCTATAGTCGGGGGAACCATGGGCGCCGCACGGGCAAAATTGTGTGCCGCTGACACAATGAAAAATGAGCCCGTGACATGGGGCCTGATCACATCGAGATTAATTTTAAGTTTTTTTTATCGTGAAATTCATCGTCAAGATGAATTATAGGTTAATAGTTGATAAAATTTGATAGATTCATCCATTGGAAACAAGAAGTGCAAATGAGATTTCAAAAGAAAAGTTTCTCATCACTGGTTGCTAACAAATGATTGATATGAAAAGATTGTTCGGGCTTTTGTGCATTCGATCTTGTTATACCTCGCATTTTAAGCTTAAGTCATAACTGTAAGTGGAGGTGTTATAGATGCATAATTGAGCTTTTTGTTCTTCAAATTCTGTTGGAAACCATTTGGAATGACTTGTTTATGTTTTGGGGGTTATAGGGGTGTAAATCGTAGATGAAGGACAAAGATTTTACTACTGCATCATCATCGCAGTAGTGCAAGGGAAGGAAGAAGGGAAGAAAACAGCGAGCTACTTCCCAGGAAGCCTCTTCAATGGCAGTATAGTCCTTTCCTTTTGACCTTAATCCCAAGAGATTAAATTTCCCCTTTCCTTATTAGTTTCACAGTTTTTGTCTTTAATCATCCCTCACGTTTTACACTCTTTTCCTTCATCAGTTTCACACGTTAAAAATCTGACCCACCAGTAATATTGTCCGCTCTGAGCCCTGGCTCGCACAGCTTAAAACGCATCACTAGAGAGTAAGGCTTGCTTACTTATATACCCAGCATCCCTCCTGTGTTTTGCCAATGTGGGACTCCTTCTATTTAGTTGGGCTGTTACAGTTATATTAACTTTTTTCTGTAAAAAAAAAAATATCAATGGACTAACCTTTTTCCGAACACACAAGAAGAGAGAGAGAATGGCGATTGTCAGATTGAATTAATTGACAGCCTAGAATAATGCACGTAAAAAGGGTGAGGCACCTAACATGTTCTTCCTCAATGAGCTCCAAATCTCAATTCACTTATCTTTTTTTTTTTGGCCCATGATGGGGCCTGTACATCGGATTTAGAGAATTACTATTTAAATAAAAATTGACATGAAATATTGCCACTCAAAAATTATAGGGCTGGGATTAGGAGGTATGAGTCGATCGGATGCAGGAAAGCCCAAACAGTCTTTTCATATCAATTCACAAAATTTTCATAACAATTGGGGTTGTTTAATATAAGGGTAACTTGGAGCCTAAAAGTGGATGTGAAAGGCATTTTGGAGTCCAAAGATGGATATGAAGGGCATCATAGTGCCCAAAGGTGGCCGAAGGGCATTTTTTGTACCATTTTCAATAGATAAAGTGCATTTCAGGCCCTTTTCTGTTGCTAACGTCATTGATATCCTTATTTATCTCATCCGACCAACCAAACAACCCCTAAAAAAACCATTCATCTCTGAAACAAGTTATGTAAAGATTGTAATACGAGTGTCCTACACTTGTGGAGTATAGTTTTAGATTCACCCCAATCAATAAACCTGCAGCTTAAACAAATAAAGGATGTCATATAAGAATTTGACGACATCAAAGATAAAGAGGAAACTGCCCGGATGATAAGCATTTTCTACTTTCAATCCTGTGGTTGTGAGTTTGAGTCATCAAAAAAGCAAAAAGGATAAGAGCTCCAAAGAAGGAGTGTAAAAAAAGGCTCGATTAGAATAAAAAAGTACTATCACTTACTAAAAAAATTCATTATGACTTTTATGTTAATAGGGTGAAAATTGTAAAAATATTTCACAAAAATATAGTTAGACTTTAGTGAAAGAAAATCATAGTAATAAGATTATTCATGAAATTTAAGATTGTATATATGGGAGACACTGAAACAAATATTTATTGAAAGGAGAAAGTAAACAGATTAGATTATAATAGTTTGTAATAAAATTAATGGTATGGGACCAAGTTTTACTATGACCAAGTGTATGCATGGTTCTCTTACCTATATTCATTATAGCAACTTTGAAAATTCAAAGGACGGATTTGGATAGATTATGATATAATTTGATTAATTTTTAAAGCTATATTATATTAAATTATTTTAAAATTTATATATTAAAAATTATACGAAAATATAGCTACTGAATACCAAAAAAAAAAAAAAAGAGAATACCAACCATCAAAGACGTAATGCAACAGAGTGGATGGGACTGTCACTTGCCTAATTTGAGGTCTCGGTTTCGAATGTTGAATATATAAAAGTCCTTGGTAGGAAACACTTCTACATATAGGCCCTACACGACGTGTATTTACATTAATCGGACTCCACTATGGGTACAAACTCCATATAAAAAAGAATACCTAAGAGAGTAAGAGACAAGAAACCTTAATTATGGTTATGTCAATTAGTCAAAGTGTCTCAAGCTAAGCAGTTTTACTCTTCTTGTCTTTAATGAACAACCATATCATTGAATCTCTTCAGCAAATTGATGATCAATGGGGTTTAGATATTCCGGAGACTATAGAGGATCAAATCAAGTTCCTTAAAAGGGAGTTCAAATTTCTTGATTTCCTCAGCTTACAGAGATTCACAGATTTATCATACATGAAAGATGTCATACAAAAAGTTCAAGGTTTGTTTCAGCATGCTGTTGTTGGACTCGGAGAAATCAGCGTGATGGAGGACGTTAATCGCGTTAGCGATGATATGCAAGTCAAGATTGGTATGACTAAGTTGGAAATAAGATACGAATACTTATTTCCAAAAGTCAACAAGGATGATATTGTTGTTGTTAGCCCAAAATTTTTAAGTGATTTGATTGATACTGTTGTGGTGAATCTAGGTGATTTGTTGAAGGTTTATTGTTCTAGTTCACTACTTTTTGTAGCTGAATCCAAAAAAGAAATCGCCGATGTTTTTAAGGAGTTGAAGTTACTGAGAAATTTTGTGTGCTTTGTTTCAGAAAGCAAACATACTCAGGAACGGTTGCCTGGTTGTATCTCCCAGGTAATGGTAGTGGTGAAAATCAAGAAATGAATCATCTGTTTTTTGGAGTTCTGCAGATGAAGATAAGCCCATTGATCCAAGCATCCAAAAGATCTATATTGATGTGCTACTAGCTCTACGATCAGAATGGCATCCGATTATCCAAATTGAGCATGTAGCTGGTTTTGTGAAGACTCTTCATGTAACACCCCCACACTTTCGTGCTAAAGTTGAACCATCTTTCCTACGTATATAGACCCGAACCCAATGGTGACTAGTTATAAATAAGTGTGAATAACAATGCTTCAGTGTGAGAATAATTTGGAGGTGAGTATACGTCATAAAAGTCTCCTAGCTCAAAGTTAAGTTGAGCACTTTCTTACCGGTTGAGTTTTAGTCTATGATATTTCTTGGATCAAATTCCAGCGACCATTACTCCTCGAATATAAGGAGTTTTGTGGCCCATATTATATCAAATTAAATTCCTTTGAGTCTTCTTTCCAAAGCCACCAACCGTTCATCAACCCGAGTTTGGAGTAAAATGTTATGAGTGTTTAAGTGAAACACTGTCCACGGTCCGCGTTGGGGTCGTGAGGCAAACCTCTAGCTTTACTTTTGGTCCGCGCCACAGACCTTGTGGTCCTCGATGGGGCCGCATTGTGGAGCCCCTCTGGAGCGTCAAAAGTTGTTCTATTTTGATTTATTTTAAGGGCATTAAGGTCTTTTACCATCCCTAAAATGTCCCTAATTTTTTTTGGGCGAATGTAATGTCTTAAACACGTTATTTCACCTCTGTAAAATCCCTAAATAACATTCCATAAGCAAGAGAGGAGAAACTACTTAGGGTTTGAGGATTTTTGAATCTCCAAGGGCCAATCTCTCTATGTTCTCTTCAATTTTAAGGAACGTGGGACTATCCTAAATCTGATGGGCGTAAGTTTATCGTTTTCACAAGCTTTAAAGATATATAATTATGTATACGAAATGGTTTTTAGAAATCGTTTGAAGAGCATGCATCATGAATTCATGTTTGATGAAATTATGAAATTAATAGGGGAGGGGGGAGTCCATGAACTTGAATTGTAGTCATGTGTACATATGTTATGAGTTTGGAAAAGTGATTTAAGAGCATCATTTATGAAATCCCCCTTGCATGATGAAATTTATGGTCTTAACGTGTTATGAATTATAAAATGGATTTGAGAGCATGAATTATAAGTCCCCTCTTTTTTAGCATGAAATTTACGTATAACTAATGTTGGGGCTGCTTTATGAATAATTATATTTCTCGAGTTATAAATGCCTCTTTATCAATTATGCTTTGTTATTTTCCATGTTTTCAAAAGGCGATTCTTATTTTAAAGGCTCTTGTTTCCTAATGAAGAATTGCATTTGTTTTATGAAAGAACTAACCACCATATGTTAAAGTCTTGAAAAGAAAGTGATTTTCATAAGTTTCATATGATATTTAATATAAGATCTCTCTCATGTGATGTTTAAATCTTTTGGATAGTCATTAACATGTTCCTGAATAAGAAGGGTTATGGATACGATATGGTATGATATGAATGACTTGTAAGTCTGGGTATGATGATACCCTGTTATGATATGCCCTTAACAGAATTAGAAATAAACTTTTATAAGCATGAAGCATGATTTTAAAAGGGGTTAAAAGTGGGCTTAAAGAGAGTTAGATGATTACCCGAAGAAAGCATTTGAGTGTAAGGGCTCATTGCTGAAAATCGAGTTTTGCGAACTCTGGAGATATGATTGGCTATGGCCAATGTATACTTGCCCCTGAGGCACTGGTATACTAGAATAATATGTAGGACCCCAATCGTTGAGGCAAACTTGGATTTGGGGGCTTTGTCGCCGAGTTAAGGGTGGATTCCATATAATCCGTGGGATTTTAGAAATGCAGAGTGTATCATCTAGCTCAGAAGTAAATTAAAGAGTTGAGTCAAAGTTTTACAATCATGAATTAAAGTTCTTCAAATTATGCCCATATATTTTTATATATATTATGCTAAATTGTTTTCACAATGCTCTCAATTATATTACATGAAATATATGTTATTTTGGGTTGTTCTACATACCAATACTTTTCAAGTATTGACCCTCTCCCCCCCATATAGTACAGGTTCTGAGGTACAGTCCCCTGATCCATCACATCAGTAAAACATCTGGGATAATGATAGAGTTGGTGAGCCATCCATCTTTCGGAAGGCACTTATTCATAAGTTGAACTTATTTCACTTTATGGTCCAGCCGGGATTCTTGTCCCGACCAGGACAGTTAGTTTCAGTAGAGGCTTCTTAGACGAGATGCGATTATTGTATTGTCATAACTTGTTGACACAGTTTTATTATGAGACTTCTTTAAATGTCATTATATCTTCTGCACTTTGATTGATGTATGGATTATGACTATGATGGTATGTTAAGGGATCTCTCAGGTCTTCGTGGTTTGGGATATCCATCACGACCAAGGCCTCAGCTTGGGTCGTGACACTTCAACACAACTTGAAGGTGCTACTGATTAATAATCCTGACACTCATCAAATAGCTATTGGGTTCAAGGTATATGTGTGAATGGAAAACGGAGAAAAAAATAGTTGAGGGAAATTGAGTTCACACTAAAAATGAAAAGTGTACTCAAATAGGAAAGCTTACTAAATTCTCCCACATTGGTGGGAGAAAGAAGTTTTCATGTGTTTATATTGAGAAACATATCTCCACTTGGATATTGAGGCAAGAACAAGGTGGTGCCTCGCGTCGTCGTTGTCGTCGCTCGCTTTGGCTTCGGACTTGGATCGATCGATGAGATCTATCTTTTTGGAAAAAAATTATTTAAAACTTGATGAACAAGTGAAATTTTAATCCCTATATTTTTGGACAAAATTTATTTAAAATTTGATGAACAAGTAAAATTTTAATCAAAAGAATCTGATAGAAATATTTTTCTCCATGTGCGAGCCCATTTTAGACGCCATGCACAACGCACCTTGAAGGGATGCGACCCATCGAGGTAAAAGGCACACTGTTTTGCACAAATAAGTGACCTGTGCGCACACCTGGAGACCTGCGGCCAAAGGACCAGCACAGGTGCAACGCAGATAGCTACTGGAATTTGACAGTGTCACTTGTGGCCGCAGATCGGGCACAGTTCCAGCACAGATTGGGCGCAGGTAACGTGACTGTACTAAAAAGGTGCCTTTTTTCAGAACCAATGCTTCCTTTTCGAAGGGACACTTTAAGGCTATAAATACCTGACATATTCCTAAGGTATTAACATGATTTTTGACAGCATAAACACTCTTCTTCTCTACAACAAACTCAGTGTGATCATTGGCCGTTGAGTGAGTTCGATGAATCCAATAATTTGAGGTACCGTTATTATTGGATTAAAAGTCATTTTATCCTGGAAGGAAAATTCCATAACCTTGGGTACAGAGAGGGGAATTATTTCTTAGGGGCACTCTGTGAAGTCGGGGGACTTAGCTTTAAATTTTTATTTCATCTTATTTCTGAAATAATAACACACTTCTTGGATAGATTATTTTTAATCTTGTGTTTAAGGTATTGTGTAACTTCATAGGTGTTCTTGTTTTAGACTTGAACTTGTGTTGAAGTTTTTGTGTGCCTAAATACATAGTTGTGTACCAAAAAACATTGAAAATAACAATCTTAAGGAATAATCTGGAATCTGTATAGCTTGGTTTCTGGAGATTAAAGCTTTAAGTTTTCTACTCCGTTTGAACTTAACTAGTGATTTGAATACATAAAATCTTCATCACAAGTTGAAGATCACTCGGTTGACAATGAAAAGTCATAAAAACTTCATCGTTAAACTCTAAACAAGAGGTGTTTAAAGTTGTTGAAACCTTATTAATAGTATTTTGATATACTAAAGTTACTATCTTATAATGATAGAAAAATAATTATGGATAGTCAAGTGCAAGATATTGCAACGACTGTGGCAGCAACTAGTATTGCCACAACAAGTCGTATGTATGCTCCGCCGGTAATGGCACCAGCGGAGAAACCCAAAAAGTTCGTGGGTATTGACTTCAAAAGGTGGCAGAAGAAAATGTCTTTCTACCTTACAACTCTTTGTCTTCAAAGGTTCACAATTGAGGAAGCTCCAGAGGTGCCCGAGAGAACCTTTAAACAAGATCGATTTGTGATTGTGGAGGCTTGGAAACACTTCGATTTCCTTTGCAGGAACTACATCTTGAGTGGTATCCAAGATGATCTCTACAATGTGTATAGTGGAACAAAGACAGCAAAAGAGTTGTGGGGAGCGCTGGAACGGAAGTACAAGACAGAGTATGCAGGAACTAAAAAGTTCTTCGTTGCAAGATTCCTGGAATATAAAATGATAGACAGCAAGTATGTTATCTCTCAAGTGTAGGAACTGCAAGTGATCATCCATGATCTCCTTGCAGAAGGTATGATTTTGACAAATACCTTTGTTGAACAGTTTAAAAATGTTATTAGTAATTCACATAAACTTTATTGTAGGTTTGATCATGAATGAAGCATTTCAAGTAGCAGCAATAATAGAGAAGCTTTCACAAAACGTAAGAAGATGTCTGTCGAAGATCTAATCATAAAATTGCATATTGAAGAAGAAAATAAAGCTGCGAAAACAAGGTCGAGAGGAAATTCTACAATGAATGGAGCAAATATTGTAGAAGACGAACACAACTCTAAAAAGCGCAAGAAAGCTGGACATGAAAGAAATCAACCCAAGAAGAAATTCAAGGGAAAATACTTTAACTGTAACAAGATTGGCTAGAAGTCTTTGGATTGTCGTGCCCCAAAGAAAGGAAAAAAAAGGACCAAGCAAATGTTGTTGAGTCCAAGAAAGAAGTGGACGATCTTTATAATATGTTGTTCGAATGCAACTTAGTGGGAAATCCTCACAAATGGTGAATGAATTCTGGTGCCACCCACCATGTTTAGGCTAATAAGGAGTCATTTGCTATTTTTACTCTGACTCAAGGGGAAGAAAAGATATATATGGTCAACTTCGCTACTGGAAAAGTAGAAGGAACAGGAAAAGTATGCTTGAAAATGACTCCAGGCAAAGTGTTGACACTCAACAATGTCCTGTATGTACCGGAGTTAAAAAAGAACTTGATTTTTGTATCACTTCTTGACAAAAGAGAAGTGTATGTAGGAAAAGGCTACCTCAATGAGGGCCTATTCAAAATGAATGTAATGAATATTGAAATCAATAAAAGTTTAGTTTCTTCTAACTTGCTTGAGTCTTATGATTTCTGGCATGAACAATTAGGACATGTCAATTACAAAACATTGCGTAAACTGATTAACTTAGAGCTTTTACCAAACTTTGAGTGCAATAAATCAAAATGTCAAACGTGTGTAGAATAAAAGTATGCTAAGCATCCATATAAGTCCGTTGAAAGGAATTCCAATCCCTTAGACTAAATCCACACTGATATTTGTGATATGAAGTCAACATCATCTTGTGGTAAAAAAAGTATTTTATAACTTTTATTGATGATTGCACTAGATATTGTTATGTCTATTTGCTAAATAGTAAGGATGAAGCAATAGATGCGTTTAGGCAATAAAAAATTAAATTAAAAAATCTATTAGAGAGAAAGATCAAAATGATTGCGTAAATATGTGTAGAGAATGGAATTATCCATCAAACTATAGCCCCGTATTCACCTCAATCTAATGAAATTGCAGAAAGGTAAAACCAAACTTAGAAGGAAATGATGAATGTCTTACTTATAAGTTCAGGGTTACCACAAAACTTATGGAGGGAGGCTATCCTTACAGCCAACCGAATACTCAAAGAGTTCCCCATAGTAAGGCACAATCAATTCCATATGAAAAATGAAAAGAAAGGAAATCCAACTTGAAATACTTCAAAGAGTGAGGGCATCTAGCAAAGGTCCAAGTTCATATGCCTAAAAGAGTAAGGATAGGACCTAAGACGGTGGACTACATATTCATAGGATATGCTAAAAGTAGTAAAGTATGTCGATTTTTGGTTCATAAATCCGAACATCCGGATATCAATGAAAATATGGTAATTGAATCAGATAATACTAAACTTTTTTAACATATTTATCCATATAAAACTAGACATGAATAGTCTAGTGGGTCTAAATGACCTTGATATGAACCAAGTGAGGATGTACATAATGATGAAAATCCAAGACATAGTACACGTCAAAGAACGTGAACTTTATTTGGATCATATTTTGTAATATTTCTCTTAGAAAATGAGCCTCAAATATTTAAAGAAGCGATGGCGTCTTCGGACTCATCATTTTGAAATGAGGCAGTCAAAAGTGAGATTGATTCAATCTTAAGCAACCATACCTGGGAGTTGGTTGATCTTCCTCCAGGAAACAAACCTTTAAGTTCTAAATGGATCTTCAAAAGGAAAATAAAAGTTGATGGTAATATTGACAAATACAAGGCAAGACTTATTGTAAAAGGCCTTAAACAAAAGAAAGGTCTTGATTACTTTGATACATACTCGCTAGTAACGAGGATAACGTCAATTCGGATGTTAATTGCCTTGGCGGCAGTATATGGTCTTGAAATCCATCAAATGGATGTGAAAACAGTATTCCTAAATGAAGAATTGGAGGAAGAAATCTACATGGAATGGCCTGAGGGTTTTGTGGTTCCAGGAAAAGAAAATAAGGTGTGTAAACTTGTTAAGTCACTTTATGGACTAAAATAAGAACCTAAACAATGGTATGCAAAGTTTGACCAAATCATGTTGGCAAACGGGTTCAAGATTAATGAATGTGATAAATGTGTTTATATTAAAGACACTCCAAATCACCAAGTCATTGTCTGTTTATATGTGGATGATATGTTGATCATCAGTAGAGACATTTCTAACATAAATGCAATGAAATAAATGCTCGAGATCAAATTCGATATAAAAGACCTTGGAGTTGCGAATGTGAACTTAGGAATAAGAATCCATAGAACTCCACAAGGGTTGGCATTGTCACAGTCTCATTATATCGAAAAGGTACTTGAAAAATTCAAATATATGGGATTTGGTATTGCCAAGACTCCATTGGATGTGAGCTTCGCACTTCGAAAGAATGAAGGTGAAAGTGACTTACAATTGGAGTACGCAAGAGTATTAGGATATTTAACGTATATAATGAATTGTACACGACCATACATAGCATGCGCTATTAGTAAGTTTAGTCAGTATACGAATAATCCCAACAATACTCATTGGATGGCAATGAAAAGATTTTTAGGGTATCTTAAGTACACTCAAAACTATGCTTTGCATTATAATAAATATCTTGTGGTACTTGAAGGATATAGTGATGCAAATTGGATCACGGGATCAAACGAATTAAAATCCATGATTGGATATGTATTTACTATCGATGGAGGAGCGGTCTCTTAGAAATCATCCAAACAGACATGTATTGCTCGCTCTACAATGGAATCTGAATTTATCACATTGGATAAAGCCGGTGAAGAAGCAGAATGGCTCTGAAATTTCTTGGAAGATATTTCTTATTAGCCCAAACCAGTGGCACCAGTATGTATACACTGTGATAGACAAGTGGAAATAGGTAGGGCAGAGAGCATAATGTAATACCGTTAGAGAACTTTTCTCTAGTGGAATTATCACTGTTTACTATGTAAAGTTAAAGGATAATGTGTCGGATCCACTTACAAAAGGCCTATCTAGAGAAGGAGTTGAGAGGACATCCAAGGGAATGGGTTTAAGGCCTAGGACAAGTCAGCATGGTGATAACTCTACCTAGCAGACTGGAGATCCCAAGATCTAGGTTCAAAGAGATCAAACAAAGTTGTGTCTGACAGGTTTAACATTGTTATTATACCCAATCCATTCTCATGATGTAGACAATATTTAGTAAACAAGGATAAGACTTATGGTGTAAAGTCTTTTAATGATTATCTAAATTTGGCAGATTTGACCAAATAGTTTAATATAAAGGATTGAACATTTAGAAATCACCTATCTGAGGGTGAAGTGGAAGCCGCTTCAAGGAGAATGTTAGTAAAGGTCTATTCTCTAAGCTCTCATGAAACCGGGACGTGTTCATGGCTGAAAAGAATAAAACCATGAGAACCATAAATGGTAAAAGGTTGGTTGTGTGACATGGGTTGTCTAAGTGTACATTAAAGCTTGACGGTTCAAAGATATCAAATCTACCGATTGATCGAGTGTATCCGATAAATGTTCACTATAGAAAGTTTAAAAGGAAACCCACTTATCCAGATGTAATCAATCTTTGCTAAATTATCACATGCTTGTCCATAAATTCTTCAAAATATAGTCATTCCCCATTCATGTGGGGTATTATTGTGTTCAAGTTACGTGTGTGAATGGAAAATGGAGGAAAAAATAGTGGAGGGAAATTGAGTCCACACTAAAAATGGAAAGTGTGATCAAATAGAAAAGCTTACTAAATTCTCCCACATTGGTGGGAGAAAGAAGCTTTTATGTGTTTAAATTGAGAAACACATCTCCACTTGGATAGTGAGGCAAGAACAAAGTGGTGCCTCACGCCGTCACCGTCATCGCTCGCTCGACTCGGCTTCGGACTTGAAATTGTAAAATGATCGATCGATGAGATCTATCTTTTTGGATAAAATTTATTTAAAACTTGATGAACAAGTGAAATTTTAATCCAAAGAATTTGATAGAAATATTTTTCTCCATGTACGGGCGCATTTTGGACGCCATGCAAATGCATGCACAACGCACATCAAAGGGATGCGACCTTTTGAGGTAAAAGGAACACTGTTTCATGCAAATAAGTGACCTGCGTGCACACCTGGCGACCTAAGGCCACAGGCCAGCACAGGTGCAGCGCAGATAGCTACTGAAATTTGACAATGTCACTTGTGGCCGCAGATCGGGCACAGTTCTAGCATAGACTGGGCGCAGGTGACGTGACTGTACTGAAAATGTGTTTTTTTCCAGAACCAATGCTTCCTTTCCGAAGGGACACTTTAAGGCAATAAATACGTGACATATTCCTTAGGTATTAATATGATATTTGATAGAATAAACACTCTTCTTCTCTATAACAAACTCAGTGTGATCATTAGCCGTTGAGTGAGTTCGATGAATCTAATAATTTGAGGTACCGCTATTGTTGGATTGAAAACCATTGTATCCTGGGAGGAAAATTCCATAACCTCGGGTACAGTAAGGGGAATTATTCTTTAAGGGTACTCCGTGAAGTCGGGGGACTTGGCTTTAAATTTCTATTTCATCTTATTTCTAAAATAATAACACACTTCTTGGGTAGATTATTTTTAATATTGTGTTGAAGGTGTTGTGTAACTTCATAGGTGTTCTTGTTTTAGACTTGAACTTGTGTTGAAGTTTTTGTGTTCCTAAATACAAATTTGTGTACCCAAAAACATTAAAAATAATAATTGCAACCCTTTATGAGATGCTTAAACTCTTAATTACCAATCTGTTCGTACGAAATCTGGAATTTCACCTTCAAGATATTAACATTGTGATGATTGATTTTGGAGTTCTCGTTTACTTGTTATATTTAGTTGTGGCCTTAGGGGAACTGACTATTGATTTTCTAGGTACTGTTTAGCACATTAAGAGATTGATCTATCACATCATCCGAGAGGAGTTCCAGTCTAATTTGCCAAGGTGTTGATTTCGTCTTGAACAATCTGAAGGAGTTCCAAGACCGCTATCCAAATTCACTTGCTTTCTTCAAGACTCAAGTTCAAATGATTCAAACTAAACTAGAGGGATTGCAAAAAATTTTAAGGTTTGTTGCAGAACAGCAATACAATATTCATGATGAACTTCATAAGTTTGTGGAACTACTAATTGGTAAAGCATATGAGGTAGAATATATTATCGATGCTTGTGTAAGCAAAAATTTCCTAGATGGTGTCTCAAACTTTGGCTCCTGGACATCATAAAGAACATTAGAGCAGAGGTAAGAGAAATACAACTGAATGAAATGGTTGAGATTGAAGTAGTGTCACCTTATACCATTGCTACTGACACTTCCCGTATGTCATCAGAATTGCCAAAAACATTAGCGATCAATGGAAACATTGTAGGCTTTGGGGATGAGATCGAAACAAACTAAAAGGGTGATCCAGAGAGCTGGACATTATCCCAGTTATTGGTATGCCTAGAGTAGGAAAGACAACTTTGGCCAAAAGACTCTATTTTGACAACTTAGTTGTCTCTTACTTTGATATTCATGCACAATGCCATGATTCTCTAGCATATTCACTGAGGGGCCTATTACTGTCACTTCTAGTGATGCTACATATTTCTACTGTTGAGACCTCTCTTCTTAGTAAAAGGACTTATAATGTATGGGATTACTGGGCATGGGATGATTTAAGACACTGCTTCCCTGACAACAATAAAGGAAGTAGAATTTTTCTTACAACGAGAAATCACAATGTTGCCAACTATGCTAAATTTGTTAGTGAACCTCTTCGTCTTTGCTTCTTGACCTATGAATAAAGTTGGGACCTACTAAAAATAAAATTGTTTTGCAATGAAAGTTGTTCTCCTCTCCTTGAAAAAGTTAGACAAAACAAGAAAGTGTGAAGGTCTGCCTCTGTTGGTTGTTTCAGTAGTTGGTGTTCTGTCAAAGATCAAGAGGACAGAAGAATGTTGGAGTCAAGTGGCTAAGGTTTTAGGTTCCTACATTGGCAGTGAGGAAAAGGCTATTATTAAACAAAGTTATAAGCATTTTTCTTATTATCTAAAGCCTTTCATCCTATATTTTGGAACATTTTTAGAGGATGAGGAAATCAATTTTTCAAAGTTAACATGGTTGTGGATTGGAGAAGATTTATGAAGGATCTCGAAGGAAGAAGTTTGCAGAACATGACAAAAGCTTACTTGGAGGATCTTATTTCTAGAAACCTAGTGATGAATGTTAAGAAGAGCTCTGATGGTAAGGTCAAATCATGTCGTATTCAAGGTTTATTGCTTGATTTTTGCATGAGAAAAGTAGAGGAAGAGTACTTTCTACTGTGGATGAAATGGTAATAGATTAATTAGTTGTGTTTTATTTGTTCAATCAATCGAGTATTCAAGTTATACTTGAAAATAAATGTATGGTATATCATAGTAATTCAAACATACACAAGTATGGAATCGATAAGTATTCATTAGGTATATCATCTCAGATTCAGCTTGCACAACGTCGTCTGGTCTTCTATTATAAAGAGGAGAATCTTATAGAATGGAGTTTGCCTTGCTCATCTATTGACTCTCTACTTCACAGAGAAGACTAAACAACAAACGTTTCTAGTGGTTAAGTCTTACAAATTTTTCACAACTTTAAGTTTCTATAAGTGTTAGATTTGGAGTTCATTGTTATCTATTCTTTCCCAATGGTGTTAATTTACTTTTGGTATTTTGCTAAGTGTTTTCTATGTTTGCGTTTGTTAAGTCCTTAGTTTTGATGATTGACATATTATATCTTGGGACTTGTTTCTTGAAGATTGAGTGATGACAAAGTTGTTATTACTTAGGGAACTGGTTGGGCTAACCTGTCACTATCACAGTCAACCTCACAGCTGGACGAAACTACAAAAAATGTCATGAAAAACTGTTGCAACCTTTTTATCTACGCTAATAAAATTCCTCCTAGATTTTCTTGTGTCATACATATATTGCTCATCTTCTACAACAAGAAAACCAAGGCTTCCATATACTTACAACTAAAATCTCACTCAGAGTTCTTAGATCAAAGACTCACTTTGCAACAAGAAACTGATAGCTCATCAAGTTTTTATTTTACTTTCTTATTGTATTTGAGTCTTTGTATTGTGATCTTAAACTTTTCCTATTGTTGTTTGTATGATTATTAGTAGGTGTTGTGGTGTAAAGCCTATTTCACTATAATCATCTAGAGTTAGGTGATTTCCAAGCTAGAGTCAGCTTGTTATTCTAGTTAGAGTTAGTTGCAGTTTGATGCAATAGAGTTACTGCTAGTGTCTCTTTGTAATAGAGTTATTACCAGAAGAAGAAGGAGTAGGAGTTTAATTCTTGAAGACTGGAGTCTGTAATTAAGTTGCTTGGATATAGTGGATCTTTAGAAATCATGGAGGCATGTTGTGGTTTTTCTCCCTTGAGCAAGGAATTTCCACTTAAAATTGTTGTGTCATCTATTTACTTTCTCCTAGTTCTTGATATTTGAATCTATTTGGAACTAGATCCCAAATTTGAAGAGTAACTCACTACAACTCTTCATTTGGTATTAGAGAGGGGTCTTCCTAAAATGGCTAACACCTTGGAAGGATCTTAAAAATGGTTGCTCCTCCAAATCTTGAAGAAAGCCAGTGAACCACTAGACCACCTAGATTTAATCGAGAATATTATGGGTGGTAGAAGACTAGAATGCATGATTTTATTATGGATGAAGATTCAATGTCATTGAGGATGGACCTTTTGTTCCCACAAGGGCAGTGAAGGTTGGTGATGTGACCTTATAAGTTTCCAAGACAAAAATGGAATATGATGATGCTGATAGGAAAAGGATTGAGAAGAATTACAAGGCAAAAAAATTGCTTGTCTGTGGTATAGGTCCTAATAAGTACAACAGGATCTCTGGTTGTGAAAATACTAAAGAGATGTGGGACTGCCTTCAAACAGATCATCAGGGAGTTAAACAGGTGAAAGAATTAAAGTTTGACATGTTAATTACATAATATGAGACCTTCACTAAGAGCGAAGGTGAGTCTATTCAGGAGATGCACACTAAATTCACTGCTATAACAAATGAGCTTCATTGTTTAGGAGAGGATATCAGAACCACCAATCAAGTATGCAAATTTTTTAGTATCCTGACTAACCGTGGAAAGTTAAAGTCAGTGCCATCACTGAAGCCAGGAACTTGAAAACTATGTTAATGGATGAGCTCATTGGCAATCTCAAAACGTATGAGATATTCAAATTTCTAGAGAAATCAAAAGGTGAACCCAAGATGGAAAAGAGACTGGTTCTAAAGGCAAGTAGGGATAACACAAGTGTTGAGCATGTGGAAACTGCTTACATTGACAAACAGGGTCATCAAGGCATTGAAGAAGTCATGAGTCATCCCCAAAAATGGGGAATCTAGCAGATATTTTAGAGATGGAAAAGGGATTGATACATGTCATAAATGTGGAAATCTTGGTCACTACATCAAGCACTGCCTTTTGGACAAAGTATAATACAAAGAGTATGTCAAGAAAAATAGTAACAAGGAAAGAGATAGGAACCAGGTTCTAGAAAAGTACAACAGAAAATCTGAAGCTTATAGGGTTTCAATGCAAGTCATATCTGCTTTAGATGATTCCCTCAATGATATTGATAAATTTACTCAATATGAAGATTTCTCCATGATGGTGGTAGAGGATGATGTTCAAATATATGACTCTCTCTTTATCGTGATGGCAAACTCAGATAAAGATGAAAATGACAAGGTAACACTCTTGGACATCAAAGAAGACCTTAAAAATTATTCTCTTAAAGAGTTAAAGTCTCTTGTTGCTGTACTAATTGATACTGCTAATTATCTCACTAGAGATAAGGAATGTCTAAAGCAAGACTTTGAAAAATATAAAAATGAGATGGTTGAATTAAGTGTACTAGTAACGAAACTTCAAAAAACTATCAAATCTTTGTCTATTGAAAATGAGTCCATAAATGAAAAATGAGTGAAGTATCTAAAGCTAATTAAAAGAAAAGAATGAAAAATCTCAAATACAACTTGAGTTAGAAGAGAAACTGACTAAGGATAATATAAAATTGATTGCCTAACTTGAGAGGAGTGTTGAACTTGAGAGGGGCCTGGTTCGAGTGAAGGCTGAGCTTGAAAAATCTTTGAAATAAACCACTTCATCTCAAGTACTGACTAGTCTTGTTAGTCAAGGGTCAAGTAGTAGAAGAGGTTGGGGTTCAAAACTGACTAGGGATAATATAAAATTGACTACCTTACTTGAGAGGAGTGTTGAACTTGAGAGGGGCCTGGTTCGAGAAAAGGTTGAGCTAGAAAAATCTTTGAAATGGACCACTTCATCCTAAGTACTGACTAGTCTTGTTAGTCAAGGGTCAAGCAGTAGAAGAGGTTTGGGGTTCAAAACTGACTAGGGATAATATAAAATTGACTGCCTCACTTGAGAGGAGTGTTGAACTTGAGAGGGGCCTGGTTCTAGAAAAGGCTGAGCTTGAAAATCTTTGAAATGGACCACTCCATCTCAAGTACTGACTAGTCTTGTTAGTCAAGGGTTAAGCAGTAGAAGAGGTTTGGGGTTCCATAGTGTTTATCCTACCTACAATCCTTTTAACAAATATGTTTCAGTCAAGGATAATTTGTTGCGTACCCATTATGGAAAAAACAGCCACACAAGAGATTTATGTCCTTCTAGAACTATGGTCTTAAGGGGGATAAAGGAATTCTCTTCCCAAAAAGGAAGAAGTGTACACTTACCTGGCTGGGCAAGGAAGAACTTAATTTTTTCTCTATCAGCACACGGGGAGCTCATTCTAAAATGGGTTACTAAAACTAATCATTGATTACTATTATAGGGCAAAGCAAGAGGAAGCAGCCACCACTGGATCATGGATAGTGGTTGTTTAAAGCACATGACTAGAAGAATTGAGCACTTTATCTTACTTAAGGCCCATGAAGGAGGTAGTGTCTCCTTTGGTGATGGTAGCTCATTTCCTTGGATCAGCTATAATCTCTTGGGGTACCAAAAAATAGAACTCAATGGCACTCTCCACTTCTGAGGATGAATATATGGCAGCTGCCTCATATTGTGCTCAACTACTGTGGATTACACAATAATTTGAAGATTTTTGCATACTTCCAGATTACGTGTCCTTATTTTGTGACAACACAAATGCTGTCAATATGGCAAAAAATCCAATTCAGTATAAATAAACAAAACACATTAACGTCAGACACCACTTTCTTAGAGAAAATATGGAGAAGGGGTTGATAAAGATGGTGTTTTGTAGTACTGAAGATCAAATTGATGACATCCTTACCAAGTTACTTAGTAGAGAATAATTTGAAAGAAATAGGAAAAGGCTGGAACTGATAAGGCCAATTTGAATACATGTTGATCCTTTGCATCATCTAAATATGGTTATGATTCGGTAAGCAGGTATTCAGGCTAGATGATTTCACCTATGTCTAACTCAGTCTCATATCTTTTGCAGATATACACCCATAGAAAGGAGAAAAATATAGGGAGAAGGGTAAAATAGCTAAAGTCTTGTGCACTCAGATGGTCATGAAGGGACCAGGTTCCCAGTCAGGTTAGTATCGCATTCTATTCCTAAAGAGTGTCCATGACTCTATTTACCAGTAGGAGTGCCATATTAATTATCACATTCAAAAATGTCAGTCTCTCCTTGAGTCTAAAAGCAATCCTGATCCTCTGTTTGCATATCCTTGAAAAATTATTCCCTCATACTTCTAATTGCCCAAAGAAAAGAAAAAGTATGATTGTTGCAGCATTTCTAGTTAAAAGGAGTTACCATAGTCGAGGGGTGAATATATATATATATATAATGGTAATCCTTGAACCACATAACTTGGTTCCAAATTCTCTTTTGGACCCTCCTCTCGCAAGACCTAGTGTATTTGGTTTCCCTAAGGGTTGTTTCTCTCTGTCTACATGGCACTACTACTTACTCTTATATGGCCCTCTTTCTGAATATTGATTTATACTTCATTCTTGATCCCTTCATGAGTCCTCTTTGTTCTATCTTCTCTCTTCCTTATCTGATCTTGCCTACTCATGTAAGTATAGCCTCAATGGCCATGAGTTAACATATGTGTTTATCTATGCGTAGTTTGTTGTTTGACCACTTTGATAATGCCAAAAGAGGTAAGTTGAGGTGTAGCTGGTCATAGTGTTAGAGTAGTGGTAGTGGTGTGGCTTGGCATAGTGTTGAGGTATAGCTTGGCATAGTATGGGTGTAAAGAGGGAACAGGGATGGTGAATAAAGAAAGGGTTTTCACACTCAGGGGTAACCTTAGGTGCTCATAGATAGGAGGAACAAGTGAAGGATTCTTAGGGGTATCAGTGAGATGGGGAATAAGTGAAGATAAAGGCTTAAGAGCATGGATTGTTAATTCCTGCTGTGTATGTTGTATACTGTGTGAATGCTTGAAGACTTGCACGAGTTTGTCATCATCAAAAAAGGGGAAACTATTAAGTACTTAGTTTTGATGATTGACAAATTATATATTGTAACCTGTTTCATAAATATTGTGTGATGACAAAGCTGCTATTACTTGGGGAACAGGTTGGGCTAACCTTTCACTATCACGGTCAACCTCATCGTTGAACGAAACTACAAAAAAGTTGGTAAAATGGTGTTGCAACCTTTTTGTCTCAACCAATTAAATTCCTCGTAGATTTTCTTATGTCATACAGATATTGCATACCTTCTACAATAAGAAAACTAAGACTTCCATAGACTTACAACTAAAATCTCTCTCGAAGCTCTTGGATCAAAGACTTACTTTGCAACAGGAAACTGATAGCTCATCAAGTTGTATTTTACATTCTTATTATATTTAAGTCTTTGTATTGTGATCTTAAACTTTGCCTACTGTTGTTTGTACGATTATTAGTAGGTGTTGTGGTGTAAATCTCAATTCATTGTAATCATCTAGATTTAGATAATTTCCAAGCTAGAGTTAGCTTGTTATTACAGTTAGAGTTAGATAGAGTTAGATGCAGTAGAGTTACTGCTAGTGTCACTTCGTAATAGAGTTATTACTAGGTGAAGAAGGATTAGGACTTTAATCCTTGAAGTCCGGAGTCTGTATTCATGCTGCTTAGATATAGTAGATCTTTAAAAATCTTGGAGGCAAGTCGTGGGTTTTCTCCCTTGAGCAAGGAGTTTTCACGTAAAATTGTTATCTCTGTTATTTAATTTCTCCAAGCACTTTATTATTAAGCTTTCTTCTAGTTCTTGTTGTTTGATTCTGTTTGGGACCAGTCCCAACATTGAGGAGCAACCTACTACAGCTCTTCAACGTTATTTGATGTTATCCAGTTCTCATGTAGCTCATATTTTGTTGGTTTAATGGAATGGTTATCCTTTTGCTACAATGTCTCTCAACTCTTGCTATTTTAATTCTTTTATTATGCTATTTTTTGTCGTGCTTTGATTGTTTTGACGATAGCCCCAGTGATCATGAATTTTCAGCACTACACATTATCTAACATTGCACATTGAAACAACTTTTTGATGTCAAAAGGGGGAAGACATGGGTTGTGCAATGTACAGGTAAAACTGCAGGATTCACAAGGATAAGGAGTTTGTCGTCAAAAAGGGAGAATTATTGGGTTCTATGAAGTTTTGATGATTAACAAAATGGATGAAACACGTTAGTTGAGTTGGTTTATAGGTGCACAGCAAGAAGATCACTAATAAAAAAAGACAAGGTTGCTCGATTGAAGGAGTGGATAAGTGGCTATATCTGATAAACTCAAAACAATTACCATGTGCTGAATTGAAGAGTTGGAGTTGACTACAATACATAAAGAAGCATGAATTTAAATTAAAGAAGGAGTCTCACTTGAAGTAGAATTCTACGAAATAAGAGTTCTAATGACAGGAGTTCCATTCAAAGAAGAACTCTTTGGAGATTTGTGTTTAAATAAATGAAGTATCATTCACAGAGATTCACGCACTTACAAAGCAAAAAGGGCAATTGACAAATTAACTTGATAATGTGCTACTTGAAGACTGAAGGAACACATTATTAAACCAGGTTCTAGTACTAAGTAAGATAAGGGTCTTAGTCTTTATGTATTAGGAGTTGGTTACAGCATTGTCAGTGGATTATAAACTGAGTTAGATGTGTTGTCTTTAAGTTAGGAAACTCAAAGACTTGGGGCCACACACCTTGAGAGGTTTGTGAATTAAGAATAGTTAGGAGTTAGATTTTATAATTCCTAAGTTACAAGAGTCTTGTAATGTCATTGTTGAGGCACAGGTTGTTCTAGTGAAGTTTGGGATTAAATTCTATAGAGGTGCAGGTCGTGGTTTTTCGTACCTTTTTGAGACAGGTGTTTTCCACGTAAAAATAATTATCTCATTTACTTACAATTTTATTGCTTCATTGAAACATGTTAGGCAATCGGTATCACACATAGGCAACTCTTAAGTAAAAGTAAGTAAATATATAGGTCGTGTAGACTATCAGATTCCTTGATATTATTATCGAAAACAGTATCTCTACCTCATTTGCATACACTTTAACCTCTTCAAACTCCATTTTGTTGGAATATACCGAGTATATATTATTGTTTTATGGCATATATTTTGAAAGTAATTAATAATTGTCGGGGATGGTGAAAGTATGAAGTTTTCATGAACCGTCTTCTTTGTAAATTTCCATGAATAATCATCTTAATATAGCTTGTTATAAATCTTAAATCATTTAAATTCATTAAGGGCACGTTTGTTAGGATGTATTAATTAAAATAGTCTATTTATTAAAATTTAATTCATCCTAGTACATTTTTTGGTTGCACAACTCAATTTAATCTCTCCTTATCCATGAATAACTAATACACCATAGGATGTATTATTTTATACTGAAGAAAACCTAGGAATTACTTATACTGGGTCAAATAATATATGGATAAAAGAATTAAATGATCAAATTACCCCTCAATCCCCTTTACTAAATTACCAAATTCCTTATGTGTGAAATCAGTTCTCTCAATAACTATTTGATAATATGAACTATTTGATAATATGTTCCAAACATGTGACTGCTCCAAGGTGTCTATAGACATGCAATGGTGTACGATTTTAATTTGACTTGTTGAGGTCAACAACAGGGAATTCGACCATTGCTTCTTATTTTACTTCGTCAATGTTCGAAGGTTTTCCCTTTATGATTGATAGCAGTCCTCAGTGGTGTCTCTCATTTAATGCGTTTCATGCAATACCAACAATGAAGTTTGAATGATACAAGTGCAGTAGGATAAGAAGAGTCAAAACAGTTAGGATTCAAAAGTTAGATAAGTCTGTTAAGTATTGTAGCAGTGTTTGCTTTTACTGTTGTAAAAGAATTACTGTAGCAAAGTTTAAGAGTTAGTTAGGCGGTTATCAATCAATGATCAGCTATAAATACTCATGTGTAATAATTCACAGCTATTCAGAAATCATAATACAATTCCCCTTTGTCTTATTCTTCTCAAATTAGCTAACTTCTCGATTAAACACCCTGATCTTAGCTTTCTTTTTCCTCGTGGTTAACCTCTTGGATTGATTTAGTTTATCAAGGTGCATCAACTGGTATCAGAGCTCGTGATTCTCAGCAGAATAATCATGGTTGTGCGTGATAAAAATATGGATAAATCAACAGAAGAGGTCGATGGGAAATTTTCACAAATCCAAGATCAATTGCAGAAATTGATGGATGGAATGTTGAGCATGAATAATCAAAATACGTGTACAAATAAGGAATTAATAAAGATTAAACAAGTTTTGGGGAACTGTAATCATAAGGAAAGAGATGTAAATGAAGGCAGGGCTAAATCTTCTGTAGGTGGTGACGAACCAAGAGGGCCAGGTTATTTCCAACAAAACAGAAAATTTCAGAATTCTAGTGGTAAATTTCTTAGTCGTTGTTTTAAGCTTGAATTCCCTCGATTCTCTGTCCATGATTTGTGAAGCTGGTTGGATAAGGTGGACCATTTTTTTCTATGGGCGAGGTTCCACCTTATCAAATGGTTAGGGTAGCTTCAATTCATCTAGATGGTGATGTTATAGCCTGGCATAGGTCATATATGAGAGCTAGAACTGTTGTGAAAGATTCTTCTTGGTCTGAGTATGTACTGGACATTAATGATAGATTTGGTGATAGTTTTGAAGATCCAATGAAAGCTATTAACAATAGACTGGTAGTGTAAAGGCTTATCAAGCTGAGTTTGGCAGGTTGTTTTGTGGGGTAAATTTGTCTGATGAAAATGCCCTGCGTTGTTACTTAGAGGAGGTTGAAACCTAAACATAACAAAGTTGTTAGGATTCAGACTCCAAGAATACTTCATCAGGCCTACAAAATTACTAGATTGCAAGAAGGGGTTTTTGAAGCTCAAGTTCAATCTTGGGGTTTCAAGATGTCAGGCCTATTACCTACCCCAACACACCCGTAGTTAAGAAGAATGTTGGGACTAACCAGGTGACTAGTCAGATGGCACATCAAAATGTTGTTAGTAAATTCCCAGGTAAAAGACTTTTTGCTGCTGAAATGAATGAAAAAGGGGCAAAAGGCCTTTGTTTCTTCTGTGATAAACCTTATGTACATGGACATAACTATAGAAGTAAGAAGAAACTATATATGGTAGAGTTATTGGAAGATAAAGATATTACAGAGATAAGTGATGGTGATGTAGTGCAAGAATCATTGAATGAACCTAAAGACTATATAACTATATTACTTCAGGCTTTTACTGGTGTTTCTGGTTATCAAACTATTAGAGTCACGGGATATCATGAGAAAGGCCCTTACAGGTGTTAATTGACACTGGGAGTACACTTAATTTTATTGATCAATCTATAGCCACAGGGTTGGGTTGTCAGCTGATCCTATAGTGGAACAATCTATAAGTATTGCAGATGGTAGAAAAGTGCAAACCGTTGTTGTATGTAAAAATCTGCAGTGTTTACTACAAGGTACCACATTTTCTTTAGACTTTTTGTTATTATTTTTAGGGAATGTGGATATTGTGTTGGGGGTTCAGTGGTTAAGCACATTGGGAAGGATACTATTTGATTACAAGAACAGAACAATTGAATTTGTTTACAAAGGCAAGAAACATGTGTTGAGATGAGCTGGTGATAAACTTAAGTTTGCTAAGGCAAAGGAGATGATTAAACAAGAAGCACAAGTTGCTCAGTTGTTTATGTTATCACTGGTGGATAGTACAACAGCTGACACTAGTTGTTACAATATCCAAGCTACTTCATCTACCGATATAAATCCTTCTTCAGATTTGTTTTACCCTTTTCGAATTTCAATTGAGCGAGAATATAATTTTGACCTCTTTAAAACTATTTCAGAACATTCAAGAAAATTTTGAAATAATTTTAAGAAATTCATAGAGTCGCCACTTGATTTTTATAGAAAAATCAAGAAAAAAAATTTTTAAAGGGTTTCAAAGGTTCAAAAATAGAAATAAACCTTTAAAACTAGAGAAAATAGGAAAGGGTACAATTAACGCCCTAAGAAAAATTTTAAGGCACTTAGGAGCGTCCTTTTGAAAACGGTGTACCAAATTTTTTTTGACTAACTTTGCAAAAGGTTGATTTTATAATAAAATAGTAAAATTATTTATTTACGTATTCAAAATAACATTTATTCATTTAACGAGAAAATATTCTACTTGAATTAAACTAAATTGTAATTTTTCTTTGAGATTTTAAGAGGAAAATATTGTTTTGTTTTTATGAAAAAAGAAGATTGTATAATTATTTTCTTATTATTAATTATTATTATAAAAAAGTCAATTTTGTTATAGAAAATATCTTTGGGAGAAATGTTACGAGAGTATTAAATTAAAAGTTCTTTGCTAATTTTTGAAAAGTTAATTTTCAAATAAATTAGTTTCTTAGGTTTGGAAAAAATTACTTTAATCCAAAATAAACTATTAGTTACACGAACAAAATAAAAGGAAAAGGACAAAAATAACACCTAAAACTAAAATAATTCCACAAAACTAACACCTAAATTGAAAAACCTAGTAAATAGCCACTCGATCGTGGCGCTGCATAGCCCAAGATGTCCACTATCACGACGGCTACACGTACTTCACCTCCCCGCCATTTCTTTTTCTCCCATGCAACCTCATTTTTCATTTTTTTCGTGACTAATTTTTGCACTTTCTTCCAATTTTTGCATGGATCTATCAACCAGCACTCAAAAGGAATTGTAATAAGTTTAGTACTTTTCTTTTTTAAAGATTCTACTTTTTAAAAAAAAAAATTAAACAATTGAGGAATTATTTTTTTTCTTTTTCAGATTATTTTGCATTCATCAACATTATTAAAATAACATACTATTTGTTTTGTTTAGTTTTACTTATTTATACAATAAATACAATACCATATACTTTTAATATAATACAATTGTTAAAGATATATATCTATATATAATAATGATATAGTTTCTATATATACACATATTCTATATAATAATTATAGCATTTTTATACACATTTTATACAATTTTTAACTACAATTATTATTTAGATACATATTTTATACGGCTCTATATAGTTTCAACATGCATTCTAAAAATGTATCAATCTATTATAAGAGAGTACCAATTGAGTATATGGACACTGCAAGTGTATCAAAGTATTATAAAAGTGAGAGAGTACCAATTGAGTATATGGACACTGCAAGTGTATCAATGTATTATAAAAATGTATTAATGTGGTATAAAAGAGTATCAATTGGGTATAGGAACTGCATGTGCTTGCATAGAATTTCCCTTCTCTTTTTTAAAAAGTGTATCAATATAGTATAAAAGTATATCAATTTGGTATAAAAGTGTATCAATTGAGTATAGAGACTGTATGTGCCCAATTGAACCAAATGGCTAAAAAAAAGGAATTAATTAGCCGACTGGTTACACCATGTCCACCTTTTCAAATGTGGGTCATTTTTTTAAAAATGGACAGCCCGTGTCCATTCCCCCAAAATAAATGTCATGAAAAAAAATGCTTAATTTTTGAAAGAATTGTTTTAAGGAGAAAGTCGAAGGAACCAATTTAATCTGTTTTAGACAATATAAATTAGGTGAAAAAAATTATGAATTAAGTAAAAGAAAACTAAAATAAAATAAAATGACAACACCTTAGGAAATTTACCTAGATTAATTGATTAAAATGTTAGTTAATACAAATAAATAAAAATAAATTATAAGCTACAAAAAATGAAGTATAAATAACATAAATACCAACCTTTTAAAAGTAATTACACTCTCTTCCACTTTTTTAATTACATTATTCTCTCTCCCTATTAATATACATAACATAGCCGACATATACATAGCATTCTATTTATATGTGGGATTTTTGTAATATGTTTAGGGAGTTGAAATTTTTTGTAATATTGAAAACATATGTGTATTTGTGTAATTTTTTGAATACAAATATTTAAATTGGGCCCTTAATTAGCCCATCAATAAAAGCTATTCAGTTTTGGGGCTTTGAATTATGGACTTTGGGTCTTCTTTCTGCCATGTATACTATGTGTATATCAGTCCGATTTTTCTGCATTTTCCTGTACATCACCACGTATACACTGTATATCAGTGTAGAAATCAGCATATTCCCTCTCCACTTTTTATTATACACCGTATGATAGTGTGCAACTGCTGCTTTTGATGTATATGCAATGTATATCACCACAGATCAGTGTATACCAGCTTGTGTAACAGTGTTGTCTCGGGCAAATCAGTCCATTTTTAGACTTTAAGGAATCTTGACTCGATGGAGGTTGGTGTTAACCCCACGGAATGCGAGAGACGGGAGGCCGATGGACTCTATGAAAGAGTTCATGCATAGAAAGTAAATAAAAGGATTAGCTAATTTAAAAAGAAAATATTTGATATTACGTAAACAATTTCAACATAACATAGTTATTCACAGATACTAACACGTGAACAAAGGAATATATAATTCACCTTCCAAGGCACAATCACCCGTGCAGCATATCAACAATCATTAATTGGAAACAAAAGACCTTCAAGAAGACTGCAGCTAGTTTAAAATGATGAACAAGAATTGAATTTCAATTTTCCAACTTCTTCCTAAAGTGTGTAATTTTGGGAAACCCATACTCTCCCTAAACTCACGATTTTGAACCGAGATAGAGAAGGAGAGAAAAAAAAATGAAACAAGGGAATTAATCTATTCAGACTCGAGAGAACACAAATAATACCATGCCAAGGGACCTCAAATGCTGAACTCGTGCGTACCGATCATAGCAACAGAATATACATACACAGAAATATATATATATATATTTAAACAAAAACACTTGGTTTGCAAGGACAAAATAACATCAATATAAATTACCATATCAGTTGGATTACGTAGCAAACTTGAAAATTCAAGCGAGATACAGTCAGTCACAAATGATGACTCAACCATTTCTAAACGATTGTTACCTCGAAGCTACTCGAACAAAAGTGAAAAGAAAAAGGTTTGAAGATTACTTGGAACTCATGGATAACACTTCAGTCAAAGCTTCCACTAAGGCTTAAAAGACAAGTAACAGACTTCACATATTTTCCTGCCAAATCCAAATTGTAGACTTTATCCTTGCACAAAATAGAGAAAAAAAAAAAAATCCTATCACTAATTGTTTCAAATTGTTAAACGCTTGTATTATCCAAGTGTGAAACATCAACAGCAACAATCATACAAGACCATCAAAAGTTACGGTTTTCAACATCCCATCAAAACATTGAACTCAACTTATCGAAACGACATTAAATGCACATGTTTCGGACAGAACGATATCAAATGCACATATGCCTAGCTCATTACGTCTAACAAGGAATTGAAGTAGCGACACCAATTCATTTAACAAATACTAATTTTGATGAAAAATGATGTAGAAAGGGTAAAGTTCGTACCTTTTGTGGGGCAACGAACATGGGACAACGAGCTTAGCACGATGAAACTTCCACCACAGGAGATTATGTTTGTTTCATCCCGAGATTATGATTCCAACACGTCGGAGTTCAACTTTTCGTCGAAGTTGAGTTTTCGAACTCTTCGAGAATTTTGGTTGCGTGAGGTTAGAAGCATGCGCCTCCCGAACCTTTAAGTTTTTCCCCAAAATCCCCTTTCCTCCCCCCTCTATCCCTCAATGGGTATTTATAGGGGATTTTCGGAATGATTTTTTTTGGGGGGAAACAAATAAGAAATTGAGGACGAAAAATTTGAAATTCAAACACAAATTAATCATGACCATCCATGATCCACGTACGTACGAAATCAAGTCTGATCGAACAGCTTTGAGCAAAATCCGGATTAACCCGTTGGGTATGAGCTGTTGTTGTTGACTTGTTCGTTGCTTTACTATTGTTGTTGACTGAGGATGTTGTTGTCGCGTTGAAATTGTGGATGTTATTGTCGCGTTGGTTGCTGTTGCTGATATGGGTTGCTGTAGTTGTTGATAACGTTGTCGGCTGGGTTGTTGTTGTTCGATGATGTTACTGTGTTATTGATGAGTCGGGTTTGCCGTTGTCGTTGATGGGTAGGAGTTGTACGCTGCCTCTATTGAAACTATATATAAGTATGAGGTGCTTAGCACGGCTCTAATATAAAGAATTTTAAAATTACTTTAGTATTTTGAGGTGTAAACATGAAATCGAATTAAAATTATTTACTTGATAATTTTTTTTGACATCAATAAACAATTCACTTAATTCAAAATCAAAAATAAAAGCATTAAATAAAAAAAAATTGTATGATAAATTTGAAGTATAAATTAAATCCTAATATTTAAATGAAACGAATTTCAAATTATATATAATTTCTATTTAAAATTATTCCCCTCATTCCATTCAACTATTTTATTTTTTTTCAAAAGAATGACTATTTTATTTTTGCATATCTTTTATTTTTTTCAAATTTTGCATGACATATTTAACATTATAAAATATACGCTCAATCTTAACTTCTAATAAAGTAATTCAATCTGACACTTTTGATTTGGATTTTGAAAAAAAAAATATTTACACATTTTTTTATTCATCTATTAGATAGTTAAGTTAATCATATAAAATATTTTATCTCCTTAATTATACATATCAACCTTGAATTGAAATGTTATGGATTTTAAGACTTATTGAGGTAAATGCGTATCATTAAAGAAGATAACATGTTTTATGTGGTTAGTTTAACTACCTAATGGATGATGAGAACATACATAAAAAAAATTATTAAATTAAACTGAAAGTGTGTAACTGAAACACTTATTAGAAGGGTTTAATTATGTATTAATTTTAGAATTTAAAGGATACTCAATACCTTACACAATTTTTAGTTTAAAATTTTAAAATTAT
Source organism: Capsicum pubescens (assembly GCA_030864215.1). Classification (NCBI taxonomy): domain Eukaryota; kingdom Viridiplantae; phylum Streptophyta; class Magnoliopsida; order Solanales; family Solanaceae; genus Capsicum; species Capsicum pubescens. The sequence continues at coordinate 384,596,607 of CM061548.1, forward strand.
ACTTCTATATAAGGTATAATAGGATAAGACTGATAGTCCTCACAAAAAAATTTATGCAATAGAATTGGTACGTGTGTTTATTACTTTTCCTACACATTATTGTATTTATCCTTATTTATTATCTAATGATCATTTTCATTTAGATCACTATAATTGAATTATATATAATAATTTTTTACAAATATCTTATTGTTCCTTATTAGATTTTTTTTAAAAAAATCTTATATTAAAGTATAATTATTCTTTATTTCTCTATTTTAGCAATTATGAAATATTTGTTATTTTTTCTATAGTATATTTTATAACAAAAGATTATATTTTATAAAACATATAATATCAACCTCAAATTGAAATGTTATGAATTTTAAGACTTATTGAGGCAAATGCATATAATTAAAGAAGATGACATTTATGTGGTTAGCTTAACAACCTAATGGATGATGAGAACACATACAAAAAATTTATTAAATTAAACTGAAAGTGTGTAACTGAAACACTTATTAGAAGGGGTTAATTGTGTATTAATCTTAAAATTTAAAGGATATTTAATGTCTTACACAATTTTTAATTTAAGATCATAAAATCTCATTTTACATTCCATGCTTTATCTAGTTAAAATGTTCAATCGAAATTGAGAAAATATTTATTTCCTAGTGGATACTTTTAGGGGTCATTTGGTAGGGGGTGTAAGGTGGGATATCTTATGAATTTATGATAAATTTATATTATTGACCAAACATGATATAAAGCTAATATCAAATTTAGTCTTATCGACTATCTCATCTTTTCTTCCGCGTTTACTTCTCCTTTACAGTCTCTATTTTACTCTGGCCGAGTATTCATAAAGAGCAAATTTAGTAGCTTGAAATAATGAAATTTTTCATGAATATTCGCGAAATTTTTCATCACAGATTCAAACATGCAACTAAAATTATTTTCTTGATAATTCTTTTGACATCAATAAATATGTAACACCCCAAATTATAATTAGTGAGTAATTATAATTGAAAAAAATATTTTATAAGAGATATGGGCTAAAGCCCATATTAATAAGAAAAAGGAAAAGAATTTAGAAGAGTTAGGGCAGTGGCCCATATCCAATTCAAATTGAATTGGGAAAAATAATATATTATATATTGACAAAAAAGGCTTTTGCCATCAAAGGATTAAGAAAGCAAAGGTTAGGAGCAACTACGGCAGTAACTAATCTGCCAATCATGCTGGAGAGGGAAAAAAAATCAATTGTTCCTTCAGTTAAAAGAAAAGAAAGGTTTAAGGTTGATTAGAAAATTCTTTCGGGTTTAAGCTAAATTCGTTCTTATATCTTTATCGTAATTTTTAGCTTTGATAATTTATTTTGGGTAGTAAAATTTAATTATCAAAGATGGGTTTAAGCATTTTAAGGTGTGATTTTGAACATGAAATTTGAGAAAATGAAGGTTACCATAGAAACCTAAGGGTTGAGTAGTCTAATTTTATCATGGAATTACCCTAAACAAGAGAATTAACTTGAGCTTTGATATGATATGATTTTAGATTCGATCGAAAGGAGTCCTATCAATTGTTCGAGGTGACAAGTTGGTATTCCGAAAATTGTACTGTGAGTAGTAATCTTATCATAATCTGTTTTTGTTAACTTGCATATTTTATTCTTGATTTTGATGAAATAATGAGTTACGAAATGCTTTGGAATTGCATGTGGGGCAAGTCTTTTACTTGATATGATATTGAAATGGTTATTTGATATATGATATTATTACGATGAATATTCTTTACTTACCTGAGATTAAGTATATTTGATATATGTTTTATTCAAGTTCACATGTATTATTATTGATATGAATTTTAAAGTTATGTTCTATTCTGAAAGATGTTTTCATACGAATATCCTATTGTTTCCGAAGAATTTATGAAAGGGAGTAGACCTTGATTGAATCCCATAGTTAACGGCGAGATCGTTAGACCTGGTACACCTTGTATTTACTGTTAGTAGGAAGGTAGAACTAGAATACTGTTACTGATATGATATGGGACTCCTTTATGAGGGATCCATTGTTATGGGTTATTCTTAACAAAGAAGAATGTCATACTGATTACATGATTCATTCTTGGAAACCTCCCAAATATGTAATATTTGATATGATACGATGCTTTATGAGTTTATTACTGAACCATTGGTTCACTTCTCTTACATGAAACAATGATACTGTTTATTGTTACTATTTTCTGAAAGAGAATTTATTTCATAATATTTTCTGACGTGTCCCCATTAAAACGGTTATGGTTAAGTGTTATTACTCACTGAGCTAGTGTCTCACTCCTCGCTATTATTTTTCAGAGAACGCAGGTGATGGTGAGGATCTCATTGGCTAGAGGATTCGGGTAGCATATTCCTGGTGAGCCCCGCACTTGTTCACGTGGGCTATAGTTTATTTATTCGTTATGTTTCTTTTTCTTGAAAACTCTTAGTTTTCTCCATAGTCATGTCTTTAAAGTTTTGAGTATTCTTTCATTATTTTGAATTTGTGGAGTAATTGACTTCCTTTTATTTTTGGAGATGGATTTCGTATTGATATTGGTGGTATTGGTGCCTTGTTGATAGTTTGTGATGGATTGTGTTGGTGTGATTGATGTGTTGGTTGTGGTTCTTTTGAATTGAGACAGGAAATTTTCTTGATAAGCCCAAAAACAAAGGAAACTCTGCCCGATTTTCTGTAGAATTCTGATGAGGCTTGCTTTGGAGTCCTAAACTCCTTAGCGCCGGTCATGATCCTATTTTGGGTCGTGACAAAGTTGGTATCAGAGACAGATTAGGTTAATTCGACGACTATGGAGCACACGATAGTAGTAGAATCTCAATTATGGTTATGTTGCCGGCCATTTCTATAATTGTGATTCTGCGAGAGCGTGATAAAATATGTCTTGATCTTCTTTCTTATTATTTTGTACGTGTGTGACGTTTAGGATCAATTAGGTGAATCTAACTATCTTATTTTGCCAATCAGATAGTTCGTAGAGCAGCTACTGGTAGGGAAAGAGGTAGAGCCCATCGAAGGGGCCGAGGTAGGGGTAGTCGTGATACCGCAGGGAATAGCACTGCCACTCCAAGAAGTTCAAGAGAGCCTACTCCTGAAAGGGATGATAGTCCACCTCCACCATCTCATGAGAGTAGTACTGCTAAGGTACTTACTTCCATGCAAAGAGCCATAGAGGTCTTGGCCGACCGACTGGATAGATAGGAGAGGGGTGGTCAACGCAATTCTGCACAGTTCCAGGCACCTGTTCAGACTTACAACTTTGGAAACAAGGAGGTTTCTTTGCAGGAATTTCTAAAGTGGAAGTCACCAAAATTCACAGGTTCAGACAGTTCAGGTGATCCTCAGAGCTTTTTGGATGGTACATTAAAGGTGTTATGTGCGTTAGGGTGTTCTAGTGAGAGGGCTGTGGATCTTGCATCGTACAAGTTGGAGGACACAGATAACACTTGGTATGAAACTTTATTGCTAGGAAGGCCTACAGGAGTAGCACCTCTGACATGGGATGAGTTCACTAAGTTCTTCATGGATACCTTTCTTCCTGAAAGTCAGAAACAAAAATATGTGGCTCAGTTTGAGAGATTGGTTCAGACTCCATATATGGATGTGTCGACATATAATACTATGTTTTGCAAGCTGGCTAGATATGCTCCATACTTGATGTCCACGAAATCACCTCGAGTCCAAAGGTTTGTAAATGGGCTGGTTGCTCATCTTTATAATGTAGTGGCCCCACAGATGAAAGTCTTGACCTATTATGACATAGTAGATCTTGCTAGAATGATTGAGGAGAAGGGTCGTGCAGAGCGGGAAGCTTATGAGGTTCGTAAGAAGGCTAAAATGAGTGGATCTTTCAGTGGTGACTTAAGTGAAAATCAGAGAGCGAAAAATAAGGAAAAGCATCAGAGCCATCAGACAGGGACAGATTTAGTTTCACAGTCTGCGTATAATCCACCTTCTAGACAGGGTACCCAGGGGTCTTCAGCATCTTAGGGATATTGTAGTTCGGGCCAGATGTATGCCACTACTCTATCCTGCCAGACTTGTGGCAAATCGCATATGGGTCAGTGTCGTGTTTTGACTAGAGAGTATTTTCGATGTGGACAGTTAGGTCATTGCATCAGGGATTGCCTTCAGTTTCAGAGAAATACTAGTCAGGGTTATGGTCAAGTAGCTGCACCGAGTCAGGCTACTCATAATCCTATAGGTATGGGAAATAGAGGTCGAGGTAATGGAGAATGGGTTTTTGGAAACCAGGCACAAGAAAATGCTGGTAGAGGCCAACCGAGAATCTTTGCACTTACTAGACAGGATGTTCAGGCCTCAAATGCAGTGGGTACAGGTATTCTTTCCGGTTGTTCTTTTGATGCATATGTTTTGATTGATCCGGGTTCTACCCACTCTTATTATCCTCATATTTTGTTGTGAGATTTGATAAATAGCCGGAGATGTTAGATTGTCCTTTTCTTATTGCCACTCCCATGGGAGATTCCTTATTAGTTAAATATATGTACCGTGATTGTGAGATTCTAGTGAGAGGTAGGGATACCCCTGCTGACTTGATTGTACTTGATATGATTGACTTTGATGTATTGATAGGCATGGATTGGTTATATCCTTGCTATGCTACCGTAGATTGTCATACAAAGATAGTTAGATTTGAGATACCCAACAAATCTAGTTTTGTATTGGAAGGGGGTCAAGTTCCAGAGGTTAGCAAAATTATATCTTTTATGAAGACCCAATGACTATTGAAGAAAGGTTGCCTGGATTTCTTGGCTATGATGAGTGATGTTGGAGAGGGGGTCCTTAGTTTGGAGGAGCTACCTGTGGTGAAGAGATTTTTTGATGTATTTCCTGAGGAGTTGCCAGGATTACCTCTAGTACGAGAGATAGACTTCGGTATTGAATTGGCACCTGACACTATTCCAATATCTATACCCCATATCGTATGGCACCAGTAGAATTGAAGGAGCTCAAACAACTGTTGCAAGACTTGCTAGATAAGAGTTTCATCAGACCGAGTATATCGCCATGGGGTGCACCAGTTTTGTTTGTAAAGAAGAAAGATGGATCTTTAAGGATGTGTACTGACTACAGGCAGCTAAACAGGGTAACAATACGTAACAAGTATCCGTTGCCTCGTATAGAGGACCTATTTGATCAGTTACAAGGGGTTGTCCATTTTTCAAAGATTGATCTTTGGTCTGATTATCATCAGCTTAGAATCAAGGAGGAAGATATATCCAAGACAGCATTCAGAACTCGATATGGGCATTATGAGTTCCTTGTGATGCCTTTCGGGTTAATCAATGCTCCTGCTGTATTCATAGACTTAATGAATAGGATGTTCAGGCCGTATTTGGACAAATTTGTGATATTATTTATTAATGATATTCTAATATATTCTCGTAGCCAGGAAGAACATGAGAATCATCTGGTGACTGTATTGCAGACATTGCGGGAACATAAGCTTTATGCTAAGTTCTCAAAATGCGAATTTTAGCTCGACTCAATATCCTTTTTGGGGCATGTTGTCTCCAAAGAAGGTATCACGGTGGATTCTAAAAAAACAGAAGCAGTGCAAAAAATGACCTAGGCCTACTTCACCCACAGAGATTTGCAGCTTTATAGGTTTGGCTAATTACTATAGGCGTTTTGTGCAGGATTTCTCTAAAATTGAAGCTCCATTGACTAGGTTAACACAGAAAGATGTGAAGTTCCAGTGGACAGAAGAATATGAGCAGATCTTCCAGAAACTCAAAACACATTTGACCACTGCACCAGTATTAGCCTTACCATCAGGCTCTAGAGGATTCAAGGTATTTTGTGATGCTTCGAGGGTTGGATTATGATGTGTTCTCATTCAACATGATAATGTTATTGCTTATGCTTCGAGGCAGTTGAAGAAGCACGAGATGAACTATCCTACACATGATTTGGAGATGGTCGTTGTGGTTTTTGCACTTAAGATTTGGAGGCATTACTTATACGGCAAAACTTATAAGATTTATACCGATCATAAAAGTTTGAAGTACATTTTTCAGCAGCGATATCTAAATCTTTGGCAGCGTCGGTGGATGGAATTACTCAAAGATTATGATTGTGCCATCTTGTATCATCCAGGAAAAGCTAATGTAGTGGCTGATGCTTTGAGCAGGAAATATATGGGTAGTTTGGCACATATAGCTCCTGGAAAGAGGCAGTTGGAGAAAGATGTGCAGAAACTTGAAGGCAAAGGTGTCAGTTTTGGTGTTAGAAGGTCAGGGGTATTGTTGGCTTGTGTTCAAGCTAAATCTTCTTTGCTAAAGCGCATAAAGACCATTCAATTTGAGGATATGCAGTTGTGTAAATATCGAGATGAGGTCCTAGCTGGTCAAAGTAAGACGATGAGTGTTGATTGTGATGATATTCTTCGAGTGGGTAATCGATTATGTGTACTAGCTATAGATGGGTTAAGATGAGTTATTCTTAAGGAAGTTTACAACTCCAGATATACCATTCACCCTGGTTCTACTAAGATGTATCATGATCTGAAGCAGTTGTACTGGAGGAAAGGTATGAAGAAAGATGTTGCAAACTTTGTTTCTAGTTTCTTGACTTGTCAACGGGTTAAAACGGAGTATCAACGACTAGCCGGATTATTGCAAGAGAAAAGGATTCCAGATTAGAAATTGGAAAGAGTTACCATGGATTTTATAATCGGGCTTCCGCGACCCATTAAAGGCCATGACTCTGTATGGGTAATTGTAGATCGGCTTACTAAGTCTGCTCACTTCCTGCCAGTAAAAACTTCATATAGTGGAGTGAAATATGCTCAGTTATTTATGAATGAAATTTTCCGACTTCATGGAGTTCCACTATCCAACATTTCTGACAGAGGATCACAGTTCACTTCACGCTTTTGGAGATCTTTCCAAGAATCATTTGGTACCCGAGTAGATCTTAGTACTGCATTTCATCCGTAGACGGACGGACAGTCTGAGCGTACTATACAAATTTTAGAGGATATGTTGAGAGACTGCATTCTTGACTTTGGAGGTAGTTGGGATACTGGAGGTAGTTGGGATACTTACTTACCCTTAGCAGAATTCGCTTATAATAATAGTTTTCAGTCAAGCATTCAGATGGCTCCATATGAAGCCTTGTATGGTAGACGATGTCGTTCTCCTATCGGGTGGTTTAAAGTTGGAGAGGCTAAGGTTTTAGGACCAGACTTGGTATAGGATGCTATGGACAAGGTTCAATTGATTAGACAGAGGTTGCTCACAGCTCAAAGCATACAAAAGTCGTATGCTGACATGAGAAGAAGAGATTTGGTGTTCAAAGTTGGGGATAAGGTTTTTATATGAGTCTCTCCTATGAAAAGTGTGACGCGATTTAGAAAAAGAGGTAAATTAAGCCCAAGGTATGTAGGACCTTATGAGATACTTGAGTGTATAGAAGGAGTGGCGTATCGAGTGGAACTCCCTTCCGAGATATCTTTCGTCCATCCAGTGATTCATGTCTCTATGCTAAGGAAGTGAATATCAGATTCTTTGTGCGTACTCGAAGCACCAACCTTGCAACTTGATGAGAACTTAACCTATGAGGAGGAACCTGTGGCTATCATTCATCGACAAGTAAGAAGGTTACGGTCGAAAGAGTTGGTGTCCGTGAAAGTCTTATGGAAGAATCATACCATCGAAGAAGCTACGTAGGAGTCAGAAAAAGATATGAGACTCAAGTACCCTCAATTGTTTCAGTCTTCAGGTATGCACTTACTCGAAATTCGGGGACCGAATTTCTTAAGGTGGGGAGAATGTAATACCCCAAATTATAATTAATGAGTAATTATAATTGAAAAAATATGTTATAAGAGCTATGGGCTAAAGCCCAAATTAATAAGAAAAAGAATTTAGAAGAGTTAAGGTCGTGGCCCATATCCAATTCAAATTGAATTGGGGAAAACAATATATTATATATTGACAAAAAGGGCTTTTGCCATCAAAGGATTAAGAAGGCAAAGGTTAGGAGCAACTAAGGCAGTAACTAATCTGCCAAGCACGCTGAAGAGGAAAAAAAATCAATTGTTCCTCCAGTAAAAAGAAAAGAAAGGTTTAAGGTTGATTGGAAAATTCTTTCGGGTTTAAGGTAAATTCGTTCTTATATCTTTATCGTGATTTTTAGCTTTAATAATTTATTTTGGGTAGTAAAATTTAATTATCAAAGATGGGTTTAAGCATTTTAAGGTGTGATTTTGGACATGAAATTTGAGAAAATGAAGGTTACCATGGAAACCTAAGGGTTGAGTAGTCTAATTTTATCATGGAATTACCCTAAACAAGAGAATTAACTTGAGATTTGATATGATATGATTTTAGATTCGATCGAAGGGAGTCCTATCAATTGTTCGAGGTGACAAGTTGGTATTCCGAAAATTGTACTGTGAGTAGTAATCTTATCATAATCTGTTTTTGTTAACTTGCATATTTTATTCTTGATTTTGATGAAATAATGAGTTATGAAATGCTTTGGAATTGCATGTGGGGAAAGTCTTTTACTTGATATGATATTGAAATGGTTATTTGATATATGATATCATTACAATGAATATTCTTTACTTACCTAAGATTAATTATTTTTGATATATGTTTTATTCAAGTTCACATGTATTATTATTGATATGAATTTTAAAGTTATGTTCTATTATGAAAGATGTTTTCATACGAATATCCTATTGTTTTCGAAGAATTTATGAATGGGAGTAGACCTTGATTGAATCCCATAACTAACGGCGAGATCGTTAGACCTGGTACACCTTGTATTTACTGATGAATGTTATAGCCCTCGCTAGTGGGAAGGTAGAACTAGAATACTGTTACTGATATGATATGGGACTCCTTTATGAGGGATCCACTGTTATGGGTTATTCTTAACAAAGAAGAATGTCACACTGATTACATGATTCATTCTTGAAAACCTCCCAAATATGTAATATTTGATATGATACGATGCTTTATGAGTTTATTACTGAACCATTGGTTCACTTCTCTTACATGAAACAATGATATTCGTTATTGTTACTATTTTCTGAAAGAGAATTTATTTCATAATATTTTCTGACTTGTCCCCATTAAAACAGTTATGGTTAAGTGTTATTACTCACTGAGCTAGCGTCTCACTTCTCGCTATTATTTTTCAGAGAACGCAGGTGACGGTGAGGATCTCGTTGGCTAGAGGATTCGAGTAGCATATTCCTGGTGAGCCACGCATTTGTTCGCGTGAGCTATAGTTTATTTATTCGTTATGTTTTTTTTTCTTAAAAACTCTTAGTTTGCTCCATAGTCATGTCTTTAGAGTTTTGAGTATTCTTTCATTATTTTGAATTTGTGGAGCAATTGACTTCCTTTTATCTTTGGAGATGGATTTCGTATTGATATTGGTGGTGTTGGTGCCTTGTTGATGGTTTGTGATGGATTGTGTTGGTGTGATTGATGTGTTGGTTGTGGGGTTTTTGAATTGAGACAGGAAATTTTCTTGATAAGCCCAAAAACAAAGAAATCTCTGCCCGATTTTCTGTAGAATTCTGACGAGACTTGCTTTGGAGTCCTAAACTCCTTAGCGTCGGTCATCATCCTATTTTGGGTCGTGACAAAACACTACTCTTGATTCAAAATCACAATAAAAAGTTTTAGACCAAAAAACTTGTATGATAGATTTGATGTATAAACTACGTTTTGCTATGAACATAAAGCTAATGGAAACTCAAATTTGTCATTATAGTATATATCAATAAAAAAAATTATAAAAAGAAATTTTGTCCTTTTTCTTGTCTGAGACAAAAGAATGTATGACAATATAATGAATTATTTGGTAATTTGAGAAATTCAAGCAATCTACTCAAAGTGATAAAATTTTAATTTTGTTAATTAAATGTTAAATGATTACATTACCAGTGATGTAAATTGGATCCAAATTTTACTTTTTCTCTATCAAATTTTAATTAGGTTAAGTTTAAAAATAAATCAAATTTATATTAGTTTACATATATAAATTAGATTTTAATATTTAAATGAAATGAATTTTAAATTAAGCATAATTTATATTTAAAATTATTTTACTCATTCCGTTGAAGTATATTATTTTTCTTTTGAAAAAAATAATTATTTTTTTTTTGAATTTTTTTTTTCAAATTCTGCATGGCATGTTTAACACCATAAAATTTAAAATATAGGCTAAACCTTATCGGCCTTAAATTAAAATTTTATGAACTTTAAAACTCATTGAGGCGAATGTGTATAGTTAAAAAAGATGACATAATTTATGCGGTTACATTAACTACCAAATGGATGATGAGAACACACACAAAAATTATTAATTGTTCAATTGAAAAAAAAAAAGAGATAATACATCGAAACACCCCTAAATTTATAGCAAAAACTTACTTTAGACCCTAAACTTATATTGTAATTATTTACCCCCCTTAACAACTTTGAACTGAATTTATTTCACCCCTCTAAATCTTATCCAAAGCCAGGACTAAGTAGTGTTTGACACGTGCATTTTTTTATTCGTCCACATCATTTAATGAATCCATTTACTAAAACCCGACCCATCCCTTACTAAAACCCGACCCAACTCTAATAAAGCCGACCCAATCATTAAAACCCAACCCAACCCTAATAAATACCCCTAATTTCCTCACTCAACAATATTTCTCTCTCTTCAGCAGCCAAAAATTGCGAATTTAGGTTAATTTTCAACTCCATTTCACCCAAAAATTATATGATCTACAACTCGATTAGGGTTCTAACAGGTTAGTTTTAGGGCTTTTCGTAAATTGTTTAAGTTGTTTAAGTTGTTGTATTTGGATTTAGGGTTTTTCTATGCTGTAAAAAATAATTTTGTTGTAAAGATCTTTTTTAAAAAAAAAATTTCAGATTAACTATGGATTTTGCATATATTATATTGAGGTTTCATCATGGAGGAAGGTTACAGCAAAAGCCTCGTATAAAGTACCGTGGAGGTATTGCTACAGATTATTTTGGTGTCGATATTGACATATTTTCATACTATGAGTTTGTTGGGTATGTTAAAGAAATTGGTTATAATGTTGAGTCATGCATTGTCTATATGAGACCTCCTAAATGTAATTACCTGGTAAAAGTGACTTGTGATAGGGATATTTTGGGTATTGTACCTCAACTTAAAAATGGAGATATTGTTCATCTATATGTGTCACATTTAGTAGATGAACCCCACGTGGTCCCTAAAGCACCTGTCATTGAATATATTTCCCATGTGGGTGGAAAATCTTCTACTTCTTTTGACAAAGAGTCTAGTCAAGATTGTAGGATTAGTGAAAAATTAGGGTTTGAAGATGGCTTTGTAGAGGCTGCAACACCTCAAGAGCCTTTTGTGAGTGAAAATTAAGCAGTGGTGCTGCTGCTACTAGTGTTGGGGAGTGTAATGTATTTGGTGTTGTTGGTTCTAATGGTGAGGAGTTAGGTGGTGTAGAGGAAAATTTGGGTAGTGGTGTTGCTGGAACTATTATGTAAAACTTGAGTAGTGCTCCCTCTGCTAGTACTGTTGAAAAGAGTAGTGGTAGTGGTATTGTTGCTACTGTTGAGCAGAACTTCAATAGTGATGGTGGTGGGGTTGCTGCTAGTGGAGAGCATATCTTGGGTAGTGATTGTTGTACTGCTCTTCATAGTGAGCAAAACTTAGGTGGGACTAGTTTTGTTACTGCATCAGATGTCCCAATAATTTCATCTGATTGGGAAACTGAATCTGACGCTATTGCAAATTCAGATTATGAAGACTTTTTTTATGAAAGTAAAGATGAATATAGTAGTGATGTTCATGATGAGGTTAGAGTTTTAAGGGAAGAAAAGAGAGCTGCTAAAAAGAAAAGATCTGAAGAAATAAAAGAAATAAAAGAAAAAAAAAGAGCTTAGAACTGAAGGGGTTAGTTTAGGTAAAAAAGGAGTTGACTTAGGATATGATGAGTTCTTATCCAACAAAAAAGCTACTTTAGAGGGAAAAATAGCTGGAGATGAGCCATATTTTGATTCTGATGTAGATGTTAGCTTTGAAATAAATAGTGATGATGGCAATAATGGAGAAGATGAAGTAGAACAATCTGAAAAAAGAGAAGGAAGAGCAAGAAGAACAAAAAGAAATCATAAGAGAATTGTCTTTGATCTTACTTGTAAAAAAAATAGTTTGGGAGCTTGGTCTTTGTTTTGAAAATATTCAGCAATTTAAAAAAGCTATTACTATATATGTTGTGCAAGAACATGTAGAATCAGACAAGTATGTGAATGAACCAAAAAGGGTGAGAGTAAAATATATTGATGGTTGTCCATGGTTGTTGTTTGGAAGCCACGATTCTAGAACTGAAGATTTTCAGGTGAAGAAGTATAATCCATCCCACTTATGTAATGTCACAACCAAAAACAAACTTGTGAATTCAAAGTACTTAGCAGAGAGATACAGGGACAGGATTATATCTGAGCTTAGTATTAGAGTTTTTCAGTTTCAAAACTTGGTGAAAAAAGAATTGGAGGTATATATTGGGAGGACAGTGGAAATAAAAGCTAGGAATATTGTGTTGCAGCAGATCATGGGTAACCAAGTAGAGGAGTTTAAAAGGATTTTGGATTATAAAGATGAGCTTTTAAAGACCAATCCAGGTAGCACATGTGTGGTGAGGCTTAGTGAAGAAACCTTTGAAGATGGAAAAAACAATTTGTATCATTTTATATATGCTTTGATGCTTTGAAGAAAGCATTCAAAGCTAGTGCTAGGAGATGTATTGAATTTGATGGTTGCTTTTTAAAAGGTATTTGTAAAGGTCAACTACCTGTGGCTGTTTGTAAAGATGGGAATAAGCATATGCTACCACTAGCCTGGGCAGTGGTTGAAGTTGAAAACACATTCAATTGGAGATGGTTTATAACACTTGTGAAGAATGATCTTGAGCTGAGAGATGGATCTGAAGTGACTACTATCACTGATATGCAGAAGGTAAAGCATTTATTGTTAATTGTCTTTATTTTTTTCTTTTAACTATATTTTCTTTTTTTAACTATAATCTCTAACAGTTATTATTTCTTGAAGGGTCTTGACAATGCAATTACAAAATTGCTGTCAAATACAGAACAAAGAATGTGTGCAAGACATATTCTAGCCAACTGGTCCAAAGTTTGGAAGGGTATTGAAAGGAGAAATTATTTTTGGAAATGTGCCAAATCCACATATGAGCAATAATTGAGAAGAAATTTGGATCATATGGAGCTGTTAAGTGATAAAATTTGTGAAGATCTTTTGTGGTACAACATAGAAAGATGGTCCAAAGTGTACTTCAAGTATCATAGTTGTTATGACAGTGTTGACAACAACATGGCTGAAAATATTAATTCATGGATATTGGGGCCCAGACACACGAATATCATCACAATGCTTGAAGAAATAAGGGTCAAGGTGAAGAGAAGAATAGGACAATTGAGAGAGTTTGTTGATACTTGGTTAACTGATATTTCTTTAATGGCACTAAAAGTATTGCAAGAAAACACAACAAAATCAATTAAGTGTACCCTTGAGTGGAATGGTGAGTTTGATTTTGATGTTAAGGATAGTTGTGGCAATACTTTCATAGTGAATTTAAGATATAGAAGTTTTACTTGTAGGTCTTGGATGTTGAAAGATATACCTTGTTGTCATGCCATAACTGCATTACATTGTAGGAGATTAGAGCCAATTCATTATGTTACACATTGGTATACCAAGGAAACCTACCTCAAGACTTATAGTTACTACATCTAGCCTATTACTAATATGCAAATGTGGTCAAAATCAACCAACCCTTCTGTTTTACCTCCAATAATAAAAAAAACTGCCAGGCAGACCTGGCAACTATAGAAGAAAGGAGCAAAGTGAAAACAAGACTGGAAAGTTGTCTAAACATGGTGTTGAGATGAGCTGCAGCATATATCATGACAAGGGTCATAATAAGAAGGGTTGTCCTTTGGCTACAAGTTCAACAAAATCCAGTGTAGGTTCCTCTGCTGCAGTAGGCACAAAAAGTGAAAGGGGAAGACCAAAGGGGTCTACAAAGGTAACAATTGACTTGTCATTTACTACTACTTCATTTCTCTGTTATTTTCTTACATTTTTTGTTATATGTTGTAGGTTGCTGCTGGTGGTGGTGGTAGAGGAAGGGGAGCTACTACTGATGATGCTGGTAGAGGAAGGGGAATTGATGTTGTTGCTGCTGGTAGAGGGAAGGGAGTTGATGTTGTTGCTGCTGGTAGAAGAATGGAAGCTGTTGCTGCTGGTAGAGGGAAAAGAGTTGATGTTGTTGCTGCTGGTAGAGGAAGGGCGGCTGCTGCTGCTAGTAGAGGAAAGAGAGTTGTTGCTGCTGGTAGAGAAAGGGGAGTTGCTGCTACTGCTACTATAGATGGTGTTGGTAGAGGAAGAGGACTTGTTGCTGATGTTACTGTAGGTATTATTGGTAGAGGAAGAGGAGTTACACCTGCTGCTGGTGTTGGAAGAGGTAAAGGAACACCTTTTAAAAGACCTAGGATGGTTGGAATGGGGGTGCTTCAAAGAAAGTGGTTATAAAATTCTTAATTTAAGTTAAATTTGATGAAATTTCTCTAGTTTAAAGTCTATCTTTTAAAAGTCTTAAAATAAATTTATTCTACTTTATTTTTTCAGCCTGAAATGCCTATGAACTCCTCCATAGTGACTGGACATCTTGGACATCACAAACCCAAATTCGGTGTGAAATGGAAAGGAAAGAAAGCTATAACACAACAAGATCTTGAAGTAATGAGAGCACAGAAAAGGATAAGGACAAGGTCAAAAGCTGCTGAAGTGAATCATCTAAGCCAAAAAAGTTCATCAACCTTTCAGTAGAAACAGCCTGATTTTTGTTTTTGTGTATTGATGTTGTGTATTGAAATAATAGTGACTTCCACTTAGGCAATTTCTATTTTGATTAGTGACTTCAATTATGCAGTTGTGACTGCACTAATTTGATGTGTAATTGCATGATGTAAATGTGACTACACTTTTGGCTACATATTTTTGTTAGAAATATGAGCAGTTGTGACTGCATTATGTTGAAAAATGTCTGTCTGAAGCATTTATGCTCTCGTGTCTGCACAATTCTCATTCGACTATAAGCAGTTATGGTTAATGATAGTTTTTGCAGTCTTGCTTAACTAGTTGTGACTATAAGCAGTTGTGGTTAACTTCATTACAAAAGAAGTTGCATTATTACAAAAGAAACAAATGCTTATAATGCAATCAATTCAACTACCTTTCTTCATATATATCAAGACAACCAACAACTGAATACATTACAAAAGAAGCTGCACTACAAAATACAACAACCAAGTGCTCAACAGACAGTCACCAGCCAAAGTAAATTACAAAATAAGCTCAAAGAAGCAGCACCAATCACAAAATAAGCTAGATATCTTCTAACAACAACAACCACCTTAAGGTAACCTCATTGAACTTTTCTTTATATGTATCATCCCAAGCCAATAGATTATAGCTATTAGTAGTGGAGAACAACAAAACACAACAAATTTAGCTATTTTTCTCCATTTCTTCTCTCTTTCTTTGATCTTCTCAGCCTCTTCTTCCAACGTCTCCAATTTCATATCAATGCAATTATCATCTTTGGATTCTTTGGGCTTGTCTACTTCATGAGAAGCTTCCTCAACAAATTTATTCAACGCAACTTTTTCAACTTCATTAATCGATGCATGATTGTCAATATATTGAGAAGACTCAACTAAATTCTCAAGCTCACCTAATTTCTCTATTAGTTTAGGAATCACATTCTTGGATCTCGGATCAATATCTTCTCTATCCCTCCAACATCAAAATTCGCAAGATTTTGGACCCTTCAATGGTGAAAAATAAAGAATGAATTAGTCTTTAATCAAGTCTATCGAATAGTAAAAGCCAAAAAAACTGATATCTACCTCATAATAAGGACTTGCCGAAAATCTTCAATCGGGATTCCTCGAAGTCCAAGATATCTTCATATGCAACAAAAATCCATGATTACAACGAACTTCTTTGTACAAAGCATAATTTTTTTCTTCCATACAAAGTTTAGTCAAATTAATCGACCTCATTGCGCTCTAGAAAAATAGATTACGGTTCTTCAAGAGCACTTACATTTGAAATGGAAGAGAAACCAATCTCAAAATTATGCTTAACTTTTGGAAAGGAAGCAGATTTTGAGAAATTGAGGAAGAAGAGAAGTAAATTAGGATTTTTGAGGATGAAATTGGGTTGGGTGATTTGGGATTTATACCCGTTAAGAAAATTTAAAAGAATATTTTCGTTTAAAAAAATATAAAAGGCAAAGACAGGACTTCGACGCGCCCAGCAACACGCGATCTCACTTCGGCTTTTAAGGGGTGAAATAAATTCAGTTCAAAGTTGTTAAGGATGGCGAATAATTGTCATATAAGTTTAGAGTCTAAAGTAAGTTTTGGCTACAAATTTAGGGGTGTTTCGATGTATTATCTCAAAAAAAGACTCATAGTTTGAGAATCTAAATGAAATACCCCGATAGATTTAATGGGTTAATTATGTATTAAACTTAAAATTTAAAGGACATTTAATATCTTACACATGATATAAAATTGTCTAGAAACTAAAATTATAATTTCAAAATAATTTAATGTACGTATTAAATGATCCCTTAATTTACTTTAATTGAAAGTAGCAAAATAAAATAAAAAGAAAGCAAAATGAAATTGAATGTTAAATATGAGTATTTTAACAACTGGGGTAGCACGGGGAGGGCCCATATTTTCAGCATTGTGCAAGGATTTTGATGATGTGATGCGAGTGGTAGGTGGCACATCAGTAATTATATAAAAGATAGTTGAGTTTTTTTGCCATTTACCTGTTCTTAATGGATAATGTACATTCATTTCAAAATGAAACTTTCGTTTTTGGGCGAAATTGCCCTTGCTCATCCTTGCTACTAACTCTTCTATAATATATAATAAAAAATCACATTATATAATAAAAGATAATTTTTTATTTTTACAAAATCATATATTAGCTTACAACTTATTTAAGTTTCATAGTTAATATTAAAATATCATATACCCTAATGCTTATTTTATCATCAAGTCAAACACATTTTTTTAGATTAAATAACTAATGTTAATATTTTTTTTTAGTTTATTTAAAAATCATACAAGAGAATAGATTAAAATTATAATAATTAACTTTTTCTCATAAAATCATACTAAGCAATAATTAATATTAATTCATACATAAATTAATTTTAAATATAATTAAATTCGCTTTATGGGTGTTTAACAAACAAAAAAGCGCCTATTGGATTTTTAATGAATCACAACGTTAAAGAATTATCTCTATATCTTCTCTTATATAAGTCAGAAATAGGAGAACAAATTAATATAATAAACAAAAAATTATTTTTAAAGTGATTTATCTACCTAATAAGAAATTTACTACCTCAAATATGGAGAATCAAAAGAATTAACGAAAGTAAACATGATATATATATTGTAATAATTTAACACGAGGTATTTAATATACATTTTATATAAATTATTTAAAATAATTTTAACAGGTGATTAGTAAATAATTACATTTTCATAAATTATACTCCCTCCGTTTCAAAAAGAATGACCTACTTTCCTTTTTAATCCGTTTCAAAAAAGAATGACTCATTTCCTTTTTTGGCAATACTTTAATTTTAACTTTCTACATGGCATATTTAGGACCACAAGATTAAAGGATATTTTGATACATGATAGTTAAAAGGATGTGTGTGTTCAAGAAACATGCTCATATATGGCTAAAATTTTCCATCAATCCACAGCTAAATATTCTCTAACACCAGCTTCAGTTAAATCAATGAAAAATGCAGTCTGGTGGTTTATCATGAAGGATGTGCTCCAAGCTTCTTCAATACCAAATAAAAATATTGAAAAGAAGCTGGAAATGCTAATTAGCAATACATTAGAACAATTTCCAGCAAAAATGGTCAACCTCAATTGGGAAATGAAACAAACAACTTTTAGCTGCCCTATGAAACTTGAAATTTCTATAATAATTTTGAGAAATCCATTAAAAACTTATTGCTAAGTACCTTTCTTACAGATTAGAATCATACGTACTGAATGACACCAATTCGATTTTCAATATGTCCAAGCAACATTTTCTAACACACTTTCTTATTAGCTACATCAACTAATTTGGTAGCTTCATGGATGTCATTATTTTCAGTTAGAACAAACAAAATCAACAGACACTTCATCTATGGCCTACAATGAGTTGACTTCTTGACATTTGGAGGGCGTGATGGCAGAAGCATTACTAAGTAGCTTTCGGAAATAACCTATCTACCTCCATGAAGAAGGGTTAAATTTGTATACACTCTACCTTCTCCATAATCCACCTTTGAAATTATATCGAGTAACTTATTATTGTTGGGAGGATAAGCAAAGCTATAGGTTGTATAAAAAGGGCTCACAACAGTTCTTACAACATGGGAAATATTTCCAGAAGGAAATATACACCACCAAGCTATTTTAAAATGAGTAAATACATAATTACACCACTGATCTTGTCCGAAATTTTCAAAAAGACACCTAAACTTTAACTTCGACCTATTACCCCACAAATCTTCTTTATTTCGTTGCAAATACACCATTTTGACCCTCTACGTGTATACACGTGCCACAAGCGCGTGAAAAGGCAAAAATTGACTTTTTTGACCAATTAGAAGCTGTCACGTGTAAATAATTTAATATATAATTTATATTCTTTTTTTAAAATTAATATTTATTTATTTTTTAAAATTATTTCATAACCCTCCCCCCACTCACCCCACCCCCACTCATCCACCATTGTCTTCTTCCCCAACTTCTTCTTCATCACCATAACTCAACAACAACATCGATTACAACAACAACAACATCAATTAAAGCAACAACAACAACATCAATTACAACAACAACAACATCAATTAAAGCAACAACAACAACATCATCATCACCATAATTTTAAAAAGGAAATATGATGTACAATCTCCATTTTAATGGAGCTTACGAGAATGGGGGAGGGAGGTGTTGGATGGGGTGGGGGTGGGGTCATAAATAAAAATGGAGCTTAAAGCTCCATTAAAATGGAGATTGTATAGGAGCTTTAAGCTCCATTTTAATGGAGGAAACTGGACGCGGGGGGTGGGGGGGAGCTGTTGACCTGGACGCGGGGGGAGGGGGGAGCTGTTAGACGCGGGGTGGGTGATAAATCAAATAAAAAGGAAAAATTTTATAAAAAAAATAAATAAAATATGAAATTAAAAATATTTGACACGTGGCAGCACCTGATTGATGCGTGCATCCACTCTCTTTATTGTGACTGAGATTCAACGAAAAATGGTGTATGTGCAACGAAATAAAGAAAAATCGTGGGGTAATAGATCGAAGTTAAAGTTTAGGTGTCTTTTTGCAAAACTGGGACAAGATCAGTGGTACTCTTTTAAAATTGCCAAATCTTTTGAATCTTGTATAGATATCTAAAAGTTAATAACTGCCAAAAAATCAAGTGACTTAGTATTTAACATGCACTTCTCAGCTATCATATGCAAGCTCTATGGTCAAGCTTATTCAGAATGATGCATCTACACACCTTTCTTTTTTCTTCTGTAATATAGCAACACATTTTTGTTTCCTTCTTTCGCATTCTCTTTAATATTTATTTATTTTGGATATAACACTGTACATGAAGTAATTACAGCAAAAGAAAGCCAGCAGAATAAAAATAAACAGAAGCTTGAGAACTCACTAAAATATAAGCCATGCGAGAGATCAGAGAAAGAACGAATATCGAAATCGTTGCACCGATGAAGAAGCATGACCGAAGAGGGATAAATACAATCTAGTTAGTTTTGAGGTCTGATTGGAAAGAAGAAACCAAAAGCTCCAAAATGATAGCTATCATCCCGGCCGCATCTTCTTTCTACTTTTCGAACTCCTTTATCCTACTTGATGCACCTTGTTTCTCTGTTATTTAAAGCATAAATTTCAAAATTATTTCTTTCTTTTTGAAAAACAAAAACTTGAATAGCAAGAGTAACCTTAAGATTGGAAAACAAAAAGTGAATTGCAGATTTGTGCACCGGCAAGAAGGTAAAAAGCCACAGCTAATATCATCATACTTCACCATATAAATCATAGCAAAACACAACAGAAGGCAGTAAAGTACAAATTGAAAACTAACCAGGGTGAAACACAGAAGAGTGATAACAATGAAGAAATTAATCTACCCAAGTCACCAAGACATCAATTTTGTATGTAGATTGTGAATGACTGACGCAGGGCAATGGAAGAAATTGACAGAAACAGGGAATTTGGGAAAGTAAAATGGCAAAGGGAGAAAACACGTGGATCCAGCATTATTGATTGTTAGTGTTGGGCAGTGGAAGAAAACAGCCGTAAATAACTGCTAATTGAAAATGTCATATTTAGCAAAAGGTCCTCATAATATTTATCCAAAGCACTTCTCATATAGGACAAAATTATAGTTCATCAACTTTTCATTAATATATAGGAGTAAAAAATATATATAATATATAATTAATAAACTAGATAATTTTAGGGTCCGTGCAATTGATTAGTATAAATTTTACAGTAATTTTTTTATTAAATTATTTAAATTTTCCCTACTATTTTGACTATTTAAAAATTATCAGAATTTGTCTAAAAAATACAATACTTTAACAAATATTTTATTGGTCCCCTTAGATATTAGAAAAAATAAAATATTAAGGTAATTTAATCCGAAAATAGTGTCAAATATTGTTGGTATCAATTAAAGAAAAATTCATCGTTTAAGTTGCAAAATATTTGAATCTAATAGTTTTTTCGTTACTAACATTATTAGTATCAACTAATTTATTCAAGCGAGATATCTTAAGATGTCATAATTCTACTATCGGATAATACATAAATTATTAGATTTGATTTTTTTTTTAGAGATGGAAAAGGCGTATGACAAGGTCCCTAGGGAGGTTCTTTGGAGATGCTTGGAGGCGAGGGGGATTCCTGTGGCGTACATTAGAGCGATTAAGGATATGTATGAGGGGGCGAAGACTCGAGTAAGGACGGTGGGAGGAGATTCTAAGCACTTCCCGGTCTTGACAAGGTTGCATTAGGGATCAACTCTTAGTCCGTTCTTATTTGCCGTAGTGATGGATGTGTTAACGCGGAGTATACAAGGCCAGGTGCCTTGGTGTATGCTTTTTGCAGACGATGTAGTTTTGATTGATGAGTCGCGGCAAGGTGTTAATGATAAGCTGGAGGTTTGGAGACAAACTCTGGAGTCTAAAGGTTTCAGATTGAGTAGGACCAAGACGGATTATTTGGAGTGTAAGTTTAGTGACTCGAGGCAAGAGGAGGAGGTGGTGGTGAAGTTGGACTCTCAGACAGTTTGCAAGAGGCATAGTTTTAAGTATCTTGGGTCTACGATCCAGGAAAATAGAGAGATTGATGAGGATGTCTCGCACCGTCTTGGGGCAGGTTGGATGAAATGAAGGCTTGCTTCGGGGATTTTATGTGATAAGAAGGTGTCTCCCAAGCTTAAAGGCAAATTCTATAGAGTTGCAGTCCGGCCGGCTATGTTGTATGGAGCGGAGTGTTGACCAGTTAAGACTTTTCATATCCAAAAATTGAAGGTGGCGGAAATGAGGATGTTGCGTTAGATGTGTGGTCTTACAAGGGCTAACAGGGTTAGGAATGAGATTATTTGGGAGAAGGTGGAAGTGTTATCGGTGGAGGAAAAAATGCGGGAATTGAGGTTGAGATGGTTTGGTCATGTGATGAGGAGGGGCACAGATGCCCCAGTTCGTAGGTATGAGAGACTAGCGTTAGATGATTTTAAGCGGGGTAGAGGTAGACCGAAGAAATACTGGAGAGAAGTGATTAGACGTGACATTGAGCAGTTACATCTCACTGAGGACATGACCCTAGATAGGAAGGTTTGGAGGAAAAATACTAGGATAGAGGGATAAGGTGGGGGGATTAATCGTAGTCCATAGTTAGGAGGTTTTTGGTGTCTTTTGTTTGGTAAAATACATTATTTTTGTGGATGTTGTATCTATGTTAGTTTTATCATGTTTCATGCTTTGAATATTTTTATATATTGTCCTGTGTCTTGAGCCGGGGGTCTATCGAAAATAATCTCTCTACTTCTTTAGAGGTAGTGGTATGGACTGCGTACATTCTACCTTTCCCAGACCCCACTAGGTGGGAATATACTGGGTTTGTTGTTGTTGTTGTTGATTTTTTTTTTTAGAGAAAATGTCCTATTACCCACCTGAACTATACTCAAAACGGTTGGGACACACCTCAACTTTAAAGAGGACCTATTACCCCCTGAACTAATTAAAAGTGTAATTTTGACACCCTTAGTGCCTACATGGCACAGACGTGTGCCTACGTGGACACTTCAGTTTGTCTCTACCGTTTTGGGTATAGTTCAGAGAGGTAATAGGGTATTATCTCTTTTTTTTTATAGAACAATTTGGAACAACTATGTATTAATCTTTTAAAGATCAATAATGTTAATCTATGAGGTACAAAAAAAGATTAAAACTAGAAAGTGCATCTACTATCACATAAAATTCTATACATAATTGATCTTAATGAATAATAGAGATATTGTTATGATACAATATATATATTTTTTTAATGTAAAATGATATAAACAATGGCGGACCCAGAACTTTTTTCAAGTGGGTTCAAATAACTATATATATGTGCCCCCGCGCGTGTGGAGGGGAGGGGTTGAGGTGATGTTTAATTAAAAAGGAAATAAATAATTAGACATAAAAATATCATTTCCTAATAAAAGTATAGCAACTTTTTAACTACTTGTAAAATTGAATTTTTCACATATTTTTAGTTTTAATATTAAGAATTATTGTTATAAGTAACAATGAAAATGTAGCAATTTTGAAAAATCATAAATAAAATATAAAAATTAGTTAAAAAAAAAAAATGAATAAAAATGCACAAACCTATCCTTTGTGTATACTAAGAAAGATGAAAAAAATACACAACTTTGATTACAAAAAAAATTAACTAATATCATAAAAGTACAATTTAAAAGCTGTAAATATATAACCAAAAATACTATTAGCAATTTAAACAATTTCAAATAGTAATAATAAGCTTTAAAAGAAAAGGGCTACAGTGCATCATTAATGCATGGACCCACAAGCTAGAGACAGAAAGTAAAAGCTAAAAAAACATTAAAAAGAGTGTCTTCCCAAGATATTCGATCTTGGGGCCTTTAGGGAAGTATTGAACCAGCTTGACCAGCGAGCTATGCTTCACAATTCTGTCAAGTGGGTTCATTTTATACTGATACTCTATTTTATAGTGAATTCATACATCAATTTAATAAAAAGATTACATAGTCTTAAATCATAAGTGTGTTTCCTTGAGATCTAATGAATTTTAAAACCTCTTAGGAAAGTTCTTAAATATAAAATATTTATAGTTACAAATCAAATTTGTTTATTAGCCTAAATATTTTTAATTTATTGAAAAAAAATTAATTATGTTAATTGGCTATGCAATTTTTTAAAGTGCAATAAGGCATTCGATATTCCTTTTTATCATTTCTAAATACTAATGCTTAAATTCATTTACTCTAATAAAAGTTATATGCTCAAAACCTGATTAATAATTCAATAGTTCATAAAATGTATTCAAAAAGTTTATCATTAATTTTTGTCACAAATATAAAGTTTGTGAATACTCAATATCAAGTATAACATCTTCATGAAATATATTGATATTTTTCTAAAAGATAGCTTGGTTAAATAGAAATAGCTTGGTTAAATGAACTCTTTTTCTATTAGTACTTGAGATAGAAGAAAGTAATTTTAAGCATTAATTAATAACTTGAAAATAAAATAAGGAATCTCTTATAATTAACTAAATATGATTTGGTTAATTTAAAATTATAAAAATATTTTGTTATCAATGCACGTAAATTGGACTAAAGATAATCATTATTTCTATAAAAAAAGTTTGTGTCGGTTAATTTTAAAATAAAATCAAACTTATATTAATTCAACTATTTAAATTGATAGCAAATATTTAAAATGACCAAGTACAAATTCTGTTTTCTTATATGAAGATCTACAATTTAAAATTTTGCGAGTTCTCCTATTTACTTTAATTCAACTTACTCCAGTTTTTGATACTTTAATTATTTTGTGGTATTCATATTTTTAAATAAACTCTTTTTCATTATTATTTGATATTAAAAAAAGTAAATTTAAGCATTAAATAATAAGTTGAACAATAAAATAAGTGGTCTCTTATAATTAACTAAATTTGATTTGGTTAATTTAAAATTATGAAAATATTTTATTATCAATGCACATAAATTGGATTAAAGATAATCATTATTTCTATATTAAAAAACAAGTTTATGTTGGTTAATTTTAAAATTAAATCAAACTTTCATCGATTCAACTATTTAAATTAATAGCAAATATTTAAAATGACAAAGTAAAAATTATGTTTCCTTATATGAAGAGTTACAATTAAAAAAATTGTGAATTCTTCTGTCTACTTTAATAAAAGCGTAGATTTTTTTTTTAAAGTGGAGGGTCTTTCAAAAATCATTCTCTCAATTTAACAAAGTATAGATAAGGTCTACCGTCTACATACATTTTTTCATTTTCAAAACCCACTTGTGGAGCAATAGAATATGGTAGTATTGTTGTCAATTACTCAATTTATTTTTTTATATTTATTAAATAAAAAGTAAAAGTGAAAAAATGTTAATGAGTTTTTCTCAAATATAACAAATATTTAAATTAAATTAATTGTTTTCAATATACTATACAGTAATAAATAAGAAAAAATAACAAGTACATCAAATTGATTGGATCTCCACATTTTAAAAATTACTCCATTAAAAAAGAAATAAGTAGTACTCCCTCCGTTCTTTCAAAAATAATGAGCTACTTTGATTTGACATAAAGTTTGAGAAAATAAAAAAGACTTTCAATCTTTGTGGCCTTAAATTAAAGTTGTGTCAAATATATCAAAATATCTTTTAATCTTGTGATTCTAAAAATGACATGTGGAAAAATGACATGTGGAGATTTAAAATTAAAATATTATCAAAAAAAGAAAAGAAATCATTCTTTTTAAACAGACCGAAAAGGAAAGCAGTGTATAACTTTTACCAATCATGTGTCAGATGGGCCCCCTTTTTTAAATATACAGATGGTCTCTACTACGTTTTACATGTGGCCATCACCAATTACTTTTATTTGATAGCAACTTGTATGGGTTTTGGGGATGTTCAGTACGTTTGTTGCATTATGTACAACATACTTTAAGTTAAAATTTTTGTTAATGGACAAAAATGCCCTTGATCGTCCAAGGATTCTCCTTTCTATTTAATAAAAAAATAAAATAAATATATATAACTAGATAGGTATGCCCGTGCGTTGCACGGGCCCAGCGCATATAGTATAATAAAATGAAAATGTAACAGTAAGGGACTATTCCGTTTGATTGGATCAGTTGATGGAATTGATTCTGAATGTATGTTTTATACAATCATGAGAATAATATACTACTGGATGCTCACATTTACATTGTCGTAAGTCCAGGGAGAAGAAATAGTTGTATTTCCAGGAGCCGATAAAGGATCAGGCTTCATAGCAAATCCTCGTTCAGACAAAGCTTTGGGAGGTTGAAATCAGATGGTGTCAAGCTTAAACAAGCTACTGTATAGCAATTAGGAAATTGACCCCAAAGAGAGAGAAGGTACCAAAAGAAGAAAAGGTCCTCTAAGATTCCGCAATAGATGTATTTAGACAATCTTCATAGTTGGGGTACCTGATTTATTCCATGGTCCGGTATGCTGTCAACTATCTTTGTGGTATCGTGGCCTCCTCGTGACGTCCCAAGTATTGTACCACCACGTTTATGAATATCATTTACAAGCTTTGGAGTCGAATTGATAGTGTTTTTTGCGTATCTGTAGTCTCCCTATGAAGGAGAAAATATACTGTCAACAGCACAGACAAATGCTTATGAAACATAAAAAATTCGAACATCAGCCAACGCACTTCCATTCCAAGGACTTTATCTACACCATACATATAGTCGAGGCTATGTACAATTTCTGTGATCACTGTGTTCAGCCCAGGGCACAAACCACCACATGTTAAAATACAAGCAAGAACATCATTTGAACTGAAATACAACAACAAACCTAGTGTATTCTCACATAGTGAGGTCTGGGGAGGGTAAGATGTACGCAGTCCAAACCACTACTCCCGGGGAAGTAGCAAGGCTGTTTCCGATAGACCCCCGGCTCAAGACAAGAAATAGTAATCAAAGTCATACCAAAAAACCTGACAAAACATAGAGACGCCACATACAGGGAAAGAGTAAACAAAGACTAGTAAACAATCGTAATACTACAAGCAACAAGAAATCATAATAAGAATACCACACCCACCAAGTAACGCCCTACCCTACCTACCCAAAATGGCACTAGCCTTCCATCCTAATACGCGTCCTCCAGATCTTCCTATCTAGGGTCATATCCTCAGTAAGCCGTAACTGCTCCATGTCCCACCTAATCACCTCTCTCCAGTACTTCTTCGGCCTACCCCTGCCCCGTCTGAAACCATCCAAAGCAAGCCTCTCACACCTACGAACCGTGCCTCCGTGCCCCTCCTCATCACGTGTCCGAACCATCTCAAACGAACCTCCTGCATCTTATCCTCCACCGAAACCACTCCAACCTTTCTCGGATAGTCTCATTCCGAACTCTATCACCCCTAGTAAGCCCACATATCCAACGCAACATCTGCATTTCCGCCACCTTCAATTTCTGAATGTGAGAGTTCTTGACTGGCCAACACTCTACTCCATACAACATGGCCGGGCGGACTGTCACCCTGTAAAATTTGCCTTTAAGCTTGGGCGACACCTTCTTATCAAACAACACCCCCGAGGCGAGCTTCCACTTCATCCATCCCACCTCGATACGGTGAGAGACATCCCCGTCAATCTTACCATTCTCCTGAATCATGGACCCAAGATACTTGAAACTATCCCTATTACACACCACCTGAGACTCTAGCCTTACTACCACGTCATCCCCCTCCCTCGAGCCATCAAACTTACATTCCAAATACTCGGTCTTGCTCCTACTTAACCTGAACCCTTTAGACTCAAGGGTCTCTCTCCACAGTTCTAATTTATCATTCACACACCCCCGAGTCTCATCAATCAAAACCACATCATCTACAAAAAGCATACACCAGGGCACCTCGCCTTGAATACGCCGCGTCAACACATCCATCACCAAAGCAAACAAAAACGGGCTAAGAGTAGATCCCTGATGTAACCCTGTCAGGACAGGGAAATGTTCAGAATCACCACCCGCCGTCCTCACCTGGGTCTTAACTCCATCATACATGTCCTTGATTGCTCTGATATACGTCACCGGGGACCCACTCACCTCCAGGCATCTCCAAAGAACTTCCCTAGAGACTTTGTCGTATGCCTTCTCCAAGTCGATAAACATCATGTGCAGATCCTTCTTTCTTTCCCTATACTGTTCCACCAGTCTCCGAACCAGGTGAATTGCCTCCGTCGTCGAGCGCCCGGGCATAAATCCAAACTGGTTCTCCGAAATAGCGACTATCCTCCTCAACCTCAACTCGACCACTCTCTCCCAAATTTTCATAGTGTGACTCAATAACTTAATACCCCGATAATTGTTGCAACACTGAATGTCACCCTTATTCTTATACAGAGGGATCATAGTGCTCCACCTCCATGCGTCGGACATTTTCGCCGACTTGAAAATGTCGTTAAACAAATCAGTCAACCACCTTAAACCATTCTCTCCAGCAAACTTCCAAAAATCCACAGGGATCTCATCAGGCCCCGTCGCCCTACCCCTTCGCATCCTGCGAACAGCCTCTCTGATCTCCCCCACCTTAAAACGTCTACAATAACTGAAATCACGACGCTCCTCTAATTGCTCCAGCTCCCCTAACACCATAACTCTATCCTCTTCATCATTCAAGAGCCTATGAAAATACGACTGCCATCTTTTCTTAATGTGAACATCCTCCACCAACACTCTACCATTCTCCCCCTTAATGCACTTGACCTGATCGAGGTCACGACTCTTCCTCTCCCTAGCCTTAGCTAGCCTAAACAACCTCTTTTCCCCTCCTTTCTCCTCTAACCCCGCATACAAGCTCTCAAACGTCGCCGTCTTAGCAGCCGTAACTGCTAGCTTAGCCCCCCTCCTCGCTAACTTGTACTCCTCTCTATTTACCCGTTTCTCCTCTTCATCCTTACTCTCAACCAACTTAGCATACGCCCCCTTCTTAGTCTCCACTTTCTTCTTAACTTCTTCATTCCACCACCAATCCCCCCGATGGTGACCGGCCCTGCCTCTAGACACACCCAACACCTCAGTATCAGTCTCCTTGATGCACCTAGCCGCCCTATCCCATATACCATCTACGTCTACCCTACCCTCCCACACCCCCATGCCCGCCAACTTCTCCCCTATCTCCCGTGCATTCACCGACGTCAAGCTGCCCCACTTAATTCTCGGTCTACCCTCCGCACCCCTATTCTTCTTATCATCTGAACTGAAATAAACCTGAAAAATATTGAAGCTTTCTTCTGAGTCAATGATTTCATATAAATAGCTCTATTGGTAAATGACAACAGATTGCATATTGCCATCCTTGAAGAAAGTAGGCATACCTTCTGGCGTGGACCAGCACGCTGAAAATGTACTACTCGCTGACAGTCCTTATGAACAACAATCTACAAAGTGATCAAATAAATTCATAACAATTATCAAAATGAAAGAGGATGGATTGATGAACAAAGGAGCTCTCTCTGGCAATATTTTTTTCACTATAGTTAAAAGAAAATAGAAACTGAAAGTATTTGTAAGTAAAATTAAAGGCTTTCTTATTTAAACTTAGGATTTCCAGTAACGCCTTGATTTAAAGCTTATCCCCAAACCATATGGAAACTGATATCTTGATTTTCCCCTTCATTTTATTTAAGTTTACCTCTTCTAATTCGGGAGATAAATTTTCTCTGCATATTTTACATATAGGCTCAACGTAGTTTTCCTGTCAAAAAAATTTAAAAAGCAGTACCCAGAATGACCAAGCTCAGGAAACTCTCAAGAGTGCATATCTACCTCATGAAACTTATTTTGGTTGCGAGCTTCTGGGAGAAAAAGACATTAAAGTATATATGGATATCAAAATCAGCCTTTAAATTGTGTTCTTTATGCACTTGATTCCATCAACCACCATAGATCAATGTCATGACATTTATCCCAGAGGTAGGAAAATGAAGTGGACAAGAAAATGGCAGCCCCGTCTATGAAAGATAGTGTTCACGTAGGATGAAGGTGGTGTAATGTAGGCAAAGGTGCAGTCTTTTTCATCTCAGTATGGTTTTATTAGGGAGCTTGCAATAATAAATGAATCAAGTATAGCAAAAACAGTAACAAGGAAATGAAATAATTCTAGAATTCAACGTTTCCAGGACAACTCACAGCAGAAAGACATGCAAAACAGCCGTTTAACATAGGAAAAATGACATAATCACGGAATTCAAGACTCAAAGATGCAAATAAATTAAATGCACATAACATATGATTAGTTTAGAGTGTAAAAAAAGAGGAGAAATAGAAGTATAGGAAGATCGGGGATGTAATCAGTCAAGTGAGGAACATCTTCAAGTACGTAGCCATAATCTCCGGTCACCATCTTCATTTGGTATTTACTCTTTGTACCCATCTTGATTCCAACAAAACAATAACACTACTACTTCAATACCAACTCAAAAGGGTATCCAAAAAAGTTCAAAGATTTGTCATTTTTTATCAACCCACAAGAAAAAATTGTTTTTTTTTTCTTTTTTGGTTGTTGAAAGAATGAAATGAGAGGGAAAAATGGATAGTTAGTATGTAATAGGTGTGCGAGAAAGAAGGTATAAGCAGCAGAGAATGTGAATTGAGGATTCGTTAGAAATACGACTGTCCAAGTTATTTTTTATATGTCAAACTATGACAACAATAGTTCCGGTAGAAATGAAGAATACAGAGGTGAAAGATAATCACCATGTCTTAAAAGTGAGAACAAGAACATGAAATGCCATCTACAAGCTTGAGCTCACACTAAAAAGAAGGCATTTCATTACAGTCATTCATCCCTCTTAGACTTTCGACATATTAGCAGTTGCTTAGGGGAACAACAAATAGAACCTACCAGAACTATCAACACTTGGCAAAATACCAATAGCTTCTACATTTAGACAGACTGTAAAGGTTTACAATCTCATATCGCGATTAATTGAAATCGATTACATAAATCTTCTATACTCATTTACATGTCCACATCATTCCAATACTATATACGTGAATATGTATAGGCTAAACTATCGAGGACACATAGTCATACAGGATGAAGACGTGGCATCAGAATGATATTAAAGAATGAGCTGAATAGAGTCTCCGAAGGTAAGTTATCTTCAAAAAATAACCGATTCAAATGGAACCACTCTGTTGGACAATGTATTTTAAAGCCCAAGCGGGACATTTTATTGGCTAACATATTTTATTTGTTGCTTACTAATAGTTAAATATTTACTTGTAAAGGGGTTGGAATTATGACAATAGACAAGGTATTATATTAACATTTTCTTAGCTTACTCACTTAAGGCAGATTGAAGGAAAACATTCATACAGAAGCCTCAGAGTGCAAAACAATAAGGTGCTTTCATGCAAAGATATATTATCTAGAAAAAGTGTTTTGGATAACTGAACTATAACTTCATCTCATAATGACCACAATACTGAATTCGATATACTAACGTCAGAAAGTGTCTTCCTGTGCTCTGAATCTTGGACTACGACTTCCTTTTCAAGATCGGAGACAACCCTTAAAACACTCTAAATATAAGTGAGGTTAAGAACGCTTAAGATAATAAAGTTTCAATTGCACATTTACAACGTGATGTTAACTGCATAACCAGGTTGTAATCACATACAAGAGATCCAATGTTATGCAGTTTTAGATAGAGATTATTTAAGATCATTTTAGTAGTATTCTAAAAAGAAACCAAAAAACAACAATATCCAATGTAGATGCAACATCAATGAAACAAAGGATATTCCAAGGCAAACAATCAAACACCAAATTAAGAACTCACATAGATGATGAAAATCTTTACTTGTGAACCCCTTTGTTGAAAATCCTGACCCCGCCACTGGTAAAAGTCATAACAAAGTTTGCTCTTGGCACAAGTTAAATACAAAAAGGTATAATGTATATCTAGGATAATAGATTAAAAAAAATATCCACAAAAATATAAAAGAATTGTCAAAAAGGGAGGCTCCAAACTCGTTCATGGAAGATCCATGTTGTTAAAAAAAAAAAGATTGAATAAAAAAAGAGTGCATAAGAAAGTATCTTTCACGAGCTAACATGATTAACAAAAAGCAATATAACGAAATATCTCAAAAGTTACATACTTGAGTAAGGCATACAAAAACTTACATACTTGCCTCTGAGCCAAATCTTCCAGGTGCAAGGTCAAAAATTCTAGGAACATTCCACCGACTTCAAGCTTTGATTCTCCAGTCTCTGGTTCCGCATGCAAATCAAATTTGACAACTCCTGTGATCTTGGCAATGTTGTTTAAAATGGTTCCATATACATAGCGTTGCTTCTTAAATTTTTGCAGAAGTCACTTTTATTACGATGACACAAGGAGTGAAAATGAGATGATCAAATCACTAAAATTAAGGCGACCATTCTCTCAACACTGTGAACAAAAGAGGAAGCAAGAGAGACAGACAGCAGATAAAGGTGTTCCTACGCTGCATTTCAGCATCCATTAATCCACATCCTGGATATTTATACATGTAGTGCAGAAATTTCAGAATTGAAATGAAAAATCTTGTAACAGATGACCTTCCAGTGTAGTTCTCATTGACCCGTGGGAAATCAACAGCTGACTCTGACAGTTTCTTCTATGATGCTAGACCATTCTTCATATTGAACCTCATCTCATACCTGACAATTACGAGTAGAATCAAGATAATTGAAAGATCTGAAAGTCAAATAAGACCATCAGGTTAGAGTTTTCCTACAGCTCATTTGTGAAACCGTCACGCTGTTGTTCTTTTTCAGTTCCATTAATCACGTCTAGATCTGGATTCTGCAGGTGGAAAGTGATCAAGACCACATCATCTCCCTCTTCCCAAGCATTGGATGGTCAAGCAACGAAACAAGACTCAGTTTGGATCAGTTAGTAAGACTAAAGCATGTACATCTTGTGATTCGTTGAAGTTTATGTCTGGTGGTGTCCAATAAGAGGATAAACATTTTTGTATTTTTGCAGTCTGTAGTAGAAGTTGCTCAAAGTCAGGTAGTCATTATGTCTAACAAGACGATCTGAGAAGTGCAAACCATTTACATTGGGTCCTAAAGCGTATCCATCTCTTCGAAGTGAAAAATTATACACTGATATCTACCTCGTGGCTAGAAATTTGTTCTATTTTCCAATCAAGGGGCATGAACTTCCACATAACAGATATAAAAACGAAAACAAATTTCAAATTTCAAAATTTCATACCATTGTGGAATATGAAGCCGTTAGGCAGCTCGAACCACTTGATTAGGGATTCATTTTTTGCGTAGCGTTGAAGAACTCCAAAGCAAACCTTCTTTGTAGGGTCAAAGCTGTAAGTCAGCTGTTTGTTTTTCACCATTTCCTAAGAAATACATAGCCTATTAATCTCGCTTTTGTGATTAAATTCAGGAAAAAAAAAAACCACGAGGCAAGAAATTCAAAATCATTTAGTTCCATTTTAGCCATTATTTTACTTAACCCCTTTGCTTATAAGACAACACCACCATCTCCGAGAACTCAAATTTATAAACATGAATGATGCTACTTCACCAGAATAACTTCTATCGCTGTCATCAGGAGAGCGAACCCGAAACTCTACAAGTATAGATCAATAGAAAAGAAATTGCGAAGATGGCATACCTTTGGTCTGAAGTACAATGGAAGATCCATCATAATTGCATAATTTTCAGTAATAGTAAAGTCGTGCACCAGAACAGATGCTGGTATTGTTATTGGAACTGGATCTTGCATGATACCATCCTTGGAAATGATTCTATACGTAGTGTAAGGTGGTGTCTGTGAGTAGCCAAAAGTAAATATCTCCCCTGCATGCAAATAGTTTCAGGTCAAACTTTGTATTTACATAACAATATATAATTGAATAAATCATCACATATTTTACTCCCCAGCTTTATTTTAGATCCATATTTCATTGTACATCTGAACAAAAGGCACCTAGACACCTAAGTTCTTTCTCAAATAAAGACCACGTAACTTGAATCAAGTTAACATCAGTTCCAAATCCTTGTGATCTCCACTACTAAGTAGTTAAGCGTACTTTCATAAAATGGTAGTGGGTAGTAACAGGATATTTTAAAGGTTCTTATATCTCCATTCAAGTAATGACCTATATGGCATTCACGAAGCCAGGGTCCGAAATGGGAGGAAGAACCTAGTTCATTGGAGAACAACTCGGAGGATTTTGCAACTAAAGGAAAGGATACATGAAAGTGATGAGCTGATAGCCACAGATGATGGGTGTTCCTTTTTAAAAGTTTAGGTAACATTCTTTACGAACAAAGGACTGGAACCAATTAAGCAGTCATTTATTTCCATAATTGGTAGCAGATTCAGATGACTATTCTCTTATCAGTTATAGGGTCAACCTTCGGGTGAGCAGTGAAGGAATGTTGCAACCTTTTTCTCTCTGTGTTATTTTGGTCAGTGTGTACTGCATCTCCATCAACAGCAGCTCCTGTGACAAACAATATTACTTAAGAACCTTGGAACATGTTTGGGTATAAAATTCAAGAACAGATCAATGACCCCTATATAAGTTTGAAAAATTTACAATAAATTAGTATTTACAGGGTAGAGCCAACTATAAACTGAAGTTCAAATTAAAAAAAACTTGTCTTAAGTGAATATTAGGAAATAAAAAGAGAGAATATAACATGGAAATGCTCCAGTGAAAAGATACATGCGCAGACAACTAACCTCTTGGATTGAAAATGCGATCGAGACATTGATCTACGCTTAGATCTACCCTTTGAGCGAGACCTGTGTCTATGCCGACTCTCTCTATCTTTGTCATGATCTCTGTGCCTTTCAAGCAAAATCATATGAATATCAAACTCAAAAATGAAGCATGCTTCCACTACCAACTCAACAATAATTTGAAATTTCTTTTTTTTTTTTAACATTAATAATTTGAAATTTAAAGATCATTAAAAACGATCCTCAAGTCTGAATCAAACCCTTAACAGTAACATGAAGCCAAATTGAAATCACAAAGCAATATAAATGCTAAAATTTAAAAGTGCTATAGCTCTTACTGGTCATAATCTCGAGTTCGATGACGTTCATCATCATCTCTATCTCTGGTCCTCTCCCTTTTAATTGCAAACCTGCAGCTTGCCTTTCTATCTTGTACGCTGACTGTATGGCACTACGGATTCGTTTGGCCTGTATAAACCATTAAAGATTGAACACAAAATCCAGCCTGTTCAGATATTCTAGTCATGAAGTAAACACAACAATGCAGCCAGATATGCAAACCTGAGTTTTGTCCTTCCTCGTATCATCTCTCCTTCAGCTGCTACCGCATCATTCTGCAATGATCAGCTAAGAATAAGATTTACTTCAATTCTTGAACGGATTTGTCTACAAAGTAATATAGTTTTCTTAAACTAATCAAATAGGCAGTTATCACTAACTTTTCCAGCTTGACAAACACTTGCTCCCCAAGCATACCAGTTAAAATGGATCAATCCAAACCAAAAAAAAAATATAAGTTAACGAATCATAACATTAAACCAGGAAAAAAAAAATGTTGTACCTCCAACTTTACACTTGTATCCTTCAGAAGTTTAATTGATTTCTGTAATTCTTTGACTTTTGTCTCTGCTCTAGATAGCAAGACCTGCTTCCATAATTAAAAATTAGAAATTCATCATTGAATCACAGTAACAAAGGAAAATCAGCCATTAAATGAAATATAACAACCTTATAGAAGAAGACAGAGTGAGCAAAAAAAGATAATAAGAAGAAAGAAAGAGAAGCAAACCTTGCAAGAACAAGCAAAAACCAAAATGAATTTAACAACAGAAAAGGCTCAAAAATATCCCGAACTATCCGAAATAGCTCAAAAATGTCATTGTTAGATTTTTGGCTAAAAAGTACCCTTCATTAAATATTTAATTCAAAAATACCTCTTCCTTTAATGGAATTCGAAAAAGAATCAAAAATATCCCTGAACTATCTGAAATGGGTAAAAAATACCCCCAGTTAAATATTTGACTTAAAAATACCCCTCCCTTAACGAAATTAAATTATTTCGATTATTTCATTAATTTATATAAAATTCATCATTTAATTTATATTTCGGTAATTTCTTTAAGTGAAAATTTATATTTCGTTAATTTCTTTAAAGATTAAAAAGATGTAAAGTTGAAAAGACCTTTTTAGAATAAATGTATGTTTATTTTTCAAATTAAATTCAACCAATTTATATTATAATTCAAATATTTTTTTTCATTATCTTATTTTAAAATTAAAAAAATACTTTTATGTAAAAAAATTAAAGTATTAGGATTAAAATGTTAAAGTTAGGGTTTAATTCAATCGAAATAATTTAATTTCGTTAAGGGGAGGGGAGGAGTATTTTTGAGCCAAATATTTAACAGAGGGGTATTTAACGAAATTAAATTATTTTGATTATTTCGTTAATTTATATAAAGTTCATCATTTAATTTTTATTTCGTTAATTTCTTTAAGAGAAAATTTATATTTCATTAATTTCGTTAATTTCTTTAAAGATTAAAAAGATGTAAAGTGAAAATACCTTTTTAGAATAAATGTATGTTTATTTTTCAAATCAAATTCAACCAATTTATATTGTAATTTAAATATTTTTTTTCATTTTTTTTAAGATTAAAAAAATACTTTTATTTTAAAAAAAATTAAAGTATTAGGGTTAAAAAGTTAAAGTTAGGGTTTAATTCAATCGAAATAATTTAATTTCGTTAAGGGGGAGGCGGTATTTTTGAGCCAAATATTTAACAGAGGGGTATTTTTGACCCATTTCAGATAGTTCAGGGGTATTTTTGATCCTTTTTTTAATCCTGTTAGATCCAAATATTTAACGGAGGGGTATTTTTGAGCCAAAAATCTAACGAGGGACATTTTTGAGCTATTTCAGATAGTTCAGGGGTATTTTTGAGCCTTTTTTGATTTAACAATGAGATTCCGAGAATTAATAAGATCGAAGACAATAAAATGAAATGTTACCATAAATTGCAAAGAAGATATACCTAGCAATGGTCGAATGAAAAGATGAAGAGAAATCTGATGATTCTAGAGATGAAATTGTAGATATGAGCTGATGATTCTAGAGATGAAGAGAAATTGAAGATGGAAGAGCTGGTGATTCTAGAGATATGAGAAGTATATCAGCCAAATCTAATGATCGTTTTGTCCTCAATAATATGCTTATTTACCATTCTGCCCTTGATCGTCCCTTGCTTCACCTTTCTATTTAGTAAAATAATATATATAATTATAATTGTGATTAACATTGTGTTGCTATTGGATAAGGGAAAAAAGGGGATGTGAGGATTGGGCCAGACGGGTCGGTGCTGAGATTTTGTTGGGCTGGGATGGTGTTTGGTTGGAGTGGGTTGCTGAAAAATTAAGGCAATGGGCCTTTAAGTCCGGGTCAAGGCGGATTGGTCCTGGTTGGGTAGAATTAATAATGAGATTGGTTATTAGGAAGGGCAAAATTCAGAAATGACATACTTAAGGCCCTAATTATTAGTTTTATAGCAACAGTTTCATAATTACATTTTGTAGCAACTTGTATGTTG
Organism: Capsicum pubescens; assembly: GCA_030864215.1. Classification (NCBI taxonomy): domain Eukaryota; kingdom Viridiplantae; phylum Streptophyta; class Magnoliopsida; order Solanales; family Solanaceae; genus Capsicum; species Capsicum pubescens. The sequence goes on from CM061548.1 coordinate 384,633,747, forward strand.
TATTTTTAAAAAATGTTGCTATAAAAATACATATACAACTAATTTCACTTCCCTTAAATAACTGAAACTGGTTGAGATAAATATGGTATAATTATCAATTAATTAAATTTGTAGATTCTTTTTCCATTAAAACAACTTCAATCACGTGATTTCCGTTATAGCTTAACAACAGTAAACAAATTTCAAATTTCAATTTTCTCCATTAACGGGTTCGTTCAAAAAAAAATAGCAAAATCAAAATCTGTTGTTCGCTTTTCTGAGCAATTTCTTCTAATTCGACAGTATCTTCTTCGAAATCAACAACAGTTTTGAAACGAAACATTAATTTATTTGAATCAAATTCAATTGTAGATTCTTCAGTTCAATTTGTTCGAATTCAACTATCAGTTGCAAATTCAACCATTACTGTTGTTTAAGGTACGCAATCATTAATGTTTTCTGGTTCGATTTGTTGTTTCTACCATTACTGATGCTCCTATCTAGTTTTTTGTCGCCGTTAAATTTTTTATGAAAAATTTGTAAACGAAATTCGAGTTATAAGCAATGCAGGAGTAAATTCAACATACATAACAAAAACCTTCGGAATTCAACTATTTATTGCAAAATTTCAGTTCAGAAGTTGTTTCAGGTATTAAAATTTCAGTATTCGACTATTTATTTGAGGATCGTTTGTTGTTATTTTGATCGGTTTAACAATTGAACAAATTGTGAAGCTTTGTAGAATATTTTCACTTTATTGTATAATCGATATAAACATAATTTAAACAAATTTCGATTTGAATTTTATTAAATTATTTTCTGAAATCCTAGATCAATGAATGATCGAATTTAGCTGTTGAATATGATGAAATTCTATTGACACATATCAAAATACAAATTAGGTATGCTCCAGATGTATTTTTGTTATGTTTAATGTTACCACTGCATATGTATTTTTGATATGTTTAATGTTACCACTGCATATGTATTTTTGATATGTTTAATGTTAGCACTGCATATGTATTTTTGTTTTGCTTGTCGGAGTTTGAGAGTATAACTGTATATGTGAAAATATATTTTATACACGTTTTATTTCCGTTCGATTCAGTAGTTTCTGTATTTGGTTGAAATTTTTTGTTGTGTTTGTATTTTAATTTAAACAAATTTTGTTTAAATGTATATTTTGAATGGAGATGTTGGCTGTGTAACTTTGATTGCACTTAAAGCTGAAAAATGTGTGTTTTAACAAGTTACATTTTGACATATATGTATATTTGTTTAGTTTTTGGTTAAATCAAGTAGAAATGGGAAGCATACTAGTCCTTGTGAAGCACTCTGGTCGATGGACATACGAAAAAAACTTTGAAGAATATGTCACTGATGCTATACTGTTGAGCACATCAGCAACATTCGTTGAGCTACACAATGTTTTGGCATCTCACTTAAATGTGGATTTAACCAACAAAAATATTCTAGTGGAATATCAAATCACTGCTAATGCAGGGCAGATAGAAATACATAATGATATGGGTTTAAAGGTGTTTATTTAAAAAAAAAAAAAAACAGATACAAGACATGAATTGTCTTCCTTTATATGTAAGCATTTTGGAGAAAGTTGTAGGAAGCAACGTGGCAAGTTCATCTCTATGTGTTGATGAAAGAATAACCAACTGTGACAACTTGCGAACAGTGATAAATACAATAAATGAAAGAGCTTTGGTGGTTTCTGAAGATACACAAGCATTAGATGTATTTGAAATGGATATTGTTGAGGTGATTATCTCAGACCAACATCACAAGCATGTTGAGGAAGACCAGGTTTACTTGACAAATTTTTTTTTAAAGTCAGTCATGAAGGACTATTCAATTAGGGAGAAGTTTCAAACGCGAAGTAAAAGGTCAATTAAGAAAACGTACGTACATTCTATATCACTCTGTTCTTATTTAATATTAGTTTGGATATGTATTTTGAATGTATTAAATTATGTTGGATGCAGTTATACATTAATTTGCAAATCAAGAAACTGCGAGTTTTTAATGCGTGCATCAGGCATGGGAGAAACTGGAATGTTTAGAATAAGAGAATTCAGTCCTCAACATACTTGTCCGGTGAAGGACAAGATCTATCCAAAGGTGCATGCTACTAGTATGTTGATAGGTGGTATGGTTAAACAGAAATTCAAAAACCACAAACGAAAATACAGTGCGACGAAAATAAAAAATGACATGAAGGAAGATTTTGGTATGGATTTGACATACACTTTATGTTGGAGGGCCAAGGAAAGAGCATTAGAAGAGTTGAGGGGTAAGCCATCAGAATCTTACGGCGAACTGCCATCATACTTATATGTATTGAATACTACCTATCTGGAGTCACATATAAGAATGAAGAAGACAGATGAGAATGAGTTCTTGTATGTATTTATCGCTCTACATGCATTCATTAAGGGATTCGATCATTTTAGATCAGTCGTAGTTGTTGATGCTAGTTATCTGAGAGGAATGTATACTGGATATTTGTAACTGCATGTACTATGGATGGAGCAGGTTAGTATCATTTTATAATAATTACATTGTATAACTAGTTGTATTTTTTGTATTTATGCGTATCACTTGAAAATACATATATCTACTAGATATATACATATCTATATAAAATTACATATATTTTTAAAGTTTCATGAATGAAACATGTAAAAATGATTATGTTTGATAGTGATGTGAGTCTACATTTTATTATATGTAATTGATACCATTTCTTTGATTAAATATACAGTTTTATTTACTTGTATTTTTAAAAAATACATATGCAGTTCCTATATGTATTTATATTTGACTGCACAAAATTATTTTATATATACAGGTCATATATTCCCTTTGGCATATGGTGTGATTGATTCTGAAAATGATGCATCCTGGACGTGGTTCTTTGAGAATCTAAAGGAAGTATACGGGAAAAGACAAAATATGTGTGTTGTGTCTGATCGGAATTCGAGTATCATAAAGGTTGTTGGTGATGTGTACAAAGATGTTCCACATTATGCATGTATGTGGCATCTATGAAAAAATATGAAAAAACTTTACAGAAAGTCACACGATGCATTATCGGAGATCTTTTATACAATGGCCAAATCATATTCAAATAAAGAATTCCACATGTTAATGAAAAAAGTTGAGGCAGTTGATATTAGGGTGAAGAAATATTTGGAATTAGCTGGTTACGAAAAATGGGCTAGGTCCTATGCAACAGTTCACCAAGGATGGACTTTGACTTCAAACATTGCAGAGTCAATAAATGGAGTACTTGTATCAGCTAGAGAACTGCCAATTTATGACTTTCTTGAGGAAGTTTGTTTATTGTTTGCAAAATAAAATTGCGAAAATAGGCAACAAGCTTCATATACATTCACAACACTCATTGGAAAGTTTAATGACATACTCAAAGAGAACGAGGCTTTGTGTACTCGTAGGATGGTATGACCTTTTAGATTTGTGGGATTTATAATTATGAAAACATAAGTATGAAAATACCTTTCATTCAGTTGTAAATTAATGAAAAGATATACAACATAAACAATATGAACATATAAAAACATAATATGTATTCTGCATATGTATTTTTTGTATTGAAAATTATTAACATTGCTTATGTATTTGGATGCTCAGTAAAAATGATGTACTCTGCATATGTATTTTTATTGCATATGTATTTTTCCTGCAAAATGTTGGTGTGCTTACAACATATCATAGAATATGGAATTCATCTTTTTGTAGCATTGCATTTAACTTTCTATTTTTATATCAGGTTGTACCAGCCACAAAATATGTGTATACGGTGCACGATAAATAAAAGCACTTCATTATTTGCCTCAAGGAAAAATGCTCATGTAATGCATTTCAACTAGATGAGATATCATGTGCACATGTTTGTGCGGTGTTAGAGAGAAAGAATTTTGAGAAGAGGCCATATTGTTGTGATTTGTTTAAATCAAAAACAGTTTTGAAGACACATGATGTTTCCATCTACCCGTTGCCACACAAAGATGACTGGATAATTCCATAGAGCGTACTTGATGAAATAGTATTACCTCTAAAATTCAAAAGACCTCCAGGAAGACCTACAAAAAAGGATCGCGGAAAATTAGGTAGGGATATGTTTGGAAAGAAGAACATCAAATCATGCGGTGATTGTGGGGCTAAGGGTCACAATAGGCGTTCTTGAGGGAAATATCGCAAATGATACATTTCTTCTTCCGTATTATTGCTTAAAACTTTATTTTTAATTTTTATAATCATGAACTATTTTTTTTAGTTAATACATTTATGCATCATTTGACAAGTGAACATAGTAATATCTGAATACTGCATATGTATATGTTGCAAAATCTGAACATTGCATATGTATTTTGAAGCTACAGTTCATATGTATTTTTAACATTGTATTTATATATTTTAGGTTAATGTTGGTAACTTTGATTAACCAAACACTTATTTGGTTCCTAATTGTTCAATGATTTAAATACATGAGACATATTCTGCAAATATATGTTTGAATTACAAAATCTTAGCACTGCATATGTATTTATATGCTAAAAATACATTTGATGTATAATCCATATGTATTTTTAAGAAAAAAAATCAACATTGCATATGTATTTTGTAACTAAAATCTCACAATAAATTATGTAACTGCATTAAAACCTCAAACTTATCTTTAATCCGAATTCTCATTTATAATGATATTAAACGAACACATATCAAAATACATATTAGGTATGATCAATATGTATTTTGAAAATGCTTAATCTTAACACTGCATATGTATTTTTAGGATAAATAATCCATATGTATTTTTTAGCAAAAATATCAACACTGCATATGTATTTTGTAACTAAACTCTCACAATAAAATGAATAACTGCATAATAAACTCAAGTTTATCTTTAATTCAAATCCTCATTTATAATGATAATTATTGAAAACATAATAGGTATGATCAAGGTGTATATTTTTGAAATGCATAATCTTAACATTGCATATGTATTTTTAGGTTATCTAAATTTGATTTATAATGCATATGTATTTTTAGCAAAATGCGAACACCGCATATGTATTTTGTAACTAAAATCTCACAATAAAAAAAAGAATTTCTTAAAAAACACAAGTTTATATTTAATTCAAATTCGCATTTATATTGATAATAAATGAAAACATATTAAAATACATTTTAGGTATGGTGCAGATGTATTTTTGGAATGCTTAATCGTAACATTGCATATGTATTTTTAAGCTAAAAATACTTGATTTATACTGCATATGTATTTTAAGCATAATATGAACACTACATATGTATTTTATAGCTAAATCACACAGTAAAAGGTAGAACTGCATAGAATACTCAAATTAAACTTTGAAACTGAATTAATTTCATTCAGTTAAAAATAAGTACTATTATAACCTACAATTAGAACTACTTCAAAACATCAAAATTAGTTTGTATAATCAGAACCTACATCCATAAACCAGCTTCTAAACTATACAAAGTAATCAATCCATCATCCATCATACATCAAAAACTTCAGTGACACTAGTTATTCTACTTTGACTTGCAAGCCTCAAAGGTGCTTCGACATCACTATGAGCATTTGCGTCTTATTTTCGGGTCCCATAGTCCCACAAAAGTGCAACATATCTTATACGGAGTGCATTGGGGTCGAACTCATTCGCAAGAACTTTGTGACCATAAGAAAGGCACTCTGCATATGTAACCATATAGAGACCGCAATCCCTATAAAAACAAGGAAAAAAATTATTAATAACTAAAATATATTTTTTACAAACATACAATTTTGTTATATGTGAATTAAATAACTTACAAGCTTCCACTCGGTTGTTGAGGAAAATTCTCTTGAAATAACACATCAACACATCTGACGAGTCTTTGTCTTTGTATCTTGGATGGTTTTCAACATCAATTCCTTTCTTAACGTAGAAATCACACTGTTGGAGACACAATGGGATAATCGCAGCTAATTTCTCGATCTCAGCAAGAACAACCGGATAATGATCAAATGATTCATATGAATCATATAAGAATATGCACCTCTCTGAGAAAGATAAAGCTGCTAGCACCCAATGATGTTTTTCCTATATATTGACTGGAATATAAATGTCTTCCACCGTATGCCATGTTACAACAACATGCATACGAAACCCATTTATGTATTCATTAAGATGGGTCGCCTATCCTCCCGCAGTAAGGTTTGCATTATCCACAGAATAATCGTCATGAACAGACCTAATTATGTTCATAAAGTTGCAATCTACTGTGCTGAATTTGTAAGACTTGTTGTGGTCATACTTCGACTTCTTCGTCAAGTAGTAGAAGCAAACATCAATTTGCTGCAGTAATTAACACCACAAATTTTAGATCATTCAAACTATTTGTATACTAAATTTAGCACGTGTACGTAATAGAAAACACATATGCAATTTAAAGTTTAACACATCCTTTGTTAAATAATAAAAAACATAGTAAAAATACATTTGTTCACCTGCATATGTATGTACAAGTAACATACTATGTATTTTAAGTAGTGCTACAACTGTAAAGGAAACATTGTCAAAATAATATAAAAAAACATAGTAAAAATACATATGTGCACCTGCATATGTATTTATAAGTAACATAATATGTATTTTAAGTAGTGCTACAACTGTAAAGGAAACATTGTCAAAATAATATACTAGCCGAGTCTGTTCATGACTGATCAAGGAACCCCATTGTGTAGAACCAGTTTTTATCTTCAACAGTCTCAACTCCGAAATGCATCATTGGCATGGTTGATTTCCCCCTTTTGTAATGATCCACATTTTTTTCATTTTTTTTTTGTTAATCAGTATATGTTAAATCATGAGAACATAATGGAATTTAAAAAAAAAAAGTTAAAACAATTCAATAGAAATACCTTTTAGCATGAACTTTGAGAAGGTCTTTAGAAATCTAATCCATGAACTTGTTCACAATCTTCGTATCCACTATCCCATCAATCGGGTGATAAACAAATGAATGTTTCTAGGGGAATATACGTATGTTCCCTGCTGAGCTCTCTATATAGTTACATAATACAAAATTGTAATTATTAAAAAGTATATGCATGACATGTTACATTGTAAAAAATATATATAACTAATTGTACTTACCGGTAGCTGAACCGAATTTTATCGTGTAAGGTGACTCCTTGAATTTGGATGGTTGTCTAATCCGTAATTTTTGAATGGGGGTTTGAAGTTCACGAGAGGGATGAACAATGATACTTTTACTACCATAGACATTCAAACTAGGAAGCAGCTCATCATAGATTGTGTTTTGTGAATCATGCCAAACTGGTTCATCCCTTTGTTCATCCGTGGTTAATTCTTGTATTTTAGGAGTTGTCATAATTTGCTCCTCCGTACCAAGATCAACCTCTCCGTGCATGTCTGGTTTAGAGCTCGATCCAACGTTCTCTTTGTTTTTCTTTAAAAAATAAAAAAAGTTTATTTTGTTATGTCCAAAATAACACACATAACCTCAAATATGTTCATAATACATACCTGACAATGATCTTGAACAACAGACTCGGACTTCTTATCATTGAAATGTTCAACGCTGGGTTCTTCTTCACGAGTTGTCGATGGATGTGTCATGATGCTTTCTCTCCGATATGCATTAAGACTTGGTAACAACTCATCTGGGATTGTAAACTGTGAATCAAACAAATTTGTTTGATCCACCTTCTCATCAGTGATCTGCAATAGAAATGAAAGAAAATATATAATTGTCCTATGGATTGTTAGGATTGTTACATCAAATAAACTAAAGTTCAATTCATTCTACATACTCGAACATCATGATGAACAATCTTCTCAGAAAGATTATAATCCAAATTTATACTTTGGAGAAGCTCATCGGGGACTAAATGTTGAGAATCAATTTCAATGTTTATTTTATCTGGATGCAAATCAGTGCACCCCTTGCAAACAAGTAAAAAAATATTAAAACAACATCAAACAAAAATTCAGTTGTATATGTTTATACAGGCCTATATATAAAATAATATATAACTGCTAAAAAAACTCAATTACATATGTGCATTCAAATGAATAATCATATGTTAGTTATTATTTACCTTTGTACCATTATGATTTTCACCCAAATTCTGATCAACAGTAGGACTGAATTGTTGTGGTGATGTTTCGACACCAACATAATCCATCTGTTGGGCTTCAAGATCTGTATCTTCATGTTGTTGCTACAAGTATAAGTTCAATAAACTATTAATACTTGAGTTCACTGAATATGTATATACCAACCCACTAAAAATATATATTGCTAAAAATACATTTCTGAACACACTGCATATGTATTTTGTACTTCATATCATATGTATTTTTGAATGCACTGCATATGTATTTTTTAAATACTCTGCATATGTATTTTTAGCAATACACTGCATATGTATTTTTCGAATACTCTGCATATGTATTTTTTAATACTCTGAATATATAATAATAAAATTCTTACCTTGCTTTGTTCAATTGCTTTGAGCATTTTTTTGAAATTTTTCTTCACTAATTGACGAATTTATTTTAAACTCTTGACGAACCTGTATTCATACAAAATCAGTAAACATAAATTTTTTAATGTAAAACAAATATTTGACAAAAAAAATTACCTCGTCGTGGAATGCATCAAGGCTTCTTTCTCAACATGACTCTCATGCTTTGACACGGCTACTTCCTCTACATGACTATCTATCTTTGACTGTACCTGGGGAATAATAACCCTAGCTGTTTGCTTCCCTTTCTTCATTTTTAAAGAAGTTACCTGTCGTGTTGGAATTGGCTTGAAAACTGGTGTCTTCATTCCAGCAGCCTTTGCAGCACGAGGAGTTGGTGTCCTCGTTTGGGTATGCTAGTCAACAATATTGACTTGCTTTTTCCATGAAGGTTTCTTCACTGGGGTTGATGAATCAACCTTTTGTTTCTTCTTTGAATGTTCGTTGATCTTTTTTGGTGGTGGATCCTGGAAGTCATCATCAAAATCAACTGAACGTTCATCTTCAGTTACATCCTTCTGTGGTATTTCAAGCTTTGCTAATTCCATTTGAGTTGTCTCTATGTTCTTAAATACAACCTACAAATATGTTAAACAATATGTTAAACAATTGTAAATGGAAAAGAATATATGTAGACTATACAATACATATATATTTATTCACAACAAACTTTGCCATTGTCCTTGAACATAGCATTCATTAAAAACTCAAAATGTGGACAAGGTGCAATCGTCTTCCAATTTAATAATCGGGGAATTCGATTATCAACCTTCGATGCAATTTTTGGTGGGACATTTGAAAAACACTCATAAAGCCACACTTGAATAGCCAGTGGCATTCCCTGAATCAGATAAAATTTACCACCAGTTTTCAACTGGTTGTTCAAACTTCTCGTCAGATCTTCAAAAGATAAAGAATCCCATGGAAAATCCTTATATCTTTCACTATCTACCAAATCGAAATGAAGACTGGGTATAACCACAGTTTCAACATTAGATAATACAAATGAATGCAGGAAATACAGAATTGCAAATTTCTCAGCATCCTCATCATTGTTCTCTCCCCATACTTTCTCCGTGAATGCTAGAAATAGTTGCCTTTTCTGTATAATTTCTGCCCTATTGAAATACTTTTCAATCATCCTATTTGGTACACCCTCATAAAAAATAAAGTCATACCTATTAGCCACATAATTCAATCCAGTTATGATAGCAAATTTCTTGGGAGTAAAACTAAGAGTGGTGCCATTAGCACAAATCAGAATCCCAGAAGAAGAACTACCCTTCACCTCAAGCGTCATAACGCATCTGTACAACTGTGCTTGCACTACACATTGCTTCTTCTTCATAAAATAACTAAAAATGTTATTGTCGCAAAAGTTTTTAAACTGTTCCTTGTTTAAAATTGCGCGTATGCTTCCATAACTATCATTGTCACTGTACGAGCACATGTGTAGTGCAAATCTTGAAAGTTTTCTGACAATGAATATTTTGTCCCGCATCACCTATACAAAGTAAAACTAACACTTCTTAATCTGTAAAAAAAATTCAAGCAGACAAAAAAAAACATATAACATGCACATGTATTTCATATGATTAAAATGCATATGTATTTTGATCATATCATAACTGCAACCAACACCAAAAAAAATATATCAAATATAATAAAAATACATAAGCCAATAGACTGTTATGGTAGTTAAACTAAAATTAACATGCATATGTATTTTGACCATATCAAAACTACAACCAACATTGAAAAATACAAATCAATTATGCTAAAAATACATATAGCCAATATACTGTTCATGAGTAGTTAAACTATAAAAAATATTAAAGCAGTCAAAAAATACATATAACATGAATATGTATTTTAATCATATCAAAACTGCAATCAATACTGAAAAATACATATCAACTATACTAAAAATACATATAGTCAAATACTATTCATGAGTAGTTAATTCAAAAATATATTTTCACAATTATACTATCATCTTCACAAATCAGCTTTTTATAATCCCTAAATATCATCATAACATAAAATACATATTAACTACTTGAACACAATACTTAAAAGTCAAAAAAATACATTTACAAACAAAAAATACCTCTTCCTCACTTTCTTCTTCAGATTCATCAGCATAAAATTTGTTAACATCGTCTTCAATTTTTTTTAGATTTCCTTTTCTTCTCGTAACGTTTTTTATTTTTTTGCTCCTTTGGAGAAGGAGTTTTCTTCAATCCTTTTTTTTTTCAAAATTTCAGTCATCTTCACTTCGTCGTTGCGAAACTTCGACCTAATCTCCTTCGATCTCCCAGATTTCTTCAACTGTAAAGAATTTGAAACAACTTTAACTAAATCTTCTTGAGTTAACCCAAGACTAAAAGATGGTGCATCAAACACTAAATTCATATTCCTTATACCACTGTTTGTAGGTGTTTTTGTTGTGTCTTCATCCATTAAAACACAAAACCCTTAAAATCTGAATTTCAGATGAATTAAAGTAGAAAAAATAAACCGCTAACATGCAATATGCGATTAATAATTACCTGAAATAGGAAAAGTAAATTCTTATCACAGATCGTGCAAGAATCGTGCAAAAGACAATAAAATTGACGTAGGAGTGATGGTTAATGGCGAAAAAAAGGAATAAAAATTTTAAATTAAGGAAAGAGACAGAAGGAATGAAAAGAGGGGTTTTAGCACAGTAAAATTACTTAGGCGGTAAAAAAGTAGGGGACCACTTAAAATAATGCTACAGATGCTACACAATGTAATTAGAAAAAAGTGTTGCTATTTTTTGTAATTTAGTACTTAGGTATGCTATCATATGTATTTTTTCCTATTAGGAATAGGGGTTTAAGACTAGTTTATTTAATAAATAGTCCAAGTTCAGAATTTTAATCGATTTTATTCAAATTTTAATCATGTTTAAAATCAATTGGCTAATTGCATTGCAATTATGGATAAGTTTTTAAATTAAAGTTAAATTTAATAAATTGACTAAATCATATCAAAATTTGAAACGAATCAACTAATTCAATCCCGAATTTCTTGGTTTGATAAAATTAAACACATATTTTTTGAATAAATTATTTTTGACGATAAAATATATTTAAATCAAGACTTTGTTCATTTAAATTAATCTTCAAAACGATCTTTGATTAAAATATGATTTTTCATAAAATAATTATTTAAGTAACACAATTATACAATTTCGTATATACAAATACAAGAGTATATAATCGCTACTTAAAATGACAAAGTTACCCAGATAAATATTTTTGAGAAGTTTTTATTCGGATAAAATAAATATTGTAATTTTATTTAAAATCGAAGAAACTCAAAATTAAACTTAATCGTGGAGGGTAAAAATTAGGTGTCACCAAAATTCTCTAGTTAAGCAGTACTCTTGTTTGTTTGAAATACCTAGCACACTACCTCCACACAAAGGTGCATTTTATCACAGAATTCCATTGATTGAGTCTACTAATCCAGTCAGTAAAAGACCTTACAGATATTCGGCTTTCAAGAAGGATATCATTGAGAAACTTGTCCAAGAAATGATGGAACAAGGGGTAATACAAAATAGTACTAGCCCTTATGCTTCTCCGGTGGTGTTAGTAGGGAAAAAAGATGGTACATGAAGGCTTTGTGTGGATTATAAAAGCTTGAATCAATTGACTATCAAAGATAAGTTCCCTATACCTATGATTGAAGACTTGCTTAATGAATTAGGGGGTGTTGTGTTGTTTTCCAAAATAAACTTGAGGGAAGGGTATCATCAGCTGAGAATGGACAAGGATGATACTTATAAAACTGCTTTTAAGATTCGTGAAAGTCTTTATGAGTTTTAGTAATGCCTTTTAAACCTCTACTGAGAAAATCAGTCCTTGTATTCTTTGATGATATACTTATCTATAGTAAGACTTTGAATAATCATGTTGCGCATGTTAAGGCTGTATTTAAATTAATAAAGCAATATCAGTTATATGCAAAGATGTCCAAGTATGCATTTGGGGTGGATAAGGTAGAATACTTAGGCCATTACATAAGTGTTGAAAGTGTTTCAACTGGTCCTAGAAAGATCAGTGTTGTGCAACAATGGCCACTTCCAAGCAACATCAAGCAATTGAGGGGTTTCTTAGGTCTTGTTGGATACAATAAGAGATTTATTCAAGGTTTTGGTGTTATTTGTAACCACTACATAACTTGTTGAAAAAGAAAGGATTCAATTGGTCTGAACAGGCTACTACAACATTCCATGCACTCAAACAAGCTCTAGTTTCTGCACCTGTATTGGTTATGCCTAATTATTCCTTACTTTTTGTGGTTGATACTGATGCAAGTGGAAAGGGAATTGGTGCTATATTAATGCAACAGGTCACCCCATTACATATATCAGTAAGGCCTTGGCTACAAAACATCAAGCCATGTTTGTGTATGATAGGGAATTTTTGGCTCTTATATTTGCTGCTACAAAGTGGTCTCATTACCTATTAGGAAAATATTTTTTTGTTAGGACTAATGTTTGTATATGATAGGGAATTGTTGGCTCTTATATTTGCCGCTACAAAGTGGTCTCATTACTTGTTGGGGAGACATTTTGTTGTTAGGAATGATCAGAAGGCATTAAAATATTTGTTAGATTAGTAGATACACACCGACTTTCAAGTTGCAGGATTTTCTAAACTCATGGTTTTTTATTTCTCTATTGAGTATAAAAAGGGGTTTGAGAACAAGGATATTTATGCCTTATCTAGAATGCCTGATGCTGAACTCTTGGCTATATCCATTTTTTCTCCACATGATGTTCTATATGATAAAATTAAAGAAAGTTGGATATAAGATCTTAAGTTGCAGAAAATTATTACAAGATTCCAGGTTAAACCTTTTAAGCACTATACTTGGTGTCGTGAATAGATGAGATGGAAAGGTAGATTGGTGATGGGTGATGATCCACAATTAAAAAGAAAGATCATGAAATTGTGGCATAACACTCCTCAAGGAGAACACTCAAGGATGGATGCTACTACTTAGAGATTGCAATCACTATTCTATTCGAAATCCCTTTTGCAAGATGTTAGATTTTTTGTACAACAATGTGACATGCCAAAGAAACAAGTATGATGCAGTAGTTTATTCGAGTTATTTGCAACCTCTTTCTATTCCTAAAGGTGTGTGGACTGATGTTTGCTTGGATTTCTTAGAAGGTCTTCTTAAATCAAATGGAAAGGATGTCATATTGGTTATGGTTGACAGATTGAGCAAGTATGGTCATTTTTTGTGCTTGCACTTATACTGCTCAATCAGTAGCCCAATGTTATTTGGACCATGTTCTTAAGATTCATGGTATTCCAGTGATCATGACAAGCGATAGAGATCCTGTGTTCTTAAGCTCTTTTTGGTAAGAGATTTTTACACTTCAAGGTGTGCAATTGCAGAGATCCACAACTTATCATCCTCAGACTGATGGTCAAACTGAGGTGCTCAACAGGACTCTAGAGAAATACTTGAGGTGCTTTTGCTCAGACAAACCTAAGGAATGGGATACCTATATACCCTTGGTTGAGTGGTGGTACAATACCACTTACCATTTCACCATTAAGTGCACCCCTTATGAGGTGTTGTATGGTCAGAAACCTCCTATTTATTTGCCTTACTTGGTCGGTGAGAGTGCTTTTGAAATGGTTGACAAGTCCCTACAAGCTAGAGAATCCATCATTCAATTGCTGAAATTTCACATGGCTAGAGCTCAACAAATGATGAAAGACATTGCCGATAAACATAGAACTGATAGATCATTTTCAATGGGTGATTAAGTGTACTTAAAACTTCAAACTTATAGGCAAGTTACAATAGCTACTAGACCACTTAATAAGTTTACAACCAAGTATTATGGACCTTAAATGGTAGAGGCTAGGATTGGAGTTGTTGCGTACCGATTGTTGTTGCCTAAGGATGTTCTTATTCATCCTACTTTCCATGTTTCTTAGCTCAAGAAGTGTTATGCAGTCCCCATGAGCTTCAACCATCCACCTGTTCTACACTTATCTAGTCCCTTTTGTCCTGAGCCTGAGTCAGTTCTAGATAGGAGGATGGTCAAGAGCGGCAACAGGGCAGTAGGTCAAGTCCTAGTCAAATGGGCTGATCTTGATGCAACTCAAGCAACTTGGGATTTTGTTTCAGAGTTACACACTAGGTTTCCTGATTTCCATCCTCGAGGACAAGGATGTTCTTCACTGAGGGGTATTGATATAAGTGCAGCAGAATAAGAAGAGTCAAAACAATTTGGATTCAAAAGTTTGTTAAGTCTGTTAAGTACTGTAGCAGTGTCTGCTTTTAATGTTGTAACAGAATTACAGTAGCAGAGTCCAAGAGCAAGTTAGGCGGTTATCAATCAATGATTAGTTATTAATACTCATGTGTAATGATTCACAGCTATTCAGAAATAATAATACAATTTCCCTTTCTATTATTCTTCTCAAATTAGCTAATTTCTCGGTTAAACACCCTGATCTTAGCTTTCTCCTTCCTCGAGGTTAACTCCTGGATTGATTTAGTTCACCAAGGTGCATCATTGGAGTTGAAGATTGAAATTTTTTAGTTGCTTACTTGTTGAAGATTGAAATTTTATCACCATTTAAATACATGAGTATTTTCAAGTGAAGGACGTTTATAATGAATATAGTGGGGTTTATGCAGTTTAGGCATCCGAACCATTCATATTTTAATTTTTAAGATGTCAAATAAATTAGAAATTTCACAAAAAAATCAAGGGCATAATTAGAGAGAAGTAATAATTACCCCCTGAACTTGTCGATTTATTCATGGTACACCTGAATTTTTAACCGTCTTAAATACTCCCCAAACTTGTTTTTTCATAACTTCGACCGACCCTTCTTTGGCCAAAGGCCACAATGTTGAATACACGTGCTTCCACCATGGCAATTTAATTATGTGTCTTTCCACATGGATTAATAATGTCCACATGAGACCATCCGTTGAATAAAAAAGAAAGAGAAAGAGAAAGAGAAATTAAAACGTTTCACATTTCACCCCCCTCTATTCTCTCTCTAAACTCCTCCATCTCTCACTAACCAAATCATCTGGTTCTTTTAATCTCCCTTGTAATAGTTAATGAACGATTTCGTATTGAGTTATTGTTGAAGATTTTGTTGATGTTGGTGAATCTGTAGTGACTTCTCTCAAATGTGGTGGTGAAGATTTTGTTGAAGTTGTTGGTGAAGTTGTAGTGACTTAGTTTATGTTCTACTATTTCGTTGAAGATTTTGAGTTTTTCACTAGTCAAAAGTAGAGTAATATTGAGATTTCGTTTTGGCAGGTAAGTTTTACCTTTAAAAACTCGATTTTTCATTTGTTTTTATTGTGTTGAAACTGAAGTTGTTTTCTTTCTATTACTGTTCCAATTTTGAATAGAAATCATATTATTGATTGTTAGCTGGTGTGTTATTGATTAAATTGTCATGAAATTATGAGAAATTTTGCATGCATGATATTAGGATTTTTCGTAATTAGTTAAAAAATTAGGGCTTTTTTATAAAACTAATTTTTTATTGTAATTTGTGTTTTTTTTTTGTTACTGTTGGGTTGTATTGTTCAATTTTTTTTTATAATTTTACTTGTGTATTTTTTGGTGTTTTCTTGAAATTAGACATGTACATTGTCTTATATTATTAAATTATTGTGAAATTATGAGAAATTTTGCATGCATGATATTAGAATTTTTCGTAATTAGTTCAAAAATTAGGGCTTTTTTGTAAAATTAATTTTTTATTGTAATTTGTGTTCTATTTTGTTACTGTTGGATTGTATTGTTCGATTTTGATTTTTTTTTGTAAATTTACTTATTGTGGTTATAGGTTGACATATGGCTACTAAGTTGTTGAACTTAAGATTTAAAATTTATGGTGTTTTGGTGAGTGAGATTGGACCAATCTACATTGGTGGTAGGACTAAATATGTAGATAATGTGGATGAAGATCACTTGTCAAGTCCTGAAATTGTTGACTATGCAAAGTCATTTGGTGTTACAAAGTTGGGGAGGACTTATGTTGGGTCATCTTTGGGGGTTGATTTGGTAGAAATGAAAAAAGATGGGGACATTTATGACATTGCATTATTTCTTAAAGGTGGGGACACAATAGATATATATATGTGTGAGGACTCAATTGTAGAGTATGTGGGTCAATCTGAAGGACAATTAAGTTAATTACAAGTGCTGGTGAGTCTTTTAATGCACCTCTAGATGCTAGAAAAGAAGATAAGGTATGTTTTGTTCCATGTGGAAATACCAATGAAAAAAATCTAGATCTAGGGTTGGCTTCTTCTTCTGCTACTGCTGCTATTCAAAATAATTGTAACAGATCTGAAAATACAGCAGAAGTTGGGGTTGAGTTGATTATAGTTCAATAGATTGGACTGACACTGAAGAAGAACTTGAAACATCTGTCCAAGAACCAGTTGAACCTGTTGTTGAAGGAGTATAGGAACCTCTTGTTCAAGAAGAAGACGTTAGAGATAGTGATGGTGATGATGATGATTCTGACCAATCGATTGACTATGAAAGTGATGTGCATGATGAGTTGAGGATAGAGAAGGCAAATGTGAGAAAGTTTAAGAGAGAAAATAGGAGGAACAAGAAGAAAGAGAAAACAAAAGGCTTTTTGGGTGAAGTTGTACTGGATGTTGGGTTTGATGATATTGAAAAAGGTAAGAAAAATTACAAGGGTAAATTGACAGAAGATGAGCCATATTATGATAGTTCTGATTGTGATAGTTTTCAAAGTGATGATGATTTGTTGCCTGTTTCTGATGATAAATTTGAGGGAGGAAAGTTAAGTGGAAGAAAAAAGAGCACTTTAGTGGCATATGATCCAACTTGTGAAGTGGTTGTGTGGTAGCTAGGTTTAGTATTTGAGAATGCAAATGAGTTTAGGGAAGCAGTTACTAAATATGCTATTAAGAAGGGGGTTGAGTTAGACAAATATATGAATGAGAGTTATAGAGTAAGAGTTAGATGTAAAAGTGGTTGTCCATGGTTGCTATATGCTAGCAAGGAAGGAAAGAGTGGAAACTTTTCTGTCAAGACCTACAATCCGAGGCACAAATGTACTAGGACAAACACTAATTTTCTTTGTAATTCAAAATTTCTGTCAAATTATCTTAAAGATAGGATTATATCCCAGCCAATAATCAAAGGGTGGGAGATTCAAGAATTGGTTAGGAAAGAGTTGGGTGTTTATGTCGGCAAGGCAGTGTGTTTAAAGACATGAAAGTTGATTTTGAAAGCAATTATGGGGGATTATGTGGCTGAATTTAACAGAATTTTAGACTACAAGGATATGTTGCTCCAAACAAATCCTGGTAGTACTTGTGTTGTGAAGCTGACTGATTCAGATAGTGGGATGAAAAAATTTCACTTTTTCTACATTTGTTTTGATGCTATGAAAAAAGGATTTCAAGAGGGATGTAGAAAGTGTATTGGACTGGATGGGTGTTTTTTTAAAGGAGTTTGTAAAGGTCAGTTGTTGGTAGCTATTGCTAAGGATGAAAACAATCAAATGTTTCCAATAGCATGAGCAGTGATTGGAAAAGAAAGCAAGGCTACATGGAGATGGTTCTTGATGATATTACAAGATGATCTCAACTTAAGAGATGGTTCCCAACTCACTATTATCAGTGATATGCAAAAGGTAACTATACTTATTAGTAATTTTTTTTCATTAAGTTAGACCAAAATTAACTAACTTCATTTGTTTGTTTTGAAACTGCCGGGACTAGTTGCTGCTGCAGAATAAATACTTCCTGAATGTGAGCACAGAATGTGTGCTAGACACATCTTAGCCAATTGGTCAAAGAAATGGATAGGCATAGAGAGAAGGAAGAAACTTTGGGCTTGTGCTAGATCAACTTTTGAGGCACAATTTAAGTATAACCTTGAAGCTCTTTCTAAGTTGGGTAGAGGCATTGTTGAAGATCTGATAGGTTATAACAAAGAGAGATGGTGCAAGGCTTACTTCAACACCTTTTCCAAGTGTGATAGTGTGGATAACAACATGGCCGAGATTTTCAATGCTTGAGTTTTGATTTCCTAGGAACAAGATAATTATTTCAATATTGGAAGAAATCAGGATAACAGTGATGACAAGGGTGTGTAGGGCAAGAAAATTTACAGATTCTTGGACAGATGACATATCTCCAATGGCAATGATGGTGTTCAATGCAAATGTAGAAAAAACAATGCAGTGCAACATTGACTGGAATGGTGATCAAGGATTTGAAGTGACTGAAGGGGCATACAAACATATTGTGAATTTGAGGCAAAATAAATGTAGTTGCAGATCATGAGAACTAAAAGAAATTCCCTGTGCACATGCTATAGCAGCAATGAACTACTTAAATTTGAATGCATCACAGGTAATTTCTAGCTGGTACAGAAAGGAGGCATATTTGAAGGCCTATTCTTACTTTATTTAGCCAGTCCCAAATATGAAAATGTGGCTAGATAGCAGGAATCCTATGGTTGAGCCACCTGAAGTGACACAAATGCCTGGTAAGCCACCAAAGAACAGAAAGAAACAGATTGGTGAAGTGGAAAAATCTGGAAAGTTGCCAAAATTTGGGTGACATTGAAATGTTCAATCTGCAAACAACTAAATCATAACAAGAGAGGATGTCCACATAATCCCAATCGTAAATCCAAATCAGTCACAAAAGAGGTGATAATCTCATTTGCTTGCTTAAATTTTTAACATACATTACTTATTAACTAGTTTCTCTTATTTTTCTAGTATGTTGCCTCCCAACAATCTTCTACTGGAAAGAGGAAAAAAAGCAACACAATCAACATGGACAAAACTGATGGAAAGTGTGGTAACAAGAGGCCAAGAGTTGTGGGTCAAGGTGTCTTTGTTTCTAAATCTAGATACACTTGTGTTAATGTAAGTGTCTTATCAAATTGATACTTCTAATTATTTTTGCAAAGGTTCATCAAAATATTAACAAGGATTGGCTAGTAGTAGAAGGGTTAATACAGGCATAATGAGTTCGACACATGTGACTGGTGATATTGGTTATCAACCAACAAAAGGACTGGAGTGGAAAAATTTACGTGTTGTTACTCAAAGGCAACATCAAGTTCAAACAAGATCAAAAGTTGCTAGAATTAGGACAAGGGCACAACTATTAGGGGAATCTCCAACAACAACAAAGAGTACCAAGGCAAAGACTTCATTAAAGAAAAATGCAAAGAGCAAGGGAAAAAGTTCTGCTGATGGTGGTTGTTAGTTGTTGACATTTCTTAATTGTTCTACTGTTGGTGTTGACACTCAATTTTTGCTCTCCGTTCCTAAAATTAATGTCTTCAGGCTTCTTCATCATTAAAGGGTACAAAATATAATTTTTTCATCTTTTTATAATTGTTGACAAATTATTGATAATCATCCTTACTTTAGGATTTTTATCAATTTGTTGTCGTATTTTTACTTTTCATAATTTATTAATAATCCTCCTTATAATAGAATTTCTATCAATTCATTATTGTTTTTAACATTTTATAATTATCTGCACACGTACACGACATGACATCACATTTTTATAATATTTTTCATATTAAATTACATTTTTAATATTTTCAACATTCTTTACATTTTTCATAATTACAAATCAATACCTGCATTTTGTATATTTTTACGGTCCGTAAATGCCAAGTCAGATCAATTATTTTTGCACAGTTTAATAATTCAATGTCTTGTCTCATTCGACAACGACCACACAATAATGTCTTGTCACATCCGACAAGGACTACACTATGATGTCTTGTCACATCCGACAATGACTACACATAATGTCTTGTCACATCTGACAATGACAACTCAATGACACTATCCTTTAGACAATAATTTTATCCATTGATCAAAAAGATGAAAATCCTTTGGTCAATACCCTAAGGACCAAAGGATGTGCTATTATATAAAGAGGGGACATCTCTTTATCCATTGAACAATAAGAGGTGCCCAATTTCATTATAAATAGGAGTGATGGGGAGGCATTTCCACACACACATTTTTATTCTTCCTCTCTCTCAAAAAATCCACACATATTTTTCACCTCTTTCTCCTCTCCTCAAACATAAAATTTGTTCATCTTTTTCTTTTTCTCAAAAATACATACATATACTCAAAATAAATACTTCGGCTGATGAAATTATCTTTCCGTCAGATATTTGAGGCCATCCAGTGACAAAAGACGGATTTATTTTGTCAAATTCATTATTTTATATCAAAAGCCAACACATGGACGATGAAAATATCTTTCCGTCGGATTTTTTAGGCCACCCCATTACAAAAGACGGACTTTATTTTCTCAAATTTATCTATTTTATGTCAAAATAAATATTCTTGGCCAATGAAAAGATTACCGTCGATTTTTGAGGCCTCCACAAATAAAAGACGGATATTATGTATATAAATACGTAATAAAAAAATTAAATATTTTGGACAATGACGAAACTTTTATAACACCACGACACCACAAAAGGTTTTATGATTCGTATCTTGACAAGGTGATTTAGGACGGCCGATTAGTTGAGCAACCACTTCGTAGCCATGGTGAGTCTAAAATATACTCGCTAGCCCATTTTATAAGAAGACACTATTTTTATATGTACATCTATATGTACATGTGTGTGCACATAATTTCACTTACTTTAATGATTATTTCTTCATTACTTTATCAAGCACTTATACATAATTCTCGAGCTTTATGTTTGTAGTTTATTTCTCGTTTGTATAATTGCACATAAAGATAAAAGATAGTGAAAACTTTATTTTTTGGGTGCCGGGCGGGGATATTCTTTATTTACATAATTTCATCGCTTTTAAGCAAAACTTAGGCCTTTAATATTTAGATAAAAGAATTAAGTTAATCAAATAATTCACATATGATGTAGTCTTTTCTTCTCAAATAAATCTTTACTTTTCTCCGTAACTTTAATCAAATAAAAATATTACTTGCAAATGCTTTTCCTTTTCATGGCACATCAAAATACATTTCTTTTTATGTCATAAAATACTTTTTTTTTCACATGTAATTTATACATATCTTTTGCATATTTCTTTTCATACATCACAAAATACTTTCTTTTTCACATGTAATTTATACATTTTTATACATATCTTTTACATATTTCTATAACAATAGATTTTATTTGTATATTTAATATACATATACTTTTACATAATTTTACATTTGTATTTTTTCAAAAGAATTATTTTATACTTAATACACATACACTTTTACATTATTTTAAATCTTTATACCTCCTCCCTCATTGATAAGTTTAGTCTAGCCGGGTACCACATTTGTGGATCCTGAAGGGTATCTAACTCCTTCCCTTTGGGATAATTTGAACCCTTACCTAGAGTCTTAATTGTTTTTTCGCAGACTAAAAACATCAATCATACGTGTTAATGAATAAACAGGTTTCCTTATTTTTCTTAAAAATTAGGTGGCGACTCTGTAAAAAAATTCAATTCTCTAGAGTCTAATAAGTCATGTTTTGTTTAACCTTGGCGAAAAAAGGGCATGACAGTTGGTATCATAACAGAATGATTGAACTAGTCTTTATTTATGTGTTTTGACAGTCTCATATTTTGAAGTACTCGACTTGATTTTGGTTGAAATAATTGAGCACTATGGTGCCGTTAATTTCATGAATTCGAAACAATTAAGCACTAATGAATGCATCTATTATGTAAAAAGTTGTATTGTTACATTATGCATCTATTGTGTTGTTGCCAACTTATCATTTTTCTTACGAAGAAGCCAACAATAACCAAGAAATGAGAATATATTGCTTTAATCAGCAAAAAATGCATCATATCCGTTAAAATACGCAATCTTATCAAATTAAAGCACCATTACATACGCTAATCAATCAATGACTCAAAATGTAAATTAGCATATTCACGTTACATATTAAACTAATGAACAAAATTAGTTTTAACATCTTTTTGCGTTTCAACTCTTTTTGTTGTTTGTTGGTCTTCTTCAACAAACCCAAAATGACAATATTAGCTTGACGTGGAAATTCTGCATCACACCAATCAAAGAAGTTGCAACTAGTTCGAAATCGGGACTGCAATTCATAGAATAGAAAAAAAGTTATCAATTTAACTTGTTACAAAACATAAACAAAAAAAAAAGATAATATAAAAAAAGAATTACATACACCATAATGCATACAACCGAGGATCTACGTCCAGGATTGTCATCCGACCATGAAATTTTCACAATTGGAGGAGACCCACATGCACACACAAGTCTCCTATTATAATTCATGGAGTTAGAAATTTTCTTAAGTAGAAATAATAAAATGAAATTAAGAGAAGTAGATTGGAAGTGATGGAAGAAGATGATAGAGAAGATGGATAATAAATAGAAGAAGAATAATTAATTTTTTATTGAATAAATTAAAGAGAAAATAGATTTTTTTGTTTTGTTACCGTTGGAACGGATGACTTGGACAAAGAAAAACTCCATCACGCGCGTGATGGAGTTTGTAGTCAAACAATTATCCACGTTGGACAAGAAGGGTCAGTCAAAGTTGTGAAAAACCAAGTTTGGGGGTATTTAAGACGGTTAAAAGTTCAGGTGTACCATAAATAAATGTCGACAAGTTCAGGAGGGTAATTATTACTTCTCTCGCATAATTATAAAGAACCTATTTGTAGAATTTTAAACCAAACACAATACATGGTATGTCTAGCTTGTAACACAATGAACCAAACACTTGATTAACAAATAATCCCTGCATTACAGTCCTTGCATTAGTATCTCCTACATTACTGATCCTTATATTAATAATCCATAGATAACTTATTTTCCTACCAAACGATCCCTAAGTAGTTGTACAACTAAAAAAATGTCATTTAATGGTTAAAGATATGAATTATTAAGATACAAATCTAATAAAATAACTATACTTAATGACTAAAATCTGAATAATTAAAATTATGATCTTTATTGAGTGCAAATAAATAAAACACTATAAATAAAACACACATATCTGAATAAGCAACATCGTTATAAACCAAAATAAAAATAGGAAACAATAATAAAAAGTATCCATAAACCAACTTTGACCCCAGAAACCTTTGAATTGAAGTAGTACTACTACAACCATATGGTCTGGTAAGTATACAATCATTGACCTTACCCTATCTCGTGGAGGTAAATGAAAACAAAAAAAAAAAGATTAAAAGAATCTCATGATCATCTGAATTTCTGCGAATAACACTTGTTCTCTTCATCATCAAATCTTGGAAGGAGACAGGATAGACATTCAATTAGTTAATATCTCTACTGAAGATACAATCTTACATGAAGAGAATATGTAGACAATATTATGGGCTCTCTCTGTTCTGGTGTAAATAGTTTGCTTCCTAGTTAAATACTTGCATTGAGAGATTCGATTTAGGGCCGTTTGGACATAATTTCAAATTATTGATTTGAAATCAGTTTGATTTGTAGTTGAATTTGTGTTTGAACATTATTATATTATCACTATTAAAATTTACTCAATTCTGATATAATTTTACCAAATGAGTAGCATGTGGACCCACCCTATGTCAAGAGATGTCATTCGACACTGCTCCCTTTAATTGTTTTTGTAATTTATATACATAATTCTGGAAAACACAGAATATGACTATTACGAATAATAATGCCATAGCTTTATTTAATAAGCTTCCTTGAATAACAAATTTGCTTCCTTGGCTGGTGTCTCTGATGCCTAGTAGAAAATAGAGTAATGTTG
This sequence comes from Capsicum pubescens, assembly GCA_030864215.1. NCBI lineage: Eukaryota > Viridiplantae > Streptophyta > Magnoliopsida > Solanales > Solanaceae > Capsicum > Capsicum pubescens. Next base: position 384,658,169 of record CM061548.1, read on the forward strand.
CCCAACTTTTGGAATTTTCTGGTAAATTCTTTCCTGTGTCATAAAAAATAAATGATGTTAGAACTCTTTGAACCTCCAACCTCCAATTCCTAATCAAATTAGGATAAAATAAATCGGGTTGAATTATAATTCGATTATATGTAGGATTGAAGGAATAAAATTACTTGTCCAAAAGGAAACTGGACACAATAATGAGTTTCGATTTATGTTTTATTTGTACGTTTTAAAATAGTTTTTATTAATATAATATTGTTACATCAATTTTATTTTTTTTAAAATATCCTGCATGCTCACTGCAAATGAGCAAATCATAGTTATAAATAAAATAACACAATATATAAGGAGTCATATTAATAAATCACATATAACCCCGAACTACGAATAAAGGTGCTATGATACACTCACAGGACCCCTGAACTCAATTTTATTGTATTTTTGTCACTTTTTTTTTTTTTTTAGGTAACTGAAATTCCATACACTGACAATGTTAATAAGAACAAAAGTAGCTAGAACTCCTAGCGAATTAAAAAAAAAAAAAAAGAGTTGGTAGGCACCTCTGACCAAGCAGGGTGAAATTTGCTAACAGACATGCAGTAAACTGAGCTGGTATAGCAATTATATACAAGCACGAGCTTTTCTGGAAAACATCAATAGCCTTCAACAACTTAGCTCCTTATTTCAGAGACTTCAAAGGACTCGAAGCAGAGCAAGAAAAGCAGCACAGAGATCCAAGAAGAGGAACTGTGGACCCTGAAGCCACTGAAGGTCAATCAGGTACTTTTCCTCCCTAGTTTTGTAAAGCTGGACTTCAAACTTGACCACATTTGTTAATTTAGTGGCATCATCATTCTCAACGATGGCTGAATCCTCTCCAAAGAACCGACTCCCGTGCATGGAATTAATACCCATGCCTTCATGATGTCCGGGTATGCTAGGAACCCAGCGACATTTCATGTTATACGGACCAATCTTTTTCCAACATACATTCAGTTCTTGCAGAGCTTTCAGAACTTCAGTCATTATTTCACGTGGATGCGCGCCAGACTGGAGGCCAAGAGCCCATTTTCTTCGAACGGGAAACTGCCTAGCACCAGCTTGCTGATAATCCATTATTCCAGGGAAGCACTGCCCAACAGGAGAAGCAACGGTTTCATTTGAATTGATCCGATTGTATTCCATGGACTCCTGAAATTCATCTCCAAGATAGCCAGTGGAAACACGGTGGCGATTGTCAAGTAGCAAATAGTACGCAACAGTGCCCTCATTTTGAACTCTATTGCGAAGAGATTCAGTAAGGTTGTTCCTGTCAAATCCCATCTTAACCACCTCCTGAAGAATCTCTTCATCGATCTTCTTTGCTTGTTGCATTGTAGCTGGTGGAGGCACGGCCAAATAACGTGGCAAATGAGCCTGGAACCAAGGGTGCAGGCGAATCTCAGGAATAGTTATTCGCTTCATTGGATCGACTCTAAGCATCCTTGGAATCAAATCCCTTGCACCAGCTGATAAATGGCTGGGTAAAGCATATATTGCGCCCTTTATTTTCTTAAAAAGATTGGGAATGTTTTCATCATCAAATGGAAGGGTGCCACAGAGAAGAGCATAAAGAATAACGCCACAGCTCCATACATCTACCTCAGGGCCAGCATACAATTTACCTGATATAACCTCTGGGGCAGCATAGTGTGGACTTCCACAACTTGTCTTAAGAAAATGACCATCGCGCATGATATTGCTCAAACCAAAATCTGCTATCTTCAAATTCCATTTGGAATCCAGGAGGAGGTTTTCAGGCCTAAGGTCTCTATGAACCACCATGTTTCTATGACAGTACTCCACACCAGATATTATCTGCTGAAAAAAATTACGAGCTTCATCCTCCTGCAATCCGCCCTTCTCGACAATGTAATCAAACAGCTCGCCAGATTTCACATACTCCATCACGACATATATATCTGATGGTCTCTCTATGACCTCATAAAGCCGTATAATGTGAGGATGCATTAACAATCTCAATATTTTGATTTCTCTTCGGATTTTTTCTTCCATGTCCATGATCCTGAATTTTTGACGATTAAGAATCTTGACAGCAACTTTGTGCCCAGTTAAGTTATGTTCAGCTATTTTAACTTTGCCAAACAATCCAATGCCAAGAGTTTTCCCGAGCTTATAGTTCCGCAAAAATGAGTCCACGCTGCTGGTGCCTTGGACTGTTGACCCATCCATTTTCCAGTGGCCTCCTGGATTACAGGGGAAGAAGTTAGGTCAGTTAAGGAGGGGTAAGGATGGCTGCAGAAGCGCAAGAACGGAGTTCACTGATTTTCGATTCCGTTAATACTTTATCACCCTTTTGTGCTGATGTGGCACCTTAATTACATAAAATGGGGCCCACGTCAAAGGTGTCACGTCAGCTAAAAAGGCTGACAAAAGGTGTCACGTCAGCTAAAAAGGATGACAAAAATACTCTCGAATTTAGTGCAGGAGGTAACAGGACTCCCGTAAAGTTGGAGTGTGTCGTAACAAAGTTGGTCATAGTTCAAGGGAGTACTAAATGCTCTACTCATCCTTCTATAAATAAATGTTTCCAATTACAAAAACGCATGGGTCGAAGCGAAAGGAGCTCAACCAAATATACATAATTTTAATATAATACTCCCACATGATAAGAACAATCTTTTCATGAAACTTTTTTTATTTTTACTTTTTACAAATAATGAGTCTTTGTTTGCAAATATAAGAGTAAAGCATGTAGTACTTCTGAACTAGACCAAATTTGCAACACACTCCAACATTACGGGGGTTTTATTACCCCCAAATTAAATTTTAGCATATTTTTGTCAATTTTTTTAGCGGGCGTGGTATCTTTGATGTGAGTCCCATTTTACGTAATAAAGATGCTACGTCAGCACAAAAGGGTGACAAATACGTTAAAATTGATTCCAGGGAACAATAGAACCCCTAAAGTTGGAGTTTGTCATAGCAACTTTGGCCATAGTTCTAGATGCGTAAATTCACCACACTGCCTGCTTAATATTTCAAAATTTATTGCTATTTTTTAAAAACTTTCATGGCACTAATTTCAAATATATAGTACTGTTATACTACTACTTCGAAATAGGCATAATACATAAACATGCTAGTTAATTTGCCTCAAATTATGACCTTCAATTTTGGGTGCGCACAAGTAGACACTTATATAAAATTGAACAAGTAGACACACACGTCTTATCTGACATGATACATGTAGAACACCATGTAGGACAAGAATTGGCCATGTAGGATGCCACATAAGTCATGTGTCTACTTGTTCGACTTTATACAAGTTTAAGTGTCTACTTGTGCATACCAAAATTGGAGGTCATGGATGTGATCTGAGGCCAAGTTAAAAGGGCAAGTTAAGGAGTGTTTATATTATTTACCAAACAAATTTCAAATATCATACCATATGAAAAAGGATTTTTTTTTTCTTTAGCATATGAAAAAGAAAAAACTATGATAAATTTTCACATTATATAGAAATGAAGAAAAGTATAAACCACTCTTTTTACCATCCCTCAAAAACCCATAGTTCTTTGTTTTTACACGTTCATCATTAACTTGGGCATGTTTATATATATAATGTATTGTGCCTTGAAAGTATTTGTCCAAAAAATGGAAAAATAGAGCTCCAAACAATTTGTTTACTAGTTCTAATAAACAAAAATGGAATTAAAGGTGTGTAAACGAGACTTGACATGTAATTGCATTTTCTCAGTAGCGTACCTGATACATCGGCAGCCGCAAATTCTTCCGGAAATTGTTTGATTTTTGTGGCTGATCGCTCAACAGATTCATTGCACGACTTTACCTTGATGGACTTTAGAGTATCGATGTTTTGAAAAGAAGAAGGAAACTCCTTAAGATATGGGCATTCGCGCAAAACCAAATGTTCAAGTCCAGGAAAGGCATAATCTGAAGCTTTCCATTCTTCGAAAAATTCACATTTTACTAGCTTCAACACCTTGAGTTTAAAGAACTCGCCATCTCCTACTTCCCATTTGTCATTGTCAAAGAAAATTGATACCAGTTTCAGCACGTGAAGGTTGGGAAGCCTTGAAATGTTGGATTCGTGACAACTGCCCAGGAAAAAGTTGGATAGTGTCAAATTTCTGAGACTTGGTGGAAAGTTGTATGGACCAACTACCGTCGAATCTGCTGCTAAATGAATCTCGAGTGTCTTAAGCCGTGTTAGGAAATCCAATTTAGGGAAATATTCTTGTCTAAAATCCACAAATGAGCATCTTAGTTCCTGAATATTTGGTGTTTTTCGCGATAGCAATTCCACATCATTTGCACATGACAAATATGGAGAAGAAAGTACTTCCAACTTCTCAAGTAATCCTTCCACACCATTTAAAGTGAAACAGCTGTTATCGATGCACAAATGTCTCAATTTAACCATCTTCCAAATTGTAACGGGTAGTTTCAACTTTCCTTTTGTTGGCTTGAGTATCAACGTTTCAAGGTTCCAAAGATTGGATATGAGCGATGTCATTGAATCATGAGCAGTTTGCGCAGAAAAATATCTCAAGTAAACTAGCACAGTTGGGAAAGAATAGATAACAATGAACTCCAAATCCAACACTTTAAGAAACTTGAAGTTGTGAAAAAGTTGTGAAACTTGGCGACTAGAAACGTCTATTCTTTTGTCTTCTCTGTAAAGTACAGAGTCAACAGGTGTGCAAGACGAACTCCATTTTACAAGATTCTCCTCTTTACAATAGAAGACCAGACGACGTTGTGCAAGCTGCTTCTGAGAGGATATACCTGATGAATACTTGTCGTTTCCATCCCTGTGTATGTTTGAATTATTATAATATATCATACATTCATTTTCAAGTATAACTTGAATACTTGATTGATTGAACAAATAAAGCATAACTAATTAATGTATTACCGTTTTATCCATAGTAGAAAGTACTCGTCCTCTGCTTTTCTCTTGCAGAAATCAAGCAATAGACCATGAATACGACATGATTTGACCTTACCATCAGAACTCTTCTTAGCATTCATCACTAGGTTTCTAGAAATAAGATCCTCCAAGTAAGCTTTTGCAAGGTTCTGCAAACTTTCGCCTTCGAGATCCTTTACAAATCCTTCTCCAGTCCACAACCATGTTAACTTTGAAACATTGATTTCCTCGTCCTCTAAAAATGTTCCAAAATATAGGATGCAAGGCTTCAGATGATAGGGCAAATGCTGATAACTTTGTTCAATTATAGCCTTTGTCTCACTGCCAATGTAGGAACCTAAACCCTTAGCCACTTGACTCCAACATTCTTCTGTCTTCTCCATCTTTGACAGAACACCAGCTACTGAAACAACCGACAGAGGCAGACCTTCACACTTTCTTGCTATTTTTTGTCCAACATTTTCAAGGAGAGGAGAACAACTTTCATTGCCAAACACTTTTATTTTTAGTAGGTCCCAACTTTCTTCATAGGTCAAGAAGCGAAGACGAAGAGGTTCACTAACTAATTTAGCATAGTTGGCAACAACATGATTTCTCGTTGTAAGAAGAATTCTACTTCCATTATTGTTATCAGGGAAGTTATGTTTTAAATCACCCCACACCCTCTGATCCCATACGTCATCAAGGAATATAAGATATCTTCGGGAGTGCAAACTTCTGTAAATGATATCTTCTAATTCATCAGTCTCTTTACTATGAAGAGAGGTCTCATCAATATGTAGCATCGCCAGAAGAGACAGTAAAGAGTCCCTCTTCGAATATGCTGGAGAAACATGGCATCGTGCACGAATATCAAAGTACGAGACAACTAATTTGTCAAAATAGAGTCTTTTGGCCAAAGTTGTCTTTCCCGCTCCAGGCATACCAACAATTGGGATAATGTCCAGTTCTCTGGATCGCCCTGTTAGTTGGTTTCTTAGGGTTTCGATCTCATCCCCAAAGCCGACAATGTTTTCATTGATCGCCGATGTTTTTGACAATTCTGATGACTTACAGGAAGTGTCAGCAGCAATGGTATAAGGTGACACTCCAACCTCAACCATTTCCTTTAGTTGTATCTCTGATGCCTGTGCTCTAATGTCCTTTATGATGTCCACGAGCCAAAGCTCGAGACACCATTCAGGAACTTTCTTGATCACACACGCATCAACAATATATTCTACCTCATATGATTTACTAATCAGTAGTGCCACAGAATCCTGAAGTTCATTACTGTATTGCTGTTCTGCAACAGACCTCAGAAAAGGTTGCAAGCCCTCCAGTTCAGTTTGAATCATTTGAAGTTGAGTCTTGAAGAAAGCCAGTGAATCTGGATAACGGTCTTGGAACTCCTTCAGATTGTTTAAGACAAAGTCAACATAGCCTAGTCCATGAATCCTTGGCAAATTAGACTGGAACTCCTTCCGGATGATGTGGTAGATCAATATCTTGATGTGCTGAATGGTACCTGGCAAATCAATAGTCACTTTCCCTAATGTCACATCTTCACATAACGAGTAAACAAGAAGTCCAGAATCAATCAACACAGAATCAATATCTTGAAGGTGAAATTCCAGATCTTGTATGGACAGATTGGCAACTAAGAGGTTGAGCATCTCCTGAAGGGCTGCTATTTGATGAGTATTGGGACTACTAATCGGTAGTGTCTTCAAGTTGTATTGAAGAGTCTCCACAAAACCAGCTACATGCTCAATTTGGATAATCGGATGCCATTCAAATCGTAGAGCTAGCAGCACATCAATATAAATCTTATGGGTGCTTGGATCAGTGGGCTTAATCTTCATCTGCAGAAGATCAAAAGGCAGATAATTCATTTCTTGATTTTCACCAGTACCATTACTTGGGAGATACAACCAGGCAACCATTCCTGCGTAGCTGACCACCTCTAAAAAATGCGTGAAGAAATCAGTATGTTTGCTTTCCGAAACAAAGCACACAAAATTTCTCAGTAACTTCAACTCCTTAAAAACATCGGCAATTTCTTTGTTGGGCTCAGGAACAAAAAGTAGTGAACTAGAACAATAAACCTTCAGTAAATCACCTAGATTCACCACAACAGTATCAATCAAATCAATTACAGATTTTGGGCTAACAACAGCAATACCATCCTTGTTGACTTTTGGATATAAGTACTGAGATTTGATTTCCAACTTAGCCATCTGAGTCTTGACTTGCAACAGATTCGTAGCACGATCAACGTCCTCCATCACGCTGATCTCTCCAAGGTCAACGGCAGAATCTTGAAACAGAGTTTGAACTTTGTGTATGACATCAAACATGTATGATAAATCTATGAAGCTCTGCAAGCTGAGGAAGAAACCAAGAAATGTGAACTCCCTTTTAAGGAACTTGATTCGATCCTCTGAAGTCTCAGAGATATCTAAACCCCATTGATCTTCAATCTGCTGCAGAGCTTCAACTATAGGGTAGTTCATTGAAGTGGAAGGGTCAGGTGAAAAAGAATCAAGGGGCTAATCCTTGATAAACAAAAAAATAATGCTGAAGCAAAAACCCAAATTTGAGACTAATTGACGTTAATTAGTGAATTGTGACTAATTATGATATCAATAGAATTAAGAACTTAGACAGATGATTAAAGACAATAATTAGTATCAAACTAATTACATTCTTTAATTAACTTTAATAAAAAACAAACATCTTAAAAAATTTCTTAGTAGTCACGCATGTAAACAAGAGAAAGTCTCAATTAATAATAATATTATCTTCTTGAAAATAATAAAATTTATCCCTATATATAGAAAAAAAACATATTCCAAATAGCATGAAATTCGAATCTATCTTTATCAAATCTAACTAGCACTAGTAAAAATATATCCCAAATAATATGGAATTAGGATCTGCTATTATGAAAATAATAAATAAAATCCTACTAGGATGAGGAAAACATATAAAATAATATCAAAAATTCTCCCCTACAAAAATAAGGAAAAGCTTCTAAATTTACTCACAACCCATATGGGCTCACTTCTTCCTTTTGAGCTTGAATTTAAATCATGAAATATGTGTAGCACTTTACCCATTTTTCTCCATAATTCTTGAACTCGTTCTTGAACTCTTCTTCCATCATAAATATCTTCTTAATTTCATTGAAGTCCGTCAATCTTAATGCCCGGATGCTATTAGCTAAGCTTCAAATGAGACACTTTATTAATTAAAATAGGAAAAAGACATCGTTTCCACCCTAAACTATATCCGAAAAGTCGAAGACACACCTAAATTATACTAGTGACCTTTTACACACCTAAACTATAAAAAAGTGATATTTTTTACCCCCTAAATCTGACGTGAAAAAACATAATTAATTAAATAAAAAATGGTGTGTCTACATAAAAAAAATAACGAAAAAAATAATAAAAAATTAAAAACTTCCCTCCCCCACCCCCAAACATCTTCTTCTTCATCACCCCCCTCCCCCCCCACCAAACATCATCTTCTTCATCACTCCCACCCCAAAAATCCAACTCCACCCCAACCAACAAATCTTCTTCATCACCCCACCTCCAAATAAACAATTTCTTTACACCCCATCCTCCACCTTCATCGAAACATCTTCTCCTTCATCACCCCCACCCCAAAAATTCAACCCCACCCCAACCAACGAATCTTCTTCATCACCCCCAACCCCAAATAAGCAATTTCTTCACACCCCGTCCTCCACCTTTATCGAATCAATATCAATTTTATCATGAACAAAATCAAATTGACTTTTCTATCTAAACGAGAAAATTTCAAAAATTTTTATCACACTTCATCAAACACTTGACGAAAAATGTCATCTTAATCCCACTGAATTTTGTACAATTGATTTCTAAAATTATCTATTGAATAATAAATTATGCCATTGGGAGAATTTTGATTTTCAATGTCTTCTTAATCCCACTGATTGCATTTTGATTTTCAACTTTTTGCTTCTCTCTTTGAATTTCACCTTCCAATTCATTCATCTTCCAATTCAACTATGACAACAACAATGAGACTTTGATATTTGCTAAAGAGAACAAAAGTATAAAAAAAAAATTGTAGGTGATGAAGAACATTGTTAAAAGTTGCGCTTGAAGTTCCTTGGTTTGGAAGAATTTCTAAATGATAGCCACTTCACCAATTTGGAATCTGCTTTGGTTGCAGAGAATGTCTTGTACCAACAGAGACTGAGCATTGAAGAAAAAAAAAATTGACCTCATGGAGGATTTGGGCAGTGAAGAAGAAGAAAAAAAATTAAATTTAAAAGAAAAAAGAAAAATTTATGAAAATAATAAATTTATTATTTTTTCGGATGATGCTGATGTGGTGCTGATGTGGCACTGATGTGGCAGCGCGTGTAAAACACCACATCACATGCAAGTGGTGTAATGCCTGACAGGGTGTAACAAGTATCACTTTTTTATAGTTAAGGTGTGTAATAAGTCACTAGTATAATATAGTTTAGGTGTGACTTAGACTTTTCGGGTATAGTTTGGGGTGAAAACGATGTCTTTTTCCATTAAGATAAGGTATGTTAAGGCTTCTTCCGTCTCTTTAGTACTCTGTTGTTTTTATTGAGGACTAGATGTCGACGGTCTGTGTCAATATAAGTTATCTTTTAATTTTAATTTATGTGATATGATAATTAAATATTATAATAATTTAAATTTTTAATTATTATGATTTATAATACTTTTTATTTTATTCAATTTAAGTGAAAATCGATATAATTTCGAGAGTTAGCCAAATATTTATATTTTTTAAGTTTTTAATTATGTAATTTCTAATGTTTTACATAATTTTTTAATAAGATATGAATATTCTCTTTGTCTCAATTTATACGACACAGATAAAATTTTGACAGTCAAATTTTTTTTTATATAATATTTTATATTAAGTTCTTAATTATTGTGATGTACAATACATTTTATCTCATTTTCAAATAATATATGTTACTTTATGTCTTCCTTTGTCCCATCTCAATATATGTGTACTAATATACTTTTGATAGTCAACTAAATCTTTTATTTTGACACATTATTTTGTCTATTGTACCTTTTTCTATGAAATTATTAATTTTTAATGCTTAAATGACCATAATAATTAATTATGAGTGATATGATAAAATCACGATTGAAGCCGCGAAGCAGCTATGTTAAATGACTTATAATAATTAATTAGAAGTTATATAATAAAATTACTATACAAAATTACTTTTGAAAAAAAATCTAAGTGGGTCTCACATAAGACGTCAAGTTAATTTAAAACATAAAGATTTAATTTATCATTTTATGTCTATTTTATTTTTTTATTAAATATTATTAATTTTTAATACTTAGATGACTTATAATAGTTAATTAGGAGTGATATAGTAAAATTATCGTTGAAGCAGCTGAAGCAGACATGTCAGAAATGTCTATTTTGCTTCTTTTAATTAAATATTATTAATTTTTAATATGTAAATGACTTATAATAATTAATTAGGGGTAATACAGTAAAATCATGATCGAAACAGCTGAAGCAGGCAACACAAGTAGATAAGTCGGCCAGCACAGGCCCAATATATGTTACTTGATCTTTAAAATTTGTGATACAGATTAATATTTTAGAGTCAATTAATTTATTTTATCGTAATTTTATAAATTTTAAAAAGCATTTAAAGTTGTTTGTTATTGTAATTTATACGATTTTTTACGTAATTTTCAAATATATAATATTGAAAATGCATTATCTCCCTCTATAAAATTTATGTGACACAGATTAGATTTTGAGACCAATTTTTTCTTTAATTATAATTTCTTAAAAAAATATTTTAACTTATTAATTATTACAATCCATCATACTTTTTACGTATATATAAACTATTAAAAAATTCTTTTTAATAATTTATTACTTATCTGAATTTCTTTTTTAAAATATCAAAAAGATTATAATAAAGATGAGAGCAATTGATGAAATTATACTCCCTAAAGATGAGAGCAATTTATTTAACCGGTTGCATAAACATTTAATGCCATGAGAAAAAATTTATAGTACTTTTCATATAATTTTTTAAATGTCTAAATTTTAATATTTGAAATATTAAATTCAGTTTTAAAAAGAGGCAAAATAAATATTTACATTTTTATCATAGAAGCAATGGTCAAAAGCAATTTCAACCCCATCTCCAACTCTAAATTTTTCAAATAATGTAAATTTCTTTTATTTTCATGGCCAAAATGCCTACTTAAATACTCAACTTTAACTCAGCAATTCGAATTCCAAATAAATATTTATGATAAAATTTTATGTTCTTTTTAATTTCTTTGTTTGTACGTGTTATTTAGATACTCAAATTATGACCTGTTCTACTTAAATACTTAAAAATATGATAAAACATTCATGTCAGACACTTTTTATACTAAATTTTTGAATTCATTTTGCGCATATTTTCAAGTGTACATTACATAAATAAACCTTAGTGGCATCCTAATTAAGGTTGATGTATATAATTAAAGAAGAAGATATATTTATTATGATTAATTTAACTATCTAATAAAAAATTAGAATATGCACACATTTTTTTTCAGTAGTGTCTGGTGGAAACATTTTATCATGTATCTAAATGCTCGATTAAATAAATCATTGTTTAGTTATCTCAATGAAATCTACTGAAAAATTTACGAAACTCTGTATGTATTAATCTTTATTTTTTTTGGGATTATTACAAATAAAGAAAAAATTAAATACAATATTACAAAATTACTTTAAAAATCTAAATTAACTTTGCTAATAAATTTGATAAGTTAACCAAACCTAAATTCAATTTCTGTCATTGTTAAGTTGTTGATAGCAATACAATTAAATAATATTTAGATAAACAAATAATGGATAATAAAAGTTATGAGTTATTATTCTTGAAAAATACGAAGGGAAGAGATGCATAACGTAAGCTAATTGTGAGGGTGGTGAAAATTATATTAAAGACAAAATCTTAAAGAGAAAAAGACATCATTTCCTCCGAACTTATCCGCTCAATTTACTTTAGCACTTAAATTAAACTTCTGTTTATTTACCCCCTTAACATTTTTAAAATGAATTAACTTCACCCCTCAAAACTAAATATCACTCTCACAATAGAGAGTGTGTTACACACGCGTCATGTCAGTGCCAAATCAGTGCCACATCAGTGCCAGCTCATTTCCACGTAAGAAATTGGATTTTTTTTTAAATAATCCCACACACATACTATTTTTATGTATTTTTGTTTTAAAAAGCAAAATATATATATTTATATATATATGTATATAAAATATATATATGTACTATTTAAATTTATATATATAAAAATATTAAATAATAAATACAACAACAACAAACCCAGTATATTCCCACCTAGTGGAGTTTGGGGAGGGTAGAATATACGCAGTCCATACCACTACCTCTAAAGAAGTAGAGAAGTTGTTTCCGATAAACCCCCGGCTCAAGACAAAGGACAATATACAAAAACATCAAAAGCATGAAACATGATAAAACTAACATAGGTACAACATCCACAAAAATATTGTACATTACCAAACAAAGGACACCAAAACCCTCCTAACTACTGACTACGATTCATCTGCCCCACCTTACCCCTCTATCCTAGTGTTTTTCCTCCAAACCTTCCTATCCAGGGTCATGTCCTCAGTGAGCTGTAACTGCTCCATGTCACGTTTAATCACTTCTCTCCAGTATTTCTTTGGTCTACCCCTACCCCGCTTGAAACCATCCAAGGCCAACCTCTCACACCTACGAACTGGGGCATCCATGCCCCTCCCCATCACATGACCAAACCATCTCAATCTCACTTCCCGCATTTTATCCTCCACCGACATCACTCCCACCTTCTCCCAAATAATCTCATTCTTAACCCTGTCAGCCCTTGTAAATCCACACATCCAACACAACATCCTCATTTTCGCCACCTTCAACTTTTGGATATGAGAATTCTTAACCGACCAACACCCCATTTTATATACATATATATATATATATATATAAATATATATTAAATAGAAATTTCCCCCCACCCCACCCCATTTTCATTTAAATAATATATATTTTATATAATTATTTTTATGTATTTTTATTTTAAAAATAAAAAATATACGTGTACTATTTATATATATATATATATGTTAAATAATATATATATTTTATATGTATATATTAAATAAACCCCCTACCTCTTTCTCCATTCCAGCCCCACCCTCACTCCCAATCCCCAACCCCAACCCCGCTCTTTCTCCCGTTCCAGCTCCCCCACCCCCCGTTCTTTCTCCCCTTCCATCCCCACCCCCACCCCCACTGTTTATCCTCTTCCATCCCTCCCCCGTTCTTTCTCCCCTTTCCCCCCCCTCCCGTTCTTTCTCCCTTCCAGCCCTCCCCCCTCCCCTTCTTTCTTATTCAAATACAAAAATACTTTCATCAAGTTAAAATTAATTTTTTTAAATTGTCTTACTAACAAAAAAATTCAAAAGTCAAAATCAAAAGAAATCTCATTGATGATAAGTGATTCAAAGACAAAATCATCAATTTAATTTAATTTTTATCTAAATATTGAGAGAGTTGGATTGAAGGTTGAGATGGTGTTCAATGGAGAAATTTTTTTAATAGTGTTTTCATGTTTGTTCTTGGGTGGTGTTAATGGAGGAAAATGCAAAAAAATTAAAGGAGAGTGTTGGTGGAGAATGGATTTGAGGTTGTTAATGCAGGAATTTGAGTGTTGTTGTTGATGATGTTTTGAAGAAGAAAGAAGAAAAAAGTGTCCATTTTTTTTTTATAATTTTTTCAATAAGTTTTTTATTATATTTTAAATATAATATTACTGAAATTATTTTTTTTTAACAAATAAACGCGCCCTTTTTTTTTAAAAAAAGCCACATCAGCATTAGGAGTGAAACAAATACACTTTAAAGATGTTAAGGGAGGTAAATAAACAGAAGTTTAGTTTAAGTGCTAAAGTAAGTTGAGCGGACAAGTTTGGGGGGAAAATCATGTCTTTTCTCAAACTTAAAAAAGGAAAACAATTTTGAGAGAGTGAGACCGGGGGCCCACAGAGAAGAGAAGCATTCTTTTCAACAAACAAAAGTCAAAGTCCAGCCAAAATATGCCAAAGCAACCACCGTAAGTAGAGAAGATTTAGTTGAAAGGCCACATTGAAAACTTATTTTGGAAAATAGACACCTTTTTTTGTTTGACCTAATTTTTTAGGATTTTGTGGGGTATGAGTTAAAGTGTAAAATAAAAAATCTTTTGGCACCCCTTATGTATTTATTAAATCTTTTGAAACCCCTTATGTATTTATTAAATATATTTTTAACCCCACTCTTCCATTAAATACAAAAAAAAATATCTCTCTCATCTTCTCTCATTACTCTCTCCCGCTTCATCTCCCCTTTCCACCATTTTTCAATTTCGAGCTTGTGTAAATCATCTCCAACTTGGATCTTCAACTTCAGGTAAGTTATATTCATCTTTCGGTTAATTTGTGCTCCATATTGATGGTTTTTTTTATTTTTTTTCGAATTCGTTTGTAGCGGTTGAACTCGTTGGAGTTAAAAGAGATTGAATTTTTTTTGTAAACGAGGCTTGATTTTACTGAAATTGATTGTTTTTAGTTGGTATTTACTTGATTGTTGATGGATAATTGGTGTATTTCGATTATCCTTGGCGATTGCATGTTGAAATTTCTTCACTAATTTCGTCGAAATGTGGCAAGATATGTGATTTTTGTTCAAACTTTTCTCCAATGTAATGGTGTTGTAAAAACATGTTCATGTTGAGGATTCCTTGGTTTGAATCATACTCGTATTTGGTATTTAGACTCGAAAAATTGATTTTTTTTTGAAAAAATGGGGCTTGATTTTACTTAAAATTTGTGTTTTTAAGTTGGTATTTGTTTTGATTGTGCATTGTTTTTGTTGAATTTTAATTTCCCTCGACGATTGCGTTGAGATTTTTTTGCTATTTTTTCTCGATTTTCGTGCTAAAAATCTGGGTTCCTTCCTGTTTTGTTCAATATAATGGTGATTTAGATGTATGTTTTTGTTGGTGATGGAGTTGTTTTGGAAGAAACTTCTTCTGCAAATAGGCTTTTTTGGAGTTGCAATTGCTGTCATGTTAATAGATTGTTAGGTCGATTAGGTATTGTATTTTCTGTTATAGTTGAGAAATGTTATTTTTTGTCCGTAGATCATAACAAATGGCTAGAGGTAACAAACGCAAGGCTGTAGAAGTTGATAGGTCTGAGAAAAGAAAAAATGAGTAGTCGATGAATCGGAGAATAGAAATTGCAGCGAGGAAGCTGCTGAAGCTTCGGTTCGAGATGAGTCGGAGGAAATAAAAATTGAGGCTAGCATAGATAAGGAAGCATTGACCTTGCCCCACTGTGCAAGGTTTATTTCGACTGAGAGGTACGACCTCGCCACAGTCCCGGATGATGTCGGATCATTTTCGGCTAAGATATCTGTTAGGTCCCATTTGAAAATATTTTATGAGTTCAAACAAGTCGTGGTTGATCAACGTCTGAAGCCTAGGTTTAACAATTCTTGTTTTGGTGGTTTATGGGACTTGCCAGAACATATGAAGTTCAACGGACAACTTGTCCACTATACACTTCTTCGCCGAGTTGAATAGGACAATAAGCTGCATGAAATGTGGTTCTGCATCAATGACAGGCCTGCATATTTTGGCCTGAAGGAGTTTGCGCTAATCATGAGTTTAAACTGTGGGTGTTATCCTCGTGATTCAAAATATGTCAAAGCGATGGAAGAGGGTAAAGTTTTTTTTAAAAAGATTGCGAAAAAGAGGAGTGTATATGCGAATAGATTGTTGAATCTTATTAGAGGTGGGAGGCTGGACAAGGAGGACAAGTTCAAATGTTGCTTGGTTTGGTTCATGCACTACATATTGCTTGCACGTGACTTGTCAAAAACCGTGGACATAGACACCATCAAGATGGTGGATAACTTGAGCTTCTTTGAGAGATACCCTTGGGGTAAGGAGTCATTTTCCTTGACTCTAGACTATCTAAAGAAGCGGATAGACTTCAACAAGCAGAAGAAGACATTTGTTACAAATGGATTTTCATCGTACGCACTCTACGAATTTCCCTGGGAATTTTTGGTATTTGATTATAAACCATTGAAGTAGTTTATTATATACTGTAATTCATCTATGGTGTCTATACTATACTGACTCTCAGTTATATGTTTTTATTTTTTCTTTTGATCACAGATTTGGATATATGAAGCCTTTCCCGCCCTCGACAGGGGAAATGGTAAATCAACTGAAGACCTGCTGCCCATTCCCCGATTGCTCAGATGGCACAACTCAAAAGGCGATAAACTAATCCAAGGTGATTCATATTTGAATGGATGAAGCACAAAGGTATGAAACTATTTTTTCAAAGAATAGTTTACCAATATTATATTTCTAATCAATCACATTTGCCTATTTATCTGTAGAGAGTGCACCCGTACCTTATCCCCACAGTCCGTGAAATAAAGCAGCACTACATGAAAAAGTTTAAAGCATTCACAGACGAATCGAAGGACACATTCATCGATAGCTTGAAGGCCCATCTGGAGGGTGTGGTTGTCATCACCTCATCGGAGGATGGGGAGGATGGGTAGGATGACCGGGATTTGGGTGGATATATTGTTTCAAGGCATGCCACTCGGGGTGCGGGGACAAGTAAGCCGAGAGCATCGAAAAAGATACCGATGATTGAAAATCTAAAATAGCGCGTATTTAGGCTGGAGGAGTCATTCAAGGACATCGTTGATTTTGTAAAAGAAGAGAGGCTGAGGAGAGCAGAAAAGAAGAAACAAAAGAAAAGAGATGGAGATGAAGGTAATATATGCTCTATATATTATAGAAGTTGCATATTTTATATAATCCCTTTTACTTATAATAGAATCTATACCATTCTTCATCAATCGATATCTTAATTTATTATAAACGATAAATACTTAAAAATGCAGGTGTGCAGGTGCAAAGTCAGCATTCAGCGGCGAGGGTTGTCCGCGATGACAGCGGTATTAAAGAAGTGTTCCTTGAGGCAGCAGCTTTGGAACAGGCCTCGATCAATGCTGATGAGGTGATGATCCTTGAGGTTGCATCTGTTGTAGAGAAGGAAAATCTCAATGAAGGCGATGAAGAGAAAGAAGAAGAAAAAAATGAAGAAGCTGTTTGCGAAGAAGAAAACAAAGTTGATGGATCAGCTGATGTGGAGAAGGAGGATCATGACGAAGGCAGGCAGGGTGAAGAAGATAAAAATGAGAAAAGTGTTTGTGAAGAAGAAAACAATGAAGGAGATGGAGAGAAAGCAGAAGAAAAGAATGCAGGAGAAGTAGAGAAAGAAGAGGGAGAAGAACAAAAAAAAGAAGGAAAAATGATGCACCAGAAAAAGAAGGCATCGCAGAGAAAGAAAATGAAAATGAAAACGAATTTCTGAACTTAGATGAATTTCTTAATGAAGTTACTCAGGATATCGACAAGATGCAAGTGGAAAAAGAAAATATTGAATGTTTAGACAATTTTTAATGTTTATTTGTGGCTGATGATTATTTTTATTAGATTAGACAATCTTAACTTTTTAATTTTCAGCTCGAAATGTGTAGAGCTTAACAATTTTATTTTCTAAACTACTTTTATAGTTTATGATAAATATTTTTTATTTTATATAATCAACATATCATTTCTTTTACATGAATGTCATCGTTGATTATAGACTCTGACTAAAAGGTAAAGCATATACAGTAGAGTGTTGTGTAGTCGATGAATGAAAAAGGTAAACCATATATAATATAAGTAAAAAGTAGTCAATTAATAAAATAGTCATAATACATTCAATCTCACTACACCCCCATTACACCTTTCCAAAAAGTTAAAACTAATAGTAAACCATACACCATAATTTTCATGCCCTTTTCTTTTTCTTTAACCATAGCCAACCTATGCTTAAGCTGATCCCTCTCAATTTCGACGTCTTTCAACAATCCCTTTAAGTGATCAATCTTGTGTTTCGATTCTCTATATAATGTCATTAGAAGATCCCTATTTTCTTCGGAATCTCTAAGCCTTTCTAACATTTCAAACTTTATAATGTCTTGAAATTTTGACACCTCAAAATCGGAGAAAATCCACTTGAAATAAGAGCATCCACCATTATCCTAAAATAACGAGGATAAATTAGTAAATTAGATTATGAGATGAATATAAATAAATTTTTATTTAAACAAAAACAAATCTTTCCAACGGCACAACTATAGAATTTTTTACCCGGATTTCTGTCCGTTCGTGATGTTTTCAACACCGCAAGATTACCACAACAACAAATATAAGAATTTTTGGACGTTTGAAATGACCACGACATTGTTATTGTTGATGCAAAACTAGAAAGTCGTGAATAAATGAACATGGAGGAGTTCAAAAGGGTCCCTTTAATTAATATAGTAAGGCTACCAAAATTTGACCGTTAAAAAATTCTACCCGTTAGAATTGTACCGATGGAGAAAACTTAAATGGATTATCATTTACTTCAAAGGGTCTCTAAAGAATGTTTATGTCTTCTATAATCAACTCGGTTACGTATGAATTATAACTAATATCAGTGTTGATGATCCTGTATATTGACATATTATCGATTTAGACTAAGGTCGATTATAGACTTATCATACCATCTATGATCAACTTACTGAATATATTGACAGCTTAAAATAATGGCAAAAAAAGAGAAATTAAATAAAATAAAATTAGAGTATGTCAATTAACACTATTAAAACATTGTAAAGCAATTTTGATACATCAATTATGATTTCCAATCACTTTTGGATGTGATCAAATGTTATCTAAGACACGGTGTAGTCGTAGATCATAGAGATGACACAAAAAGGAGAAGAAATAAAATAAAGTAAATATTAATCATCCAAGTACTAAAGAACGACTACATATCATGACAAGAGATTATACGTGTGTGAAGACCATAAGGAAGAGTGGTGGTTGTCACTTGTGAGTGTTCAATGGACAAGTAGTGTATGAGAACAAGGAGTCCTTCTCAACAGAGACGCTTGTTCTGAGTAATTGGTTGTTACTACCATTTCCCTCCCCTATACTCATTTGATCGAGTGTCCAATTATTTTGTAATCTCATATTATGATATTTAGTCACTTTACATTGCGTGAATGATGTTTATTTATTTTATTTTATTTTATTTTATCTTATTTTATTTTATTTCTCCCTTTTTTAATCTCACCTCCTTTGAAAATAGACTCAATTGGTCGATACATCACTAATAATATAGTCTGGTATAGATAAAGCTAATTATCTATAATATACTCAAGATATAATCATAGGTCTATTTTCAAAGGAGGCGAGATTAAAAAAGTGAGAAATAAAATAAAATAAAATAAATAAACATCATTCACGCAATGTAAAGTGACTAAATATAATAATATGAGATTACAAAATAATTGGACACTCGATCAAATGAGTGTAGGGGAGGGCAATGGTAGTAAAAACCAATTACTCAGAACAAGCGTATCTGTTGAGAAGGACTCCTTGTTCTTAGACACTACTTGTCCATTGAACACTCACAAGTGACAACCACCACCCTTCCTTATGGTCATCACACACGTCTAATCTTTTGTCATGATATGTAGTCGTTCTTTAGTGCTTGAATGATTAATATTTATTTTATTTTATTTTATTTTATTTTATTTCTTCTTCTGTTTGTGTCATATCAATGATCTACGACTACACCGTGTCTTAGATAACACTTGATCACATTTAAAAGTGATTGGGAGTCACAATTGATGTATCAAAATTGCTTTACAATATTTTAATGGTGTTAATTGACATACTCTAATTTTATTTTATTTAATTTCTTCTTTTTTGCCATTATTTTAAGCTGTCAATATATTCAGTAAGTTGATCATAGATGGTATGATAGGTTTATAATCGACCTTAGTCTAAATCGATAATATGTCAATATACAAGATCATCAATACTGATATCAGTATATAATTCATAAGTAACCTAGTAAATATTCGTATTGAGCGTATATAATTCGTATTTAACGTAGTCGATTATATATTCGTACTGTACTCCGAGTTTAAACAGTGTTTGCAAATCTTTAAACATGTACTAATGAAGAATCAACAAAGACTGAAAGACATAAAATTATTATAGATAAATAGAATATCATGAAAACATAAACTTGTTTATAGATAGATAAAGTTCATTGCATCTATATTTACAATTTTTGAGGAAAAAATCCCAAACAAAAAGACAAAAAACGAAGCTTTCATTTACATAATCCTACTATGAAAGCTTCATTCAGCAATGAACTGTAAAACAAACTAAATTAAACTAGACTAGACTAGGGGGATGAAAGGGTGGGTGATGAGTTCACGGGGGTCCAGGTTGAGCCTCTCAGCTATGGCCCAAAGAAAATGAGCCATCCTTCGAAACTCTCTGTCCAGCTGTCGTTGATCGACGGTAAGACCCTGGAAAAGGAAATCCAGGTCACTCCAAAGCCTAAGAAACTCTATGTTGTCGATGGTTATCATTCTGTGCATTGGCCGTAGTGTGTACCTCCTCCTAGCCATCTTCTTCTCTCCTTAGTCTTTTCTTCAGAAATTTGATTTAAAATAGATAAGGGCCTCTTTAAATAGACAAGAGTATGAGACAATCGACTAATAGAAGTTGTATACGTATTGATAGAAAGAGAGAAGACGTGTGGGAATTGTGAATGAAAAGTGCGACAGTTGTGGTAGTCGAGGCATTTCAAATCATATTATTTTTTGAAGTGTAATAATCACATTGAAAGGTTCAGTATATGAGGAAAAGGGTTTCTCTAATAGACTAAACGACTAGTCGATGATATACTATGTATTTTAAACTATACCCCGTAGACCATACATC
This sequence comes from Capsicum pubescens, assembly GCA_030864215.1. Taxonomy (NCBI): domain Eukaryota; kingdom Viridiplantae; phylum Streptophyta; class Magnoliopsida; order Solanales; family Solanaceae; genus Capsicum; species Capsicum pubescens. The sequence goes on from CM061548.1 coordinate 384,679,113, forward strand.
GATCCATTGTATATTTTGAGTCCAGTCGATGTGTAATGTGTATAGTCGATTTCCTAACTTGGGATGACTGTTTTCAAAATGACACTTTTCTAATGCATCATAATTATTTTGAATTCAACATTGTATGAAGAAAAGGGTTTGTTCAATATACAACCAGGTAGGTTTATTATACACTACGTATTGAATATTTACTCTGTAAACCAAACACTGATATATTATATATTATGAGAATGGTCGATTATTTCAGTCTATAATCTATTTAGTACATAGTATATAATATATGAACTGGAATCGATAATGCACAACAAAAAAAGTCAATTTCAACTGCAGTTCAGCGGTTTTCAAAATTGAATACACATTACATACTGTCTAGTGCATTTGAATAAACCAAAAATATAAAATACAATGCCAATCATATTATCCTACGTTAAGGCAGCATATTGTTCTCTTATGTCCCGTTCTTTTGCACTTGGAGCATTTGTTTATTTTCTTGTACCTTGAAGGCTCCAACACACCCTTAACGCATAACACCTTCCTCCTTTCGAGTTTGGGATCGAAATCGGGTGGAAGAACTTGCATTTCTAGATACTCCCGCGCCACACTCCACTCTGACTCCAATGGTGCTGCACAAATAGGTTTCAATTGTTTTGCGGAGAAATTTTTGACTTTTTGAGAGTCGCCACTTACTTTTGAAAAGGAATTAAGAAACCTTTAGAGAGTTACTTAAAACGATTCAAAATAGGAAAATCATTTTAAGTTAGAGATTCCGAGTAAGTGGTTCCTATTAACATTTTAGGAAGGTGTTAGGTACCTAAAACCTTCGCTAACTTGCGGTTATTCGAACTGTTTGAAAACGTCTTTTTACTAACTTCAGAAAAAGGTTGATTTGTCGAAAGTGATTGGTTTTTGAAAACTATTTGTGTAAAATAGATTTAGGCAACTTATTAGGGCTTTTAAACTAAGTCTAAAAAAATGAATAAGCAAGTAAACACATAAAAGGGGAAAGGGAGGAGAAAATAAACGATTTAGGCCATCGATCCCAAATCAACGAAACTTGTCCTAATCTAGTTGGGCTTTTGACCCATTTTCACCTGTCCTAATCTAGTTTTCGAGTGTTTGGCTCGAGTCTCGCTTCACCTATATTAAATACAACTTTGGCTTCGAGGCCCCAAATAAATAAAATGAAGAAATAAGACGATAAATAAATGAATACACGCGACGATGATAAATGAACTAAATAAGTAAATAAATGAGACATTTTAAGTCTCTTAGCCGCTTCAGATACGGGACTTTAATCCGTTTTCCTTCTTCGTTCGACTCTTCGTATCTGTATGCCACATAGGACTTAATCGATTCACATGCAAGAAACAAAAATACAACAAAACAATAACAAACTCAGTGTATTCCCACATAGTGAGGTTTGGGGAGGGTAAGATGTACGTAGTCCATACCACTACCTCCGGAGAAGTAGCAAGACTGTTTTCGATAGACCCCTGGCTCAAGATAAGATAAGTAATCACAACCGTACAAAATGTATGGAACAAGATTGTAACACCCCTTATTCAAGTACGTGTATTGGCGTATTCAAGTACGTGTATTGGTCTTATTTATATGGAATTAATTTTTTATATATTTTATTTATACCGGAATTTGCCCGTCGATGGTTCCATGCGAAGGTTATTGAATAAGCTTTCCAACGATATAAGGATTTCTAAAAACGGATAGGTTTCGGATATAATCGAGCACGTTTGAAACTATAAAACGGTGGCCGGGATATTTGGGAATAGTAAATGTGCAGGAAAATTTCCTGCACACAAACTACTGAGGCCAGCCGAATTTTTGGGTCAACTTCGAACGATCATAACTCCTTTTATATAATGAACTGGGAGAGCTGCGACCTATGAAAAGAAATATCTTTGAGTCTTCTTTCCAATTCAATTGGTTTCATCCAAATCCAACGTCTGAGTAAGGAGTTATACTCGTTTTACTTCAGCCTATCAAAACAGATTTTTAGGGTCAACTTCAAACGACCATAACTCCTTGTACAGGACGAACTGGGTGGCCTACTTTATATGAAATGAAATCCCTTTGAATTATCCTTCCAACGATACCAATTTCACCCAAATACAATATAGGAGCAAAGAGTTATGGTCGATCTACTTTAGCTTATCAAAACAGTCCGCCAAAGGACAGATTTGACATTATTTAAATTTTAAAGACATTTTGGTCATTTCCTATTATATTATGGACGGGAATATGTGTATATATACATGTATATGAGTTCAAAAACTCATTTTCATCATCAATCATTGAGAAATAACAAACCCTAGCCAAATTTGACCTTTAAATTACTTTTGATTCAACCGTAGAAATTCCAAAGTAATCCGATAACTGCGTTTGTCATCTCGAGAGCTTCGAACGACACCTATTATTTGTGCAAACAGGATTGCATAATCAAGAGGTGAATTCTAAGGTATGAATATTGTTTGCCTTTGTTCTTTTCCATATGTATATGTGTGATAGAGTTATGTATTGGTTCATAACTATTATATGTATTGGTTGTTATTGAAAGGTGATGGAAATAGGGTTATGGACTATTTTGCATGGTTTGGTTGTATTGAATTGTGGAAGGTGGATATGGTAATTGAGTTATGGAAGGTGGATATGGTGATATACTATTGAATTGATGATTATTTATGTCTATGGCTCAATTTGGTTTAATGGATTGGTTGGAAGGATAAATGAATTCAAACTTGATATTGGAGGATGTTGTATGAATGTGCATGGCATGTGAATGTAATTGGAGTATAAGAGGGTTAAAGTGACACCCTTTATGGTGTAATTAAGGCTTACTACTTAACCACTAGTTTGGTGAATTCAAATAATTGAATTGTGACGTTTGGTTGCTAATACTAGATTGCTATATATGTTCATTGTAGATAAGTAATCCAAAAAGACGGGAAGTCCATTTGGGACTAGTATTGAAGGTTGACAGTCAGGTATGTAAAGCATACTCTATACCATATCTTTGGCATGAAAGTGAACAATTGTTCTATTAAGAAAGTTTCCAAAGTTATTCAATAACATGTGATCCATAATGGTTTTGTATGATGTCCTACGTTACCAATGAACTTATTTCCACCCTACAAGATGTCAAGACATTCCAATACTTCCTTGTTTTCCAAATCTTACATGTTTATTGCACTAATGAATGTCAGAAGGTATCCGGTTACTCAAACAAGATCCATGTGCTATTAATGACTCCAAAACGTTTCATTGATATACCAATAAGTTCCTACTTTATTGTTATGGCATTGATGACTCCAAAAAACTTCATTGATGTGCCAATGAGTTCTTACTTCATTGTTATTGCATTGATGGTCTATTTATATGTCTCTTATTGATGTATCATTGTTTCAAAGTATCAAAAATGCGGTGGTGGCCGAAATAACAATCTCAAAGATTAATTAAACTAAGTAATGGAAGTTCTCTCTTATCGGGTGGTATCCCAGGGGCATAAGCCTATCATGGGTCGATCCCTATTTATGTGTTTATGGGTGGTATCCCAGGGGCATAAGCCTATCATGGGTCGATCCCAGTTGATATGTACTGGAGGCAGCCTAATGGTCACAGTACAATACAATAATGATTACAAAGATGATAAGAACGAAGGTAAAGTGATTGAATATATACAATGTATAGGCTGTCACAATTTCTAGTAAGTGTGGTTCACTCCTATTACGATTTATTCACTTGTTTCTGATTTCTATTGAGCTCCTATATCATATGTGATTATCTACAACTTTACATACTCAGTACATATTTCGTACTGACATTCCCCATGGGGGACCTGCATTTCATGCTGCAGGCATAGGTACCTCAGCTCATACACCGCACAAGTAGGAGCCAGGATATCCAACTGCTTTTGGTGAGCTCCAGTTTGCTTCGGGGCTTTCCGTGTCATATCCAGTCACTTTTGGTATTGTATAGAAGTTAGTTATATGGCGGGGTATGTCCCGACCTTAGTTAAACTCTGTGTATTGTCTAGAGGCTTTGTAGACCTAATGTATAGTCAAGGTGGTGTTTTGTTAATAGACGTGATGGCTCCAACGGCCAAGTATTGTATATATATAAATATGTGTGCTCGAGCTTATACAGGTGATTATTTCCTTTTATATGCGACATGATGCTGTCCGAATTTTGGGTTGTCATAGAGGTATGCATGGGAAGTATAACGTTATGAGCTGGTTCTCCCGGATCTTCTCGGTTACGGGTGCCAGTCCGCCCCAATAGGATTTGAGGCGTGACAAAGATGGCAAGACATAAAAACGCCCCTACAATGGAAAGTAAACAAAGAATAGTAGGCACTCGCAATACAACATGCAACAAGGTAGACTAACAAGAGTAATACACCAAATAGGTAATGCCCTACCCTACCTACCTTAATAGTCACTAGCCTTCTATCCTAATACGCGTCCTCCAGCTCTTCCTATCTAGGGTCATGTCCTCAGTAAGCTGTAACTGCTCCATGTCCCGCCTAATCACCTTTCTCTAATATATCTTTGGCCTACCCCTGCACCGCTTGAAATCATCCAAAGCAAGCCTCTCACACCTATAAACTCGTGCATTTGTGCCCCTCCTCATCACTTATCCGAACCATCTCAAACAGACCTCCCGCATCTTGTCCTCCACCGAAGCCACTCCAACCTTCTCCCGGATAGTCTCATTCCGAACCCTATCCCCCCTAGTAAGACCACACATCCAATGTAACATCCGCATTTCCGCCGCCTTCAATTTTTTAATATGAGAGTTCTTGACTGACCAACACTCCGCTCCATACAACATGGCCAGGTGGACTGCCACCCTGTAAAATTTACCTTTAATCTTGGGCGGCACCTTCTTATCACACAACACCCTCGAGGCGAGGTTCCACTTCATCCATCCCGCCCCAATCCGGTGAGAGACATCCTCGTCAATCTCACCATTCGCCTGAATCATAGACCCGAGGTACTTGAAACTATCCCTCTTACACACCACCTGAGAATCCAACCTTACTACCACCTTGTCCTGCTCCCTCAAGCCATTAAACTTACATTAAAAATATTCGGTCTTGCTCCTACTCAACCTGAACCCTTTAGACTCAAGGGTCTGTCTCTACACCTCTAATTTATCATTCACACCTCCCCGGGTCTCGTCAATCAAAACCACATCATCCACAAAAAGCATACACCAGGGTACCTCTCCTTGGATACGCCGCGTCAACACCTCCATAACCAAATCAAACAAAAACGGGCTAAGAGTAGATCCCTTATGCAATCCTGTTAAGACCGGAAAATGCTCTGAATCTCCTCCCGCCATCCTCACCTGGGTCTTAGCTCCATCATACATGTCCTTAATTGCTCTGATATACGCCACCGGGACCCTACTCACCTCCAAACATCTCCAAACAATCCTACCACCATCCTTCTAATGAACAAAACAATATAACCAATATAATACCATAAAGCGGGGGCAGATGTGATGAAAGGAAACAAAAAAAGAGAGAACATTTGAAAATAATCAAGTGAAATATGCCTACCTGGAGTTTTGGCAGAGAAACTATGAAGATGAAATTCGGGTATGATGAGACCCCGTTCCGTCTTCCAAACTTCTTTTGAAAGAAAACTAAAGAATTCACTCCCACAAAGCCTTGTCTTTACTCAATTGCTAAGCGCATTTTTCTGGAAACGTCTTTACAAAACTCTTAAGAGTTTTAGGGCCTTGAAAATTATAACTAGAGAGAAAACCACAAACCAAACTCAAATAGAATGCACACCATGCGATGATTCTCAACATCAAAGAGACCCCATCCATTCTCTGTTACCATAAAGCCATTGCATTTTCCTCGGGAATCAATCAACAAAACACTGACTTGAAACGAACTCGAAGACAAAAACAAATAAAAAAATTCAAACTTTACGATTCCGCAGCAAAATGGAATCACAGCCTGTAGACTAGAAAAAAAAGGAGATCGGGTGGTACGTATTATTTTTATCCTCCTCCTCTTTTCGACGAACTAAAAAAAATGAGCTTTTAAATAGTCGAAAAGATCCTCGAGGAATCATAGGATTTTTGGTATGCTTTAGGACATATCTAAGTATTCTCTTTGGCATTGGAAGAGCCTAAGGAACTCATGAGGTAGTACAACTAGTGGTGTTACCAGCTAAATAGGAAAAACACGACCCAAAGTTACGTCAAACAGTCACGACGAATGAGTCAACATATCATTCCAACCTCCCCTCATTCAAACGACATAGCCGTCGAGAGATCCTAGGATTTTGTATTAAATTCTTTAAACCTTGCTCATTGTCCTTTTGGCATATGAGAAGCCCAAGGAGTTTAAGAAGTAGTCTCACTGATGAAACCCCCAACTAGACTACAACATCAACGAATGAAACCCCATGATATTTAGGTAAATAATAGAACGAACACCAAAGGCGCAAACTTTAGACGATGAACCAGCGACCCAAACAACCATCACTGCTCTTAATAAAAATCAGGGCTAAGCTAATCAATAATGTCAAAATAAGAAATAGATTACAAAGCCAGATGGAGATGACAAAGAGCAACAGCTAAGGTAAAAAAAATATCACAACCAGATAATACAACCAACATAGCTTTCACCAAAAACCTACGGCCTTCAAGGACTTTGTAGCAGACAACCCAGCCTCATTCATGACAAACAGATAACTACTTCTACGAAGAAAGAGGGATGAAACGGGAAACAACAAAATTAAAAGGAATGAGCGTGTGTTTACCTCCTTCGGGGCAGCAAAACGGGGCAACGAGCTAATTGTCAGGATGTCGACCAATGTCGGAGCTCAGTGTTATCAACTCGAGACCCTCCAATTAATCAGCTAACTCTCAAAAGAATAAAGAAACGAGAATTTTTCTACTAAAAAAGAATTGTTGCTCTCAAAATTCTCTTTTGCCTCCCTTAATTTTCTTTTTCGAATCCCTCTCTTTACCAACCTTCATTCACGAAAACCAAACCCCTTTCTTGACTATCCGTGAGCCTTTATATAGAAGGGATTGAGGGCATTCTAGGGATTTCTGAAAATAGCCCATTTAAATTTCGAACTCCTCTCTCCAGCTCCGTTTTTGTCCTCAATTCGTACCTCCTTTGGAATCGGTGGACCAATAAGATTTAGGGAAAATGGATTTCTCCCAAAACCAATAGAAATCGGCCAAATATTGTACGAGATTGTACGAATATCCCAAAATCTGTGGAATTGATCCGTTGAGGGGACACCTATACATCTTCTAGAGGATTTTTGGAATTCCCATGGTACGAAACCGCATGCTACTCACGTGAGGAGTACGATCGAAGTAAGGGAGAGAAAAAATGGCGTGTTTTGTCTGGTCGGAGCTGGTTGGAATCGGATTGGGGTTTTGTCGAGGCTGGTTGATGAAGTTATGATTTGGGATTGCTGTTTTTGTGTTGAAGAAAAGGATAAGGGTGTTGGGCTAGGTTGGTTATGTGTTTGGGCCGTTGGTGGCTGTTGTGGTTAGGTTGAATTTGGGCTGGTGATTAAAGATAAAAAATGGGCTGGAATTGGAATAGATAACCCCAACTGAATTAAGAATTAGCTAAATCCGTTTAAATTTTAGCCAATTTGAAAATCAATTAGTCAATTGCATTGCAATTGAGGCCAATTTGAATTCAATTATAGCCAAATTTAATAGATTGGCCAAATTAAACCGAAATTCGACACAAATTAATACCTCATTTAATCCTGAGCTTCTTGATTTAATAGAATCAAACACATATTTATCCAAATAAATTATTTTTGAGATTACATTATATTTGAATCAAGATTTTAATTATTATATTTATTTTCAAAGATTATCCTTAATTAAAATTAGACATTGATGAGAATGTTCATTTAAATGACATTATTTATACAATCTCGTATATGTAAATATGAAAATATATAATTATAACAAATTTAGCCCAAATACATATTTTAAAATGCATTTATTTGGATATAATAATTGTTGTGATTTTATTTAAAAATCGAAGAAACTCGAGATTTAACGTAGTTGTGGAGGGCAAATATTAGGTGTCAACACCAAGTATGTAAGGAGGTTTGATTCTTTCGAATATATTTGTGAAGAGTAGTTGTAAATGCTAGTGTTGTATTCATCCCCGTGCTTCAAACGCAACGCTGCCATTGCATGAGCGCATGACAATTTCACCCAGTCGTACTTTCTGCAAGAACATGACCGTCTCGAAAGATTAACTTTGGCGGAACGACCGTAACCAAGCACGGTGAATTCATCGGTGCTTCCGTTTATGTTGTTCACATATAATTTAATTCCCTCGATCATGTTTTCCCTTAAGATCGTCTTGGCTACGGGAAAGAATGTTGTCTTTGAATTGTCCACCTCCGCATACCTCTTCCTAAATATTTCTCCAAATCTATGTACAATAGAATAGAAAATGGCCGCAACTGGATACTCTCTTTTATCGCGCAACATTGAGTTGAGCGACTCAGCGATGTTTGAGGTCATGACATTGAATCGATTACCTGAAAAATGAGCCCGGCTCCACTTTTCAAATCCAACTTCATGCTCGAGGCAAGCTGCTATGCTGGGGCATCTTTCTTTAAGGGCGTTGAAGTAGTCATTAAATTCTTCCAACATGTACGCCTTGGCCACATAGTAGTACCAATAGAGAGAATCGAAATAATGGTGATTTATTTGGAGATTTTCACTGAGATGTCTCATACAAATACTGTGATGCGCAAACGGATAATGCCTTGCAAAGCCGTTGGCTATGCTTACATGTCTGTCGGAGATAACGCACAACTTTGGTTCATCGACGACAAAGGCCTTAAGCTTCTCGAAGAAGAAGCCCCACGACGTATTGTTCTTCTTATCCACCATACAATATGCTAAGGGATAGATATGATTCTGTGTATCTTGAGTGATAGCGGACAACAGCATGCCCTCGTACTTGCTGGACAAATGCGTGCCATCAACGGCAATGACCTTTCTCATGTGTGCAAATTCACGGATGGAAGCCCCAAACTCCATAAAGTAGTAAATAAACCTGCTCGACTCCTCATCGACCATGAGGGAATTAATAGACCCGGGATTGAGGCCGTTGAAAACATATAAAAATATGGGAAGCATTGTATATCCGTGCTCGGGCGTACCTCAAACTATGTTCTTCGCAATGACGCTTGCCATCCAATACTTCCAATAGCCCGACCTGCAATGTAGCTCCCTAAATACGATCCTATCGATCTCTTTTGGGCTTGGACCTTTGTAGTCGACGAAAAAGTTCAAAATAAGTGAGGCAATGACCTTCACGGTGACATTCTTGTTCTTTCCCGTGACATGACCAACGCCAGAAGTATGCTCTCCCATGTACTTAAGGATACGAAATCAACCCGATTCTCTAATAGCATATGCACGCACCATCTACCGGCAAGTAGGATCTACGCACCTCACCCTCAAGTATTTCTTACAACTCTTCACCGTTGTGTAATTGAACAATATTTTCACCGACGCTTGCTTCAACAAAAAATTCAACGTTTTCTTATCCTTGAATGTTTGTCCTACAAAAAGATTGGTGCTGTTCGAGAAAGAGTGGCTTCTTTGTGGTTCGAGCTGCCCTTCCTCTCCTCCTCCACACTCCTCTTCTTCATAATATTCACTATTATCCCATTCATCACCACCCATGCAATCGTATTTCGTTGACGTATCATTCACTATTGGGGGTGGGGGTGGGGGTGAGGGTAGGGGTGGGGTGGGGGTAGGGCTGAGGTGGAAGCTTTTTATCAGGATTTTCCAACAATTTTAACCCGCAATATAGGTCTGGAGTTATCAGAATCAACGCAAATCATGTATAATTCCACGTGTCTATTATTCCTTATGAACGTTGGATGGGTTTTCCCCTCCCTTTCATCAAGTAACTAATTACCACCTCACTTTGATCACAACTTAATTACCACCTCGCCTAGACTTAATAGACTGAAGTCGTCGTCTTCTTAGCTGTTGTCCGTACAGTGTACGATCGACCCTTTTCCGACGACCAGCAGAATAATTCGACAAATTTCAGCTTACAAACAACCTAAGGAGTGTTGGAATATTGACATTGAGCCAAGAATCGATTTCGAAATGTGGGACTGATTTTCAAGCTTGTTATATGAAAATGGAATAAAATTAGAGCTAAAAATAAGAGAAAATGGCTTAAAACAATGGAGATAATGTCACTTTTCAATGGATGTTGGAAAATTCGAAAAAAAAAGGCCTGAAAATGGTCGAAAATCGATGAAATAGCGCCAAAATTGGGTGGTTGGTAGTGGATTGGTTGAGAAGCTTGGGATATTTTAAAAAAAAATTAATTATCCAATATTTATATTTTTGGACATGGACTAAAGTGTAGTTTTAAAAAAATTGGGACTGAAATGGGAAAGCGGCTAAAGTGTATATTTTGTAAGTTGAGTGCTAGGGTTGCATTTTTTTTTGTGGTCTCATTAGGGTGTCTATTTTTTCAATTAAAAAAATTTGGTGTCTAAATGTCAAAAAAGATTTTGGAAGTGACCTTTTAGCCAACTCCCCCCGTAAGTAAGTAGCTTATTCCACCAATACAATTGCTCTATCTTGACTTAAATGAACAAAATATCTTCAATGTGCCAAAGTAGGCATGTTGACCTCCTACCTGCTTTTGCACATCAAACTCCCCCTTATATATGGGGTATAATTAATTCTTGACTTAAATGAACAAAATATCCTCAATGTGCCAAAGCAGGCATGTTGACCTCCTCTTTGGCACATCAAACTCCCTCTTATACATGGGGTATATAATTGGTGGTCTAATTTCCAATAGTTATTAAAAAAATGAGAAAAGAGTAAAAAATATAACTAAATTTTTGCAGAATTTACTGTAACACGCCTCAATTTTATGGGGTGCTATGACCCTTCTCGATTAGTTATTACCGTATTTTTGTGACATATATTTATTCAGCTGGACCACTTCAGATCCTTACGCGCTCAATGTTCGTGTGTTCATGCAGTGGTCCAGTTGGATAAATATATGCCATAAAAATACGATAATAAATAGTCGAGTGGGTCATAAAACCTCATAAAATTAAAGTGTGTTACGATAAATTTTATCAAAATTTAGATATATTTTAAACCCTTTTTAACAAAAAAATTGGTAGCAAAGACAGTGGAGTAATAATATATCCAACTGGACAGGTTCATTAAAAAATAGGCTTAGTACCGAGTCGACTCATCCTATCAGATACATTCTCCGTCTCATTTTACTCGTCCTAAATTTTCTAATTTGATTTCTCATTTTACTTGTCATTTTTCATTAATCAAGACAAGACAATTTCTTTCTTTTTTTTTTACCCTTAGTATTAATTATTTTTTTCTCCTAATTAAAATGTAAACATTATTTAATATGGGTATTATATAAAGTAGCCATGTTATTAATTATTTTTCTTAATCAATGTGCTATATCAAATTGGAACGAGTAAAATGGGACGGAGAGAGTATCATTTATACATTCGAACTATTGATTGTTTCAATAGATCTGAACATATGACACAATGTTTATATTAAATACTAGATAATTTTAAGGCACGTAAATGGGCCTAATGTAACTGATTACAAACTTTAGATTTATTTTGTATACACGAAAAAGTTTAACTTAAAAATATTGATCAATATTCTACTGGTACCAATAAAATTTTTAGCATAAATAAAATATTATATTTAAAGTTACCTAACTCACAAATATTTTCAAGTATTGTTGGTATCTACTATGAAAACATTCATTTCTTACTATTCTAAAGCACTAAGTATCTAAAATTTAATTTGTTTTTTAATACATAATGACATAAATTTATTGCGATTTAAAATATAATTTTATTTATTAGATTGAATTGAATTATATGTGAAATATGTTACATTCAAGAAAGTTAAAAATCACATCGTATATTTAATGAATTTCCTACAGTGTTCCTAACTTCTTTATTTCCTTGGAAAGATCTATTAAGAGCATGGTTCTTGTACTTTTTTCTTTATTATTCTTTACACATAAATTGTTACTTGTACAATATTATTAATTATTAAACTAATATTAAGTTTTAATTGATACAACAACATATTTAATATATAATTTCTCAAAATTTATTTAAGGATGATAAAATGTATATAAACCTATCTCAGCGATAGAAAGACCTTTTCTAATAGAATTTAAGTATTAATTGGTATCTTAAAATAAAAAAAAAAAAGATAAAGAAAATAAGGAAAATAATTTACTATGATTATTAAATTTTGATTTGATCAATTTAAAAATATAAAGATATTTTTTTTAATTGATTTTTCACTCAATGTCTGATATTTGCATTGAAACTCCCGACTAATTTGAACTGCGCACAGCAAGGGGGTGACGCTCTCAACAAAAAAAATTTCATTCCCAAGGCTCAAATCTGAGACATTTGATTAAGGGTGGGGCAATCCCAACACTGCACCACTATCCATGTTGATAATCTAAAGATATTCTATTAGCAATATACATTAATTGGACTCAAGAATACTTTATTTTTTTTATCAAATTTGATTCGACAACCCAAAATTCAATCAAACTTACATGAATTTAACCATTTAAATTATTTTCTAATGTTTAAAATGAAATAAAATACAGACTTGATTCTCTATTTAGATGAAGATCTACGATTTTTAAATTTAGGGAATACTCTTAGGATTTGTTTGGTCATTGCATTTTGAAAATGAGTATTTTTTAAGTTAAAAACTATAAAATTTGAAAATTTGATTTTTTTTAGAGTTTTATGAAAATTAAAAAGTTAATTTTTTAAAAAATAAATCAAGAAGTACAAAAAGTAATTTAAAAATAGTGAACACCTCTTGAGGTGTTTTTCAAAAATTCAAAAACAGTGAAAAAGTATTTTGAAATATTTATGGCCAAATAAATATTTTGAAATAAAGTAAAAATGTATTTTGAAATACTGTGAATAATATTTATGGCTAAACGCCTACTTAGTTTACTTTAAATTTCAAGCATTCCATCTGATTCATTTATTTATCTTGATATCTTTATGATCTATTAAATATTAAAAATAATAATTCAATGAATTGTTTTTATTTATTATTTTTATTTCAGTTTAACATATACTATTTGCTTTTATCACACTCATTTCATTCAATTTTTATTATATTAAAGGAAAAATAAAATTGAAAAATAAGTAATTTATTTAATTTCTAAAATAATAGATAGTTCATACTCACATTAGTTATGTTATGAATTAAAGTGAATCAACTGCAAAAGTAATTAGTTTAAATCTCAAATTAATTTAAAAGAAGAAAAAAAAGTGCATGATATTGAATATTACCTTTTTAAAAAAAGTTTCTCTGATAAGGGTGATAATTGATGACCATTTGATGACAAAAATTGAGTTCATATTTTTACAGGTACACATGATATTTTTGTTGTTCTAATGTGTTGTTTTCACGTGTCCGTTACAATTTAGTATAACTTGAATGACTTTTCAGAAATTTCATACAATCTTTGCTTGTTGTACTAACTGCTTGAAGCTGGATTATGTTGTTAAATTATAAAATTATTGAAATGACATTTTTACTCCTGGTAGTCATTCAACTCATGATTTTTTTAAAAAAATTATATAACAAATCTCTACAGAAAAAAATAAGCATTATTGGTTAGACAAAAATGAAAACTGAGAAATAGTAACTTAAGTGCATACATTATTAACGTTTCATAAAGAAATGAATGAGCAAAATTTTTTAAAAAATATTTTATTAATAATAATGTCGTGAGCTGGGGGTCTATCGAAAACAGCCTCTCTACCTCATCGGAGGTAGTAGTATGGACTGCGTACATCTTACCCTCCCCAGACCCCATTATGTGGGAATACACTGGGTTTGTTGTAGTTGTATTTTATTAATAATAATAAAATTTTATTATCTATTTATACAATTAAAAAAATAGAGCACGATAGTTATATAGATATATTTTAATATCAGTAATAAAAATAATTAATAAAAAATAGAGTTATATTTTATAATAAATTTCTAAAATATCATCCATTTATATTGTCATTAAATTATAATCTAGAAATAACAATTAATGACAAAACTTATTTATCTATATAGACAAGAATAAGAAATAAGTAAAACTTAAATATACATATATACTTACTACATGTAATATTTAAATAATATCATAAAAGATAGCATTAGATTTTGTAATAAGTTCATAAAATTATTCTACTTATAATGTTAATAAACTAAAACAAAAATCTATAAATATCTAGAATAAAAAAATAAAAATATTACATATAATATAAAAAGATATTACAAAGATGGAGAATTGAAAACATCAAAGGTAAAATAGACATTGCATAAAATAAAGAGGAATAATATCTATGTCCAAAGTAGGAATTTGTTCAAATAAAAAATTAAGAATATTTATATTCTTGAAATAGTAGGGATCAATTTGGGAAAAGCTATGTCTTGATATTTCAAGGGACAAATAAGAAAGTTAACTAATAGAGAAGATCACAAAACATAATACCCTAGGTAAAAATATAATGTGTTATAATGTATGCATTAAGATGTATAGCGGTATACAAATAGCATGTTTGTAAGGTATTTTCATTTTATATCAAGAAGTTTGAAAAATAGAGTGAAGAAAGAGATATTTTCAAGTTAAAGGCCTTTTGCCCTTGATAATGAGTATAATTACAAGTTTGCCCTTGGTCGTCCTCAACTCTCCTTTCTATATAATAGAAATAGAAAAATAAAAATTTACGATATAAATTTTGAAAAAACCATGGTTACAATACTAGAGGGATTCTTCGTTTTTTGAGATTCGAATGTATTTTCTCATCATATTGAAATGAGAAAAATTATTACACTGTACTTTTCATATAGTTTTTTGAATATTTAAATTTTAATTTTAAACTATTAAATTCTGCCCTAATCTATTCAAATTTGTCCCTTTGAATCTTTAACGTGGCTAATGAATACAGATAACCATGTATACTTGGTCATAGTAAGACTTGGTCCCTTACCATCAACTAAAGTATTTTGCCTCGTATGCTTTGCTCATCAATTTTTTTTGGTCGGAGCTTTGCTCATTAATTGTGCAACACAAGCTTGACGTTTATTGTCCTTTTAGCTGAAACGTGACATATAGAACACAACATTTAACATGGATTGAATCTGAATGATCCTACATCTTCAGTGACCACTGTCTTTATATTATTAACAAAGAAAGGAAAGATATCCTAATTACATCTAAGAGAATTGATCTCTCAATTCTCTACTCTTACAAGAATTACTATAAATTTTTTTAGAATGGTTTTCACAATGAAGAATGGTCATCTTTTTATAGATGAACCAAACTTGGGTTCAAGCGCAAAATAAGAAAAGGAAAAATAAAGACAAAATTTGTCTTCCACAAATGTTGTTTGTTCTCCAAGTTTACTTCCTAGCAAAATAAATTGGCATATGAGATTTCCTTCTATATAGATTAGACCCCACAAAAATCAAACTAACTCTTTCAATCTCCACCTTGATTTGTTTTCAGAGCATGTGTATGAACAACTCTGGTCAAAACTTCTAAGCTTACTGGGCAATTTCATTGTAAAAAGTAAAAAGAATCAAGTTTTTGTTGAACATACTAGCTCCACCTAACTGCTGTTCTCCCAGAGTTGCATCAATTGATGCATAATCCCGCCAATTCCTTACAGTGCGCAAACTTGACGAGTGGGACTACCTTGATCAACATGTCTGCAGTATAAAGTCTGTGATAAACTTCGCAACCTTGATAGTTCTCTCTTCGACGACATCTCGATTGAAATGGAATATGACATCAATGTGTTTGCTACGCCAATGAAATCTTTTATTTTTAATCAAATGAACAACACTTTACTATCACATCTTAGAGTTGATTCCAACCGAGCCAAATTTAATTCTGCCACCAAACCTTTTGTCACAATTCGAGCCTAGGCCTTGAACATAACGGACATCTCAGACCTATGAAGTTCGGAGAAGACCTCTTAGCATTACCTCATAAGCATAGTCGTAATCAAAATGTGGAAATACAATAGGCCCAAAAAGAGTCTTCCAATTTAAATAAAAACAATAAATTCAAGACTCTGAGTGATATGACATAATAATATCCAACTAAATCAGCTTACGAAGCCTCTAACATAAGAAAATTATCTAAGTCGGAAAAGGCTTCGCAATGTCATAAACTTAAATATTGAGTCTCTAAGGTAAACGACCTTTTGAAAAATAGAGGGCTCACCAGCTCTGATGTTGTCCTGATGATCCTAACGCTGCACCAAACCACGAGAGAGTGCTTCCAAACCTACATCATAAAATGATGTAGCCACCTAGAGATGGTCAATGCATGAAATGTATTGGTATATAGAACAACAAAGACAAGATATGATTTAGACAAAATAATTGTAAGGGAAGAAGTCTAATCACAAAGATATAATTAAAGACTTCAAATAACAACTTAAAACATGAACTCAACTCTTTTTCTTTTTTTCTGAGCTAGATGGTATATCCGACATCTCTATACATCATGGGCTATGTGAGTCCGGATTTAACTCATCGGTCATATCCTCAATTCAAGTTTGTCGTAAGGATTGGAGTCTCTTTTCTCTAGTATACCAAGGCACGAAGTAGTATACAATAATTATTTATATTTTCAGACATAATCAACCCTGCATCGGCAAGACACGATTTCAGGTAATAAGCCTTTCGAACTCATGTCTTTTCGGTTAACCATCTAACTCTCTTTAGGCACCAATGCCTCAATTACATTCAACAATCTTACCACTGCATCCGCAGACAATGCAACAGTAGGTGCAACAACTGACATTATCGTTAGAGCATCCTGATCCTACACTTGCTCAGAAGCAACAACTCGGGTCTGACCCCCATTCCCAACTCTAGGATGAGGATCGGTTTGTGTCTTAGTTTAAGGCCTAGTCGGATAAGACCCAACTCGACAATCACCATAGGTATAACCATGTCCAACACCATATCCAGTAGTTTAATTATATCGACTAACGAAAAAAGAACTATGTCTCTTAACCATTCGCAAAATAATATTTAAAGGTTAGACTTAATGAAACTCAATGCACAAACAATGAATGAAAAGGGGAAAAGCTTCCTAGATGTTCATAGCCTCGAGGTCATAAGTATGGGTGTCTACATACCCATGAACAAAAATCTACTAAACACTGCTCCATGAACCAGAACCTAAAGACTGGGCTCTGGTACCAACTTTGTCACGTTTCAAAATAACCCTTAGGTGTGACTAATTCCTACTACCACCACATACCGGGAGAATCAATTTTTCATGCATTCACAATATCTAGAAACAGTGAGATAAAAACATATGCAAGTCCAAATGCATGAAATATATAATCATTAATGCAAAGTAATTATTCAGTCAGATATCGCATATCGATTTGTGAAAACAACAATAGCTTAGATAATAAATCTCTAACTCAAATCTCACACTAAGATCATAGAGCATTAGATAGATTTACATGGGTTTCATTTTTGGGCATGCAAATCCAATAAAAAGAAAAATAATCTAAAAATAACTAAAGTTGGACGACAACCTCCACGAACAATGTGAAGGCTTACCTTAGCAATGGAATCAACACGAACGAACATCAACCACTAGTCTCCCCTTCCGCAACAGTATTTGCAGACATGCAAGTAAGAAGTGAGCTATATATAAAAATAACCTAGTAAGATCCTCGACTAGCTACTTTAACACCCCTGAGACAAGTGATAGAAAATACAAGGCACAACAAATGCATAAATAATATACACAAAATATCTATTACAATGTAATGCTCAGTAAGATCCAAACAAAGGTTCAAAAAGACACTATGTATCTTAACTCTCACGACTTGTCATTACCAACAGCGAAGGTGATCATCCTAGCACCCCAACAAGTCTACAACATCATATATAATGTCCCACAAGTCTATTACGATAGCATGTAAAAGGCCCCTAACATGCCTCTAGTGACAATATCACGACAACAAAGAAAAGATATCCAACGTCCTAATGTCACCTCACATATTATCATTAAATAATTCTCAATACACTTCACAAAATACATATCTACGGTTGGTCAAAGACCACCAATTCTGCCAAGCACATGCTTGTCCCAACACATGGATTAGGAAAAAAATATATTATTTAAAGCAAATTTGAAAAACAAGTATCAAAGCTAAAAGTCTCACTTACCTCAAATTCACAATCCAAGCACCCCCTTCTAGTAAATAAAAAATGTGCTCTCATAACTCAAAGTACTTCAAACTACATAAAAAATGGATTTAATATAATCAAAACTCCATCAACGAACATCCTCTAAAATTTCAAAGCAAGTCAAATATTAAATTTTATCGTTCAATCTAATTAATCAAATTAAGTACCCATAATAATGCAATGCGCAACAGCAATACCTTCAGAAATGTTGTACAATATTTCCGGAAAAGCTAACAATTTTACATCTTAAAATGTTGATTTTCAAGCTGACCAAACCACTGCTATTTCCACTTTAAATTCAACATTAGTTATTATTACTACATCATGCCTCTAATCAAGAATCAATCATTAGCTAATCATAATTTTTATTCTCAGTTAAATTCTAATATTTTCTTCGTTTGAAAAAGAATGATCTACTTTGACTTGACATAAAGTTTAAGAAAATAAAATAAAAAATTGAATCTTGTGGTTTTAAATTAAAGTAGTGTTAAATGTATCAAAATGTCCTTTAATCTTGTGGTCTTAAACATGTCATGTGGAAAGTTGAAATTAAAGTATTGCCAAAAAAGAAAAGGGTTCATTCTTTTTGAAACGGACTAAAAAAAAAATAAGTCATTCTTTTTAAAAGAAAAGAGTACTATATTGTTGCCTCATTACCAAACTACATTGTTTCCCCATAACGAAATATATGTTCAATTCTATGCCAAAGAACTACAAATAAATTTTGTACCTTATCCCTTCACAATGATGTCTACTGTTGTGGTTCTTTCTACGCAGCTTGCTGCTTTCATAAAACATAATGGGATTAAAATAAAGTCCTAATATTTTACGTGTACCATTACTAGTTGTGAAACTGAACAAGGTAGTGGGTATGACCCACTCCTTTTAAATTCTCTTAATTAATAACAATAGTTGGTTAAAATTATCAATTAACCCTTTATTAAAAAAATAGGGCTATTAAAAAGTTATTGATATCTTTGCAAAGACGTTGAAATTGGAGGTTGTCACGGTCCAAATTCGGAATCGTGATGACACCTATCCCACCCTTCATGATAGGTAAACCAAATACTCGATTCCTAGAACAACATCTCAAACTCATAGAAGCGGAAGAAAATAAGAACATAATAAATTTCGAATAATCTTATAAATAAATTAATAGGCTAGTAAAATCGAATCATAGACAATTCCAAGTCTGAAAGTCACTAATACAAGCCACTAAATACAAAACCAAAAGAAAGCTTGAGTGTTTCAAAATGTAGAGAAAAAGCATAAAGATAAGACTGAAGGAGATTTCACCAGTCTCTAAGGTCGATAACGGCTACCACAAATTTCCAATGATGCTAACAAGGAAGAAACTACAGAAATCAAGGCTCGAAGGTCGTCGGATCTGTACCTACACGTAAGGTGCAGAAAAAACAAGGGTGAGTACGGAACCGCGTGTACTTAGCAGGCATCATCGACCGAACCTAATTAAAAGTGGTGACGAGAAACACCACGTTAAC
Source organism: Capsicum pubescens (assembly GCA_030864215.1). Taxonomy (NCBI): domain Eukaryota; kingdom Viridiplantae; phylum Streptophyta; class Magnoliopsida; order Solanales; family Solanaceae; genus Capsicum; species Capsicum pubescens. Next base: position 384,698,966 of record CM061548.1, read on the forward strand.
CATCTAAAAACAATCATACAACCTGCACTCAGAAAAGCCACCCTATTCTATCTGAATAATCAAGTCTAACAAAAATAACAATATCATAACACTGTCCAAGAAGTCTTCAATACAGTGAAATAAGTAATGCACATACAATAAGTACAAGGTCAACAAATACACCTTAACCAATTTGAACCAAAATGAATCAGTGCAGTGTGATGCAATGCATATGCTGTGTACACACCTACCGAGCAATGACTTCAAGGTCAGGACCCATGAGGGACTCACAAGGTCCATGTACTATGCAGACGTGCACTCCGATCCCAATAAATATATTGTGCAGGCGTGCACTTCGATCTCAATAAATATATTATACAGGCATGCACTCCGATCCCAATAAATACACTGTGCAGGCGTGCATTCTGATCCCAATAAATATACTGTGCAGGCGTGTACTCCGATCTTAATAAATATATTGTGCATGTGTGCGCTCCGATCCTAATAAATATATTATGTAGGCGTGCACTCCGATCCCAATGAAATGTAATGCATGATAAACAGGCGTGCAACTCCGATCCAAAATCAACAGTAAAATAAAGCAAAGCACTTCGTGTCTCAAGTCAAATCAGAAATCAATTTCAAAGTCAACTCAACTTATCAAGTGAGAATATTCTCATTAGCTAGCTTTCAATAATTTATCTACCATAGCAAATCAGTCCATCAAGCTAGCAAATAGGGAAAATAGTTCAAAACGTACAATTAATTTATTTTATCCCCTCAAACAATACTGGTACCCACATAGATGTTTGTCACAATCACCTATACGAGGCCCTCATTTTCCATTACACATAACTAACAAAATAAGCACTTTGAAAAAGAATCTAAGAAAAGTCTCAACTTATCTCAAACCGAAGTCTAGCGTCAATTAACAAACTTTTCCTTACGCAAAGCTTCCGAGTGATCGAAATCTGTTCCAAAGACATAACCTCCATAAGATAACGGTTCTAATGACACCCATATTATCGTAAGAATACGAATCTAGTAACACTCACTATATAATTCTTACTTCAAAATTCTCGATCCAAAGCCAAAGTTTTCTATATTAAAAAGAAACTGTAATTAGTGGCTAAGGATTGTTAAGGTCCTAACTACTGAGATTATCAAGTCCTAAATTATCTAACCTTCACAGTTCACATCACTTCATCGCTCCTAATAAACCACTAATTTGCCATCACTGTACACTGATTAGAAAAGGACAAAACTACTATATCATAATATATTTATCCTAAGGAAAACTAATAGAAAACTTACAAGAATCTTACATCCATATATATAACACGTACTATTGCCACCTTTAATTCGTTCCGCTTAGATTCGCAATGTCCCTAATTTTTTTATCACAAAGGCATATTTGGCAAATTCCTCGTCACTACCAAGACTTTATTCGCCCCTCATTCATTATATATAAGAAATTATAACCATAGAAACAACTTCACGGAACAAGAAAAAGAACAAACCTATATACTAACCTGAAGATATCCTAAAGCCGTGAACAGAAGAGGGGAAAAAAATAAGATCTAACTGCTGACTTCCTCTTGCTTAACATTATTTAATATTACTTTTCTAATTTTTATTTGAATCCTTTCCACAAGAGTTTATTCTTATACATAGGTCTCAACAAGTAAGAAAATATTAACTTGGCCCATAACCGCCAATAAAATAATATCTAAAACGCCCAATACTTAAATAAATCATCAAAAATTTATCCAAAACCTCGAAAATCGACACTACCCACTCTTAAAATTCATGTCTAAAATTACGATAAGGGTTAAGATAGGGTAAATTCACAAATCGACTTGGAGGGTCATTACATTATCCACCACTAAAACAAACGCTCGTCCTCAAACATAAAGAGAAAGAAGGTACCTGGGCTGTCAAAGAGATGAGGATATATACTCCGCTTGTCGGACTCAACCTCTCAAGTGGCTTCCTCTATAGGACAATGCCTCCACTGTACCTTCACTGATGTTATGTGCTTTGACCTCAACTTTCTAACCTCCCTATCCTGGATAGCTATAGGCTCTTCCTCAAATGTCGAATTCTGATCCAAACTCACCGAGTTCCACTGAATCACATGTGAATTATCTGGATGGTACCTTTTCAACATCGAAACATGAAAAACTAGATGTACAGATGAAAAACCCGGTGGCAAGGCCAACTCATAAGCCACTGGCCCAACTCGCTGAAGAATCTCAAAAGGAGCAATAAACCTCAGATTAAGCTTTCCTTTCTTCCCAAACCTCATCACACCCTTCATGGGTGATACCCAATGGCGGACCCAGGATTTAAGGAAAGTGGATGCTTACTACAGAAAAAAATAAAAAATCACATGCACCTAACCAACTTCTTGTTTAGTGGGTGCCTTTATATAATTTATACCCATTTTCGTATATTTTTTATGTAATTATACCTATTCCGCGTCGAGTTTAGTGGGTGCCGGAGCACCCAAAGTTGATGTGTAGGTCCTCCCCTGGTGATAACTTCATCAAAACTCGCTCACCCTGTATGAACTCCAAGTCATAGACCCCCTTGTCAGCATAAATCTTCTATCTACTTTGAGCCGCCAATGGCCGATCCTAGATTAATGTCACTCGGTTCATCGAATCTCTCAATAAATTAGTACCCCCAATGTCTAAAGTCAAAAGAATCAAACCATCCAACTAGGGACCTACACTTCCTACCATACAAAGCCTCTAACGAAGCCATCTGAATACTAGGGTGATAGCTATTATTATAAGAAAACTCGACTAAGGGTGAAAAGTGATCCTAATGACCCCCAAAATCCACCACACAAGCCTGTAACATGTCCTTCAACACCTGAATAGTCCACTCTAACTGACCATCTGTTTGGGGATAGAATGTTGTACTCATATCCAACTGAGTACCCAACTCCCCCTGCAAAGTACACCAAAAGTTTGAAGTGAACTGAGTACCTCTGTCTGAAATGCTGAAAATAGGCATGCCATGCAATCGAACTATCTTGCAAATGTAAATCTTAGCTAATTTCTCTGCATTATAGCTCATTTTCACAGGCACAAAATAGGCTAATTTGGAGCCTGTTTAGATTAGCTTAAAATAAGTAGCTTTTAAGCAACAAACATGAAAAACACATTTGATGTGCTAGAGCTTATTCTACATATAAACAGTTACGTGTTTGGATGAAAATGCTGAAACTGAAAATAAGTAGCTGATGTGTTTGATAAAAAAAGCTGCTAAGCAATTTTTTTTGTTAAATAACATAAATACCCTTAACTGTGCAAGTTCATAAAACTGATCATTTCAAATGATAAAATTACAAGTCAATTTATATCTCAAGTTATTTTGAATTCCTAATTAATTAGATAAATTTATTTTTTAAATAATTTCATATTGTTTATTGAAAATATTGTATGAATCTGGAAAATAGCAAAAAAGAACTGATTTTAACTGCAATGTAAAATTACTAAATACAACAAAAATAAAAAGAATTTCCCTTGCCAATCGTTTTTGTAATGGGGAAATTTAAATCAAAGTAACATTCACTGTGATGGAAGAGGAACATGCTCTGTCTCCACCTATAGACCTTTTCAAATAATTTGTAATGTATTTTTTCTAATTAATATAATCTTCGAATAATAAAAATTGAATGACGAAATGAACTAATCAATCATAACAATACAAAGTGCAAAGTAAAAAACATAATATGACAGCAACCATGGAAGAGAGCAGGAAAAGAAAGAATAAGTTAGGACCGGCAAGGGTATTTTAGGAGTTTCAAGAACAAGAAAGGGATAATAAAGTAAATTATTTGATCAAATTTAAATCATTTTTAAGCCAAAAGCAATATGCTGGGTTAGACCAACTTGTAGCTTTTGACTTATTTTAGCTTAAAAACACTTATTTTTAAGCACTTTTATTGTTTGCCAAATACCCAAATAAGTCAAAAAATGCTTTTAAGCTGGTTTAACCAACTTTTAAGCCCACCCAAATACCCTCTTGGTCAATCTGTCCACAATCACCCAAACCAAATCAAACTTCCCCATGGTCTGAGGTAACCCAACTACAAAATCCATAGTGATATGCTCCCATTTCCACTTGGGAATGAGCATCCTCTTAAGAAAACCACCTGGTCTTCTGTGCTCATATTTCACCTGCTGGCAATTCAAACACTTAGCCACAAACTTTGCAACATCACTCTTCATCCCACACCACCAGTAATGTTGTTTAATGTCATGATACATCTTCACCGCCCCTGGATGAATGGAATAGCGCGAACAATGGGCCTCCTCCATAATAGATCTAGTCAAATCACCCACTCTAGGAACACAAATCCGCCCCTTAATCCTCAAGACACCCTCCTGGTACAAAATCACCTCCTTAGCCACACCTTGCATCAACTTATCTCTGATAATACATAAATTTTCATCCTCAAACTGACGATCTTGAATCTTCTCTATTAATAAGGACCTCGCCTCCACATATGCCAAAACTATACCCAACTCACAAATATTAAGACGCACAAAATTATTAGCCAACCATTGAACCTCCTTGGCTAATGGTCGCTCCTCTACACTCAACAATGCAAGACTACCCATACTAACTACCTTCCTACTCAAGGCGTCTACCACTACATTGGCCTTGCTCGAATGATACATGATAGTCATATCATAATCTTTCAACAACTCCATCCACCTACGATGTCTCAAATTCAACACCTTTTATTTGAAGATATACCAAAGGTTGCGATGATCAGTGTATACCTTACAACAAACTCCATACAAATAGTGCCGCCATAACTTCAATACTAACACAAATGCTAGTAATTCTACATCGTGAGTAGGGTTATTACTCTTATGTGGCTTTAATTGCCTCGACGCATATGCTATCACCTTAATTTTTTGCATCGATAAACCACCCAAGCCAATATCAAAAACATCATGAAACACAGTGAAACCATCATCTTCCATAGGTAGGGTCAAGATATGAGCTGAAGTCAATAGAGTCTTGAGCTTTTTGATATGATGAAAACTTAGTACGTATCAAGAACACTCAAAAAATAGTCTATGACGAAGAGGAAAATCGAGAGCAACACAAATACAATTCTCGGGTCCAACAACAATAAGAAACAAGGTGTAAATGACACCAAAAATACTAACAACAACAAGAGATAAACAACAATATGATTAGAAGACAACACTAGGATGACAACAATCCAACGATTACAAGATTACAAGAACAACAAGAACAAACGGTTTCAGTAGACAACACAAACTAATACATGAAATGTAAAGATAGATAGTGAGACATACACTATTACAAGATTAGGAACCCAAAGATATATCAAATCTAAGGACCCCTAAGACTTACAATAGCAACACCACACTCTTACGTGGTACAGGAGGGATTCCACCGTTCAAGAACTAACGTTTCCAAGCAATACACATTCACAAATGAATCCACACTTGCCCATGTCCTAGTTTTGGCCTAAGGAGGCTCTCTCTCTCTCAAGAGATGTGTTCTTTGTGTTTTTTTATCAACATTCAACAACTAATGAGCTAAAACCCTAACATGTTATTTATATAGGCTATTACAAATGATAGACAAAATGACAAAAGTTTCCCTTAGTGTTAAATGAACAAAATGACGTCCATGGAGTGCAATATTGAGGCGGCTTTGGAGCCATTTTCACAATTCAACTTGTACACTCCGTAGGTTGCATTCAACACACTAAAAAATATCCATCTTCATGATTGTGCCCGTATCATCCTCTCCATCTTGAGAGGAATTTGACCTCAAACTCAAGGCACAACTAAATAAAATGGCACAAAACAGTCCACAAAATAAAAAGAAACTGAGAACACAACAATTTCAAGTCTCAGCCAACATCTTCATTTTGCACCTCGATTTTCTCTCCATCTTGAGATTTGCCTTCAATCTCATCTGACTCAATTGAGTTTAGCCAAGAAGTTTCACTACAAAACAAAAAATGAGTTAGTTGTAAAAGAAAGGTCCCCACACACTCTCTTTATTTCTTTGTTCTCAGATTCCTCACACTTAATCTCACGAGTGTTGTATGCTTTCTTGTACTCCGTGAGGTGTTGAGAGGTGAACCAAATGTTTAGAACAACTCCAAAGAATAATAAAAACACACAAAGACATAAATACGAAGAATGGTTTCAAAACCAACTCACAATCTAATAAATGGTCACTAGTTTGTAAGTTAGTATTAGAATCAACAAACAAAACTAATAACACAACAAAATGAAACTAAGAAATCAAATTTTGAGCCTAAAATTGATGTATGAACAGTAACTTAATGACGTGGAAGTCCACTATTGGTTCGGTTTTATCAAGTTTTTATTTCCCAATGTTCAAGTCTTGACCAATTTTCAATTTGGGATAGGTGGAATTGGTTAAGGAGGGAAATATAAGTCTTTAGAGCTCTTTTTCAATTCAAATTTCACGACTCAAAAGTCTTTGACTAGACTTGTACTTCTCCTTAAAGCATGGGCCCTTGAATCATGGAAAGTTGTTGAAAAGTGGTTGATAAAGTCTTTGGTGGTTGAGAAGTCTTTCAAGACTAACAAGTTCTACACCTCTTTCCTTCACTTTATGGATTTAAAATGCACTTTATCTTCAACAATATATGAAGGTAGTGATGAACAACAAGAACAACAATAAGAACAACAAGAACAACAACAACAATCTCCAAGAACACCAATAATTTTCACACGGTCCACTCAATTCCACAATAATAATGTCTTCAACCTTAGGCCATAATTCTCAACAACATCACACGGCCAAGCTAAGAACAATAACAATGTTCACACTACAATTCCAAATCGTGAACAACAACAACACCAACAACAATCGACCAAGCCTATGTTCACAACAACAAGATCAATAATTACAAGCTCAAACTAAGATCGACTCAAAGTTTAGTAAAGAACAAAACTAACACTACAAACACATAAGACAAGTAAAAATATCGGCCAAGACACAACAAGAACACAATTTCGTCCAAGAACACAAACACGGGCAGGTTGCTATTTTACTGGATTTTTCAGTTTTCAATAAAAAAAAATTATCTTCAAGTTTACAAGTCCAAGATTGATCTTGTGGGAACAAGATCAAGCCATGATTTGATACCAAATGATATGATAATGACTAGTAAAGTACCAAAACACACTCCAAAATTGTCCACAAATCACAAGGATCCGAGGACCAAATGGACACCACTCTCGGATTCAACAAATAATAACAAGAATACAAGATATAAGGGTGTGTTTCACACCAAATCAGCCACTACAAACTAAGTTAACAACAACAAGATGATGAACAACAATAATAGGATAACACAACCCACAAATTACAAGGATACAATACACAAACACTACACAAGAATTCAAGAAATAGAAAGATAGGTAGTGTGACATGCGCTATCACATGAACTAAGAACCTAAGTGTGTTTCAAACGCAAAGACCCTTCACTAATGTAATAGGAACACCTACACTCTTCGGTGGACAAAAGAGGGACCTCAATCTCTTAAGCACCTAACGTTCCTAGCCATGATCAAACAACACAAGTGAATCCATACTTGGTTGAAACCTAATTTTGGGTTTGCCTCCAAAAGAGAGAGGACTTTGTGTTTCAATGTCTTTCAAGACTTACAACATTATCAAAATCTACTAGTAAATAACCTAAAATATTCTATATATAGTAGGTTACAAAATAGAATACAAAATAACTAAAAGGACCCCTTAATAAAGAGTGAATAACAAAGGTGCCCTTGGAGTATGTATGGACGTTTTTGGTGCGTAATTGGGCCCTCCTTTGCACTTCACTTGCATATTTCAAGACTAGAGTCAATTCATTCTTGCACTCATCCATCTTCGTGGTTGTGCGCATATCATCCTCTCCTTCTTGAAAAGAATTCAATCTCAAATCTATATTTTGCAAAATCAAAGAGCAGACAAACAAGCACACATCCTCATGACATGAGGGTTAGAGTTAGCAAAATACATAACATCAATATTCCAAGGCGGTTCATACTTGATGTATAACCAAGAGTCCTTCTTGTTACACATTAGGAAGCTATTGACAAATGCACAAAGAAATTGGTTATGGAATCCATCAAGAGTCCCACAAGTTACTTCAAATTATCCAACCCTATGAAGGTGGCAAGAAGTTTTTAACATCTTTGGACTCTTCCACAAATAAAAATTCAACTTGGCATCCACAAGTTGTTGTTCACATAACTTAAGTACAAGTGTGTCAATCATGGATGCAAGTATATAAGCAATATCCCATAGTGGCAATGACACCTTTGCCCTAGGGTCCACAATCAAAATCAAGTCACAAAGAAGGATATCATATGAATGGAATTCCCCCGAAGTGTTTTCAATATGTAACTCTTTCCTTGACCTACAAGTAGTAATACCTTGGTCAAGAATGGAAATACTTAAGGATGAACTCTCTTGGATCCTTTTATTACTCCCCTTCTTTAGTGAACACTTATCATAGTGGGAAATTCCCCCCATGCACAACTTAGGTCTACCAAGTAGATTGGGAATTCCCAAGAAAGACTTTCCATCGTAGAGAAGGATTCCAACACTCACAACCAAACCTTGCTTGTTGTCTTGGCCAAGCATCAAGTGGAATGTATGACATGCTCCATATTTCAAGAGGTTACCGGGGTCAAATGGGAGAAGTAGCCATGGATATGGATTTTGTCCATACTCACTTTCCCCCATGGAGTCATTCCCAAAATTAGTCACACCATTTATACCTCCATTAGCAATACCATGAACAAGAAGAGGGTAGAGAAAGGTGTCACATAAATCAACTTTAAATTTAGTGTTCTCATGCATGCACTCACTACTAGTTTCAAGACCCTCACTAGGATCATGCTCAACATAAGAAACACATAAAGACGAACTAGATAGAATTTCTAAACATGTTTCACCTCCTTTTTCAAATGGGTAATCCTCACTTAGATACAAACCACCATGAGCATAAAAGTGAACATGATCAAAATCAGTTTTACAAGAACAAGCATCATTCGAGTTTCCCAAACTTTCAAGCAAATCAAGATCATTTTTACCCGATTGATCATTTTCCACTTTACGGCTTCTATGAGCAAAAATAAGACTTTTATCACACTACATGCTCAAAGAATCATCTACAATTTCATGACCAACTCTATCAACATCTTCACTAACTTGAGACTCACCAATCACACCATGCACATGCTCAAGTAGTGGACTATATTTAGGAGTAAGATGATCATTATTCACACCCTTACTAGTTGTTGGAAACTCACATGCCAATGTATACTCACCTTGGTTTTCACAAGGGTCAACTAGTGTGTGAATACTCTCATTACTTGGCAATGGAACCTCATTCATGTTACAAGTTCTAGCACTAGGTGGACACAAATCGTTCTTACGAGAAGAATCAATTTTTTCATCGATAGGATTAATTAGTGCTTGCATACTTACAACAAGAATTTGATCTTCATGCAATCTAGTAGTACCAAGAGTATCACAAAGGGAAGATTCATGCACTTCTATACTAGGCAAAACCGCAACTACGCTCATTTGGCTATTACTGCCACATCACACATTCTACATTTATAAGAGAGTAGGAAGTAGCGTTTTTACCTTGTAGCTCAGATAAGCTACGACCTTCACTTTGGTGTGGGTCGGGACATCCCACTCCTTCCTTCGAGAATCTCTCATCACAAGGTATTTAGACAAGGGGAATTGGATTTTTTGGGAAAAGTTTGGGTATCAATTGGCGTAACTTTTCAACGTGTCATTTCATATCTTCAAGATTGTCATTAAAGCTATCACACGTGGCATTGAATTTATTTATATCCATGATACCTAAAAAAAGAGACAACAACAAAGAAAACAAATAAGTTAGTTCAAAGAGCCTCACCACACTATCATTCTTTGATTACCTCACACGTAGCTTCACAAGTGTTGTAAGCCGGCTAAGGATCCCGTGAGGAGTCGAGGGTTGAGTCTACTCTTGTCCGGAATATATTTTGGTTTGAAACTCAAAGAAATCTTGTAGGACTTGAGTCAATGAACTAACAACGATTCTAAAATGACAAAAGCACACAAATAACGCTAACACAAACAAACGGACTCAAGACTAACTTACAATCTAGTAGGAGAGTACTAGCTTGTCAATTAGTATTAGAATCAACAAATAAAACTAAAAAACAATAGTAAGAAACTAAGAAATCAAAATTTTGAGCCAAAATTGACGTGTGAACAGTAACTTGATGACGTGGCAGTCCACTATTGGTTCTGTTTTTATCAAGTTGTTATTTTTAATTCTCAAGTCTTGGTCAATTTTTTTTTACAATTTGGATTGTTGGAATTTGGTTAAAAGGAGGGAATACAAGTCTTGGAGCCTTTTTCAAAATTTTCAAATTTCAAGACTTGACTTTTCTTGTACTTCTCCTTAAAACATGGGCCCTTGAATCATGGAAAGTTGTTGGAAAGTGGTTGTTAAAGTCTTTGGTGGTTGAGAAGTTTTTCAAGACTAACAAGTCCTACACCTCTTTCCTTCACCTTTATGGATCTAAAATGCACTTTATCTTCAACAACATATGAAGGTGGTAATGAGCATCAAGAACAACAACAACATTCACCAAGAACAACAACAACAATCTCATGAACAACCAACAACAATCCACACGGCCAACTCTAAATCCACAATACAATGTTTTCAACTCACGACCAAGGCTACTACAACTTCACAAAACGTTCTTAGGCCATCAATTAACAACAATATAAAGTGGTCAAGCTTAGAACAACAACAACATTCATCGTCCAATTCCACAACAACAACAATGTTCACCCATGGACGGCCAAGTTCAAGTTCACAATAATAACATCAACAATTAAAGTTCAAACTTAGATATAGACTCAAGGTGTTAGTGAAGAACAAAACTAACACTAGAAACACTCAAAAAAATTAAAAAACTCGGCCAAGACACAATAAGAACACAACTTTTGGTCAAGAACAAAAATAGACAGATTTGTCTCTTTTTGGATTTTTAGTTTTTAACACTTTTTTTTTTAATTTTCAAATAAGCAAGCTCAAGATTGATCTTGTGGGAAAAAAATTAGCCATGCTTTGATACCAAATGATACGATACTAACTAGGAAAGTACAAAAACACACTCCAAAATAGTCCATAAATCACAAGGATCCGAGGACCAAATGGAGACCACTCTTGGATTCAACAAACAACAACAAGAATACAAGATATAAGGGTGTGTTTCACACCAAATCAGCCACCACAAACTAAGTTAACAATAATAAGATGATGAACAACAATAATATGATAACACAACCCACAGATTACAAGGATACAATACACAAACACTACACAAGAATTCAAGAAATAGAAAGATAGGTAGTGTGACATGCGCTATCACATGAACTAAGAACCTAAGTGTGTTTCAAACGCAAAGACCCTTCACTAATGTAATAGGAACACCTACACTCTTCGGTGGACAAAAGAGGGATCTCAATCTCTTAAGCACCTAACGTTCCAAGCCATGATCAAACAACACAAGTGAATCCACACTTGGTTGAAACCTAATTTTGGGTTTGCCTCCAAAAGAGAGAGGACTTTGTGTTTCAATGTCTTTCAAGACTTACAACATTATCAAAATCTACTAGTAAATGACCAAAAATGTTTTATATATAGTAGGTTACAAAATAAAATACAAAATGACCAAAAGGACCCCTTAATAAATAGTGAATAACAAAGGTGCCCTTGGAGTATGTATGGACATTTTTGGTGTGTAATTGGGCCTTCCTTTGTACTTCACTTGCACATTCTAAGTCTCGGGTCAATTCACTCTCGCACTCATCTATCTTCGTGGTTGTGCCCATATCAGAAACCGATCGATGACAAACTAAGAAGATACCTATAATGACTGCATCAGAAGACTCTGCCTCAGGCTTTATTGGAAAGGCGTAACAGTGATATCTATCATCCATCACCTAAGTCACTCGTCTACCACCTCTCCTGCCAGCTGGTGGAGCACCTCTACCTCCGTGAGATCTGCCCCTACCCCTAGTTAGGGTGTTGCTGCTCTAATAGGGGCCTGATAACCCCATTGTGGACACCTCTGTCTGTATACTGGATAATCTCTCAGAAGATAATCCGGACTACCACACTCATAGCAAGAATTAGGAGCCATTAACTGCCGAGAATGGCCTGAATATCCTGTATGGCCACTACTACCCAAAAATTATTGAGATGAACCTTGTGAAGCCTGTCTCGAACTATAAAAACTTCGACCTAAATATCTATCATCTGATTTCTGTATCACTGCCTGAACTGGCCTACCATGCTGAGGGAAAAAATCTCTTCTGAATGAACCCTTACCTCCAGATGAGGTATTACTAAATCGACCTAAAGTGCGGGACCTCTTGTCCCTCAGATCCCCATACTACTCATGATGCATCAACTCAAACTCTTTTATCGATTCAACCACTCTCTGAAGAAAAGCCCAAATTAGGCTACAACAAACACAACCTCTCTGATTCTAAGTGTCAAACCCCTCATAAACCTCCTGAGCATTTCGGCCTCGTCTGATAAGATCACCATAGCATGACGGGATAAGGCATAAAATCATCTCTCGTATGCAGCCACAGAAATGCCCTCCTGTATCAAATTTCCGAACTGATGCATATGCCCCTCCCTCAAGATACGAGGAACGAATCTATCAAGGAAGTCTTGTGCAAATATAGCCCAAGTCATCGGTGGAGAACCTACTGGTCTGGAGTCAATATAAGAGTGCGACCACTGCTTAGCAGAACCACGCATCTATAAGGAAGTATAAGTAACCCTGCGGGAGTCAACCAATCCCACACTCTGAAGTCTCTCGTGGCAACTAACCAGAAACTCATAGGCATCCTCACGCTGATTACCCTGAAATTATAGTGGGTCCTTCTTCCTGAACGTCTCAAACCGCCGTTGCTTTTCATCAGACATAACTGCCATAACTCCACCGGTAGATCCAACCCCTGGTAAAGGCATACCATCATACCTCGATGCTGGCTGAACGATTGGACCTTGATAGATCAAAATAGGCTGCTGATCTGGGATCTGCACCCCTACCATAACATGTAAACCATACGGAGTACCAAGTGATCCTCCTCCATTAGTTATAGTCTCTAAAACACACAACACTTTAACAAGGGTATTCTGAAGAAGCGATGTAGCAACAAACCATGGTGGTGACTGGCCTGGGCCCACAACATCAACTGGATCCTGAACGTCATCATCACCTGCCTCGAACTCAACCTCGAGAAACCCTACCCTACCAGGAATATTAGCAGCTCTTCGAGCTCTCCCTCTACCACGACCTCTTCCCCTACCATCTCTCCTACCCCATCTAGGTATCCCATCTCAAACGGTCAGCTCGGGGGCTGGCGGAGGCTCCTGACCACCATCCTGAGGTACACGAGTCCTCACTATCTATGAGAGAATAAGATAAGAATTTCAGTATTTCAAGTTAAAAGATCAATATTGCATGATAGGATAGAGAGAAGAAAATAAATGTTTTCTAAAGTCGTATAGCCCCCCGAAGATAAGTAACGGATGTATTTGCCCCGATTCGCGAGACTCCACTAGACTCGACTTCTATTTGTGAGATCAATGAACCTGGGGCTCTGATACCATCTCTCACGGCTCAAATTCGGGACAGTGATGACACCTATCCCACCCTTCGTGATAGGTAAGCCAAATACCCGATTCCAAGAACAACATCCCAAACTCATAGAAGCGGAAGAAAATAAGAACATAATAAATCTCGAATAATCTCATAAATAGATTAATTGGCTGGTAAAATCAAATCATAGATAATTCCAAGTCTAGAAGTCACTAATACAAACAACTAAATACAAAATCAAAATAAAGCTTGAGTGTTTCAAAATATGGAGAAAAAACATAAAGATAAGACTGAAGGAGATTTCACTAGTCTCTAAGGCCGATGACAGCTACACAAATCTCCAATGATGCTAACAAGGAAGAAACCACAGAAATCAAGGCCCGAAGGTCGTCGGATCTGTACCTACACGTAAGGTGTAGAAAAAGCAAGGGTAAGTACGGAACCATATGTACTCAGCAAGCATCGTCAACTGACCCTAATTCAAAGTGGTGACAAGAAACATCACGTTAACCATCTAAAAACAATCATAGAACCTGCACTTTGGAAAGCCACCCTATTCTATCTGAATAATCAAGTCCGGCAGACATAACAATATCATAACACAGTCCAAGAAGTATTCAATACAGTGAAACAAAAAAACGCACATACAATAAGTACAAGGTCAACAAATACACCTTAACCAATTTGAACCAAAATGAATCAGTACAGTGCGATGCAATGCAATGCAATGCATATACTGTGTACACACCTACCGAGCAATGACTTCAAGGTCAGGACCCATGGGGGATTCACAAGGTTTATGTACTGTGCAGGCGTGCACTCCGATTTCAATAAATATATTATGAAAGCGTGCACTTCGATCTCAATAAATATATTGTGCAGACGTGCACTTCGATCCTAATAAATATACTGTGCAAGTGTGCACTCCGATCCCAATAAATATATTGTGCAGACGTGCACTTCAATCCCAATAAATATATTGTGTAGGTGTGCACTCCGATCCCAATGAAATGCAATGCATGATGTGCAGGCATACAACTCCGATCCCAAATCAACAATAAAGTCAAGCAAAGCACTTCGTGTCTCAAGTCAAATCAGACAATAATTTCAAAGTCAACTCAACTTATCAAGTGAGAGTATTCTCATGAGCTAGCTTTTTCAATAATTTATCTACCATAGCAAATTAGTCCGTCGGACTAGCAAATAGGAAAAACAGTACTAAACATACAATTGACTTATTTTATCTCCTCAAATCTAAGTTGCTCGGACTCTTCAAAAATGTCTATGGGTGCATGTCGGATCCTCCAAAATAGTGTATTTTTGAAGGATCTGACACGGGTGCAGCAACATTTTTGGAGAGACCGAACAACTTAGCCTCAGACAACACCGGTACCCGCATAGGTGCTCTTCACAATCACCTATACAGACCCTCATTTCCCATTCTTCCCATTACACATAACTAGCAAAACACGCACTTTGAAAAAGAGTCTAAGGAAAGTCTTAACTTGCCTCAAACCGAAGCCAAATGTCAATTAACAAACTTTCCCTTACGTAAAACTTCTGAGTGGTCAAAATCTATTCCAAATACGGAAACTCCATAAGATTACGATCCTAATGACACCCATATTATCATAAGAATACAAATCTAATAACACTATAATTCTTATTTTAAAATTCTCGATCTGAAGCCAAAGTTTTCTATATTAAAAAGAAACTGTAATTAGTGGCTAAGGATTCTTAAGGTCGTAACTACTGAAAGGGAAAAAATATCATTTCCACCCCATACTATATAAGAAAAGTCTAAGCCACACCTAAATTATATAAGTGACCTATTACACACCTTAATTATATAAAACTGATATTATTACCTCCCCGCGACCCCCATTCTAAGGCGCGTGTGTTATACTTATTTTAGGCGCGTCCAGTCTATTAAATAACAAAAGTAAACGACTAAAAACATTAAGGAAAAAGACATCGTTTCCACCCCAAACTATGATTGAAAAGTCGAATCCACACCTAAACTATATAAGTGACTTATTACATACCTTAACTATAAAAAAGTGATACTTTTTACTGACGTGGTGCTGACGTGACAGCGCGTGTAAAATACTACACCACATGCAAGTGGTGGTAGCCTGACAAGGTGTAAATAGTTTCACTTTTTTATAGTTTAGGTGTGTAATAGGTCACTAGTATAGTTTAAGTATAGCTTTGATTTTTCAAGTATAGTTTGGGGTGAAAACGATGTCTTTTCCTCTACTGAAATTATTAAGTCCTAAATTATCTAACCTTCATTACCTCTCTCAAATATAAACCTCTCAACTGGAGACCACATCCTATAAACCTCTCATCTGAAGTTCAACCCCTTGCTTCTTTCATCCCCTAGCACTTCAATTTCACTGCAGCAATTATTAGCAGTTAGCACTACTTCTGAGAAAGAGGCAGAATGGTGTATCCAGACAAAAATCATCTCATTGAAACTCTGCAACAGATTGCAGTTCGATGGGAATCAGACATGCCGGAAACTTCAAAGTCTCGAATCAAGTTCCTTAATAGGGATTTCGAATTCCTTCATATTTTCCTAAGCTTGCAGAGCTTCACAGATTTATCAGACAAGCTTGATGTCACACACAAAGTTCAAGCTTTGTTTCAAGATTCTGCCATTGACCTCATAAAAGTCAACAAGATCAATCATGTTGATCGCGTTATCTCTCGGATACACGAAAAGATTCTGATCACTAAGTTGGAAATCAGAGCTATCCAGTTAGTATTATCCAATAAAGATGGTATCCATACTCCCAAATTCGTAATTGAATTCATTGATACTGTCATTTTGAATCTGGCTGAGTTTGTTGGAGCACTGGGAGATGTCTTTAAGGAGTTGAAGTTATTGAGGAACTTTGTCTGTTTTGTTTCGGAAAGATCCATAGAGCCCAAAAGCCAACATGTTTTCTTCACTCACGTTTTAGATGTAGTTGGTCGCGCAGCAATGATTGCCTGGTTGTATTTCCCAAGCAATGGTGGCTGTGAAAATCAAGAAATGAACTATTTACTTTCTGATCTTCTGCAGATGAAGATTAAGCCCATTCATCCAGGCGTTCGTAAGATCTATATTGATGTCCTGCAAGCTGTAAGGCATCCGATTATCCAAATTGAGAATGCAGCTGATTGTGTAGCTGGCTTTGTGGAGACTCTCCAGCACAACTTGAAAGAGGTACCAACTATTTGTAATCCTAGTCGCATAGTTGCTTCAATTGATCAAATTGCAGTCCTTGAGGAGATGCTAGGGCTCTTGATTAAGAATCTCGTCCAATTGTCCATACAAAATCTTGAATTTCACCTTCAAGATATTGACACGGTGGTGGTTGATTCTGGACTTCTTGTTTACTCGTTATATGAAGATGTGGCATTGCAGGAAGTGACTCTTGATTTGCCAGGTATCATTCAGCGTATCAAGAGATTGATCTACCTCATCATCCGGAAGGAGTTCCAATCTAGTTTGCCAAGGATTCATGGAATAGGCTATGTAGATTTCGTGTTAAACAACCTAAAGGAATTACAAGAACGTTATCCAGTTGCACTTGCTTATGTCAAGACTCAACTTCAAATGATTCAAACAGTATTGGATAGATTCCGATCTATTCTCAGGTTTGTTGCTGAAAAAAGACACAAAAAACTTCAGAATTCTGTGGCACTACTGATTAGCAAAGCGTATGAGGTAGAATATATCGTCGATGGTTGTGTAAGCAATAAAGTTCCTGACTGGTGTCTTATGCTCTGGCTCTTGGAACTCATAGAGGAGATTAGAGCAGAGCTAGCAAAGATCCAAGTTCTTGAGGATGACTCAGTGTCACATGATCCCATGGATATTGTTACTTCTCATACGTCATCAGTATTGGCAAGAACTCTGAGGATTGATGACGAAATTGTAGGCTTTGAGTATGAAATTGGAACACTAATACGCCAACTTACAGGAGGATCCAAAAAGCGAGATATCATCTCAATCGTTGGCATGCCTGGAGCGGGAAAGACAGCCTTGGCCAACAGACTCTTTTTAGATAAATCAGTTGTCTGTCACTTTGATGTCCGTGCACGATGTTACATCTCTTCAGCACATTCAAGTAGGGAACGGTTACTGTCTATTTTGGAGATGCTACATGTTTCTATAGATGAGAGTTCTCTTCTTAGTAAAAAGACCAATGATTTAGCTGCAATGCTTCGCAAAATTTTACATACCGGAAGATATCTTATTCTCCTTGATGACGTCCCGGATGCTCGGGCGTGGGATGATTTAGAACCGTGCTTCTGCGATACCAATAATGGAAGCCGAATTCTTCTAACAACGCGACACTATAATGTTGCCAACAATGTTAAATCACTTAGTGAACCCCTTTGTCTTCGCATGCTTGATGATGGTGAAAGTTGGATGTTACTAAAAAAGAAAGTATTTGGTGAAGGATTCTGCTCCCCTCTCCTTGAAAAAGTTGGACGAAAGATAGCAAGAAAGTGTGGAGGGCTGCCTCTTTCAATTGTTTTTGTGGCGTCTATACTCGCAAGGAAGGAAAGGGCGGAACAATGTTGGAAGCAAGTGGCCAGGAGTTTAGGTTCTGAAATTCCCTGTTACCCAGAGAACATTATAGAACAAAGTTATCAGGATTTGCCGTATCATTTAAAGTCATGCTTTCTTTACTTTGGAATGTTTTCAGATCAGGAAGAAATTAACATTTCAAAGTTAACATTGTTATGGATTGGAGAAGGGTTTGTGAAAGGTGACGAACACAAGAGTTTGGAAGACATAGCAGAAGGTTACTTGAAGAATCTTGTTGAAAGTAATCTAGTGATGCTTGCTAAGAGGAGTTATGGTGGTAAGGTCAAAGTATGTCGCATTCATGATATCT
The DNA here is from genome assembly GCA_030864215.1 of Capsicum pubescens. NCBI lineage: Eukaryota > Viridiplantae > Streptophyta > Magnoliopsida > Solanales > Solanaceae > Capsicum > Capsicum pubescens. Next base: position 384,717,594 of record CM061548.1, read on the forward strand.
TGTTTCATTTCTGCAAAGCAAGAGCACATACGGAGAACCTTATACAAAGGATACAGAGGTAACTTTCTTTGTTCAATCAATAAGGTAATGAAGTGATTTTTGAAAATAAATCTTACTATTGTACTATTTTCTTTATCCTAGGCCCCAAGGATATGTTTATTCTCCCAAGCAGTTTGCTCAACGTCGACTGGCCTTCTATGCGGAAGTTGATGATCTTGTAAAATGGAGTTCTTCTTGCTCACTTGTTAGCTCTGTACTGTTCAGGGAAGCTAACACTGATGCATCCTCTTCAATTGCTCAAGCCGCAGACATGTTTCACGATTTTAGGTTTCTAAGAGTATTGGATTTGGAGTTCACTATGATTGATTCTTTCCCAACTGACATGGTCTACTTGAGATACTTTGCTGCACGAACTTCTCAAGAGTCAATTACGTCATCCATAGACAAGTTGTGGAACCTTGAAACCTTGATAGTCAATCGAATAGAAGGATATTTGTCAGTACCCTTTACAATTTGGAAGGTGGGTAAATTGAGGCATCTGCACGTTTCCCCCTACTTCACTTCAGAAGAATTGCTCGAAGACTCCTCAAAACTATATAATCTGGGAACCCTTTCCACTCCATATTTTTCTTGTGTAGAGGATGCGGAGTCGCTGCTGAGAAAAACACCTAACATTCGGGAACTGAGATGCAAATTTAAGGGTCTGAGAAGTGGTCAATTCCCTGTACTGGAATTTCCAACACAGCTTGAGGTGCTAGACATTTTCGGTGATCAGTCTGTAAAAGTCCTACCATATCTTGTATGCATCTCCGCGTCAAATCTCAAAAAGTTGAAAGTATCCTTCTTTAAACTGGGTGTTCAACACTTGTCAAACATTTATCAGCTCCCGAATATTCAGGCACTTGAACTCACTTCTGTTGAATTTGAGAATGAAGAATGGAAAGTGGATGACGAGTTATTTCAACTCAAAGTCTTGAAAGTAGTAAATTGTTTCAGTCTTAAAGAATGGACTGCCTCTGATGATGCACTTCCTAACCTTGAACACTTGGTTGTGCATTGTTGCCAATTACTCACGAAGATCCCTTCTTGTTTCACAGAAATCTGTTCTCTGAAGTACATTGAGGTAGATAATTGCAACGAATCGGTTGTCGACTCAGCCAAGTTTATCCAAGAAACAAAAGTTGAAGATTATCAAAATAATGATTTTGAGCTCGTCATCAAGGATCATAACTCAGGTACACTATGGAGAAAATAATACATTTAGTCTCATCTTAAATTCTATTAAATGGATTTTCATTGCTATAAAAATTGCCTCTTACTATTCCTTTTGTTTGACACCTTGTTTAATCTGAGGATGAAAAATGGAAAGTGAGGTTCTCCAAACTCAAAGTCTTGAAACTAGTAAACTATGTCAGTCTTAAAGACTGGATTGTCTCTGATGATGCATTTCCTGACCTTGAAGGCATGATTTTGCATTTCTATCAAAAACTTACGGAAATTCCTTCTTCTTTTAGCGATATCCTTTCTCTAAAAGTACATTGAGGTAGAGAAGTGCAACGAATCTGTTGTCGAGTCAGCCAGGCTTATTCGAGAAACACAAGTTGAAATTAATCAAAATAATAATTTCAAGCTCATCATCAAGAATCATAATTCAAGTACACTATTGACAAAATACTACACTTAGTCTCATTCTTAGACTCTGTTAAATGCATTTTCCTTGCTATAAAAAGTTGCCTCTTACTAACTATTCCTTTTGTTTGAAACCTTGTTTAACACTACCAATGATAGGTGGATAAACTCATCAAATCCTAGTCCTTTCATATATAAACAATTAAATAGGAAATACCCTCCTGCTATATATTCGTTAGTTAAGGCAAGGCAAGATGATTGGTTGTAATGACTACATCCACAAATTGTTTGGCTTTGCAGATGATTTTAAAAGAAGGTGAAGGATCTGGTTACTGTAAGCTGGGACATAAGGTTCTATCTAGTATTTTGGACACAACAATTAACTTTGGTGAACCTTATGCATCGATCAGTCAGCCGTCTTGTGGCTCCATGGTTCGGAGCGTGTGCCTTACGCACTAGGCATTGAGAGAATTGGTATTTACTGTTCACACATGTAGGGCTGCTTCTTTTTCTTTTTTTTTGGTTAACTTGAACTTTCTCTTAGCAGAAGTGTCAAAATGATCACTGAGATAGTTTAGAAGTGCAATTAACATTTCATGCAAAGCTTGAGCGTCCATCTGTGTAATTGGCCTCATATTGTTTTAATTTTCAATATGAACAAACTAAGCAATAATGAGTTTAAACTGATGAGAAGGTCAAATGTTTTTGGAGGATCTGATCCTTTACGAATTCTTCTCTTGTTTGAGGTACTTGAATCAAAAGATTTTCTTACTGGTGTTGATTTGATATCTGTGTTCAATTCCTTTGTAACAAATCCCTTGAGCATATGCTGACTCTTCGATATCAGCTCAGAATCTGTAGAGGAGATTAGATAGTTACATAACTGCAGTTTTCCTTCAATTTCGCCTCATACAAGTAACGCAAAGTACTACTGCTTTCACAATTCTTCTGTTGCAAACTTAAAATTCAAGAAGATATAGGTGTATCCATTGTAATAGAAGCTTCAGTTTCCTCTGTTCATCATTTCTGATGAAACTCACTGTTTCAAAGAAGCTTTTTTTTTACTGGAAAAGGTGGGGATCAACTACTCTTATTGTACCTTTATTGACTGGTCTAATGAAGCATTTTTTTAATTCTTTTTTTTTTTTGCATCTTTTGCACATATATTTTAGAATTTTGACACAACTGATGGAAATTCAGAAAAATATATAGCACAAAAGAAGCTTAACTGAATCAAGGTAGGTTTTAGGGGCATGTAAAAAAACTATGTTGCTCAGACTCTTCAAAAATATTGCTGCACCCTTGTCGAATTCTCCAAAAATGCGCTGCTCGGAGGATCTGACATGCAACCAGTGACATTTTTGATGAGTCGGACTGGTAAAAAGTCACAAACATGCCAGTGTTACAAATAGAATACCTGCCCAAGCTTCTTGCTCAGGCCAATACTAGTTGCACATCAGCTTTGTATCTATTAATAGTAACTAGTACTAGTAAGCATTGGTTTATGACTTTTTTTTTTCATAATAATTCTAATCAATTTTCTTGTCAAATTTGCATATTTTCCTTGTGGAAAATCTTCTAGTAAACCAGATTTGTTAATCCTACTAAACTGACATCTATGTTGATTGCAGAAATTAAATAGCTTTTTTTAACTAGTGATCTTACTTCTTTATTGATGTTTGGTCCCCATTCACCAGACCCTTTGATAATACAACTTCCTGAATTTTTACCTTTAATCAATTACTTTTCTTTTATCACAAATCCCAATATGTAATTCTTTTACAAATATGTTCAGCATTCCAAGTAATCTTGGTTGAGTTAGAGCCAATGGTCTGACGAGACGAGTATGGAGACAGTGGCGTGGGGCCTAGTTTAGTGCCTTTACCAATATACAGGTCAATTTTCTACCTTTAGACGTAGCTTTGAGGATGCATACACAAAAAGAAGCCAATGTGCTTTGGTTGCCATAAATACTTGGTTGATGTGAGTGGGACACAATTTATCGCCACTTTAACCATGAATCATGTTGAACTTAGTTCATGGGAGAGATTGTTGCATTTATATGAACAAAGTCCCACATAGCAATTAGTAGAGAAGAAAAAGAAGCAGCTACCTGTTGGATACCCTTAATGGTGTGGGGCTTTTGGGAAAAATCATTTGGACTTGGTCCGTACTGAAAAATATCACCACGTGTTTTTGGATTGGCTTAGCCCAACAGGTTATGAGAACTACGATGAGTGAAGGTATAAAAGGAGGTATAACTAAATTCATACGGAAAAAAGTTGACTCGAAAGACCTGCAATCTCTTGAAATCTACTCAAACTTAAGAGAAGAACTAGTTGGGATAAATTTAGTAATGTTGGGTGCACTTACATTAGGTCTGGCAATGTAAGTGTACCACTTGAGAGGGAAAGTCTGGTACCAGATTCTGGTTACCAGAGTTGGTGACAAGGCTTGCTGAACCAACATCCATACTTTTGAGCATTCTACTCCCCTCCATTTCAGTTTGTTTATCTAGTTGTGATTTGACACGAAGTTTAAGAAACTGAAGAAGGCTTTTGAATCTTTCGGTAGTCTTAAACTAAAGCTATGTAAAATGTACCAAAATACTCCTTAAACATGTCAAAGGAAAGTTAGGAAGGAAACATTCTTTTTGAAGTGGACTAAAAAGGAAAGCAAGACAAACAAATTGAAGAGGAGAGAGTATATGAATTGTAACAAACTGTTCTTTTTTAATGTGAAAGTACAACTCCTATTCTAATTTCTTGTAAGGAGAAAACACGAATCACATCTTTAACAAGGAACTTGCTCAGCAAATATCATACATGTTGTGCAAAAACTATAGCAATAATGAATTCAAACTAATGAAAAGATCAAAGTTTTCAAAGGTAACAAAAAAATATTAAAGCAAAGTGAAGAAATTTTGAAAAGACATCATTGGTATTGTACTTCTCATGTGTTCATGTTAACACATCAGTGTTGCTAGGCCTTGAATGCTATTGAAAGAAAAGTCTCATAACTCTTTGATTATATACAAAATATCCTGTTAAGAAAACCTTTATGACCTATTGTGAATTGGATCTGATCCTTTTCGAACTTGTCGCTTACTCGAGTCATTCAGATCAAATGTTTTACTTGCTGGTGCTGGTGCTGATTTGATGCCAGTGTTCAACTCCTCTCTAACTAAGCCGTTAAGCATACGCCTACTCTTCGACATCATCAGCTCATTCTGTTGTTGTGAGTGCAAACTTGTAAGTGAGGAGACGTTCTTTGGAAGAACTACTAAGAGCCCTATACAAACAAGAAACACAAATGCCTTATTACTAATGTAAACCATTGTTCTGTTATATGAAACAGGACAATGAAAATATTAGTTGGCTTTAGAATATAGTATGACAATGAGGTTCAAATATTGGGAGTCCTGTTTCTATGATTTATTCTTGTGTGTATGTGTATATATATACTGAGTGATCTTGATTTTTTTATGGGATTTTGGAGGGTCCCAGAATCTGAAGATGAGTTTTTAGATTCACCTTCAATGATGAATATTGCAAGTAAAGCAAAAAAATAAGGCTGTTATAAAAGAATCCAACTAGGATGAATTAAAGGGTTCTTTGGAACAACATCCAAGAGAAGCTAAGCATCTTTTTTCACTTGTTTCCCCTATTATTTGTAGGATATACACATAGACATTTTGCCTCAACTATCAACTAAATATTCTGATTTTGAGAATGGACACCTCATTGTGTCTCATGGACATCGATGCTGATGTGGCACTTTGAAGGTTAGATGTTCATTTTGTAACAACTGACAGAGTGGAGGCGAGTCGAGGTGTCTACATGTGTATTCTCAAAATTGAAGTGCTCAATTCTCAGTTGATGCCAAGCTATTGTGTCTATGTATTACATTCTGGGAAAATAAAACTGCCATCAAAGAGAAGCAAATGAAAGGCTTTCATAAAAATTCTCATAGAATCGAGAATGAAGTTTTTCATTCTGTAAATATCAGATCATGAATCAGATACCTTTAAGTTCCAACAGAAACAAAATACTTGGTGATTTATTCTCCGCTTGAGCGAATTACCCACACTTATACTAGTGGGAAGTAGCAGATACACATGACAATAGTCAAAATGTATGCAAGCTGACTCAAATGTCACGATTATCCCAAAAGATATATATAATTAAATAAACTAAAATTTACATATATATACACAAGATAACTTTAAATTATTACAATAAATCCCTTATTAACAAAGTAATTACATAAATCCCAAAGTTATTACTAAAATCCTCTATTTTTTTACTTTCTCTTTCATTCCTCTTATACATTCAAAAAAAGAATCCGTATCTTTACTTTCTCTCTCTTTCCCTTATTTGCTCCCTTTTTTTTCCCCATTAAATAATTCTTTACTTTCTCTCTCTTTTCCATATTTGCTTCCTTTTTTCCTCCCATTTAACAATTCTTTACTTTCTCTCTCTTTAACATATTTGTTTTCTTTTTTCTTTCATTAAACAACCGATTGTTCCTCCTTATTGAATATTTTTTTTACGCTCAAATTCAAGCAATCGTATACTTAGAGGTTACCAATTTGTAAGTTATCAAACATTTATTGAACTTACTGATTTTATTCACTAATTTTTAGTTTTTTTTTTCAACTTTATCAAATCACAACCTGGTTCGATTTTTTGTTGCATCTTTGTTTTTTATGAAATTAATTGCTTTTGCAAATCCATTTTAGTATGATAGTTCGATAATATCATTTTTTTTTCTATTATTAAAAGTCAGATCTTTGTATTTTTTGTTTAAAAGTTGTTGGTTCTTATTCAGATTCTTGTTTGGTTGCATGTTGATTTTTATGAAATTACCTTATTTTGCAATCCCGTTCTAGTTTGTTAGTTGATTTTTTTCGTTTTTTTTTTCATATAATACAAGTCAGATCTTTGAATTTCTTGTTTATAGTTGCGATTGCTTAATCAATAAAGTATAAATTTGGTAATGGATTCTTGTCCTAACTTTAGTTTAGGGATGCTCAAGAACAAAATATTTTTGTTGGTTTTGTTCCTGGCATATTTGATATTATACATTTATATTATTTGATTATACATTACTTTATTTATCAGACTAATGTATAATATTAGTCTTCTGCTTTACATTCAATTATATTATACAATAAGAAGATGTACATAAAAGTGGCAGTTATTGTAATAAGTGAAATTATACGTTGTGAATGTTGGATATTGTATAAGGTGACATTATACATTCTTACTTTGGCCAAAGTTTTGCACTTTTAATATTGTATAAGGTGACATTATACATTCTTACTTTAGCCAAAGTTTTGCACTTAATAGTGTGATATTATACACTATGAAATATTACATTATAATGTATAAGTTATAATATATCAGTCATTATACATTACTTATTTTGAAAGGTGACATTATACAATCTAACAAGCTTATAGGTCATACATATTTAAGGTGAAATTGTGTATTATGACATTATACATTACTGCAGTTTATTATTTAAATGCATAAGTTACCCTCATACATGTCTAAATGTTGTTTTATTATGGTCTGATTTAATTTTTAAAATGTATAAGTTATCATCACACATGTGTAACTGTTGTGTAATTAGGTCCTGATTTTATTTTTTCAGGACATGAAATACCGATTGAACCCTTTAAGTAAATTTGATTTTTTTTTACATGTATAACGATGTTATAATTATTGAACGGACTGTTACTTCATCGTTTTTTCTTTAAATCAGGGACTGTGGCGTCTTTGTGTCTGCCTATGCAGAAATATTAAGTGAAGGGCAACAAGTCCATTCATGTGGGTTTGATGCTGGAACTCAATGTGCATACTATGCTTCATTACTATGGCATTACGGAGTGACAAAGGCAAAAGAAGGGTACATGAATGACAATGAGGATCCTCCTCGGCCGAGGAAAAGTTATCTCCAAACAATTGATGCAAGTGCACTTGTTACTTTAGAGTAAATTTTTTTTATAATAGTCGTCATTGAAACAACTAATTTTTTTATGTTAAACGGTTACAATGTTACTTTTTGGATGTTAATTCACATTTCATGGATGTCCTTATTTTTATTATACATACATATCTTCTGAAGAAATGTTTTGCAATTACTTACACTATATTGTAATGTTACTAATATAGTTTGGTAGTTATTGAATTTGCCTTACATTTTATTATATATAACATATAAAACTAAATTACAAAATAATGTGTTATTGTATATTAATATATTGAATTTTTAGCAGTAGATAAATTATGTTATAAGTTAATAATACATTGAGCAAGTGTCTCATACGTTAAAACTTATGTATTACATAACATTATACATGTTAAACGTTCATGACTTAATAGAAAATAAAGAAAATATTTAACGTCATACATATTTAAAAACTATAACACTATATCATATATTATTAACATACTTTTAATGTATTTTTTATATTAAATACTTTGTGAATGTATCATACATTTACACGGAAGTATAATCTATAAGCATACACATAAAACAAAATGAAAAAGGCAACTTAAATTTTCACGAATTATGTTACATAAGTCTGCCATTTCTTATGTTGTTTAAATAAAAAATAATACATGTGGTCAGTTAAAAGTCATTATTGTCAGTAAAACATCATGTATGTTAATAAAGTATAATAGTATATCATGCATTACTTATATATGAAAGTTTAATGTATAATTGTGTAATACACATTACGTTTCAACAACTATTTACTATAATAGTTGCCAAATTACATAGTATATACACACCCACGACAAGTCGATAAAATTCAAAACCCCTTATCATGGGATGTAAGGCAATAAACAAGTATTTAAACTCATTATCTAATGTCTTATGCATCCGAATGTGAGATTCCGGATACATTTGGTTCATCATATAGATATAATGGGGCATTTTTCGATATCCATCTGGTGGTCCACCTCTAAGCATCGCAATCACCTTCTCTTTTGCATGTCAAACTTTCATGTAGTTAATATCAACTCCGTAAACAACCTTCATCTCTTCAATTATGTCCGCTGGTGTGTGTATTCTCTTGTGATTAATTAATTTTGGTGTTGTAAATTCACTCACAAAATCTGTTGTCGCAACCAAATTATTCAACAACTCTATCGCTAAGACTGCAAGTATTCTTCGAATCAAATCTTTTTATCAAAAATATTTCCGAATGATTCATAAAAGATGCCTTCAACACCCACTTGCAGTCTATGTTATGACAGTGCAGTACATATCTGCATCAAATTTTTACACCGAGTCATTGTATTATACAAAAGTTCTACAAATCAAAATTTCAGTAAAAATGAAAAATTTGGGTCTGACACAGTTTCATTATACATTCGCTCGAATGTATAATCATATGTTATACATTCGCTCGAATGTATAATCATATGTTATACATTCGGAATTTTATGATTAAATTTTCCAGAATCCAACTTCAAAACATAAACTTTTTCAAAACGTTTGATAGCATATTACCATACATTAAACCATCAACAAATAAAGACAACACTTATATATCATACCTTTGTTACAACGACCGTTAACGCAATCGAATCATATTCACTACCTTCGATACGAAGTACAACCCCTGTTTCTCTTTCAAATTCGATTTAATCACTTCAATTTTTTGCGTACTTCTTCGAGATCCAATTCTATGGCGATCGTAACAATCAATTTCAGAAAGTTAATACTTTCAGAAACAATAATGACATCACTTTGTATGTTTTATAACTGATTTCTGACTCCCAGACACCGGAATGACGCAACAATATCGGGATGTTCATTTTCTTTTCAGAAATCAAGAAAGTAGTCGACTTTTTTCTCTCAAAAACGTATATCAATAGTTATGAAAAATAACAGTAATGTTTAAGAGTTTTTTTGAAATTTAAATTTTAGTTACTATATTAACTCATACACTACTTAATTATAGGTATTTAATGAAGTAATTTAAGGATATAAGTATTTAATGGAGTAATTTAAGGATTTGAAAGATATTTTCTGATAGCTCTTTTCCTTAATTGTAGGCAAAACAGTTTTGTCATACATCTCACGAATGTATAACAAACCCACGAATGTACAAGTATATTTTGTAAAAATAGGAAGAGAGAAAATCTAAAGGGATTTTCTGTAAATACTTTCATATTACAGGGAATTTTGTGGTTTACACATAATTAAACTTAACACAGAACATATATAGTATATTCTCAAAAAATTGTTAAACTTAATACTTGCTTAAAATGGCTATTAGTATTTGGGCTATTAAGTATTTGTTAATCAAACCTTACTTAGGTATTAAGGAAGAAAAATCTTTATGGTGAGAGACTGAGCAGCCAAACTATAAGACTGGTAAAAGGGTAAGTAGTCATAAAGCAAAATGTGATTAAAAAAAGATAGAGATATGTGGGGAATAGAACATCACTTCCATTAGTAGGATATCTCACTTTAGAATTCCAAGCTCTTTTCCCAATGCAAAACTAAAAATACCAGTCTTGGTTTCTTGTGCCAAATCTGTTTCTTTATTTATACTTTTCTTTTTAGTATTTATAGTAGTATATTTTCTTATTTTCCTTTTCAGATAACCCCAATTCAAGTGTCACTTTCTCTTAAAATTTGAATTTTCTTTTTTTCTCGTTAAATTAGGCAGACCAACTTTTTCTTTATATAGCTTTGATTTATAAAATACATTGGAAATATAATTTTTTTTCGTTTTTGAGGATGGCTCAATTGATTTGAAGGGTGATTATCCATACAGATAATTTATTTGAGTTTGATTTCTTCTTAATATCTTTTGAGTCGAGTCTGTCGCTCAGAACTTGTCTAGTGCATTTATACTCTATTTTGTGTGATTTGCAGGCTATTACACATTGAGGATTTATCCAGTGCGCACAAAATGCTCACCCAAAGGACAGAGGTTGTAGCGGCTGCGGATTATCCTGGATTTAAAAAAAAATAAAAAATCGCAAATTTCACATCTTAATTATCAGTTGTTATATTTTTCTATATGAATTACCACGATCGATATATTAAAGTATACCTAATTGGATAGATTTTGATTGTTTAAATAGGAAAAGAAAACAACGAATTACTGGTCGAATCAACTTCGACGTATATTTTAATATATAAATAATAATAATTTAAATAAATAAATAGAACAACCGATAGTTAACGTATGAAACTCGTGAACAGTTTAAATTTGTTTTTGTCAGTAACTCTATAAAATATTAGTAAATCACATCCAAGTTGGAACATTCTAAAGTACATGTTCTAATGCTCTATGAACTTGTGTTATAGAGAATGGATTGTGTTTCACTTTCATTTGTGCTCTCTGCCACTTTTTTCCTTTTGTCTCGTCATTGTAGATAAAGTTTTTGTAGTATACCTCAGTAGGTGTGATAGGATGATTGGAAGTTCTAACCTTTTTTCATAGTTTTGGCGTTCGAATCGATTTGCATGTATGGTGATTATTTTTCTAAAGTATTTGCTATTTTTCACCTACACAAGTTAATTTTATTAGTAAGATTTGGACGTAAAAAAATAATCATTTAGTGTTTGTATCTTCACTGAAATTAATTTGAATATGAAATCTTATAATTCTCAACCTACTTTATTGATCATCACGCCATGGCTCGTGTTTAAGACTTAGAGCCGGGATGGACCTACAATTTTTGGCTTAAATACAAATACTTAAAAGTTATTTTGACTTAAAACCACTAAATAGAAGTCGATCCAAACAGGCTAGGAATGAAGAACTTGTCGATTGGATGCAATTTACTCCCTCAATGGACATGTAAATTCACATTTTTTTAAACTTTCAAACTAATATAAAGGACAATAATAAAAGAAGGTTTATGTGTACAAAGGGACCTATTAATTTGCTTGTACTGCACATTTTCTAACTCAAGGTTGGCATACTTAATACATATACTCTTGTCTTAAAGTTGAGAATCTTGAAGGGGCTTTCATGATTTCGTCCTATGCCCTTAGGAGCTTTTTACTAATTTGGAGATGAAGATTGGATCCGTATTCCAATCAAGATAGTCCTCTCAACTAATTGACAACTAAGATCAGTGACGAAATCAAAATTTTACTAATCAGTGTTACTGACATCTTCTTCTCGATTACTTTTTTCATAACCAGAACTCTTAAAAGAAAGAGATAATAGGGTCCCTAGGAAGAATGTGGTCAGACGGTTTGCATGTAACATCAATGCAGCATATTCTTGAGCGTCATGGTAGTGTTAGCTATGCGAGAGTCAGAGTAGCATAGCATTATAACGAAGTAAATTCAACAAGTATGTATGTCTATATATATATATATATATTGGTGAATTTTCGCCTTATTGTTGAAGGTTCGATTCTCATCTTATAACCTCTCCCGCTTTTAAACAAAAAAAAAGTCCGGTAAATGAGATTCGGATGGAACCTCTTGCATCCCCGTAGCGTCGCCCCTAACCAAGATTACTTGATATATGTCCTTTTTATATATAATCAGCTTAAAATTTTGAATTCGTCTCTTTTGTATAATTAGTGTAGACAAGAAATCCTACCAAACAGAACAGAGTACTTATCTGTTAAGCAAGACGAGGACATAAGAATTTTAAATGATTTAAGACATAAATTAATGTTATAAAACACCAAGCTTTAGATAATTAGTGGGCTCAAAGACAATCTTTGTTAAAGCTTAAAATTTGAACGACAAGGAGTGGGACACTGCAAAGAGAATGTTTACCCAAAAAAAATTGAAGTATTTAAAGAAGATGCTTTGCTCTACTTTAATATCATATTTGGTTGTATAAAATTTGATCCTATAACATGGACAACTTTTTTATATTCTCAAATCCTAAAAAAATTACCACTCCTTCTTAACCCTCAAAAACCTTAAAAAGAAATGTAAGTCACAAGATTAGTGAATTTAGATAGTGATATTAGTTAAGTTTGTGAGGAGTTCTTCTCATTTTAAACCAATTTGGATTAAATTAATAAGCTTATGACCATTAATAAACTTTGTTGATGAACATATTTTATGCACTGTAATGTAGCGGCTTATCGAGCATTTAATAAATTTACATTATCCATTTCAAATAGGATTAATCCCTTTACACACGGGTAATCCAACCCGTAGGATATCCTTTCCCTTTCCACTCTTATTTTGTAGTCGAGAACCGTTACTCATATTTACTATTTCTTCTTTTAGAATTAGACGGTTTGTTCAAATAACTTCAAGGTGAAATGGAAGGAAATATTCAATTTCTTAGAGCAAAAATGATCATTTTAACCTTTAAGATTAAATTATTGTATAAATAAATTATGCCTTCACCATCATCAGAGCTCCAGGGTGAAATAAATGAACTTTTCTATGAGAAAAATTAGTTCATTTTTAACCTTTAGAATTAGACGGTTTGTTCAAATAGTTTCAGGGTGAAATGAAAAGAAATATTCAAATTCTTAGAGCAAAAACGGTCATTTTAACCTTTAAAATTAAATTATTGTACAAATAAAATGTGCCTTCGCCATCATCAGAGCTCCAGGGTGAAATTTGTTTAAATAGCTTTAGGGTGAAATGAAAGGAGGAATATTCAAATTCTCCAGACAAATCTGAGCTTCAACGTGAAATAAATGAACTTTCTCTTGAAAAAAAGTCCATTTTAACCTTTATGAATTAGACTATTTGTTCAAATAGCTCCAGGGTGAAATAAAAGGAGGAAGATTCAAATTATTCGAGAAAACAGGGTCATTTTAACCTTTAAGGTTAAATTATTGTTAAATTGTGTCCTTGCCATCATTAGAGCTTCAGGGTGAAATAAATGAATTTTTCTTTAAGAAAAAATAGTCCATTTTAACCTTTAGAATTAGATGGTTTGTTCAAATTAGCTTCAGGGTGAAATGAAAAGGAATATTCAAATTCTTCCAGCAAAAAAGGTCATTTTTTAATATTAAATTATTATACAAATAAATTGTGCCCTTGCCATCATAGGGTTCAAATAAATAGACTTTTCTTCGAGAAAAAATAGTCTATTTTAACCTTTAGAGTTAGAAGATTTGTTCAAATAGCTCCAGGGTAAAATGAAAGGAGGAATATTTAAATTCTTTGGGCAAAAATGGTCATTTTAACCTTTAAGATTAGATTATTGTACAAATAAATTGCGCCCTTGCCATCATCAGAGCTTCAACGTGAAATAAATAAACTCTCCTTCGAAAAAAATAGTCCATTTTAATCTTTAGAATTATTTGTTCAAATAGTTCCAGGTGAAACGAAAGGAGAAATATTCAAATTCTTCGAGAAAATATGGTCATTTTAACCTTTAAGGTTAAATTATAGTACAAATAAATTGTGCCTTTGTCATCATCAGAGCTTCAGGGTGAAATAAATGAACTTTTCTTCGAGAAAAAATAATCCATTAAACCTTTAGTATTAGACGATTTGTTCAAATAGTTCCAGGGTGAAATGAAAGAAGGAATATTCAAATTCTTCGTGCAAAAATGGTCATTTTAACCTTTAAGATTAGATTATTGTACAAATAAATTGTGCCCTTGCTATCACCAGAGCTTCAACTTGAAATAAATGAGCTTTTCTTGGAAAAAAAATAGTCCATTTTAACCTTTAGAATTAGACTATTTGTTGAAATAGCTCCAGGGTGAAATGTAGCACTATATATGTTATTAACATCCCTTTAAAATATTGTTTGTCACTTTAACACTTTGTTAGAAATGACACGTTTAAACACTCCGTACTACTTTAACAGATTAAAAATTAATTAAAGCTAGATGCTAGAATGTTTTTTATGTGTAATCTAGAATAATAAGACAAGTCTGTATGGGTACGATAAAGGTTAATCAAAAATGTCATACATAGATATAATAAATATGAAACGATTAATATACAGCTTAGTGACATTAATTTTTTTTGAATAAAAGATGAGATGGTGCTATTTGTCCACAACACAGATAAAACAAATCAAGCATAAGGCAGCATTTAGTTTTCATTTAAGAGATCAAGCGCGATCTCCTCTTGTTGTTTAAACGTGGTCCACAGAAGCGGACGCCGCTGGTGTAGCTGGTGCAGCTGATGCTATGGTAAACTGTAGACCTCTCGGCTGTCCAGAGTGTACCACGACTGCAAATTGTGTTGCTGCCAATGCTGCAGCTTCCTGCTCTCCATACGAGTTTTTCAATCAGTAAAAACTAAATAAACATGCACATCTCTCTTTCTCGAAAACAACTTATAGATAAAGGACCAGCAAAAGGTTGGCACCCACCTCTCTTTGCCTGCGTTGCTGCAAAATGCTGATGGCCCATAGCATGATGTAGCAGGGTAAAAGAAAGCCAACTGCCCGAAGCAAGAAAAGCTGCAGAGATGAATCAATGAGATCCACCGTTGAGAAGAAAATTTTTTTTTAATGAGAAACATATAGGTATATAGAGCCAACTTACAGAAAAGAAAGCAGTTGGATCATCATCGTCTCCATCCGTATCTGTCATTGGTAATGCATGGCGCAAGAGTAGAAGAGCCATTAACTGTCAATGAAAATAAACATTTAAGGCTGGACAGTCGTGGAATTGTGGGCAGAGTGGGGAAGGGCTAATAGACTAAAAGATAAGGACGAAACAACTATACAGTATACAAAATGGTCTATATATACAACAGTGGAAGTCTGGGAAGGTTAAGATGGACGCAGAACCTTACCCCTACCTTTGTGAGGTAGAGAGGTTGTTTCCAATATCAGCTCAAAAAATGTAGTTAATTGGAAAATGCCTTTTCCGTCCACATTAAGCTGAAGTTGTGTCATGTCATGTGTCTAAATTACCTCCCTCTAACAAGATCACCAGCAATTTGAGACACTTTCATATCCTGAAGAAAAGCCTAGGCGATTTCAGGCATATAAAAGCTTGAATTGAACTCTGCATTTTGATTGGTATCTCTTCACAATTCTTTTTCAAACCCAATTAAAGTGTGAGAAGTTGAAGTCAAGAAATAAAAAACATTTAAGCACAGTGGGAAAAGAAACATTTGTATCTGTAAAAACATTTTTTGTTCTTGCTTATCATTTGGTTATCTGAAAATTCAGTTAGACAAGCAAAACTACGAATCGGATTTAGTGTATTCTTTTGACTGAAATTCAACTAAGGAGCATTTGCCTGCTGCTTAAAGGGGAACCAAAAAGTAAATGAGGCAAAAGAGGCTCACAGTTATTATCTTAGGAAAATGCTTACAATTAAAGCAGCGGATCGGCAGAATGCCGCGCCACTTGCATTTGCAGAATTGTAATCCTCATATTCAGCTTCCAAGAGTTGATGTTCAGCCTCTGCAATTGCCAAGACGCGAGGATCATGTAAATCCAAAGGAGTACCAGAGATTTGCCATCCTCCCCTGCACCAAAATATGAAGGTTTAAAATTAGTTTAAGAATTGTGAAACGTGCACCCTTAAGTGCCCTAATGATCAATGAAGTGGGGGAGAGGCACAAAATCTCTATAATTCAAATCGAAGTCAAAAAACACTAGGTTATTTCTTTCATCCGTGTGAGCATTTGTAGACAAAATTACCGGTAACTCTGTTTGTTGTTAGGGGGTCTGTAAAAGAATGTAAAAAGTGCTGTGCCTCATGACTAATTTCTGCACGACTAGCTAATCATGACTTGTTTGAATTGAAAAGCTTAACAGAAAAAGAGAGAGAGAGATGAACAGAAACAAATTAAAGGTGAACTCACCCAATATCAATAATTGTCTCCTCAGCCACAGTTCGCGGAGGAACAGTGTAACCAGGCTGGTATTGCTGCATAATATTGCAATTGAAAACAATTTATCAGAAAGCAGATCATCTAATGAGCATTTTAGGTATAATCTAGGTAAACACATTGATGGACTTGACCCCGACCCCATAATCTGATTCCCTAACACAGAATTAGGGTATTGACACTAGAGACACAGGTCTTGACCCCATGCACAAACCAAGCCCAGGAACGCCTACCTCGCCACCCGACCACGCCAAAATCGCGCCTTGGCCAGGGAGCCCCACCAGGACCCCCCCCCTGCCAGGGACCGCCTGCCCCCTATGTTGCTTGGACTCTTCAGAAATGTCAACAGGTGTGTGTCGGATTCGCCAAAGCTAGTGTATTTTTGGAGAATCCGACACGGGTGCGGCATCGAAAGTGAAGAGTCCGCGCAACTTAGCCCGCCCCCCTCTGCCCGAGCCCAGGACCGCCCTCCCCCCTCCTTGCCAGGCTCCGCCCGAGCCCGGGACCGCTCACCCTACCTCCCACCCCCATCCCAGGCTCCGCATCAGCCCGGGACCGCTACCCAACCCCGTCCCAGGCTCCGCTCGAGCCTCCGACTGCCCCGCCCTTCCTCCCCGGAGCCCAGCCCCCCCCCCCTCTTGCCAGGCTCCGCCTGAGCCTGGGACCACCTGCTCCCCTCCCCCCTCCTTACCAGGCTCCGCCCGAGCCCGGGACCGCTCACCCTACCTCCTACCCCCATCCCGGGACCGCTACCCAACCCCGTCCCAAGCACCGCTTGAGCCTCCGACTTCCCCGCCCTTCCTCCCCAGAGCCCAAGCACCCCCCCTCTTGCCAGGCTCCGCCTGAGCCTGGGACCACCTGCTCCCATCCCCGGAGCCCAGGCCGTCGCAGGCTCCGCTCGTCCCCCCTCCTTGCCAGGCTCCGCCCGAGCCCGGGACCGCTCACCCTACCTCCCACCCCCATCCCAGGCTCCGCATCAGCCCGGGACCGCTACCCAACCCCGTCCCAGGCTCCGCTCGAGCCTCCGACTGCCCCGCCCTTCCTCCCCGGAGCCCAGCCCCCCCCCCCTCTTGCCAGGCTCCGCCTGAGCCTGGGACCACCTGCTCCCCTCCCCCCTCCTTACCAGGCTCCGCCCGAGCCCGGGACCGCTCACCCTACCTCCTACCCCCATCCCGGGACCGCTACCCAACCCCGTCCCAAGCTCCGCTTGAGCCTCCGACTTCCCCGCCCTTCCTCCCCAGAGCCCAAGCACCCCCCCCTCTTGCCAGGCTCCGCCTGAGCCTGGGACCACCTGCTCCCATCCCCGGAGCCCAGGCCGTCGCAGGCTCCGCTCGTCCCCCCCACCCGTCCCCGTCCCCGTCCCCTGCTCCGCCCGAGCCTAGGAAATCCCCCCCTTCCAAGGCTCCGCCCGAGCCCAGGACCGCTCACCCTACCCCCTACCCCCATCCCAGGCTCCGCACGAGCCCAAGACCGCTACCCAATCCCCAACCTTCACCCCCGTCCCAGGCTCCGCCTGAGTCTCCGAGCCTGGGACTTGCCCCGCCCTCCCTCCCCGGAGCCTAGGCCCCCCGTCGTCGCAAGCTCCGCTCATCCCCCCACCCGCCCCTGGCTCCGCCCGAGCCCAGGAAATCCCCCCACCCCCACCCTTACAAGGCTCCGCCTGAGCACGGGCCCGCTCACCCTACCCCCCACCCTCGTCCCAGGCTCCGCACGAGCCTGGGAACGCTACCCAACCCCCGTCCCAGGCTCCGCCTGAGCCTCCGAGCCCGGGACTGCCCCCGCCCTCCCCCAAGGCTCCACCTGAGCCCAGAACCGCCCACCCCCGTCCCAGCCCGGGACCGCCACCCTCCCACCCCCATCCCAGGCTCAGCACGAGCCCAGGACCGCTACCCACCCCCCTCCCAGGCTCCACACGAGCTCGGGACAACCACTCAACCCCACCCCCCGTCCCAGGCTCCGCTCGAGCCCCCCACCCCATCCCAGGCTCCCCCCTCTCCCCAGCCCGATCAGGACCGCGCCCAAGCCCAGGAATAATTTTTGTGCATTAGGTTGATTTCTAATGACATCATTTTGCCTTCGTTTTTTGTACATCTTTGTTTGATCTTCTTTTATATGGTTATGTATCTTATTTTTAATCATTTTACACTTTCAAATTTCTCACAGTTTGTGCAATTAAAAGTCTAAGGGTAATTCGAGAGGGAAGAGAATCTCAATGGTGGCATCAACTTGGTTGCTGCAACTATTATACAACTTAAAGGCTATTTATTTGATACCAAGTCTTGGTATCTTCTGTTTAAATAGTGCTTTTTGTTGATCGTCTTATTATAAGTTTTGTGCAATAGGTTGATTTCTGTTGACATCATTTTGCCTTCGTTTTTGTACATATTTGTTTGATCTTCTCTAATCTGGTTATGTATCTTATTCTTAAATCATTTTACACTTTTAAATTTCTCACAGTTTGCGCAATTAAAAATCTAATAATTTTGACTCTTTTTTCCCTAATTAAGGTGGTTATATATTACATAATTCGAGAGGGAAGAGAATCCTATGATTTGAACTCAATGGCGGCACAAGCAGGAATACTCTTACACTGAATGGGAGCATCTTTCAGCAATCTTACAATACACATGACAGTATGGGAAAAAACTGGGAGATTGACACGTACCTGATGGCAAATCTCACAAGTAATATCCCCCTTCTCATTGCACCAGTGTTGAACACATGTTCGGTGTGTGTACTGCAGTAAACATTTTAGCAGAGAGACCAATTGAAACAAACAAGAGGGCCAGAAACAACACTTCATGAAATCAAAGTACTACCACACTGTTTATGACAATAATTTATCAATGTTCACAACTCAAACACAAAAAATAAAACTATATCATATCAATAAACAACGAAGTTTAAAGTCTAAATTTGATGAGGGCAGTTTTATCCATTCGGCTCTAAATCATCAATGGAACTGACATTTTCTTAATTCAACCTAAGGGCTCCATTGATCATTGAAGTGCAAAAATTAAAATTTGAGATCTGTCCTACCGTTGGTGGCCAGAGTTACCCGGTACCTATTGCTAGTGGGAGCTAGGAGGTATCACATGGAATTAGTCGAGGAGCGTGCAAGCTGAACCAGACACCACGGTTACCAATAAAAAAATTACAATTTGAGTTTGGCACTAAAAGGACTTATAATCATTAAACCCTTTTCTTAATTAGTAGTAATTACCAGCATTTACCCTGACAGCCTTCAGCCTACTACCACCACAAGCTTCAACATTTATCAGTGCTATGTTTTACAAAGTCATAGCGGCAGAGTAATAACACTATATCACAACAACAACATACCCAGTGAAATACCACCAGGTGGGGTTTGTGGAGGTGGGGTTTGTGGAGGGTAGAGTGTACGCAGACCTTACCCCTACCTTGGAGGTAGGGAGGCTATTTCCATTGACCCTCTAGCTCAAGGAAAAAACAGTACAGAAAAGAAATAACGAAAATGGAGAAGCCATGGCAACATAACATAGACAACTGGACCAGTAATCTCAAGTTATCAACAAGATATACGGTAATTGCAATACAGAAATAACAACAGATAGTAACCAAACACATCAGGACAAGAAACTACAAGGGCAATACTACGACTAACAATATGGCTAGGACTTTATGTCAAAAACAAAAATATTGTACCAAAAACTCATAAGGAAAACGAATAAAAATGTCAACTGTAACTCAAAAACAATAACTTTCAAATTAACTTAATCATAGAAACGCAAAATACATTTCATTGCATAAACAACTCAACATGGAACAACCAAAAGAACTGAAATGCAAAGACATTCCTCTTACCTGAAATACCAGAAGCCCAATCATACATAAACTTAAACCCCGAATCCGTCAAATACCCCACGACACACTTCTAAAATCTTCTCCTGTTCACCCCAATCCAACAACCTCATTCCAGCAGTAGCCTGAACCTAATCTCCGTCGAACTACAATATTCCTTAGGCACATTATCCTTCCCAAACTCAACCAACTTCGCCAATGATTCCTCCACCATATCCGGTTCCTCAGCATATAAGCTGATAACCCAGGATTCACCCTCATTGAACCAAACCCTTATCCCCAAAATCAAACACCGGTACATCCCCCACCCCCCCACCCCCCTCAAACACAAGTACTTCCAATTTCTAGGCAAATATGAAGAAAGCAAAGAAAAGAGAAAATCTAACCCCACATTTCCTTTAGAACAGTAAACAATTTTTCACATAACCATAAATTGATCAGATGCAAGTAAAATCAACTAAGAAAAAAATTTCACCTTGAGACTTCCACTGCAAGCACACGGGCTCTCCAACTTGTCCAAAGAATCTTCCTCCTGGCAAATCCTGCACTCTGCTTTACCAATTAGTGGCACCTCCTCATCACCCTTCTCATCTACAACTATTGACAATGAACGTTCCACCTCGGCTCCATTAGGCTTCACAAGCCGATCCGTTTGCACCACCAAACAATCTCCCATTCTAAAACCAGATAAAATGACACAATTCCTACACCAAATTTACCGATATCAGTACCAAAATTACAACAACAACATACCCGATATATTCCCACAAAGTGGGGTTTGGGGAGAGTAAGTGTACGCAATCCATACCACTACCTCAGAGGTGAGATAGAGAGGTTGTTTTCAATAGACCCCGGTTCAAGACAGAAAACAGTCCAAAAGACATAGTATAGGCACGAGAAATCACTACCAAAATTCAAAAAATAAAAACATCACACCACCGAATTTTCCCAGTATTTTAAAGTTTTTCAAGATCCTAAAACAAAATGCACAACAAAGTTAAGATCTTTCTTCAACAACTACTACTCAATTCAAGCTAGTCGGTTTCAACTATATTATCTTCTATACACATTTCCCTCTATTTGAGTTCCTTACTTTCCAATATATTAAAAAATTAAAAGAACCTTCTACAATAACCAAAGAATCGCTTACATCCCATCAAATTACTACACCAAAATTAGCAATAATCATTTTCAGAATTCAAAAATTAAGAACACCCCAACTCCAAATTCAA
Organism: Capsicum pubescens; assembly: GCA_030864215.1. Taxonomy (NCBI): domain Eukaryota; kingdom Viridiplantae; phylum Streptophyta; class Magnoliopsida; order Solanales; family Solanaceae; genus Capsicum; species Capsicum pubescens. Next base: position 384,739,079 of record CM061548.1, read on the forward strand.
TGCACAAAAACAGTTAAAGATCCTTCTTCAACAACAAGAAGTACTACCTCTCAATGTTGAAAAATTAAAAATAAATTCAATTCAAGAACCTAAAAATGACCAAATTCAATTCAACAAAAAAAGTAAACATATTTCTTCAACAACTACTAATCAATGTTCAAAAATTAAAAGCAATTTCAAGAAAATTCACCAAATTCAATACAACAAAAGAAAAAGTAAAGATAGTTCTTCAACAACAACAACTACTACTTCTCAATGTTGAAAAATTAAAAACAATTTCAAGAACCGAAACTGACTAAATTCAATTCAACAACAAGAGTAAAGGTATTTCTTCAACAACAATTACTACTCAATGTTCAAAAATTAAAAGCAATTTCAAGAACATAAAAATTGACCAAATTCAATACAACAAAAAGAGTAAAGATCTTTCTTCAACAACAACAACTATTACTTCTCAATGTTAAAAAATTAAAAATAATTTCAAGAACCTAAAAATGATCAAATTCAATTCAACAAAAAAAAGTACAGATCATTCTTCAACAACAACTACTACTCCTCAATGTTGAAAAAATAAAACCAATTTCAAGAACCGAAACTGACCCATCAACCCAAATGCAAATAAAAAATATAAGGTAAAAGCAACAAAGAATTCATACCTGGAGAAAAATGATGAATTTCAAGAAAAAGGGACCCAAAAAATCAGCGAATATTGGTGGAATTTCAAGAAAAGGGTCTAAATTAATAGTAGAAGAATTTGAAGGAAATGGGGTCAATTTAAATTAATTGTAGAGGAATTTCAAGAAGAAAGGAAAACATAGAAAGCACCGAATGCTCGTGATCCGTTTGTTGTTTTCTGAAACTTTTTGGTTCCTTGTAAGAAAAAAAGGGGGGTGGAATTTAATGGAATTTTTAGGATTTTTAGAGGTTTTTATGGTAGTGGATGAATAATTGAATATACGTATAATATACGTATTATATTTTTATAACGGCTCGATTTGTCTGTTTGCCTTGGTATTTGCGTGGGACTAGTTTGAAATTTGGTTTTAAATTTAGTGAGTGGATGTGTCTGACCTCTATAACTTTTTTTTATTTTGGTAGAGTAGAGATGCATTAGTAATAAGTCATGTGGAGTTTGAGCTCAATTCGGCTTTAATACAAAAAAGAGTTTGATACGGCTCGACGTCTGCATATTAGAGATAGTCCTAAAGAAGTTTTTTCTTTCCATATCATCCCAAACAGTATGGGCTGTAAAAGGGGAGTAACAAAAATCCTACCGTGCTCCAAAAGTCTTTTTTTGCGTCTTCCTTTGTCAAAACATCTGCTACCTTATTTTGCTCCCAATAGCTATGGTGGAGAGGTGGTCCTCCTAACCTTCTTAGCATCAACCTGCAATCATAAATAAAAGGGTTAGCATTCCTGATAATTCTTCCTATGCCACTCTTACCAAGATTACCAAGACTAGATTCATCCATGTTGAGCTTATAGTGATTCCTTGGAGGGGGGTTCTAGCTGACCTAGATGGTGTTAGTCAGTTTTGGGGTTGGAAGGGGTTTAAGTTGGAAAAAATTCTACAGCCTCTAAAGAGGCAGATTTAAAAAATGGGGGAAAGGATTTATTGTTGAACACATTGGAGTTTCTATTCTTTCAGATGGTCCAAAGACAGAATGGAAGAAGGGTTGCCCAGTCGAGAAACTTATTATTGCTAGAATCTTTTAGAAGCTTCCATGTGTTATCCCATCTAAAGGGGTGAAAAAACAGGGGGAGGATGGTAGTATCACCATGGAAGTTATGGACGAGATCCTGCCAAAGGAAATTGGCATGAGGACAACTGAAGAAGAGGTGGGGAATATCTTTCAGTTGATGGGTACAATGGTGGCAGTAAGGTTGAATGTTTAAACCCCTGTAGTCTAATGTAGAATTGGTGGGATGGATATCATGGTGAAGGAGCCAAAGAAAGAATTTGATCTTGTTGGGGATTTGGAGTTTCCAAATCCAACCTAGTCGGGGGTAGGTGTGAGTGGAGTGTTGCCTTTGAGAGGCAATATGGTGGTAGGCAGTTTTGCAGAAGAAAACTCAATTTCTAGTGGGAAGCCGGGGGGTGTCAGCATGGCTTTGAAGGTTAGGCATGAAAGAGTTCTGGATGCTGGCTTTAATGAAGCTAGGTATGTCAAAAGGGAGGGACTTAAAGTTCCAAACTCTATTTTGACAAAAAGAGAAAAATTGTAGGGAGGGGCAAGACTTAGGGATAGTACCCTGAATAATGGAGCAAAGAGGAGGGTGACTAAGGATCCATGTATCTGTCCAAACATCAACCTTATGAACATTATAAACCGACCATTAAACCATATCTCTACAAAGGTTCCAAGCTCTATGGACATTCCTCCAGATTCTAGAAGGAGGGGGGGTGTCTTCCAGTATTTAGATTGGTCTTTTGGAGAAGAACTTTTGCCCATAAAGAAGAAGGGTTTGAGTGGAGTCTCCATGTTAAACTGCAAAGAAGAATATCATTCTTGATACTGGTATGTTGCATTCCCAAACCTCCCAAGTGCTTGGGTTGGATGATAGTATCCCAATTAATCATATGCATTCTTTTTATAGAATCAGTTGAGCCCCAGATAAAGTTTCTTTGGGCCCTATCAATGAGGTTATGAATCTTTTTAGGGAGCTGGAGGTATTGCATAACATGATCGGGTATACTTCCTAAGCTACCTTTGGCAAGGGTGGTTCTACCAGCCATGTTTAGGAATTAATTTTTCAGCCAGCTAATCTGTTACTAATATTATCAAGAATGAACTGAAAATCAGAGAGCTTAGGTTTACCCTTAAAAATGGGGAAGCTCAAATACTTCCCAAAAAAGTTATTGGCCTTGATGCCAAAAATAGAAGAGAGATGTTCTTTGGTATAGATGTGGCAGTTGGAGGAGAAAAGCACTTTGGATTTGGCTAAATTCACTTTTTGGCCAGAATGAGTGTTGAAGTTGTTTAGGGTTCTGGCAATGGTTGAGCAATTGAGGATGTCAGCTTTAGCAAAGAGAGTGAGGTCATTCGCAAAGAACATATGAAAGATTATAGGACCTTTATGATTAATTTGGATAGGATTCCACTGAAGGATGTCCACTTCATGATTAATCCTTCTGGATAGAAGCTCCATGCAAAAAATAAAGATGTAGGGGGAAAAGGGGTCCCCTTGTCTTATTCCTATAGAAGGCTGGAAACTGGGAGTGTAACCCTCATTGACAAGGATAGAGATAGATGGGGTGGATATCCAAAACATGATAAGTTTGGAGAAACCAGGGGGAAATTGAAGAAGACCAAGACTTTCTAATGAAGGACCATTCTAGCCTACCAAAGGCTTTTCTAAGATCAATCTTTAGAAGCATGTTAGGATTTTTCCCTTTCATTCTTCTGAAGTGATCAATATATTCTTGCAAAATGATGACATTATTAGATGCTCTCATTTTAGATAGGAAGCTATCTTGAGTGCCCCCAATTAAGGACTGGGGGATGGGCTTAATCCTATTGGCAATGATTTTAGTAATGATCTTATACTGAAAGTTACAAAGCCCAATGGGTCTAAAAAATTTTAGGGTGGTGGCATTTTTACACTTAGGAATAAAACAGAGGTAAGTAGAATTGACTTTTGTATCCATTGTACCATGGGAGAAGGTATAGATATAGAAGTCTAAGAGGAGGGGAGCAAAAGTATCCCAAAATCTTTAATACATGAAAAAGTGCATTCCATCCGGCCCAAGGGCCTTGAAAGGTTGGAAGGAGAAGACATCAGGTTTGATATCTGCTATACTGGGGATGGAATCCAGAGAAGGGTAGGTAGAAGTGGAGATAGATCCTGAGTCAGAGGGATTAGACTGGTATCTAATCTGGGCATTTAGGTGATCATTCTTGAACAAAGAGGTATAAAAGGAGACATTGGCATCCTTAATACCCCCTTCGTCATGAATCCAAATACCATGATCCTGAAAGGAGTTGATTTTATTTCTCCTCCTTCTATTAAGAGTGGAGGAATAAAAGAATCTGGTATTTTTGTCACCGTTCATAAGCTAATTAATTCTGAATTTTAACATCCAAAAGTCCTGCTCATTTTTAAGAATGGATTTGTACTCTTTTGTGAGCTTTATTTCTAAATTATGAAGAAAGAAGCTAGTGGGGTAGTTGAGGGATTACTGGATACCGGCCAACCTAGATAAGAGATATTTTTTTTATGAAAGATGTTACCAAAGATAGTTTTGTTCCAAGTTTTAGCAATCTCTTAAAGTCTAAGGTGGCTCCTGTAAGATTAGAATTCTCAAGAAAATATTGAGTCACTAGGAGGGGGAAATCAGAATAGTTACAACATATAGACTCGACCCGAAAGGTCTTGGGGGTGGTTTGGGTGTTTCTAACAAAAGGCAAGAGAATGGGGCATGGTCAGAGTGATTTCTAGGCAAGTGAAGAATGGAAGCCTCGGGAAACAGGTGGATCTATTGATCATTATCAAAGCATCTATCTAGTCTTTCCAGAATGAGATATTGTCTATACCTACACCTTATATTAGACCAAGTAAATTTACTACCCTTAAAGCCTAGGTCCAAGAGGTTACAGTGATTTATGTAATCCTAGAAGAGAGCATACCTAGCACGGTTAATACTATTGCCTCCAAATCTTTTGGAGGCTTTTAAAAGCTCATTAAAGTCCCCTCCCACTACCCAACATTCACTCTTAAGAGTGTGAAGGGAATAGTATAAATACATTAATTAGTCCCAAAGGGATTTCCTAAGGGAGAAACATTACTAGCATAGATAACACTTAAAATCCAACAAGAAGGGGGGGGGGGGGAACTAACCTTAACAGTAGCATGGATAGATTGAGAGGAGATGGAGATATCCTTGATGGTTATGATATCATCTTTCCATAAAAGAACAATCCCTCTAGAGGAACCTATGGCAACAGATTGAAGAAAATAAGGGAAACCTAATTCATCAGCTAACCCCCTATGGTCAGACATTCTAGCCTCTAAGAGAGCAAAAATGAAGGGTTGATAGATACTCACTAGGTACTTATAGTGATGCTTAAATTTTGCATTATTATCCCCTCTAGCATTCCATATTAAGCAGTTTTGGATCATTCGTTTTGGAGTCTGAGAGTTTCCTTGTGCTACTGCTTTTTCTCTCCCCAGTGGGTCTGATGGGTTGGGTTGATCCAAATTCCTTCTCTTTCTGGAGATAGGGACGATCTTGGTGTTGTAGCATAAATTTTACAAAACCACTACTTAAGATATCTAAATTACTAAGAATCCCTCTACTTAGTAAAAATTTAAAACATCACTTTTTTAAATTCTCTATCTTTAAATCTCCCCGATACTTAACTTCTACTCTCAAAATTAGAATATATTTATTGTCCCTCTAAAAATTTGCCTTAATATTTTATCTTCACCAATTTAATAACATTAATGTCTAACCTCATTTTCCTTCAAAGTATATTTCAGAAAACTTTCATCTCTCTATCCTTCGTCAGAGTATCCATTGAAGAACAAGAAACGACGGTGGCATACGGTGTCTCCGATCACCCTCAATCCTTAACCCAACAAATAATCATTCAATAGATGAATGAGAATGAAACTCTGTGAATTTCTTTAACTCATTCCATCGAAGAAAAGAGAATCTATCACTTCTAGATGAAAATGTGTTGTTTTGAAAAGAAAAGTTGTTGAAGTTACAACGAAAGACATCTTACCAAAGGTTTAGCAATTTTTTTATTTACGCATTGTAATTTAAGATACATTTTTTATTAGTTGAAGATACATAATTTAGCTTAGTTCTATAGTATAATACCCCAAGTTCTTAAGCTCTAGACCCACCAAGAGATAGATAATTGAATTAGATTTCCAATGCCATCAGTCTCGCCTTAATCCAATATTGGGGTAAGAAGTTATGGCCAGTTTACTGAGGCACTGTCAAACTGCTAGTGACGACGACTCTGACGACAACTCACTGTCAGACTACACGAGTCGTCAGGAAGACTCATCGTCATGGCAATAAGGAATCAGGAATTTAGTCCAGTGACGATGACTCTTGGAGACGACTCGTGGTTGGACCATACGAGTCGTTAGGAGTAGTCGCCGGCACAATAGTGTGGAATCAAAATCTCTAGTCCTTGACTATGACTATTCACGAGGACTCGTGATCAGGATACATGAGTCATCACGAGGACTCATCATAACAATGAGGAACCCAGATTTTGATCCCCTGGTCACGACTTTAAGCCACGACTCATGGTCAGACCCTATGCGTCGTAGCATCAGTCGTCGCGACTGTTTCCAGGAATTGTCTGCACAGTTTAAAAGGGGTATTTTGGTCTTTTATCATTCTTTTAACCCCAAAACCACGTCGTTTAGATATTCCAAGATCAGTTATTAGGGGTTAATATTACCCTAGGCCCTCACTACACAGAATATCATTTGACACTTAGTTCCAAAATATAGAAAAGGGGGTGATTTTCTTCTCCAAAGGAAAATTAGGGTTCTTCAACTTCCAACCCTGATTTCAAAGTGTTCTTCAATGGTTTCATCTCCAGGTATGTGGGATTCATCAATGGGTATTCTTTCACCCATTGAGTCCCAAAGATTCTTAAACTTCTCAATTTAAATTTACCCTTCAAACTCAGGGTTCCATAGAAAGATTGAGTTTCTTAATTTTTCAGTTTATACTTGTAACTAAACCATGAATATATATTTTTTCATGGATTTGAGCATCTTCCCCAACTCAAAATTATGAAGTCTCAGTATATGGATAAATTATTGAGTTTGGGCTTGAATTATGGAATTTCTCATGATGTTCAATCTTTACTAATGTCATATTTAGTTGCATTCTTCAGAGATGGTGGGTTATGAACACCTGATACCTAGAAATTCATTCATACACTTGTGCATGTCATATCCTCTAGTTTACATGTTATTGAGTACTTTCGAGTATGCATATTTGCTGATTTTCAGATTTGTTATCATACTGAGAATTTCAGTTATTAGTGTCATTCAGTTGGGAGTAGTACTTAGTACCGAGCGAACGCAGGGATAAAGGCTCTTACATCAGTTAGGTTGAGACCTTTAGTAGAAGTCCCTAAGTTCCATAACTACGGCGCCACTGTAGGTTATAAGGGGTCACCCGTCAGATCAGGGCTGACACCCTAATCCCTTTGGATATCAATTTAGTGGATCCACATCAATTAGTGTGCGTACCCTTGTCAAGGTATTGAACACCCATCCAACTAGGATTATAAATTGGACCTCGATTTTCTCAGATTGGGTTATGTTGGTTAATGTTATCTCCCACAGTCCACAGTTTATGTTTCAGTTTCAGACTATGCTTAACCTTATATTCAGTTATTCAGCTTACTATACAATTCATGTTTATACTTGGTCTTGCATCAGTTCATACTTGTTACATGCATCATATTCAGTTTGCATTAGTCATTTTTTCATCTCTCATACTCAGTACATTCAAAGTACCGATCGCATAGTTTTCCTGCGCTATATTGTCTTATAATATAGGTTTAGGTGCTCAGCATTCAGCCTTACCAATCTGCACCACATCAGCAGCAGTATTTGATGAGTTCTCATCATTCGAGGACCAGTTATTAGTATTTTCTTTACGTATTTCTTTTATTTAGTTTCAGACACTTGGAGTTAGTTGGGGATTTGTTTCAACATTTCAACAACTTATATGATTTAAAGGCTTTCAAACAGATAGTTATGTTTTAGCATTTTGAATTATGTCAGGCAGTTTTAATTTGATATCCAGTATTAAAATTTCAATTTTTATCCTAATTAGGCTATTTCAATTTAATTTTTGCTCAATACCTTATTATTTCTTCAGTATTCTTAGTGCCATGCCAGACCATGGGTTAGCTTGAGGTCACTTGGGACTCTAAAGCATTGTATTACAACTAGGGGGCAGTCTCGGGTTGTGACATATATGCATGTTCCAAGTGCATATTCTTGTATCTGTACGTTTGATATATCTTTTTGATATGTATCTCTTTCATATACATGTATATAATTAAAAAGCTTCTGTATGTATCTCTTTTAAAATATGTATCTCTTTTAAAATATGTATCATGTATCTCTTTAATATTATTTATCTGAAAAACTAACAATCGAAATTTTACGAAATTTTAAAAAAAGTTGGAATATGATGTAATTATGGGTAAACTAGTCGAGATTTATGTAAAACTCCCTTAATTTTATGATTTTCTTTTCTTTTTGATAATATTGAATATAGTAAAATAAAAGAGATAAAATTTATATATGAAATAGTAAAGATTATCATCATTCAATAGAAATATTTGAACTAAACTACTCAAATCTTTATAGTAACAAATAGTATTTTTACAATAAAAGTCAAGTTAATATATTGAAAATACATGGTTAACATCTTATTAATTACTTGAATCAATCCTTACATAAATAATAATACTACACTAAAAAAACAACTATGAATTTTTTTTAAAAATACACTAATTTTTTATTTATTATGCATATGTCTATTTTTAGGGCCTCAAATTAAAATTTGGCTTTACGCCACTAATTTTATTGAGACGTTGTTGCTATTGGTTTAGAATTTAATTGAGAGGAGTGACAAACTTATCAAATTATGATAAACAAATGAATTTTATTCGTTTTTATTTGTTCATCGTATTAAATATAGATGTTCATTTTTTGGTTTAGATTTTAAAATTATGAAATGATATTATATTTAAAGAGTTTAATAAAATTGTCATTTTATTATTAGCTTTAAGATATTTGCCAAATTCATACTGGATAAGTCAAAATAGACAGAGAAAGTATTTTGTGGAGTACTAAAGTTCTCATTTTTCTTGATTTCTGCTGGTGGTCGATGCTGCTTTTGACCGATCAATTGAAATTCGCATCGAGAAGTGCTACTTTTAAGGTAAAGGTAACTTTATATGCTGCACCCAATTTAGGACTTTTAATTAATGATAGAGAATTATTTATCCTCTAATTACAAGGACTTTTAATTAATGATAGAGAATTATTTATCCTCTGATTACAAGAAGAGTAGATATTGTATTTTGAATTTTGGCTTGAACTTCATAGTAATTTATAACTTTCAAAATTTCTGAAAACATCAAGAAATACTAAATTTGAAGACTTAATTTAATTTTCTTTAGAGAAAAAAATATAAAGTCACTACTGAAGTTGTCTCAAATTTGCTAAAAGAAACTTTAAGTTTGTGGGCGTCTTATTACCCCCAAAACTTGTAAAGACCATTGTAAATAGCCTCTTTTTGATCAATTTTCAGCTTATGCTTATATGCATGCAAATGACACGCGTGAAGGAGAAATATTTGTTGCAACAATAAATTAAAAAACATCATGTGTAAATGTTTTTTTCAATCTCTTATAAAAAGACATATTCTCTTTAAAAAAATCATCTTCCCCAATTCCCCATTAAAATAGTTTGATGCTTGATCCATCTTTAATTCTTCGTTTAGTCGGATATCTTCCCCAAGAAATTGACCAATGCAGTTCCTAATTTAACTAAACTATAGTGTTAATCTTCAGCCCTCAAAGTTTTTTTATCAGTCGAGTTTGAAAATGATTTATATGACTCACCTTAGCATCACTGTGAAAGGTTAAGTGTGTGTTCACTTTATATTCCTTTTCTTTTGATGTAGAATTTATAAAATTCATTAAATTAAATCGTACGATAGCACCATACCTAATATCATCGCATAATAATGTTGATGGAAAAATTACCTTCACCTTTTTGTAAAACCGTTTGAGAACTCATAATATTCTTTTGCAATACCATAATGATGACTATTATTACTTTGTCCATCTACACACATATTTTTATTCTCAACCACTTGTCTTTTTTTAGACTCATTATGCAAATACTACCACATTTGCCTTAGGGAATGAAGTATAAATCAATGAGGCGAGTTTAATGACTTTTTATTTGAAGTACATCATTTTCTCTTAGTCCTCATTCTATTATCACTATGGTACATAGATATTTAGGTGGCATTTGTTTTTAATAAGATTCAGAAATCTAAATCTGAATGATTAAGATGTTGTCTTTAAATTTGATAACTGAATGATTAAGATTGTTTGTTTCGGCATTTGAATGTGCAAAATTTATCTATTTGTAAACATAATAAAAATATAATTCAAATAAAAAAATAATTATATATTAAAAAATATCTAATTTAATATAATAAAATTATTATTTAATTAAAATAATATTTATGCTCGCTAGTGATAGCGAAGATAGTTTGTAATGATGTGGTGGTGGTAATGATTGATGTTAGTGACTAGTAATGTGGGCGGATATTTATGATGATAGAGATGGTTGGTATTATAATGACTGTCATGATGGTGACGATTGGTAGTAGTGGTGGTGGTTATGATATGAAGTTGGTTGATATTAGAAGTTGGAGGTGTTGATCGTAGTGGCTGAAAAATGTATGCTTGATGATTGACGATGTGTTGGTGGTAATTAGAGATGTTGTTAGCTGTGATGATGGAGATGGTTGTTACTAGAGATAAACTATAGTGTTGGTAGTGATTGATAGTGAAGGTAGAGGTGGTGACACGGGTGACAATGATAGTGGTGGTGGTCGAAGAATGTGTGAAGGTTGATGATGTGTTAGTTAGTTAGTTAGTGGTGGTGCTAGTTGTGATAGATGAGTTGGTTGATAATAGGAATTGACCAGTAGTGGTTGATGGTGGTGGTAGTGGTGAATATAATTAGAATAATTGAGGTGGTAGGTATGGTTGCGGTTAGCAGTAGTGGTTGGTAGAGATGTTGGTTGTCAATGGTGGTCGTGATGGTCGAGGTGGGTGGTGGTTGACAATGGTAATGGTGGTAGGGTGGTTAGTGGTGGTGACTGGTGATTGTGAAAAGAGTGGTGGTGAGCATTCAACACGAGAATATCTCTTGATGATAATCATATTCGGTTCCAAATTTGAATGATTCAGACCTATTTAAACTCATTAAGAGCATAAAGTCTTAATAAAAACAAATGCACTTACTGGTCTGAGATCTGAACCATTCAGATTCAGACCTCCATTAAGTGTAAATAGATGACGCCCGAACCCAACGTCCCATATAAAAGGCGTTATGCCATAATACAATAAGGGGTTGTTTTGTAAGGTGTATAAGAATAATGCAAAATATGGTATATTAGTAAAGCTAATATTAGTTATATTTACATTAATTATGCTAAGATTTTTCTTATGCAATGTTTGATTTGATGTATTAAAATAATATGCATTGTATAATTTTTTTAGTATTTGTTTACAAAGTACCCACTACAAATATAGTGGAAAGAATATGAAAAAAGGTTTTGAGGTCAATTATGTCTTTAATGATTCTAATATATGCATTAGAACTTAATACATTACTAATACCATGGATCTTGATGTATTAATTATACAAATCTTAATACCAAATAGAATGTCATTAGTTATACATAGGTTGAAAAAGGATATCAAATAAGGTACTAGTAATACACTAAGCTAATGCATATATTATTTTTTCTAATGCACTCTACAAAACAACCCCTAGACTTGAACTCATCATCTAATCATCATGATACATCAAACTCCAAACTCATCCAATATGTTAAAATCTCTTTTGAAATATTGATATTGAAATTGTCAATTTTCTGATGAATGTCTCTCAGTATTGAGAGTCTTGTCATTAAATAGAAAGTATTCAAAGATTACATCTCTAAATATCCATCTTCCTATCCCTAAAGATCAGTTTTTCTATCCCTCTAAATTTGTTATTCTATCCCACCAAATCTTCTTTACTATAATCACTATTAGGGATCGTTTGGTAGTGTATTGAACAAGTTAATGCATGCATTATCTTAATGTACTATTAGTACCTTGTTTGGTACATTGTTTCGCCCTATGTATAAGTAATGCTTGCATTACTTATAAACTCTATAGTGTATTGAGTGATGTGTTACTAATACCATCATTTTTCTATGTATTAGTAATACAAAGGATTTCAACATATGCATTAACTTGATAATGACAATCTTGCCCCTCAAATTCAACATTTCTCAAGTTCTTTTGTTTGTGGGTTTTCTAAAAAAAATAGATTAATACGTAAAATAATTGAAAAAAAATGGATATTAAATTTTTATATATTGAAAATGAAAACACTGGAGTATTCTTTTACTGAAAAACTCCATCTTTGCATAGATGCATTTTTGTGAGGAAGTAGCAGAAGAGATCAACCATCTCTTCATTAATTGAAAATTTCTAGTTAACCGTAGAATTTAAAATTCAATATTTTGGTGTATGCCTAGATCTTTTTCAAAATTTTTGCTTACATGACAGAGAAATGGAATAACTAAACCACTCCTTCCCACCTGGTACACCACTCCTGGAGCCATATGTTGGGTTAATTAGAAAGAAAGGAACACTAGATTTTTCGAAAACGAATGATATTGTACTGCAATTCAACACAAGTGAAGAGAAAATTGCACATCTTAGAATAAAACATAAAAAAGAATTAACCTTGCATTTTAGAATAAAACACAGAAAATGAGTTATCTTAAAAAAAGGGAAGAAAGGATTAACTGTGAAAAACTTATGCATTTTACCATTTAAAATGGAAAAGATATATATTTTTTTAAAAGAAGTTGTTGAATGGAAAATATTGAAAGAATTTCATTTTACAAAAATAAAGAGTGTAGAGGGTATTTTTGTAAATCAATATTTTTTCTATAAAAAATATACAAGAAATATTATTCTAATACATCAAGTCAAACACTGTATAAGAAATAATGTCAACATAATTAATGCAAGCATAACTAATACTAGCATTACTAATGCAAGAATTACTAATACACCATATTCTGCATTATTCTTATACACTCTACCGAATGACCCCTTGATCTCTTCAATTACTAAATCAATTCTCTATAATTACATTAATATACAACAATATATAGTTTCATTAATATATACAATATTTACTAGTTGTTTATTATGGTAACATCCCCCATCAAATTGATACTGGTAGATCAAGAAACATTAATTTGCCTACTAGAAACTGATGTCGTCGTCGTGCCATTGATTTTGTAAATACATCAGCTATTTAAAGATCACAAGACACGTGCAGAAGAGTAATGACTCCTTTGTCTACGACTTCTCGTATATAATGATAGTCTACTTTGATGTGTTTGGTCCTCTCATGATAAACCGAATTAGTAGCAATCTGAATAGCATTTGTATTGTCAGCATGAAGAGGAGTAGGATTAGATTGAGGAAATCCAATCTCAGCAAGTAATTCACGAAGTCACACAATCTCGGAGCAAGCAGTAGACATTGCTCAATATTTAAATTTTGTTGAATATTTTGACACACGCTCTCACTTCTTACTCTTTTAAGCTATCAAAAACTCTTTAAGAAATATGCACCAACCAGTAACCGAACAACGATTGTCAGAACATTTTGCCTAATTAGAATCACTAAAAGCATTAAGACGAATAGGCGAACCACTAGAAAAGAATAATTCATGATTAGATATTCCTAGGAGATATCAAATGATGTGATGGACAACCACCAAATGAAGATGATGGGGAGCTTGTATAAATTGACTTACTTGTTGAACTGCCAAAGAGATATCAATTCTGGTAATGGTAAGGTAATATAAGCTCCCAACTAATTGCCAAAATATAGTTGGATCAAGAAAAAGATCGCCTTCCTCCAGGTAATACTTTACATTCAATTCTAGTTAAGTATCTATATGGGAAGAATCCTGAAGACCTGCCAAAGAAATCAGATCTCAGGTATATTTGTGTTGGTTTAGAAACACACTTGATGAATCACGATGAATATCCAAACCCAAGAAATATGTAAGAATACCAAGATCTTCATAAGAAATGAATCCTTAAGTTGCTGTTGAAGGCTAGCGATTAGTGAAGAATCGATTCTTGTGATAATATTGTCATCTACATATACCAAAAGAAGAACACAATCTGTAGATATTTTTTAAAGAAACAAATACGAGTCATATTTGCTCTGCTCAAAAGAGAACTTTAGCAAAGTAGATTGAAATTTGTCAAACCAAGTTCTGGAGATTATTTTATTCCATACAAAAACCGCTTCAACTTGCATACATCCGATGTAGGTGATGAGAACAAACCAAGTGGAGATTTAATATAAATATCTTATTTAAGATCACCATAGAGAAAAATATTTTTGATATCCATTTGATGAAAAGGCCAATTTTGTAAAGAAGCAATGGCAATGCTAGTTCGCACTACATTTTTGCTACTAGTGCAAAAGTATCCTGATAGTCCACACTATACTTCTGTCCGTTATCAAGAATAACCAGTCGAGCTTTGTACCGTTCAATAGTCCATCAGAATGAAGTTTAATTGAACAAACCCATTTACATCCAATTGGACAGAAATTTGAAGGACATAAAATAATATCCCATGCGTTATTTTCTTTAGGAGCCAAAAGTTCTTCTTCCATTGCTTTCTGCCAACATTCATGCTTAAAAGCTTGTGAGTAACAAGTTGGAACAGAAATAATGGATAAAGTAGAGGAAAAGTCATATCAATTAGGAGGATGAGAAATTCTGGTAGATCGTCAAGTGGGCTCAAGTGGAGCTTAAAGAACTCTCAGATTCTAGTTGTGGAGCAGTCTCAAGTGGTGGGTCAATTTCGGGAGGAGGTAAATTTGGCTAACGTCGTTCATACACAAATCCAAGTTTGAACCGCTTTGAAGAAGATGAAATCATCAAATGTAGGAAGAAGAGGAAAAACAGGATATAACTCAACATAAGTAGGAAAGAAATATTGATTCTCAAAGAAAACAACATTTCTAGAAATATAAAATTTGTTAGAACATGGGTCATAGCAAATAAAACCTTTTTGAAAAGTACTATAGCCCATAAAAGCACATTTAGTAGATTGAACAGAAAAGTTATTACGCTCAGAAAGAGTCAAATGCACAAAACAAACACAATCAAATAAATGAAAATTATCATAGTTAGATTTTTTGTGATAAAGACGAAATATGGAGACTCAAGATTTAATAATTTAAATGGTAGTCTATTAATTAAATAGACAACAATAGACAAAGCTTCATCCTAGTATTTATATGGGACAAAGGACTCAATGAATAGAGTACGAGTGAAATCTAAAAGATGGCAATTTTTACGCTTAACGATCCCATTTTATCGTGGTGTATATGGACAAGAGCGTTGTGAGACAATTCCTTTCTCAAGCAAAAAACTTTTGAATTCATTTGGCATATATTCTCCACCAAAATCAAATTTTAATAATTCGATAAGTATAAAGTTGAGCTTCAATGTAATCCAAAAACATCTTGAACATGGAAATACCTCAGATTTAAAACGAAGAAAATACACCCACGTAAATCGACTTAATCATATGTGAATGTCACAAAGTACTTGAACTGAGCTTGAGAAACAGTTGGTGAAATACCCCAAACATCACTATGAACGACATCAAAACACTTTGTAATACGACTATCAAAATTAGGAAAAGAAAAAAAAATACTTTTGTCTAATTTACAAGTAGAACAATAAAATGAAGTAATGGAAATTGATTTTTATTTCCCAATAAATCAGAATTTGATAAATAAGAAAACACAACAAATTTTAAATGTCCTAGACGCTTATGTCAAACTTCAGTCTTATTAGCTGTAGAAGTACAAGCAAATGATATAACAGGAGGAATGAAAAAATGTATAAGAAATAATCTTCCAACTTTAAGCCCCTTCGCGATTATCGTCCCCGACACCTGATCTTGCACAAGACAACCATTACTACAAAAATTTACATCACAATTGTCATCAGCCAATTATCCAACTGATATAAGACTAATTGAGAGATTCGGTGAAACAAAAACATTCTTGAAAGTTGGAGTAATATCCCCAACCTTGGTAATAGGTAAATTACTACTATTAGCAACCTGTATTTTTTATGAACCTTGATACTTACAAATATTTTTTATATGCTTGTTGAGTTGGTCATATGATTAGGTGCACCAGAATCAACAATCCAAAAATTAGATTTAGCATCAGTACCTTGTAATCCCAATACTAAAAAGACTGATATGATCATTTGTTGTACAATTTTAGGAGTAAGAACTTGTTCGGAAGATGAGTTCTCAAGAGTTGAACCATTTATCCCTTCTTGAAAAGCATTTACCTTACAATTCTAAGGGCATGTGTTACACTCTTTGATAATGTGTCCTTGTTGTTTACAATAATTACAGAACTTTTTGCCATAATTTCTAGCAATATGGCCATATTCCTAGCAACTGTAGAATTGAGTTCTAGTCATATACCTACCCTTTCCTTTACCTTAAGCAACAAATGCAACAACGACATTTTTTTAAAGAACTTTGTGTGACAAAACGCTTCTCTTCATGAAGTAATTCCCTAAAATAAACATCCAGGGAGGGAGACGAGTCGCGATTCATCAAGTTAGAGCGAACACTCTCAAACTCAAAAATTGATCTCGCTTGCTTTACTCATGAACTTCCTGAATTATAAAGAGAGATTCAGCAGGATTTTGGCATAAACATTATCTGTAAATTTAGCTCATAAATTCTAAAATTCAAAAAATAATTCTGAATAGAGAGACCTCCTTGAAAGTAATTAGTAATTTCATACTCTAAGTGAAAGCGTCGGGCACTATTATCTCGGTCGTAAACCTATTGTAAATAATTTCACATAGCTTTACCTATCTTGTAAGTCCTGAGGTTAAGAATAATAAGAGGGTCAATTGATCTCAAAATTCATGTCATCACCCGAGCATCTTTAATCTCCCATTCACCTAACTCTGTAGCATCAGTAGGAGCAAGATCAACTCCATCTATATAGCCCCATACTTATTTTCCGGTGACAACTAACTGAAATTGAAACTTTCAGGATGAAAAGTTCTTTCCAGTGAAACAAACACTGAATGATTCAAATTGATTTGAAGTCATATTTATGAAAACTAGAAACACCGACTCAAAATGAACAACCAAAATGACTAAGATAAAAGTCCTAGGTGTTAATTATCGAGGAACAATCAACAAAACTGAAATTTTAAAAAAAAAATATGAAAGGAACCACATAGGGACTCTATGAAACAAGACAACCAAGAAGAAAACTCTAATACCATGTCAATTTTTGATTGAATGCCTCTCAATATTGAGAGTCTTGCCATTAAATATAAAGTATTCAAAGATTACATCCCTACAGATCCATCTTTCTATCCCTAAAGATCAGTTTTTCTATCCCTCTAAATACACTATTCTATCCCACCAAATCTACTCTACTATAATCATTATTACTCTCTTTAATTACAAAATCAAATCTCTATAATTACACTAATATACAACAATATATAGTTACATTAATATATACAATATTTACTAGTTATCCATCATGCTAACAAAAATAAATATCGACCATAAGAATTGAAGCATTGAATCTCAAATAAAAAATCTAAACAAAGAGGACTTGAGAAGTCTCACCTCTATGACCAACATAGCATCAATCTAAAACATAGAGAGATATGTGGTCCTATGAGATAGAAATCATCCTACTATCCTGCAAGCAATAAAATTACTTTACCAACACTCTTATTAGTCACCACAAAAGCAAAGATTCTGAAATAAATTAATAGTATCATAACAAGAAGATAAACTCAAAATAGTCATAATACTCAAACAAGAATATCCAAAGCTCCTAGTGAAGTTTGAAGCCCCCAAAGCCTGTGCTAAATTCACTCCCGTTAGTGTTGCAATTTAGCTTTTGTACCTGTTATGAACTGTTACGGGCTTTGTAGATAAAATAAGTAATAACACAATAAATGATGGACTTGGTCTAATGTGAAGTTACAATCCAACAATAGAGTTGATTTTCTTTGGGATCCAGGTTAAGCAAACACTTAAAACGGGGCAGTTACCTATGCAATGATTTATGCAAATTATGTTGAAGCTTTGACTTAATTTGGAGTTGTATCATCTCCCTTCTATAGTCTCATATCTCATAACCTTTTTGATTATCTTCTTTGTGTAATTCTCTCCCTAATTTATATTGTTATTACTTTACTACGCGAATTCGAAGTGTAACTTGTATTCAGTGATTATAAATATATTTTGTGTTATGTTAAAATTTTGGATTGTTACAGACCTTTCTTATCAATGGCTAATTTGTGTTATAATATAAATGAAAAATCCACTTATATTGAGTAATGAAACTAGCATTATGAGACTCATATGTAGAGCCGTCAAAATGGGTCTGGCTCAACCCAACCCGCTATTAGAGTAGGGTTGAGTTAAGATTTTTCAAGCTCATTTAATATTGGGGTTGATAAGTCCAACCCGAGTTAGCCCCTAGCCCTTGAGGCTTGATCGAGTCCGGGCCAGGGCCAGCCTCTAGGCCAAAAAACAAATTCAATTCGAATTTACAGGTTTGTTTTTTCAAATTTTCTTTACCTATTTGTTTGTCAAAAAAGATAAAAAAAATTCCTTTTAATAATTTTTGCTAGATTTTTTTTATAAAATTACTGAAACAACATAATTATTTTCTACATTTTATTTGAAAATCTTCACATTTTCTTGATGTTGCATATTTTAGCTATGAGATTGTAAGTTGAAGCCTATTAATCATATGTATAATGCATGTTATGATCATGTATTATCATATAATCTTGTTAGACATGTTGAAATATTAGCAGAATTTTAAGTTTGAATTTTGATTAAAAAGAAAAAAAATTAAAAAATGAAGGGCTAGCCCGCGATCCTTCTAAGATTGGGTTGGGTTGACCATTTTAAGACCCTTTCAAGTGAAGGGCTACCCGTACCAACCCATTAAATTCCTTGACCCATGAGTCTTGGACGAGGTAGGGCGGGGCTGACTCGTTTTGATAGCTCTACTCTTATGGTTATCGCAAGATTTTCAAGAATTGATCCAAGAGACTTTTCATGTTGATAACGTATTGTAAAATTAATATTTTGACTCTAAGTTGAGAAAATTGAAGGAAAGGTGTCATTTAAGTCTTGAATGAAGGATTGGTGACATTGACCAACTTAAAGGGTCAAACATTATTAAGAAACTTGATTAAGTTAATTGTGGATTTGATTAATATTTTCAAAACTTCCTAATCTTTTCAAAAATACTAATCAACCCACGCCCCTCTCCTTTCCAAATCAACCATCTCTCTCCTCTCTCTCTCTCTCTCAACTCTCTCCCAACCAACAATTTTACAAAATTTCTCCCTTCAATCCCCAGCGACTTCAAGCTTCGGCGACAAATAGCTCGGCGAGTTTCTTTTCGACTTTCAACCGTCAATCGACGTGACAAGCAGTGTTCTCCGGCGATAATAACTTCGAGTTCTTCGTCATCCCATTTCTTCTTTCACAAGTAAAAAATTATGTCTTTTTAGTTATGAAGAAACAAAGGAACTTGAGACAACTTCTCATTTAGTATTAGTTAACAATTTCAATATTTCTTGCTTAAATTTGAAATGTGGACTGAATAAAACTCTACTTTCTGGCATTTATTCTCTACTCTTTCTGGTGTGAAATATAATTTTTTATTGTTATTGTAGTTCTTGTAATCGAACTGTTGATTTGATTTGTTGGTATTTTTGGTCACCGTTGATGTTCTCAGTGTGTGTGTGTGTTGTGTTAGTGTTGCTGGGTTAATTTGTTATTTTTCTTGGTAAAAATAGTGTTGCAATAGATGAACCATCTGATGCAATAGATGAACCATCTGATGCAACAGATGGAAATCTGATGCAACACATAAGAATCTGATGTAACAAATGAATAATCTAATAGATTATTTATCTGTTGCAACAGACGACTCTTCTATTTGAAAGAAATCTAAACAATATTGATCCAACAGATAACAAATTTGGCAACAGATGAGTGATCTGTTACTATCTGATGCAACAGATGGAAATTTGATGTAACATATGAAAATTTGATGCAACAGATGAATAATATAACAGATCATTCATTTGTTGCGACAAATGGTTCTTCTGTTTGGTCAAAATCTAAATAATATTGATCCGACAGATAACTCATTTGGCAACAGATGAGTGATCTGGTGCAACAGATGAGTGATCTATTTTTATTATTTCCAATGGATTACTCATCCGCTAAACAGGTTGGTTATAGATTGCAACAGATAACCTACCTGGTGCAATAAATTAGTGATCTATTTTTATTGTTTTCAATGGATTACTCATCCGTTGTAACAGGTTGGTTATATGCTGCAATAGATATCCTACTTGGTGCAACAGATGAGTGATCTGTTTGTATTATTTCTAACGAATTACTCATCCGCTGCAACAGGTTGGTTATATATTGTAACAGATAACCTACCTGGTGCAACAGATGAGTGATCTGCTTTTATTATTTCCAATGAATTACTTATCTACTGCAATAAATTGGTTATATGCTGCAACATATAACCTACCTGGTGCAGCAGATTAGTGACCTGTTTTTATTATTTTCAATGCATTAATCATCCGCTGCAACAAGTTGGTTATATGATGCAACAGAGATCCTACCTGGTGCAACAGATAAGTGATCTGTTTTTATTGTTTCCAACAAATTACTCATCCGTTGTAATAGGTTAGTTATATGCTGCAACAGATATCCTACCTGGTGCAACAGATAAGTGGCCTATTTTTATTTTTTCTAATAGATTGATCATCCGCTGTAATAGGTTGGTCATATACTACAACAGATATCCTACCTGGTGCAACAGATGTGTGGTCTATTGGAACTGTTATTTTACTATTGTACATATTTGATTTACTGTTATCCATTTTTAATGATGCATTAATCAATTATAATCTATTTTATGTTCCTGTTAATTTTAGATAATATGGCTCCCAAAAGAAAAAAAAATGAATCAAGTCCAAGTAAAGGAACAAGTGAAGAAGCTAGGCTACATCCACCACTCTATGAGCTTGCTTTACAAGCGTTATCTCAATCAGGAGCAGAAGATGATGAACATGGGGAGGAGGAATGTTTCAAAAGAGAAGATCCAAATGCCAATAGCCCTTCCACCGAAGAGTTGGTCAAAACCTTCTACATTGATTGTTATCCTGTAAGAATGCAGTGCGATGGTACCACAGATTTAATGGGTGATTTCGTGGTTAAGTCAACCATGGGAAAATCTTTCGATACCTTCAGAAAAATACTTCGAGAATAAATATTGGATGCTTATTTCAGGGACAGCTGCTTTGGTCAATATCTTGATTTGTCGAAGGACAACAATGCTCGTTTCCAAATAAAAATGGTATATGATCTTCTCAAGCGTAGGTTTATGTATGAAAACAAAGATAAGATGGATGAGGTGTGGATAAATTACTATGACATGCCTGTTTGTTTTGGTTGGAAGGATTTTTCCATATTTACTGAATTAAAATGTTATCCTCCTTCTCCTTCTTAAGTTATACCTATTCTAACCCAAAAAAAGCACCCCGCACACCCAAAAAAGGCAAAGGCAAGTCGAGTGATCGTGATGACCTGGTGTCCCTTGTTGGTCTAAACTTCAAAAATAAAAATTTGATAGAAGTGTTGATAGGTAAAAGACTTTCAAAGAAGCACAAGAAATCATTGTGCTTGGTTTGGTTAGTACATAATGTTCTTTGGGTGTGAAACGTTAACAACAACATACCACTTGATTTGATAAAGCTCTCTGAGGATCTTGAGGCATTTAACAGCTATCCTTGGGGTTATGAAAGCTATAAAATGACAGTCAAATATTTGTTGACTCCATTAACGCCAAGGACAGTCAACTTATATGGCTTTCCATGGGCTTTCATGGTAAATATTTCTTTTATCATGACATGATTTATTTTATTTTATTCAATAATGCTTTTGATTTACTAGCGTTATTTTATAGGCTTGGGCATTTGAAGACATTCCTTATTTGAGATAACAAGCGAACTACCAAGAAGAAGTTTCCTGTCCAAGAATCTTGAGATGATTGTCGGCCAAAACTGATAAAAATGCAAAATTTCTTGATCTCTTCAACCCACCGAAGGAAGCAGTAAGTCTAATTCTAATTAACTTTTTATTTTAATTAATGATTATTTAAAATGATTTCATCATCATTCTAATATATGTACTGATTTATTTTAGATTGTCCATCCGTGGCTTGTTCCGACCAACCGAGAGTTGAAGATGCCATTTTTTCTTACTTTACGATCTATGCAAACTTTATCGGACCCTAAGGTCATTGATAGAATAAAGAAGGAATTGTTTGGAGCAACAACCATCACAAGAAAAATAATTTTAGAGGGTGCGCTTGTTGTTGTTGATGATGGTAGTGGTAGTGGTGCTCCTCTTACAGTTTTTGAAACAACAAACCATTATGATTATGATCATACTGGTTATACAGATTTTGCCACTTCTAGTGAATGTTCTACATGCAAATGTCAAGACTGCAAGGCAAAACATAATAGAGTGATTAATGCTATTAATGCATTAACTTCTTCTGCAAAGGAAATGACATCTAAGAAGGGTGTCATTCCATCAAAGGAGATTTCATATCCATACACTCCACTAGAGATCAAGGTGGCTAAGAGGAGAAGGAAACAAATTTTCAAGGCATCATCAAGCATTAAAAAAAGAAAAATTGCAACTCCTCTGTCTTTGTCTTGCACCTTTGATCAATGTACAAGGGCCATAAGAGAGCAGCATGAGCTGAAGAAGGTAAATGTATATCATCTGTTCCAACAAACAAATAGACACATATCTATTTTAACAGATTATAAATCTACTGAAAATTATCAAATAGATATATACATATGTTGCAACTATCGTATAACCTGTTGTATCAAATGTGTTATCTATTGCAACATATGTCCATCTGTTTCAGCAAATCAAACAGGTCTTAGTACTGTTTTAATTTATATCAACAGATGAGTCATATGTTGCAACAGATGGGTCATCTGTTTGAAATTATCGTATGGATCTATTTTACCTGTTCGAGTTTATCCCAACAGATGATCCATCTGATACAACAGATAGATAATCTATTGTATATCTATGATTATTAGCATTGACAATTCTGGTTGAACAACATAATATCACAGTTGATAATCCATCAACTGCTTCCATGGAAGAAGAAAAAGTGGAGCCTGTCAATTCGGGAGAACGAAAGAATTACTCGTTTGATGGGTTCAACATCTCGGACGAGGCTGTAAAAAAACTAACAAAGTTGATCAACGACTATTCAGAATGGATTACCGATGGGCTATTAAAGCATCACGCCGGTAGGTACATAAATCTTTTTTAAAGATATTTATCTATACAATTATTATTGTAAAAACATGACGTTAACACATATAAATTATGTAGAAAATAAAATGACGAATACTACAAAGTGAATGAACCGAGTCTTGATTTTGATATGTTCAAATTTGTTGTTGCATATTCCAAAATGAAGAATTAGTTCTATTTGATGTCACAACCCCAAACTTGCTGGAATGGTGAGGTTTAAATGCCATACAGATTACTATTAATTAATACTTTGTTTAATTGAATCTGTGTATTAATTTTATTGTCACATAATCTGAAATGTGTGATAATATGTGCAGCACATTGATGTCATTTTTACTACCTCCAAAAGAAGGCCAAGTGGCAAACACAAGAACAATACAGATACACGACAAACAATTATTTGTACAAAGTTTACATCAATAATACCTACGATAGGTTTTGTCAACAATAACCGAAAATTTCCTGAACTAAGGAATTCTTAATCAACATCATCAAAGGTTTTAGCATTCTAGTTGGCTTACCTTGGCATTTGGTCCACGAAGTGTACATCCCAATCAATTGTGGTGATGAATTTCACTGGATGTTAGTTGTCGTCGTTCTAAAAGAGAGGCGCAACTGAGTTTATGACTCGATGTCGGGAAGGAGACGTTCCACACCGTCGTCGAAGATACAAAAACTGGCCAAAATATTGCCTACTTACCTTGATATTAGTGGTTTTTTGGACCAAAAAGTTTGTACTGATTGGTCGATAATTGAAGCATACAGGGATAAAATGGATAATACATTTGATGTAGAATATATTGAAGGAATTGCTCAACAAACCATTGGTAGCCTATAAGTATCATGATTTAGTTTCATTTCATAAATTTCACAATGCTTACATGAACTACGAGATATGGATGATCTTTTTTTTAAAACGCAGGGATTGTGGTCTTTTTGTTGTCGCTTACGCCGAGTATTTGAGCGATGGATTACAAGTACCAAATGATGGACTTGATGTCGTATTACTCTGCAAAAGATATGCTGCTCTTTTATGAAAATACGGAGAAGTGAAAGCTCAAAAACCGTACGCAAGCGACATTAAATATCAACGACGATCAACGCCAAACTCCATAGAACCGGATGAAGAACAACTTGTCCATATTGAGTAGATCTTATAGCTTGAGTTTGTCAAAATAATAACCTCTCCTTGGTAATTGTTGGCACCAAAGGTTAAATGGCTGATTTATTTGTAGAGTAGATCATTTGTACCCATAATAATATTTTTACATTTTATTTATTTGTTGAGTTATTTCATGTAATTTCTGAAGGCTTCAATTTATTTTATGTTGTCTGTAAATATAATTTAATACTTATTAGTTTTGAACCAATTAATGGAATACTACATTCAAATATCGCAACAAATAATACATATGTTGCAACAGACGACATATCTGTTGGAAATTATCAAACATATTTAGACATATATTACAACATGTAGGTCATCTATTGGAAATTATCATACATCTCTTCCTACTTTTTTGATTTGTTCCAATAGATTACCTATCAGTTGCAACAGATAGACTATATGTTGCAACAGATTGTATATTTGTTGTGATAGAGACTGTAAAACATCTACATGATGCAACAGATGACCAACCTATTGGTAGATAATCATCTGTCACAACAGATAGACAATCTGTTGCATTGTAAAAAAATCAACTTTTGTCAAACACAAAATTTTTTTATGGTGTTTGTCTTTGTACATCTTCTTCTTTATACACAGGCTCCAAACATTTAGTTAGTACCTCATAAGCCCTTACCTCTTGCATCTTTTCCACAATGGCATCGTACAGACCTGATATTTCTATGTCGGTCAGCAAACATTTGACGTATGCAAGTGCGTACGACCCGCACACGGCATCGATTTTATTTTTTTAAGGTCCATGCCTTTGTTTCGACCATTAAAATCCCATGCTTTCTTCATCAAGACTTCTGCTGGAAAATGATTCATCAGTTTACTCTGCCTCAAAAAGCTGGAGATCAACTCCAACATGTCTACATGTGGATAAAAATGCTTCGTCACTGAAGACAGGTAAGTTGCAGTCATAAACCTTAATTTTTTCTTCTTCGAGAAGTATCTCAACAGCGAGAAAATGATTAACTTCCATGTTCATGACTGGAAGAATTCTCTTTGCCTCGACCTAGCTCTTGCCATGTGGATATGGCCTCTTTTCTCTAACATAGTTAATCATGTTTTTCTCCTATTCGTACGTAGAAACTAACCAATCAAATCCCGAGCCACCGAGAGTTTTAGATAGCTCACTGATATGATTGTACCTACTCTTTAAATTGTTGTAGAGGTTGAGGTCTATTATTCTATCGACAGCATTATAAGCATCTGGGTACGCTAATTGGTTTCCCCTTATGAGGCAGAGAATTTAATCAACATACTGTGATATAAGAAGACAATTTTTAAATAGGTTAGTAATTATAAAGAAGAAAAACATAGTGGAAAGATGCAACGGATGGTCCATCTGTTGCAGAGGGTTCTCTGAATCTGTTCACAGATTACCTAGCTAACATAACTTATGCAACAAATGTTTAATCTAGTCCAATGGAACAATCACCAGTTGCACCAGAATACCCAACTATTGCAACAGACAACACATCTGTTGCGTAGCTTCTTCTTCATAGAGTAGATTAGAAGGCTAGGATAGAAAAAGTAAACTTACCCTATCCACATACCACTTACGCATAGTTGTCATACTTCTGAAGTCTTGGCAGTCAAACATATGCATGGAGTATTCTTCTTCAGGATCCTTCTTCTTGGGATACTTGGCATTTCACAGTTCTATCATCTCTTCATCGCCAAGTGTCGCGTATATTTCTACCTTCTTTAGTGGCCCCAGAACTTTAACAACTTTTGGAGAGGGAGAAGTTGCAATCTTTTTTGTTTTCAGACTAGAGAGTATTTGGCTAATTTTTCTTTTCTTTCTCCTAACCACCACTGTAGGAGTGTATGGCTCCCTCACCTTCTTGGATGGTTGTAACGCCCCGGGAGTACACCCTGGATGTCATACGGTGCCTACGGTCCTGAGAGATCATGAGCTAACCCATGAGCTGGTACCTGATGTGTGCACTGAATAAAACTGATAAATATATGCGGAATTTCAACTGAAATTCCATAAGGTTTTAACAACTAAAATCAATACTGAATCATGGTTTAAAACGTATGGAAACATACTGGTAATACTAATAAAAAGAGTGATAATCACAACTAAAAATTGATCAACTGTCTGTACTAGTCAGAAAGCCTCTAAACTGTCTGACTGTGGAGTTGATGGGACAAGCCCCAACTATCTCCGACTGACTAAATAACTGAACTACTTACATAACTATATAAGATAACTCATCCTCGAAGGATGACGACTCACCATGACTGTTGTTTCTGATGCACTAGAAAGTCTAAGTACGGTCGGGAATCCGAGCATTCAAACCTATGATATAAGACATCATAGCGCAAAAAATGAGTATGTGATTAGTACTTTGACTATGGTCAAGCAAGACTGAACTGAATTCTGAACTGAGTACTGAAACTGAAACTGTGGGATATCTAACCAACATGCCCCAGTCTGAGTTGATCGGGGTCCAACCTATGACCCCAGTTAGAAGGGTGTTAGTACCATGCCACGGGTACTAACAATGGTTGTGGAGTTAGTCCTAATCTAGCGGGTGACCCCTGAGATCAATCCTAAACTAGTGGGTGATCCTTGAGAGTGTCAGTCCTAAATTGGCGGGTGACATCTCATAACCTATGTTGGCTACGTAGTTTTGGAACTTAGGGATTGCTACTAAGGACCCATTCCTAACTGGTGGGTGAGCCCTCATCCCTAGGTTCGCTCAGTGTTGAATCCTACTCCCAACTGAATGACACTGATTACTGGACTGAACTAACTTAACTGGAAAAGTAACTGATCATGATGGCTAACTGAGTGCTAATGCTTATGATTTATCTAAAACTATTCTGAAGCTACTGAAACTAAGTAAACAGCTAAATTTCGAGTATTTATAACCCCCAAGACTCGATAGAAATAACAATAGGACCACATGAAAGCTTTGAAACCATGGAAGGAAATCATTGTTCACAATTATTCACTTAAGCATTTCATCAAACATATGGGGACTGAGACTTTAACATAGGGATGCTTTTTAAACATGAAAAGATAGCATAATTACATGACCAAATCTAAACGGAGGGTTTTATTCTGTACTTGTATGAACATGATATGGAAGTCACAATATTTAAAAATACTGTAATGCATTCCATGTGAAGTTAATAGAAAACATAACTTGAAAATTGAATTACCAAGATATAGCTAAACATACTTCGACTTTCATCATGTAAGGACTCTTTCTATCAAAACTCTTGGAAACATAACAAGGGGTCATTATTCAAACCCCAATCATTTAGGAATTTCATCAAACACTTAAAATTCATAGACTTGAACATGAGAATAGTTAAAACATGAGATGCTAACATAATTGAAATACTACAAATCATGGATTGAGGGAGTTAACATGCGAATAGCACTTAACATGTGAATAGCACCATTTAAACGTGTAAGGTTTAATTTTAACAACAATTACTTGTAAACATCATGTAAAATCGAAATTCATGGGAGTTCATGAATAAACTTCATAATAACATGTAAAGATCATTCTTTTAAACTTAAAATTGGATTCTTGGACTCCATGAGTGGAAAGGACCCATGGATGAACATCTAACATACCTTAATAGAAGATTTCTTGAAGATTGCTTGAACTTAGTAGCTTGGAACCTTGATTTCTCGAAAAGAAACTTGAATTTGTTTTTTTGGAAAATGGGAGGGTTTTTACGTTAGTTAATTTGAAGAAGATGGGCAAATATTGCCCCTTTTTGAGTTATAAATCATGTTTGGATGGATGGGGATGAGGGAAAAGGACTAAACTGTCCCTTGGCCTCTTTTTTCCTTATAAATAACCCTCATGGAGTTCCCCTCAGAAATGAGGAATGGACCTCGCATCGCGTCTCCCAGAAATGAGGAATGGACCTCGCATCGCGAGCTTATCATGAGACCTTACTGTTTCTCACAAAAATAGTCATAACTTTTTCCTCAGGTAACAAATTAAGGCAAATTGGTATCGTTGGAAAGCTAATTCAATTATCTACAACTTGGTGGGTATTGATCTGAATAAAAAGTTATGCACGTTCAAATTTGATCCTTGTAGAATCAAATACCAAACTTTGGACGAATCAAAGACTCTTAGGTCAACGTTGTTCTAAGTTATTCTTGTGAACATTTTTGACCTCGAAATCATTTCATACACTAGGATAAAAATCATGTCATGTGTATTAAAAACAAATTTATGTGATTAGAGTCAACACACATAAGAATGATACTTCAAATTCTAGACCAAAAATACTGGGTATTACAATGGTATGACACCCCTCTTGGAATTCAATTCCTCGGCAGCTTCAGCGATACCCTCTAGTTTTTCAAAAAGTTTATCATGTCTGTCCTTGCACACATTGCATTTGCAATGAGAACATGAGGGTGAAGAGGGGTGAGAGGGACTACTGTAAGGGTAAGAGGGACCGGTGTATGGGTGAGAGGGACCTGTGTAAGGGGTGATTTCAAATGTATTTATTTTTTCTTAAGCATCAACATGCTCATCATCACAACTGGAAGCAGCATCAACATTAGGATGACTGCCACCAACATCAACAACTTCACCAGCAACACCCCCAGAACAAGCACCCAGAGTTATTACAGTAGGTTGATCATGAAGAGCTTCAACATTAAGCTGACCTTGCCTAACTGCTCTTCTTATGGATGTTACTCTAGCAAATTCCTTCTTTATTAACTCCACCATTGGGTCTGCTATTATATCAACAAGACCTAGAGTAATAAAAGAAGTCATCCCCAACTCCTGCTCAGTAAACACGATCCAAGGATGCACAACCTATAAAAAAAGACAGATACATTTAAATCATATAATAATAATTTGCGATTAGTTGGGTTACATGTTAACACAGTCAACTTATACAACAAATGATTTATCTGCCACAACAACTGATCTGTATGACGTAATAGATTAACAATATGTTGCTTCAGATTACTCATTTATTGCATAATTTATAGTAAATGGGTAATATGTTGATTTAGGTTCAGAGAACCAGAGCAATAGATGGTTAATCTATTGTGAAATATGGATCGTCTGTCACAACAGATGGACATCTGTTTCAATATCTCTCTTTGATTCAAATTATTTTACTTGAAATAAGATGTACTACATCATCCAGAGGGTTAAAGTGATCAGCGTTCTTAATTCTTGTGCTGTTTTTTGCAGCCAACCACCTAAGGATCCTTGGATGGGAAATCTCGTTCGGGTAATTCTTGACCTATTTTCGGAGGGGAGGAATGGCTTCAAATAACCAAGACTAAAATATGTAAACAGGCATCAAGCAAAAAAAGTCATAATAATTATTTAATATAAAATAATAGATGAGTAAGCAGATAGTGATTAAATTTACCATAAAAGCCCAAGGAAAGTCGTATAATGTGATTGTCTTTGGGGATATCTTTGTTAGTAAATATTTGACAGTCAAGTTATAGCTGTCATATCCTCAGGGATAATCGTTGAATTTCTCAAAATCCTCAGCAAGCGCTAACAAATCATCTTTTATGACTTTCTTGACATCTCTTGCAAATATAATAGAATGGGAAACCCAAACTAAGCATAATTGCTCCCTGTACTGCTTTTGTATGGTTTTATCCTTGAGATCTTTTATCAAATCCGTCGCTTTGTAGCTACGTCCAACAATGTCCAACAACCCTCTATTTTTTCTTGAGTTTGTTGGTTTTTGTGGGTGGTTGCTTGGACAATGCCTTCCGTCTATTTGATGGTGGTGGTTTGGTTGTCCTGCTTGTCTTGGACCTTTTGCAGGGTGTTTCCTTGATGATAGGTTCTTCTGGGCGATCACATCTCAAGCCTGTCACTATGGAAAACTCTTTCAAGCCAAAACAAATCGGTATGCCACTGTAGTTGATCCATATTTCATCTATCTTTTTCCCCCTACTTCGAATATTTATCATCCCCTACGTACTTAATCATGTACTTGAGAAGACCATATACCATGCTCATTTGGAAATGGGCAGTGTGGTCCTCAGGTAGCTCAAGAAAGCGTCCAAAGCAGCTCTTCTTAAAAAGTCCTTCTATGTTTTCATTCTTCATAATATTCCTAAATTCGTCAAAAGGTTTCCCCAACTGACATTTAAGTACAAGATCACCAGTTAGTTCTTTAGGGTCATCTATCATCATCGCAACTTGAAAACTGTCAATACTAATAGTTTTGACAACCTTATGCTGGGATTTCGATCTTAATTCACGCCCCGTTAGTGATGCATTATCATCTTGTTTATCTTCTTCTTCCTTCTCACTTTTATTTTCTTCACCAGCCTCTATATAACCTTCTCCAACTCCCTTTTCATAACTTTTCTCAGCTTTATTTTTCCCTGAGTGAGATTGTTCGGGAAGTTCCTCCGAATCCATCTGTACTCTAGCCTTTTTTGTTGGATCGTCAGAAGTTGATCCACTTTTAGTTTGTTTTCTTTTGGGAGACATTTTTTAACTACAAACAACAAAAAGGATAAAAAATACATTACATTTGATATCTGCATAATCTTTTTTAAAAAGGTAAGACAAATTTCAATAAATTATTAGATGCCATATTACAAATAAATACTCCAACGGATAATCCATCAGTTGGAACATATGGGGAATCTGTTTGAACACCTATTTAACATTTCCCAACAGATGTTCCACCTGTTGCAACAGATGGACCACCAAGACCACTACCAACACCACTACCAATGCCGCCAAGACCACCAATACCACCACCAATACCACCACCAAGACCACCAATACCAACACCACCAATAATACCACCAATACCAATACCAACACCAAGACCACCAACACCACCACCAATGCCATCAATACACACACCAAGGCCGCCACCACCACCACCAAGACCACCTACACCACCACCAAGACCACTAATACCGACACCACCAACAACACCACAAACACCATCCAACAATACCACGACAGTCAACGAAACACTGTGATAAAAACTAGGATTTTCTTAGGTTTTTCCTACGTTTTTAACATCAAAACTCAAAATTATTAACCCATTCTCGAAGATAATACAACTAAAAGTCTTTTTTATTATTAACTAAAAAGCCCTAATTTTTTTAAAAAATAACAAATATACAACTCTTCTCGAACTATGTTACCTATGAAGACAGAGAAAACGATGGATACAAGCAAGAATGGAGTTGAAAATAACACCTATGTGGTTAAAAATAGGAAGAAAATTGATCTGTTATGAAGGGTTGAGCAATTTGTTGAGTAGTTGTTGTCTGTATTATTGAGAGAGAGAAAAGAGTGAGAAAATTAAGATTTGAAATTGTAAAACTTTTTCCCCCAAATGGATGATTTGTATTGGCTGATTTGTATTTTGGAAAAGAATGACAAGTTTTGAAAATATTAATTTGGTCCGAATTGATCTTAATTATTTTTTAAAATTTTAAAAGATATCAAATGTTTTGACTCAGAATGATCGATCAACGACTCGGGTCGGGAGGAATGCAATACCAATATCATGCAATTGCAAAGACTCAATTGAAGTTGTAGTTCACCCTATATACTCATCTCTAGTTCTATCAAATCAATTTAGGTAGTAGCTCAATTAAAATTTAATACAAAATGATTCGACTCAGAGTGATTGATCGACAACTCAGGTCGGGAGAAACGCAATACCAACATCACGCAATCGCAAAGACTCAATTAAAGTTGTAGTTCACCCTATGTACTCATCCTTAGATCTATCTAAATCAATTTAGGTATTGTCTCAATAATAAGTTAATACAAAATGTTTTGACTCAGAGTGATCGATCGATGACTCGAGTCGGGAGGAATGCAATATCAACATCATACAATTGCAAAGACTCAATTGAAGTTGTAGTTCACCCTATGTACTCATACCTATATATATCTAAATCAATTTAGGTATTAGCTCAATAATAAGTTAAGATGAAACATTTCGACTCAGAGTGATAGATCGATGACTCGGGTCATGAGAAGCGCAATACCAACATCATGCAATCGCAAAAACTCAATTGAAGTTGTAGTTCACCCTATGTACTCATCCCTAGTTATATATAAATCAATTTACGTATTAGCTCATTAATAAGTTAATACAAAATGATTCGACTCAGAGTGATCGATCGACGACTTGGGTTAGGAGGAACACAATACCAATATCATGCAATCGCAAAGAATCAATTGAAGTTGTAGTTCACCCTATGTACTCATACCTAGTTCTATCTAAATCAATTTAGGTATTAGCTCAATAATAAATTAAAATAAAATATTTCGACTCAGAGTGATCGATCAATGACTCGGGTCGGGAGGAACGCAATACCAATATCATGCAATCGCAAAGGCTCAATTAAAGTTGTAGTTCACCATATGTACTCATCCCTAGTTCTATCTAAATCAATTGCAAATAAATCTATTGCAACAAACGATTGAGCTGTTGGAAATTTTCAAACAGATATTTATATCTGTTGTAACAGATGACATATCTGATTTGATTATCAAACAGACATTTGCATTTATTGTGACAGATGACTGAGTTGTTTGAAATTTTCAAACAGATATTGATATATGTTGCAACAGATGACATAGCTAATTTAATTATCAAATAGACATTTGCATCTGTTGTGGAAGATGACTGAGTTGTTGGAAATTTTCAAACAAATATTGATATTTGTTGCAACAGATGACATATCTGATTTAATAATCAAACAGACATTTGCATTTGTTGTGACAGATGACTAGGCTGGTGGAAATTTTCAAACAGATATTGATATCTGTTGCAACAGATGACAAAGCTGTTTGAAAATCTTTTTTTTTTTAATTTTAAAGCAATCTTCTGTCCGAAAGAAAAAAAAGAAAGATAGATAAAATAGTACTACTAAAGGCGGTAAAAAATATTTCTTGGATAACTCAAAAATATCATTGAGTAGTCTTATCTTATCTTTTTTATGTCACCCATCTTTCTCGTGCCCCTCAAGTTATTAATGAATATTTAAACCCATGTCTAGAATTATCTCTCTTTTAGCCCTAAATTTATTCATCTTTCATCTTTTTCTTTCTCTTCTCTTTAGAGTTATCACAGTTGTCTCTTTTTTTCTCTTTTTTCTCTCCTCTTTCTCATAAAGATTATTTCGAATCTAAATTGATCTATATCTTTCCTCAATTAAAATTGTTGTTTTGATCCCCTTGCTTTTGACATTGCAGGTATAGTTCATTATTGCTCTTTCATTCGCATTTTCTTCTTTGTAAGTTACTTACATCTACTTTTTAATTTAATTATTCTTTACCCATATCATATTTATTTAAAAATTTAAAGGATCTTTTAAGTCGTGAATGAACGAACCGTTATTTTTATTAAAATATGTGAAAAAAGTCATTTGTTGAGAGAAGTTTAAAAGCCTTGTTGGAGGTATCATTATTCTTGTATGTATTTTTTTTGTTTTTTTATTGTTGGTGTTGTTATTGATGTTGTTGGTGGGGTTGGTGTTGTTGAAACTTATAGTGTGGTGTTGTTGATGGTGTTGAAAAAAGGATGTTGCTTCTTTATTGTTGATGTTGTTATTGATGGTATTGGAATAATTGATCTTGTTTCTTTGTTGTTGATGTTGTTGTTGATGTTGTTGTTGATGTTGTTGTTGATGTTGTTTCTTTGTAGTTGATGTTGTTATTGATGTTGAAACAGATGGAGCAACTGTTGGAACAAATCAAACCACTAGCAAGGTTGTTTGATGTATTCCAACAGACTCTATATCTGTTGCAACAGACTCTACATCTATTGCAACAGACTCTACATCTGTTGCAATAAACTCCACATCTATTACAACAAACTCCATATTTATTGCAACAGACTCCACATCTGTCAACAGATGGATAATGTTCTTTTTGTTCTTCTCTTATTTGATATTTTTTTTTCTCTTCTTTGTAGATATAAAGAACTGAAAGTTGATCAACTTTTACCCGACCAACACAAGAGGCAACAGTAAAGATGGGTTCGGAGGAATAAGTTGCTCGTAAATAGAACCACTTCATATGTGGGAGGTATGTATTACTGATAATGTTATCGTGAAAACACACATAGAGTACACTGATTTTGTGAATGTTATTTTTTATCGATTAGTCATTGATCATTCAATTAAGATATCTGCAATTTTATGGTTAAGTTTGATAGATTTGAACTGATAAGGCTGAGGGACCATGAATATGGTTTTGATACCCTGTTAAGATTTAATGTCGGTTGTTGCTCATGTTTATATGTCAAGCATTGTGAAGGGATCAAGTTTTAGTGGCATTGTAAAATGATTCAAGAGCGATTGGACTAACTTTTAGGGTGCATTAGACTCTGAAAGGGCCTTCAAAGTTTCCCACTGCTTCAACCAAGAGCAGAAATCAATATAGTTATTACCCTAGCCCAAATTTATATGGTTGGGTTGCTAGAGGTGATGATTATATGCCAGAAGGTGTGGTAAGAGAATACCTGCGAGGGAAAATGGGGGATTATGAAAGACTATCTCATCTGAGAGCTAATTAAAGAGGAAACATAGGGTAGAAAGAAACTTTTAGCGAATCTGGACGATAAAACTGACCCTGAGAAATTTGAATCAAGTGCAAATATGAAAGTGTATCCAGTAATGAAAAATTCATCTATTGTCTATCTCAAAGAGAAATAGTGCAGATGGTCACTCTGCTAGGGAGCTGCGACTAGGTAGCATGGTCAAAATGATCACCTACATAGAAGATAACAGAATACCAAGAAAGTAGTTTTGTGGGCACCGAAGGTTGAAATAATGAACAATAAGTCGATAAAACTTGTGCCAAGAATAGCTGCAGTTAAAATAAGGAATCTAAGTGAAGGCGACAATTTCTAAATTTTAAACTGCATCCCATGCCTTCTTGTTTGTGATTCCGAATAGGTCCACTGCTATTGACCTGATCGAAACCACAAACAAGATTGAAAGGCAGATTGAGTATCATTACTTCCTTGGAAATATACAATATGGATATAATTGATTGTGTTTTCTTTCCTTAGAATGTTTTCAACATATCTTGGAGAAGATTAGATGCTTCTTGTAGTATGTGAATCTCGATAATTTTCAAGCTTGCCTCCAGCTTGCTGATTTTGTATTCAAGCTTGTCGTTGCCGTCGTTGAGGTTAGTGTAGAGTTCTTGGTCTTTTATGATCTCATCAATGAGGAACACTTCCTTCGAAGTTGTGGCATTGTAAAAAGCCTTCAAAAATCTTTCAGAACACTTTCTTTAGAAGGCTTAAATGATACATGATGGGTCGCTATGTTTGTTTTAGGTCAACGTGTTGATGCACACTAAAGAAAAGGTCCCAACGATTGAATATTATCCTATTGGGACCACTGCTTGAGTGTGCATCAACACGTTGACCTAAAACAAACATAGCGACCCTCCATGTATTATTTAAGCTTTCTGAAGAAAGTTTTTTGGAAGCCTTCTGAAGGCCTTTTACAATGCCACAACTTCAAAGAAAGTGTTCCTCATTGACAATATCTCAAAAGTCCAAGAACTATACACTAACCTCAACGATGGCAACGACAAGCTTGAATACCGAATCAGCAAGCTGGAGGAAAACTTAAAAATTATCGAGATTCACATACTACAAGAAACATTTAATATTATCCAAGATATGTTGAAAGCATGCTAAGGCAAGAAAACACAATTAATTATATCCATATTACATATTGCTAAGAAAGTAATGATACTCAATCTGCCTTTTAATCTTGTTTGTGGTTTCGATCAGGTCAATAGCAGTGGACCTAATCAGAACCACAAACAAGAAGGCATGGGAT
The DNA here is from genome assembly GCA_030864215.1 of Capsicum pubescens. NCBI lineage: Eukaryota > Viridiplantae > Streptophyta > Magnoliopsida > Solanales > Solanaceae > Capsicum > Capsicum pubescens. The sequence goes on from CM061548.1 coordinate 384,775,397, forward strand.
GAAATTTAAAATTCAGAAATTGCGTCCTTCGCCTAGATTCCTTATTTTAACTTCAGTTGTTCTTGGGGTGAGTTTTCTCGACTTACTGTACATCATTTCAACCCTCAGTGTCTACAAAGCTGTTTTTTTGGTGTTTTGTTATTTTCTATGTAGGTGATCATCCCAACCATGCTTCCTAGTCACATCTCCCTAGCAAAGTATCCATCTGCATTATTTTTCTTTGAGAGAAATAACAGATAAATTTTCATTACTGGATACACTTTCATATTTGTACTTGATTCAGATTTCTTGTGTTTTAATTCAGTTTCATCGGCCAGATTCGCTAGAAGTTTCTTGCTACCCTATGTTTTTCTCTTCAATTAGCTCTCAGATAATATAGTCTTTCATCAACTCCCCTTTCCCTCGCAGGCATTCCCCTTAGGCTCCTTCTGGCATATAATTATCTTCTCGAACAACCCTTCTATATAAATTTAGGCCAGGGGAATTTCTATTGGTTTTCCGTTCTTGTTTGATGCAGTGCGAGGCTTCGAAAGCCTTCTCAGAGTACAATGCACACTTAAAGTTAAGTCCAATCGCTATTGGATCTTTGTAATTACACCAAATATTGATCTCTTCTCAAAACTTGACACGCATAAACATGAGCAACAAACGTCTGTAATTCATAATAGGTTATCAACACCATCTCTATGGGCCCCTTGTCCATATCAATTAGAACCTATCAAACTTAACTATACAATGCAGGATCTTCTTTGAATGATCAGTGCCTAATCGATTAAAAACTGCATTCACAAAAATATTGTACTTTGTGTGTGTTGTCCCGATGACCTTATCAGTAATACTTAACTCCCACATATGAAAGTGGATCCATCCATCTGCACTCACCTTATTTTTCCTAGCCCATCTATGACTTAATTTGAATAAACAGATGACTAACCTGTTGCAACAGATGACACATTTGTTGAAATTATCAAACAGTTATAGACATCTGTTATGACAGATGATTAATCTGTTGCAACATATAACTCATCTGTTGAAAAAATTAAACAGATATATCCATCTGTTGCAACTGATTATCAATATGTTGTAAATTATCAAATAGATAGAATATATTTTGCAACAGATTACCCATTTGTTATATTTATTTTAAAGTAATTTTCTTTTCTTTCCGAAATACAATAAAGATAAAATGTTGTATTTAGATCCATTTTTTTAATTTACATAAGTTGAAAAGTCACCAGTTTTATTTAAAAAGAGGTGAACAGTCGTGGCTTTTTGACTAACCCATTCGAATTCAATCCTTTATAAATAGGTTCCTCCTTACTCGTTCATTCTACTCAACTTCTAGATATGGATGATCCAGATTTGTACAAGGTGATCCATCTCGAGTCCTTGCGGGAACTTGAAAGGCAGATTCATGAACTCAAGAGGGAGTTGGGCGACTTCAAAGCAAGGCTGAGAAGGGCCCCGCTGCTGTCGGATGACGATTGGCCGATTGATAATAAAAATAATACTAATACTAATACTACTAATAATAATGATAATAATAATAATAGTAACAATAATAATTAGGTTATGTTTTTTTCTTTTCGCATATGTATTTTCTTTTTTTTTATATCGGATCTACCCAAGGGTATGCATGTTTTTTTTATTGTATATATTTGTATATAATGGATTCAAAAATCTATGTTTGGTCGACTTTGGATTTTTAATTCTTATTTAATATTTAATTATCATTCTGTCAATTGGTTGGAGCTAGGGATTGATTGAGCGTTTGTGGCAACCAATGAACCATATGTTGCAACAGATAATTAATCTGATGTGATTGAAGGATTATTGTTATTGAGAGGGTGAAAAGTCATGAATTTTTGATTATTTAATATGAAAAATGGTTCGTAAATAAATAATAAGGAAATAAATGATAAACACAATTTATGACTGTAAAAGAACGGTTATTTAATTTTAATAACTGATCGTGACTTTTCACCTTTTTTATTTTTAAATCTATTTTTTTAATTATTTATTTATTATATAATAAAAAAGTCACAACATTGGATTAATTAATTAAGGTATATGATGATAGTTTTAAAAAGGGTGAACAGTAGTGACTTTTTGTCTAACACACTCTATTCAATGTTGCTAATGCATAAAATTCCCCATCTGTAACGACTGATGAATCAGCTGTTACAAGAAATAAAAAAAGCTCCTAAAATAGATGGTTGATTTGTTGCAACAGATGGTATATCTGTTGCCACAGATGAGTTATCTGATGAAACAGATATACAATCTGTTGCCACAACTAAAAAAAATAGTTATTATTTTATTAAAGAAACGATTATTGAAAAGGTGTCTTCAATTTTTAAATTGAGAAAAAGGTTATTTAAATTTAAGAACTAATTAATAATAATAAGTTGAAAAGCCATGACTTGTCACAATAATAAAAAACTCACCAGCTTGATTTAATTAAGTCATTTCTTTTCACAGAAAACAATAAGGAAATAAATGATAAATATAATTTATAACCGTAAAAAAATGATTATTTAATTTGAATAATTGATGTTAATATTAAATAGGCGACAAGTAGTGACTTTTGGTCATTTTTGTTTTTTAAATCTGCTTTTTAATTTATATAATAAAAAAGTCATCAAATTTGGATTAATGATATGAAGATTATTTTTTAAAAAAAAGATAGTTTATATGTTGCAACGGATAGATTATCTGATACAACGGGTTATCCATTTGTTGCAACAGATTATATATCTGTTGTCACATATGTGTCATCTGATGCAACAAATATAGAATCTGTTGTCACAACTCAATAAAAATGGTTATTGCAAAGAACTAATTAATAATAAGCTGAAAAGTCATGAATTATCACAATATTCAAAAGGTCAGTCAGCAACTTGATTTAATTAAATCATAACTTTTCACAGTAGTCAAATATGTAATTAATAAATGGAGGTGAACAGTCGCGCCTCTCAGCCTAACTCATTCAAATTCAATCCTCTATAAATAGATCCCTCCTTACTCACTCGTTTATTCTACTACACTCTATTTATTTCTTGCATCTTGTCTTTCATATTACACTTTCAACCACTTTCTCTTCCCTGACTTAGGTAAGTTTTTTCTTTCTTTGTGTGTAAATATACCCAATTTGTAGTATATGTTGTATTACATTCGGATTTTTTTCTTTACTTTTATTTTTACATTTTTTTGTCAATTCATGTGTGTTCTAGATATGGCTAATCAAGTGTGGGATGTTGCTATTCTACAATACGCTGTGCATGAACTTCGGAGGCAGGTTCATGACCTGCAGTGGGAGTTGGGAGCCATGAGAGCAAGGATGCTCTGAGAGATCCGCAGGCTGAGGAGGCCCTGCTGCTATCGATTGAAGATTGGCCGGATGACAATAATAATAATAATAATAATAATAATAATAATAATAATAATAATAATAATAATAATAATAATAATAATAATGATGATGATAATAACAATAATAATTAGAATTTTTTTTAACCTATGTATTTTTATTTATTTTTGTTTGATAAAAAAAATCATGTTTGATAGAATTTGACGTTTTAATTCCTTATTTAGTTTTCATTAAGTTGTAATCTTTTATCTTCTCATCAAACATGTCGACGATTAAGGAATAATTTGAATTCACTAGGAATAGCAAGATTACTCATCTGTTGGGTTTGTGGTAGGAGTTGTATTGTGTTGTTCCACACAGATTACTCATCTGTTGCAATAGAATAAATATCAGTTGCAACAGATAAATATTTTATTGCAACGGATAACTAATTTGTTGTAACAGATAATTAATATGTTGCAACAGATAACTAATCTGTTGCAACAGATAATTATTCTGTTGCAACATATTACCATCTGTTCAATTCATGTTACAGGCACTATAAGACCATAAGCATGAATCCAACATATGAGTCTTTTGTTGCAACAGAATATTCATTTATTGTAACAGACTGAGTGATCTGTTTAAATTGTGGGCTCTTATATTGTATTCATCAACGGGCTCTTTCCATTGTTGAAAAAATAGCAGTAGCAGTGTCATCTAAAAATTATAATTTTACTTCCCAAAGTTACCTATGAAGTAATGACAAAGTGGAAAGTGATATACCAAACATAATTTTACCTAAAAAATAGATCAAGTAGCCGCAGTAACGGTAAAAACAACAACAATGGTCGACAGGAAGAAGATTAAAATGATAATGAAGTAGAATATGATGATAATGAAGTAGAAGATAATGAATAAAGCACCAGCAACAATGAACAACGAAAATCGCGAAGAGAGAAAAAACAACAATAGATGAGAAGAGAGAGAAACATACTCCTTTTCCCGTTATATTAACAAATATTTGGATCAAAGTGTAAATTTAAAAACTTATGGGTTATTTTCAAAAAAATTTAACTTTCTTAATCCATAATAAAGTAATTGTCACCTCCACTCAATTATTAAGACTTAAGTCACCTACACCTCATTTTCAAACTTTTTTATCACCTACAACTCAAAGCTCCCTCTAAGTTAGGTCCCAAAAAATGAAGTTTATTAATTTGGATAGAAAAATGAGCTAGTTTACTCATAGTAATCACAATACAAGATAGAGTTATTCAAACAAAATGAAAATATATTCTATTTTTTCTCTTTGTAACTAAACCAATTCATCTCATATGAAAAAATATTTTGATTTTGATATGGTGTGACTAGTGACGAATGACGTTTGAGAATTAGAGTTCTCAAATCTAGATTCCAGTGAAGACAAAAAAAACTAGGTGATTCCTTAGTTGATAGAGTTACATGATACTTGTTGGGTTCATAGAAAATGAGAGGTGTGAATGGAAAATGGAGAAAACCAAGTGGAAGAGAAAAATTGATATCACACCAATATGGAAAGTGTACTCAAAAATAGGAAGGCTTACTAAATTCTCCCACATTGGTGAGAGAAAGAAGCTTTAAAGTGTTTATATTGTGAAACACACTCCCACATGGATAAGTGAGGCAAGGAATATGAGATGTCTCGCGCCGTCGTTGTCGTCGCTCGCTCGGCTCGGCTTCGTCTTTGGCTTTGAATTTGGATTTATCAAATGATCGATGAGATCTATCTTTTTGGAAAAAATTTATTTGATGATCTGAATCTACCAAAATGCAACAGTATTCTCCATTTATGCATGCATGCAGCAGCAGATGCAATGCTTCAGAAATTTTGAACTGATGCTTCTGCAATTTCGAACAGAACTAATGCTTCAAAACAGCTGCACTGTTTTGAACTGATGTGTTATTTCAGAAGGATACAATTCTTCAGCAAAAGGACACTAATTCATGGAGAAAGATGACTGTTTAGGAAAAGATGTAATCTTTGGATGAATAGACATGAATTTACAGAACATGTGTAACCTTTGACATGAACCATTGCCTCTTTTCAGAAGAGGCATGTTATGGCTATAAAAACCTGCTTTCTTCCACAGGTTTTGATACAAAATTTCAGAATAAAAATACTCTTCTTCTCTTCAAAAATTCTATGTGATCATTCAAACTGTTAAGTGCGTTCGACGAGTCCAAATATTTAAGGTACCGCTATATTTAGATTGAAGGCCATTTTATCCTGAGAGGAAAAATTCCATAACCTCGGGTACAGTGAGGGGAATTGTTTCCTTAAGGAAACTCCGTGAATTTGGATGACTTGGTCTTATTCATTTCTATTTCATCTATTTTCTAAAAAAATAAAATACACCTCTTGGAAAGGTCATTTTGATCTTGTGTTGAGGGTATTTGATATACTTCATTGTGTTCTTGTTTATACTTGAACTCTAGTTAAAGTTGTTTTTCTGCATATACAGATTTTGTGTACCCATAGAAGGAAATAACAATCTTAAGGAAACAACTTTCAGAATCTGTATAGCTTGTTTTTGGAAATTAAAGTTTTAACTTTCTACTCCGCCTGAACTTAACTAATGATTTGAAATCATAAAAACTTCATCACAAGTTAAAGATCATTCGGTTGACAATTGGAAGTCATAAAAACTTCATTGTCAACTAGAAACAAGAAGAAAAGTTCAAAGTTGCTTACCTTTATAAGTAGTATTCTGAAAATACTAAGTATTTTTTGTCTTGTGGTGACAGGAAAAATGACAAGCGATAGTCAAATTCAAGATGCGGCAACGTCTGTGGGGGCAACTAATATTGCCACATCAAGTCACACAAATGCTCCGCCTACAATGGCACCGACGGAGAAGCCCAGAAAATTTGCGGGTATTGACTTTAAACGATGGCAACAAAAGATGTTCTTTTACCTCACTACTTTGTGTCTGCAACGGTTCACTAGCGAAGACGCTCCTGAGGTGCCCGAGGGAACCTCGGACAAAGAGCATTTCATAATTGTAGAAGCTTGGAAACATTTAGACTTTCTTTGCAGGAATTATATTCTGAGTGGTCTCCAAGACGACCTCTACAATGTCTATAGTGGAACCAAGACATCGAATGAATTGTGGGGGGCACTTGAACGAAAATATAAAACAGAGGATGCGGGAATTAAGAAATTCCTTGTTGTGCGGTTCCTAGACTTTAAAATGATAGATAACAAATCGGTTGTCTCTCAAATGCAGGAGTTGCAAGTCATCATACATGATCTCCTAGCAGAAGGTATATCTTTGAAAAATACCTTGGTTGAACAAATTAAAAAAGTTCTTAATACTCACCTAAACTGTTTTGTAGGTTTGATTGTGAATGATGTATTTCAACTAGCAGTGATAGTTGAGAAGCTACCACCTTTGTGGAAAGACTTCAAAAACTACTTGAAGCATAAACGCAAGGAGATGACTGTCGAAGATCTTATTGTCCGACTACGTATTGAAGAGGACAATAAAGTTGCCGAGAGAAGGTCAAAAGGAAATTCTACAATTAATGGAGCTCATATTGTAGAAGATGACCAAAACAATTCTAAGAAAAGAAAAAAGCTGAACAAGGAAGCAATCAACCCAAGAAGAAACTCAAGGAAAAATGCTTCAATTATGGCAAGATTGGCCACAAGTCCATGGATTGTCGTGCCCCAAAGAAAGGCAAGAAAAATGATCAAGCAAATATGATTGAATCCAACAAAGAATGTGACGATCTATGTGCTATGATCTCAGAAAGCAACCTGGCGGGGAATCCTCGTGAATGGTGGATGGATTCTGGTGTCACCCGCCATGTATGTGCCAACAAAGAGTTGTTTTCGTCATTCTCTCCGACTCAAGCAGAAGAAATGATCTACATGGCTAACTCCGCTACTGCTAAGGTAGAAGGAACAGGAAAAATATGCTTGAAAATGACTTCAGTAAAGGTCTTGACACTTAACAATGTCTTATATGTTCCGTAGTTGCGTAGGAATTTAATTTCTGTTTCACTTCTAGACAAGAACGGATTCAAATGTGTAACCGTTTCTGGAAAAATTGTAATTAGCAAAGGAGAAATGTATGTAGGAAAAGGCTATCGACGGAAGGCCTTTATAAGATGAATGTAATGACTGTTGAAATAAATAAAAGTTCAAATTCTTCTTATTTGCTTGAGTCTTATAATTTATGGCATGAACGTTTAGGCCATGTTAATTATAAAACGTTACGAAAACTGATTAACTTAGAAGTTTTGCCAAACTTTGAGTGCAATAAATCAAAGTGTCAAATGTGTGTAGAATCAAAGTATGCAAAGCATCCTTATAAGTCCGTTGAAAGGAATTTCAATCCTTTAGACTTAGTACACACTGATATTTGTGATATGAAGTCAACACCATCACGTGGTGGGAAAAAGTATTTTATAAATTTTATTGATGATTGCACTAGATATTGCTATGTCTATTTGCTAAATAGTAAGGATGAGGCAATAGATGTGTTTAGATAATATAAAACTAAAGTTGAAAATCAGTTAGATAAAAAGATAAAAATGATAAGAAGTGATAGGGGCGGAGAATATGAATCTCCCTTCACCAAAATATGTGTAGAGAATGGAATCGTCCATCAAACTACAGCCCCGTATTCACCTCAATCTAACGGAATTGCGGAAAGAAAAAATCGAGCTTTGAAGGAAATGAGGAATGCCTTGCTTACAAGTTTCGGTTTATCGCAAAACTTATGGGGGGAGGCTATCCTTACAGCCAATCGTATACTCAACAGAGTTCCCCATAGTAAGACACAATCAATTCCTTATGAAAAATGGAAAGGAAGGAAATCCAACTTAAAATATTTCAAAGTGTGGGGGTGTCTAACAAAGGTCCAAATTCCTATGCCTAAAAGGGTTAAGATAGGATCTAAAACGGTGGACTGCGTGGTCATAGGATATGCTAAAAATAGTAAAGCATGTCGATTTTTGGTTCAGAAATCCGAACATCCGGATATTAATGAAAATACGGTAATTGAATCAGACAATGCTGAATTCTTTGAAAACATTTACCCGTATAAAATTAGACATGAACAGTCTAGTGGGGGATCTAAACGACCTCGAGATGAACCAAGTGAGAATGTACATAATGAAGAAAATCCAAGATGTAGTATACGTCAAAGAACATCTACTTTATTTGGATCGGATTTTGTAACATTTCTCTTAGAAAATGAGCCTCAAATATTTAGGAAAGCGATGGCATCTTCAGACTCATCCTTTTGGAAAGAGGCAGTCAATAGTGGGATTGATTCAATCTTAAGCAACCATACATGGAAATTGGTTGATCTTCCTCCCGGAAATAAACCTTTAGGTTCTAAATGGATTTTCAAAAGGAAGATGAAAGTGGATGGCACTATTGACAAATACAAGGCAAGACTTGTAATAAAAGGCTTCAAACAAAAAGAAGGCCTTGATTACTTCGATACATACTCGCCAGTAACAAGGATAACATCAATTCGAATGTTAATTGCCTTGGCTGCGGTATATGGTCTTGAAATCCATCAAATGGATGTGAAAACTGCTTTCCTAAATGGAGAATTGGAGGAAGAAATTTAAATGGAACAACCTGAGGGTTTTGTGGTTCCAGGAAAGAAAAACAAGGTGTGTAAACTTATCAAGTCATTATATGGACTAAAACAAGCACCAAAATAATGGCATGCGAAGTTTGACCAAACCATGTTGGCAAACGGATTCAAAATAAATGAATGTGATAAATGTGTTTATATTAAAGACACTCCAAATCACCAAGTCATTGTATGTTTATATGTGGATGATATGTTGATCATCGGTAGAGACATTTCTGACATAAAGGCAAAAAAACGAATGCTCGAGAGCAAGTTTGATATGAAAGACCTTAGAGTTGCAGATGTAATCTTAGGTATAAGAATCCATCGAAATTCACAAGGGTTGTCATTGTCACAGTCTCATTATATCGAAAAGGTACTTGACAAGTTCAAGTATATGGAATTCGGTATTGCCAAGACTCCATTGGATGTGAGCTTTGCACTTCGAAAGAATGAAGGTGAAAGTGACTCGCAATTGGAGTACGCAAAGAGTATTGGGATGTTTAATGTATTTAATAAACTGTACATGACCAGACATAACATGCACTATCAGTAAATTGAGTCGGTACACGAGTAATCCCAATAAAACTCACTGGATGTCAATGAAAAGAGTTTTGGGGTATCTTAAATACACTCAAGATTATGCTTTGCATTATAATAAATATCCTGCGGTACTTGAAGGATATAGTGATGCAAATTGGATCATCGGATCAAACGAAGTAAAATCCACAAGTGGATATGTATTTACTATCGGTGGAGGAGCAGTCACTTGGAAATCATCCAAACAGACTTGTATTGCTCGCTCTATAATGGAATCTGAATTTATCGCATTGGATAAAGCCGGTGAAGAAGCAGAATGACTCTGGAATTTCTTAGAAGATATTCCTTATTGGCCCATGCCAGTGGCACCAGTATGTATACACTGTGATAGCCAAGCGACAATAAGTAGGGCAGAGAGCATGATGTACAATGGTAAATCTCGTCACATACGACGGAGACATAATACCGTTAGGGAACTTCTCTCTAGTGGAATTATCATTGTTGACTATGTAAAGTCAAAGGATAATGGTCGGATCCACTTACAAAAGGCATATCTAGAGAAGGAGTGGAAATGACATCCAAGGGAATGGGTTTAAGGCCTAGGACAAGTCAGCATGGCGGTAACTCTACCTAGCAGACTGAAGATCCCAAGAGCTAGGTTCAAGGAGATCAAATAAATTTGTGTTTGACAGGGTCAACATTGTCAATTACCCAACCCATTCTCATGATGTAGACAATGTATAGTAATCAAGGATAAGACTTAAAGTGAAAAGTTTTTAAATGATTATCTAAATTTGACAGATTTGACCAAATAGTTTAATCTATAGGATTGAACGTTTAGAAATCACCTATGTGAGGGCGAAGTGGAAGCCGCTTCAAGGAGAATGTTAGTAAAGGTCTATTCTCTAAGATCTGACGAAACCGAGACGTGTTCATGGTTGAAAAGAACAAAACCGTGAGAACCATAAACGGTAAAAGGTTGGTTGTGTGACATGTGTTGTCTAGGTGTACATTAAAGCTCGACGGTTCAAGGATATCAAATCTACCGATTGACCAAGTGCATCCGATACATGTTCACTACGGAAAGTTCAAAGGGAAATTCACTTATCCAGATGCAATCAGTCTTTGCTTGATGATCACATACTTGTCCGTAAAAATTTTATGAAAAATAGTCATTCCCCATTCATATAGGGAATTGTTGGGTTCATAGTAAATGAGAGGTGTGAATGGAAAATAGAGAAAACCAAGTGGAAGAGAAAAATTGAGATCACACCAATATGGAAAGTGTACTCAAAAATAGGAAAGCTTACTAAATTCTCCCACATTGGTGGGAGAAAGAAGTTTTAAAGTGTTTATATTGTGAAACACACTCCCACATGGATAAGTGAGGCAAGGAATATGAGATGCCTCACGCCGTCGTCATCGCCGCTCGCTCGGCTCGGCTTTGGATTTGGATTTGAATTTGGATTTGTCAAATGATCGATCGATGAGATCTATCTTTTTCGATAAATTTTATTTGTTGATCCGAATCTACCAAAATGCAACAGTATTCTCCATTTATGCATGCATGCAGCAGCAGATGCAATGCTTCAGAAATTTCAAACTGATGCTTCTGTAATTTCGAACAGAACTAATGCTTTAAAATAGTTGCACTGTTTTGAACTGATGTGTTGTTTCAGAAGGGTGCAATCCTTCAGCAAAAGGACACACTGATTCATGGAGAGGGATGACTGTTCAGAAAAAGATGCAATCTTTGGATGAACAGACATGAATTTACAGAACATGTGTAACCTTTGACATGAATCATTGCCTCTTTTCAGAAGAGGCATGTTATGGCTATAAAAACCTGCTTTCTTCCACAGGTTTTGATACGAAATTTCAGAATAAAAATACTCTTCCTCTCTTTAAAAATTCTGTGTGATCATTCAAACTGTTGAGTGCGTTCGACGAGTCCAAATATTTGAGGTACCACTATATTTGGATTGAAGGCCATTTTATCCTGGGAGGAAAAATTCCATAACCTCGGGTACAGTGAGGGGAATTATTTCCTTAAGGAAACTCCGTGAATTCGGACGACTTGGCCTTATTCATTTCTGTTTCATCTATTTTTTGAAAAAATAAAATACACCTCTTGGAAAGGTCATTTTGATCTTGTGTTGAGGGTATTTGATATACTTCATTGTGTTCTTGTTTATACTTGAACTCTAATTGAAGTTGTTGTTCTGCATATATAGATTTTGCGTACCCGTAGAAGGAAATAACAATATTTTCTTCGTTCATCTTTATTTCTCCAACATTAACTTGACTTATCTCTTAAGAAATGATAAATAAAAACGTAATAAATATTGTGAAATAAATAGTAGTACTATTATTTACTAACAAAAGTAAAATAGATATAAAATTGTAACATCTATTTCTTAATTTTTCAAATTGGACAAGTAAAGTTATATAACTATTTTTAATATAATGGACAAGTAAAAATAAACGAAAAGAATATTTGTTGACAATGTAAGGTGATAGATATCTCGTGAAATTAGTTGAATTGCACGCAATCTGTCCCAATCACCACGATTATCTATAATCCATATCTATATCTATAATCTATAATCTATAATATATTAAAAGTGTGAAGGCCTTTAAAAAATTGAATCGAACTTTTTGCCCTTCATTAAAAGAGTTCGCTTTAGACAAAATCGTCTTTTACCCTTTTCCCTACAATTAAATTCTTCAAAATAAATATGCTAAATTTTTGCTACAATTAAATTCTAACCAAATTTAGCTTTTTTCTCTACTTAATTAAAGCCCACGGTTTTTTCCCAACTTTGTTAAAACAACCAAATTTAGCTTTTTTCCTACTTAATTAAAACCCACTATTTTTTTCCTACTTTGTTAAACATCCAGATTTTTTTTATCTCATTTGATTCCTACTTGGTTTCTTCAACCAAAAAACACCCTCAATTTCCCTACAATTAAATTCTTTCCAAATTTAATTTTTTTCCCCCTTTTTTAGCTTTTTTTCCTACTTGATCTGATGAAATTACTGTGCTATTTTTTCCTCCTATTTGTTTCCTGCACAAAAAACGTTTTTTTTCTTATACATCCAAATTTGTGTCATCTTTAATTTGTATATTTTGTCCTTCTATATAAACCCTAGAGCTTTTTCATTGTTCATCGTTATAAACTGTTGCGATCTTTCATTGTTTTTCGTCTCAGCACAGTTTCAATAATTTTATTTTTCAGGTTTTTGTCGTTATATCATCTCTCCCTTTTGTTAATTTAAACACAATATTACTTGTTATGCCAACATAAATTGCTTAGTTTAATTTAGCTTAATGTGTACCAATGTGACTCGTAAAAGATATTCAGGACCTTCTAATTCAACAGATTCAGGGAGCAAGTTAGCTATGAGATGTTGAATATGTTACTCGGGGAAGAGGAAGAGTACAGTGAACTTCAAAATATGAATATTTACAATGTAACTAAAAATGACGAAACACATGCAAGAGATAAGAATTGTGTAGCGTTCTCTTCAATAAATGAACTTTCTGAAACTTGATCTCGAACTCATCATGAATTGTATGATGAAACACATCCTTAGATGATGCCGCCAATGTGACTCCGGTAAAACAAACTCAGGATCTGATTCAACAGAACATCTCTTAATTCAGGGAGCAAGTGAGCTATGAGATGTTGAATCTGTTACGCGGGGAAAAGGAAGAGTATAGTGAACTTACAAATATGAATATTTACAATGTAATTAAAAAGCCACAAAGCTACTAATGTCACTTGATCAATAGATACCATGACCAAAAGAAAAGTAATGAAAACTTCTTCAGTTTTAGGGAAGGCTTTTTAAGAGAAAGAATTTGTGTTCAGCCGAGAGGTTGAGTAAATGATACTGTGGGTTGCCTTCGTCAAGCTGCTACATAAGCAAATCTAAGCGTACTTGTATTAAATGGCTGCGATTGAAATATTACGGCTTATGTGTTTTAGCGTGACATGAGAAAGTGCAGTTCTTTTAAGTCTAATAAATTAAATAAGAGAAAGTGCAGAACAATAACTCAAAAATGTACAACTTTCAGGCCTCAAAAGTGAAATTAGAACAGTACGCCAAGAAGAAGTTAATTTGGTTGTCAATTGCATACTCATACAACTCCAATGCGGCCGCAAACTATTCCATGCTGTGACATATGAGGATCTCAGAAGTAGGAAAACGGAGTCTCATGATTTACACTAGGTGGCTAATATTATCGTAGCAATCTTACAACTGTTATGCAACAGCAGATTGAGGACCCAACACAAATGAACACTCATTTTATACTAAAGGGTTGTGGCACAAGTATTACAACTTCATCTTGTCTCTAAATGTTGTGGAACCGGATCCAGATATCACGCCGTAAAAGTATATAAATCCACTATAAAGAGTCAGCTGCTTCAAGGACTGAAACATTGATATATCGGATTAGAGACCTTCAAATCCACATGGCTACAAATATCTATTAAAATCTTGAGACATCTCAGTTATGTTTTGAACTATATTAACCACACCGATGAAATGATAAAAAGAAAGAGTACGTTAAGCGACAAATGGCATAGCACAGGCAAGAAGAAAGGGTAATTCTGAAATAATGATCTGATAATTCAACTTCAACACAATTTAACAGACTGCTTAACTATGGGCCACATAGTGCAAGAATTTAAATCTAGATGTGAATTAAGAACATATGCTAACAAATTTATTAATAAACTTTAGAAATGAATAAGTGCATTCAATTTGAAATAGTGATAAATTAACTGCATTATCAATCTAATAAAAAATAAACTTTCTCCCTCTCCGTAAGGCTGAGTCTCGTATTGATAAATAAAATTATTTAAAAATAACAATAATGCTATATCTATTTAAAAGATATAACTTGACACTATAAGTATTTCATCTTAGTCAATAAAATCATATATATACAATGAAAAATTTAATAAATTAAAAATTTCTGCTCACCAAAGAAAAGATGTAAAGAAAAGTTAAGCTACATAGAAGCGTTTGTCGTACCTATACGTTGTATTAAATTTAAACAAAAATATTATTAGTACTCTACAATCCATTTTAGGACTGACACTAATATTTATGATATAAAATATAATAGAAAGGGAGAAAAAAGTCAAAAAATTAAGAGAGTGCAAATAACAAAGCACTTTGTAAGAATATACTATTATCTTTCGATCTTGTCCAACATCACTTCTCTACCTTGCTACAACTAATGGTCGTATATATGTTCATGATCCTAAGATGAAAATGAAGCTTCTGAGTTCAAACAAAGTACAGATAAATTTGTTTGTTTTCCTATTTGATTTTTTGTCTCTATCTTTTAAAGGATTGGGCCCTTTCAGATTTGGGCCATAATTTACTATTAGTATTAATCTTCAAAATGCATGTCTATATACAAAAAAGAAAAAAAAAAAACTACAAGAAGTAGCATACTTAAGACTTAAATTACGAAAAATAGCAACACTTTGATGAACTTACATTGCGTAGCAACAATAACATTATTTTAAGTGTGGTCCCCCACTTACTGCCTTTGAGAAGTTACCATATATAAGGTTCCTTTTTTCATGTCACTTCTCTTTCTCTTTCCTTAACTGATTTTCATTTGGCAAAATGACCTTCTGGACCCCTGTACTATGTCGGTTTTGTAAGTTGAACACTTCTACTTACATGTTTGTCATCTGGACCTCTGAACCCACTAAAAAATAATATTTCAAATCTTTTGACCGTTGACTTTGCCTATGTGGCATTAAAGTGCTGACTGGGACTTAGAGAGTGTAGTCACTCACCTGGAGAGCGAGTAGGGGTCAATTTTTGACCAATTTTATATTAAAATAATTTAAAAAATAAAAAAAAAAGATTAAAACTATTTTTTAGTTTTTAAATTTAAAAATATTTTAAAAAATTAAAAAATAATAAATTTAAAAATAAAAAATAAAAAAGCCCCCCTAAACCCCCTCCCCCGTCCAGCCACTACGCTACCCCACCCCAGCCCTCATCCCAGCCCTTTACCCCACCCAGCCCCATCCCAGCCACCCCCACCCACTCCTGCCCCCGTCCCAGCCCCTCTACCCCACCCCAGCCCCCGTTTCGAGCCCCCCACCCAACCCAACCCCATCCCAGAAACCCCCAGCCCAGTCTAACCCCCACCCCACCGGCTGCCATGACCATTGTAAAATTACAATTGCAATTGCAAAGTGCAACTTCTCAAACCTAAAGTACAACAATTCACACAACATAAAAAGAAACAAATTAATACAATCGAATAGAACTTTGAGAAATTTTTTTCCAAACAAATCAACACAGCCAACAAGAATCAGAAGATGAAGATAAAGAATCAACAAGAAACAAACAAACAAATGACGTGGTTTTCTTTCTTCTTCGATTCTCACTTCTCAATTTTTTCAAATAAACAACAAGAATCAAATAACAAGAATCTTTCTTCTTCGATTCTCACTTCTCAATTTTTCCAAACAAACAACAAAAATTTAATCACCAGCTGCTACAAATTGAGTAATCCTGAGATCATCATCATCTTCAACAACAACCAAAGCTCAAACACAAACAAACAGGTAAACGAAAAGCTTCAAGAACCGTCAGAAATTGTGCAACAGAAAAAAATAGTGCTTTTTTGGGCCTTTTAGTGCTTTGAGAGTTCTTTTCAATATTTTCAAAGAGTGAGAAGAATAAGAAGATTAAAATGATGAAGGAAAAAAAGAAGGAGAAGAGGAGGGAGAACCATAAGAAAAAAAAAACGCAAATCAGAAAAATAGGGAAGAGAGAGGAAGGGGGAGGGGGAGGGGTTTATTTGTTTATTTAATTATGTATTTATTTAATTATTTTAATATTTTTATATTTAAAAATAAAAATGATGTGGAAGCTGATGTGGCAACTGACGTGGTGAGAGTGTATTACACTCACCCAAAAAGTGTTTAAAATGTTGCATTTTAATGGGTTCAAGGGTCCAGATGACAAACATCTAAGTAGAAGTGTCCAACTTACAAAACCGACATAGGACAGTGGTCCAGAAAATCATTTTGCCTTTTTATTTTACCTTTTATTGTTTGAAATATCTTAGATTCCTCTTTCAATTTTTTTTCTTTCCCATAAATTACTCTTATTTAAATTAGTAGATTCTTTTTCCAAATCAAATTCAATTATGAAGATTATTATCTTCATCATATTAAAAGTTTCAAAATATCACTCTCTTATATCTCTAACTTTTTTTTCTTACTAGTTTTTTCATTTTTTATTATCGTTTTATTTTTATATTTTTATTTCTTTTTCTTTTCCATTTTTTTCTTTTCACTTTTGTTTTCTCTCTTCTACTTCTTTTTTTTTCTTTTTTTGATTTCTTATTTTTTTTCTTTCTCGTATTTTTTTCGTTTTTTTTTTCGCTTTTGTTTTTACACTTCTATTTCTAGTTTCTATTTCCCTTTCTTCTTCTTTTTTTCCCTTTTTCACTTCTTTTTTTCAGATTTTTATTTTTCATTTTTGTCTTTTCTTTTTCTTTTTTTTTTTCATTTTTTTACTCTTCTATCTCTATCTTTTATTTTTAAAAGACAAATATCTATATCACATATACATATTTAAAAAATATACAAAATAAATAGACATACAGATCTGCATATGTATTTACGAGAAAAAAATACATATATATATGCATATGTATTTACAAAAATACATATCTGACTCACATGTATATATAAACATATAAGATATGTATCATGTATTTTTTTATTACCTATATATATATGTATATAATTGTCCTTTTTGTTATAGTGATTTTGTTTCTTGTATGTTTATATATACATATGAGTGAGATATGTAGTTTTGTAAATACATATGTAGATACATATGTATGTTTTGTACTGTAAATGTATATCCAGATCTGTATGACTATGTATTTTGTATATTTTTTGAATATATGTATGTAATATACATATTTGTCTTTTCAAAATAAAAGTTAGAGATAAAAGAGTAAAAAAAATGAAGAAAAATAGAAAAAAAAAAAGAGAAGTGAAAAAGAAAAAATTTGAGTTTGAGCAGTTTTAAAAATCAATTTTGATCACTGTATTGTTCGATCAGTTCAATTTACCGTTGCATTACTTTCTTTTTTTTAATTTGTTTACAAAATATTCAAAAATAATTTAACAAAATAAATTATTAAATTGTACAACGGAACGAAAATTTAATTTTGATCACTCTAACGAAAAATTGTTAATGGATCAAAATATTCAAAAATAATTTAACGAAAAATTGATTTTGATCACTATATTTGAAAGAAACATCAGTAATGGCTCGAAAAAATTTGAACGAAATAACAGTAATGGTTCAAAAAAAAATTTGAAAATTCAGAACGAAATTTTTTTATCGATTTCAAACAACTGATGAAATTCATATAAGAAAATAATATTATAATTAAATACCTTCAACAACAGTAATGGTTTAATTTAAATTTTCGAAGATATTGAATAAAAGAAGTTTCAGTTGAATTTGATTTTTTTTTGGGATGAAAACGATAATGTGAAACTGAAATTTGAATTTTGATTCCAGTTGGTAACAAATAACGAAAATCATGTTAATTAAGAGGTTTTAATGGAAAAGGAATCTCCACACTTAATTCATGACTAATTATACCATATTTAATTCAACTGATTTGAGTTAAATATGAGCAGTAAAATGATTTGTATATGTATTTTTATAGCAACAGTTTGTTTAAATACAAACTACAAGTTGCTAGTTTAAGTAATTATGAAAGTGTTGCTATGAATCTCATAATTATGGTCTTAAGTATGCTATTTATGAATTTTACCCAAAAAAAAAAAATTAAGAACAAAAATAGCATAATCTTAACTTACAATATTTACACAAATTCCCTTCCTTAGAAAATAATTACAAATATCTCAATTAATTATTTATCTTCATTGGATATACCGAGAGCTAATTATGTATATCGACAAATACAAAATTGAAAACATATATAACAAGAGTTAATTACGCATCCTTACAAAGAAAAAGATATATCTTCGCTAGATGTATTATATATCTCGACTGAAATAAAAACGAATAAAAATGAATCAAAAGCTAATTATGTATCTTTAGAAAGATTTTTTTTTTTCATTAAATTGAGCAAATTATGTATCTCAACAGCCCCAAAATTCCGATTTTCAATAATTATGCAAAATATCGTAATTTTCTAAAAATAAACTTTACAATTTATATTATAAATTAAATTATATATTTTCTATTTTTATAAGTCATCTCATTATGAGTGAAATACACTTTTGTTATATTATTACTAAGTACATAAATATCTAATTCATTGGGGAATTAGTGAACCAAAAAAACTAGAATATGATTGAAACAATTGTAATAGAACAAAAAAAAAAATATATAGGGGAAGTGAAGTTGTGAGAATGACGATGAAATCAGTATAGGTATGCAAATTACAAATATGTAGAATTCTAAGAATAAAAATAACTCATTGTAAAAACAACATACTTTTTGAATTAGTAAATAAGATAACAACATACTTTTTAATCAACTACACTTTTTTACGCTGAAAATCTTGCATTATTATTTTAATTTTTTTTACTTAATAAAATACCATACAAACAATAAATATATACGCTTATTCTTAATTAAAAAGTATGATATGATAAGAATTTGCATTGATCTTTTTTAACTGAAGAGTTTTGCATGTGTTAAATTTGATTTGTCTTTGTTTTAGATAAATTGATGCACACAAAAAATCAAAGGCACGTTAGGAGATTTGCTGAGTTTACATAAATGATGATTTTTTGATAATTCTTGTGATGTTAGACAATTTATTCGTTGAATTTTCATTTAATGTGTTTATAAAAATAGTATAAGAAATTACCTTTTTTTAATGGTTTAAAGATAACACACGCACAACTAATATATTTTATATATACATTTATTCTTAAAAAAATATTTGATACACGTGCAACGCATGTACACTATTCTAGTGAAAAAAAATAAGGATATATTTGGGATGAAAATCAAAATAACAACAATTTTATTCTATTTCCCCAAAAAGAAAAATAAATAAAAACAATAAATCAATTAAATTCCACCCAAAAAGTATGGAATAAAAGAAGGGCAAAATTCAGAAATAACATACTTATTTCCTTAATTATGAGTTTCATAGGAACAGTTTCATAATTATATAATATAACAAGTTATATTTTATATTTTTGTAAACTGTTGCTACAAAAATATAAAAATATAAATACATATGATTTTTACTGCCCTTATGATCGAAATGTATTTTGTATTTTTGCAAACTATTGCTACAAAAATATAAATACATACAAATACATATGCTACAAAATATAATTTGATAAAAGTGTTGTTATTTTTTTTAATTTAATACTTAAGTATACATATGTATTTTTTCCATAAAAGAATACAAAAAGAAAAAGTTAATTCACTTCACTTTATTTTCCCATTTTCTTCTCCGCAATCTCCCCCTCTGTCAAACAAACCAATTGAACCGGCACCGGTTTACCAATTGCCGGTTCAGCTATCTAACAAACCAAAAAAAAACGTTCGCCGGAGATCGGAGAGGGCGTTAACCGGAGCAAAGCCCTCTCAAATCTCCGATCAATCATATGGTTCACAAAATCTCCAATTTTTGATGCGCCGATCCAATGCCCGAAAAATAAACCCTAACGTTAAAGTTAACGGCGTTAATAACAATAACCATAGAATGGAATCGGGTAAATTCAATTACCGGGTCAATAGATCTTCTAATCGGAGCCCTAATAGAGCCAATTCGAAATCAAATATTGTTTGTTATGGTTTTATAGTCTTTGTAGTTGCTTTTATTTGTTACATCGTCGTGTTTTCGAGTTACGTAAGGTTTACTGTTAAGAGAAAATACGGAATTGTTATTGATGGAGGAAGTACAGGTACGAGGATTCATGTGTTTGAGTACGAGGTTAGGAATGGGGGTGTACCGGTGTATGATTTTGGGGATAAGGGTTTGGTTTCGATGAGGGTGAATCCGGGGTTATCAGCATATGCTGAGGAACCGGAGAAGGTGGAGGAATCGTTGGGTAGGTTGGTTGAGTTTGGGAAGGGGAATGTACCTAAGGAGTATTGGAGTGAGACGGAGATTAGGTTGATGGCTACTGCTGGAATGAGGTTGTTGGATTTGGGTGATCAGGAGAAGATTTTGGAAGTGTGTAGAGGGGTGTTGAGGGATTCGGGGTTCAAGTTTAAGGATGATTGGGCTTCGGTTATTTCAGGTACTTACAAGGAATATATTTGGTTTTTTGTTTGTTCTTTGACCTTGGTGTTTGTACTTTAGTTATGTTTGTTGTTCCATGTTGAGTTGTTTATGCAGTAGCATTTTGCCTTTCTATGATCAAGTCAATTTGAAAGTTGATAATATTATTGGTTTTCGTTATGAGTTTTTGACACGTTATTTTTGTATGTGTATACACTTAGTACACTGGGTATGTTGAGTTGTCTATGCAGTGGCATTTTGCATTTCTATGAGCAAGTCAATTTGGAAGTTGATATTTTTATTGGGTTTCCGAATTAGTTTTTTGACACGTTATTTTTGTTTGTGTACACACTACCCTCCTCGGACTTCTCTTGTGAGAGTACACTGAGTATGTTGAGTTGTCTATGCAGTAGCATTTTGCATTCTATGCTCGAGTCAATTTGAAATTTGTTATTTTTGAGTTAAAAGTTGACAGTTTTATTGGTTTTCCCTATGAGTTTTTGGCACGTGATTTTTGTCTGTCTGCACACGACCCTCACCGGACCCCAATAGTGAGAGGACACTGGGTATGTTGAGTGGTCTATGCAGTAGCATTTTGCATTTCTATGATCGAGTCAATTTGAAAGTTGTTATTTTTGAGTTAAAGTTGACAGTTTTATTGGTTTTCCTTACGAATTTTGGCAGCTTATATAACTCTGCCCTTATGACTTTGTAAAGCATAACACGGATATAATATGAAGCTTGTGGTAGTGGTAGGCTGAAGGGCAGGGTAAAAGCTGTTAACTAGTACTAATTAAGAAAAGGTTTAATGACTATAAGTCCTTCGAGTGCCAAACACAAATGTAATTTTTGCACATGAATGATCAATGAAGCTTGAGTTTGAATTTTTAAAAAGCCCTTCGGGTGGTGAATTAGAGCGGAATGGATACAGATGTTTCATACAGCTAAGTTGATTCATACAACTGCCGTCTTCAAATTTAGACTTTAAACTACTTTGCTTATTGATATGATTTAGGTTTTTTTTTTGGTAAGTCATAGAAACACATTTGCTTTTTCTGAACTAAAGAATATCGCTCCAATCCTTTGGACACTGTAACCAAAATGGTAGTACTTTGATTTAAAAAAAACAATTAGTCTATAATGATGCTGTTTCATGCTTTTCTGGTTCTCAACATCTGACTTTGGGTTGATTTAAGGTGCCATGCACTCCCCATTTCTTTATATATATTTGTAATCTTTGATAATTGCTAGTTTCCTAAGTAGACGTCATTACTTGCTCGTTACTGAATTACTTGGGCCCTTTCCCGGACCCTTGCATAGCGGGAGCTTTAGTGCAACGGACTGCCTCCTTTTTAGGAGAATTAGAAAAGAGAGTTTCGATGTGTTTAAATGATAGTTGGATTTGTTAATGCTAAAGGTGTAATTGCAAGATACTTTGGAATATTGACGGTTCATATCTTTCTGAATTCATGGAGGTGGGGAACCTTTCTTTTTAGATTTGAGGAAAATGATAGAATCTGTCCCTCTTGTCAGATTTACTTTTCCCATAATGTATGTTATAATGATCTATTAGCTTCTGTATACTTGTGAGCCTCTCGGTTGATCATATAGCACTTCATTGTAGAGTATAATCGTTACTACATGTTGGCAAAATTAACATCCTATGTTTATTGATTGTAGGATCTGATGAAGGTTTGTATGCCTGGGTTATTGCTAATTATGCCCTTGGAACTCTTGGTAGTGATCCTTTGCAAACAACTGGCATAATTGAACTTGGTGGTGCGTCTGCGCAGGTTGGTCTCATCATTTTGGAATTTCAATTTATCACCATACTGGGGATGTTTCGGCTTGTTGTATTCCAGACACTGTTGTCATCCGAAATGGATCAAGACATTATGACAGTTTTCTATTTCCAGAGCCAAAAGTAGTGTTCAAACCTGTCATTTTATTTTAAATGGAGTGTCAGTAATCGCATTGAAGCTCACAGAAAATTTAATTGCAGAACCAATAGCCCTTCTTGTGTTTTCTCGGCATTTGAATTTTATATTTTTCCGGTTTGCATGAATTAACTCCAGGATAAAAGCATGACTGTTGCTATAACTTTTGCTGTTGATCTATTCAGGTGACTTTTGTTTCTAATGAGCCTATGCCCCCAGAATATTCTCGTACCATTAAATTCAGAAACTTTACCTACAGGATCTACAGTCATAGCTTGCTTCAATTTGGCCAGGTAACTTATATTTCTTCCAGTTAGTTGTTTATCATGAACACTGCAAAATTTTCCTTTATCCTTTTATTCTCTAAACATTAGCATGTTGGTGACAACATGATCAAAGACCATATTCTGCACGGCATGCTAAATGTTGTGAAATTTGTAGGTGATATGTCAACATTATTAGAAGCCCTTCTGCCCACAGGACTTAATTATTGCCCTTCAGCATCTCACTGGGCTTTGATCTAGTGTAAGAGTTAGGTGTGTGATGTATGGATTAGCCGCATATCATGAGTTCTAGTTCAGCCTCAGAATAGAACTTGGTATTTAATTAGAGAAGGATAGAGGGGCTGACTCATTATCCTTGAGTTTCTAACCGTGCATTAGTTGGCCCTCAAGAATTTCTTGGTTATTAGAAAAACAAAAAAAGTAGATAGCCACAATTTTGCTGCAGAATTAGTCAGCATTAGATAATAAGTATCTCTAGGAACACTGTGAATTAGATGTTTTCATAGCGACAGTTTGAAGTTGTTATGCAATAGAATTTTGAGTAGAGAAGGGTAGAGGGGCAGGCTCATTATCCCTGAGTTTCTAACCGTGCACTAGCTGGCCTTCAAGAATCTCTTGGTTATTAAAAAACAAAAAAGTGTATAACCAATTTTCTGCAGAATTAGTCAGCATTAGATAATTAGCATCTCTAATAACACTATGAATTAGATATTCTCTTCTTAGCACTTGTATGCATTTAAAGCAGCAGTTTGAAGTTGTTATGCAAGAGAATTTTGAGTATCCGTCTGGTTTTTGTCCACCTTGCCCTTTTATCCATGAAACATCTCTATATATATGTTAAGATTTCATTGCTCGTGTTGTTTTGCAGAATGCTGCATTTGACTTACTCCTGGAGTCCCTTGTTGCGAGGGGCCAACATCAAGGTAATGTTGGAATCTCCTTTCCTTTAATCATATGATCTTCAAGTACTTCATGGTATGCTGTTAATTGATTTTCTTGTTACATTGTTTTTCTGACTTTCACAAGATGGACACATAGATATTTCCTTGAAGAGTTAAGAGCTTCTGATTTGATTTCTCTTGGAACCTTTTGATCTTTATTTGTGGGAGTTTTTTTTTTTTTTGTGGGGGGGGAGGGGGGGGGGGGGCATCCTCTTTGTCCATTGTAGTAATTAAAAGAGCAGCCCAGTGATTAATTTGGTAAAATTTTGTGGGAGGGGTTGTTGTATCCTGGGTGAACTGATTTATAAGTTCTCATGGTTCTGCAAGTAAAAAATTTATATTCAGATTTGTTTTCTGTTTCCATCAATGCAGCTCCTCAAAGTGTTAAGCTGATGGATCCTTGTTCTCCTAGAGGATACACACATAACTTAAGTTCATTGAAGCTCTCACCCAGTAGTTTCGCGGAAAGGACTAGGCACATATCTTCTTTGTATCCTAGTGGTAACTTCTCAGAATGCAGATCGGCCTCGCTATCGTTGTTGCAGAAAGACAAAGGTTTGCTTTTCCTTTTACCTGTATTAGAAAATATGCAATGTAACTTTTACGTATTTTTGACCAGCCATATTCCTTTCATTTGAAACCACTTAATGAAGCTCTTCTTCTTGAATAATGCAGAGAGTTGTTCTTATAAAAGCTGCTACATTGGGTCTACATTTATGCCAAAGCTCCAGGGGAATTTCTTGGCTACAGAAAATTTTTTCTATACTTCCAAGGTGCATATTCATCTTGTGAATATACCGATGTGTTGTTAGAAGTTGGCATTCTGTTGTGTTATTTTATGGTTGATAGCTTGGTTTTGATGTGCTAAAAGATGATTTTTTGTAACTTTTCCTCCCAAACCTTTCTGAACAGTTTTTTGGTTTGCCCCCAAAAGCTTTTCTTTCTGATCTTGTGGTTGCTGGGAAAAGTTTTTGTGAAGAGGACTGGTCAAGGTTGAAAAGCAAGCACCCCTCCCTTCATGAGGAGGATTTGCACCGTTATTGCTTCTCTTCAGCGTATATATTGGCATTACTTCATGATAGTCTTGGAATTGCTTTGGACGATGATAGGTACTTACTAATTTTGATTGCTTTCTTTCTATACTTATTGCTATCTGCTTGACTTAAGAAAGAGGAAACATATTGCTGCCTGCTTTTCACATAGCTTTCCAAGTTTAATAATGGAGTGATGGTTAAGTATCTTATCTACCGGTCCCCCTTCTTCCCGAGAATACATTCTTATTTCTTCTTTCGTAAAGGGAATGGTTAAAATCTACTGAAAAACATAAATGAGAAGAGCAAAGTAGGAGTTAGGAGAAAGATGAGAAATAAAGAAGAAATCAAAAAAGAGATGTTCTGGAAAAGCATAAAATTTTATACATTTTACTTCCAAATCTGTTTGAAGAAGAACATACAGTTAGTATAATATTTGTGTTTGTTGGAACAGGATTGGATATGCTAATCAAGTTGAAAACATTCCACTTGATTGGGCATTAGGAGCATTCATTTTGCAGAGCACGGCTGAGTTGGACAAAGAGCATTCCGGGTGGTTTGCAAATATGTTCAGTGAGGACTCTCTCATTTTGCTTCTCTTCTTTGCCTTTTTCATTTTGGTGATGTTCACAGCATGGTATGTGTCAAAGTGGAGAAAGCCACAATTGAAGACTGTGTATGATCTAGAGAAAGGAAAGTACATAGTCACACGTGTTGGTAGATGTTCATAGATTGTTTTATAGGAGCAGAAGCCATTTTCCTGCATCTGTGGATAAGGCGAAAGGACCAAAGTGGATCAGCTGCCTCTGCCAAGAATCTCTGCACATTTTGTTGTTTGGTACCCCGAGCAAGTGATGCTATACTTCGGCGACGTGAGATCAATCTTATGGGACAGTTGAAATGAGGTTGACGCCCAATTAAGAAGGCATCTCTATTCATTGTTATGATAAGTTGAACCAGAAGAGCTTCCGCTGAGAATGTTATAGTCGGTATGAGGAAGCAGATAACTAGGAGGTAGAGAGCTGGTCTTTTTTGGTTGCCAAGGAAATTGTACCATTTACACTATAGTCATTACACGATTTCTTTGCAAAGTAGTTCTTTTGAATTGCCTGTATCCTTTGGAGGGTGGTGTAGGACTAAAGATTTCTCTTGGGTGGTATATAATTTAAATCTGTTCAAATTGACTAGCTTTGTGTGGGCGATGGAGCCAAAGTTTGAGCTTTGTGGTTATGCCAGAGTTTTATCTGGCATGTTTAAATTAAAGTTCTATAGTGGAAAATCTTAAGAAATAAATTCATATACAGATCTATGTTTGAACCCATGATCTCCTAATCACAATGATATATACCTGCAAAACTTTAGCAGTCCATAAAATACTTTGTTGCCCATTTAGTATTGACTTGACATACTATGTCACTCTTTAAATAAAATATTATCTCATACTTTTCTAAGCTAAATAAATAAAGAGGACTTCATTTTTAAAACAAACAAGTAAAACCGAACTCTCCCACCCACCCACCCACGCACACCCAACACATCCTACCCACACCCACACATCCCCTCCCCCCCCCCCCCCCCCCCCCCCCCCCCACACGCACATTCTATTCCAGTAACTTCATTTAAAACCAAATTTTGAACTTAGGCAAACAGACAAAACGAACCGTTACAAATATCCGCAGCGTATAATTCAGTTAGTCATCATCCACTATGAATAAAATCTCTTTAAAATTCCACCTTAAAGTTTCAGAAAAACAACAAACGGATAACCAGCATTCGGTGCTTCCTATGTTTTCTTGAATTTCTTCATTTCCCCCCAGGTATGATTCTTAATATTTTTTGTGCATTGAATTTGGAGGTGGGATGTTTTTGTTTTTTGAATTTCGGTAGTGATTAATGGTAAAATTTGGTGTAGGACTCGTGTCATTTTAGAATGGGAGATTGTTTGGTGGTGCACACAAATGGAGCAGAGGTGGAACCTTCATTGTCCTTTGATTTTACTTGCACATAATTTTATGGTTATAATTTTATTTTCCTTCATCTGGTTTGATGTTTATAAGTTCTCCAAAATTTAATTAGATTTCGTGCTGTATATCAAAAGCTAAAAGAATGATAGCATATAGTACTCTCTCTGTCTCAAATTAGTTGGCATGTAGTGTAGATTTTGCACAACTCTTACGGAAAAATTAATAAGGGGTCCAAATTGGCTAATATGACCCTATTATCTATTTAATCTTGATTTGCATGAATCTTGTTCAACTAATATGGGAATTAATTACTAAGGGTATAGTTGGAAAAAAAAGTAGAACATGCCAACTATTTTGAGACGAAGGGAGTATTGTTCTTCAAGGGATTTCTCAAAGGTTGGATATATAGGGAGTCTCTTTTTGCTTGTTGTGTGGGGCCTATATAGTAACCTTGTTTTAGGTTTGTATTCTGTATATCTCTACATTGGATTTCCTTGCAAGTGAATTCGAAATTAAGACATGGGCGCTGAAGCTATATGGATGCTTCTGTTAATTTAATTTTGTATGACTGCCCAGCGGAGGTGGTTTGGGCAGTCTGGTGTTCCATAATATTTCTTAGGTCAGGAAATGGTCATGGTGGTTGCCTTGAGAACCAGAACTAAGACATGATCCTTACTCCTGTTATAATGATATATCATGCTATCTGATATAGCTGTAATATCGTGGCAGCGATTATCGAGATAAAGCTGTAATATCCTTGCCACATTTTCTTTAGTCATGTGATTTTACTATACAGTAAGTTAAGTGATTTCTTTAGTTGCCTGATAACTTAAGAGTTCCTGTTTCTGTCTCTCTTGTTTGTTTGTTTCAAATTGTCTCTGCTAATCATTGTGGTGGAAAACGTTTACTGCAAGTACGTACACCGAACATGTGTTCAACACTGGTGCAATGAGAAGGGGGATATTACTTGTGAGATTTGCCATCAGGTACATGCCAATCTCCCAGCTGATTTCCATATTTTCTGTATTATAAGATTGCTTAAAGATGCTCCATTCAATGTAAGAGTACTCCTGCTTGTGCCACCATTGAATTCAAATGATAGGATTCTCTTCCCTCTCGAATTAGTACATTAATGCTTCACATTAGTGTGAATGGACAAGGATAGATTACTAGTACTCCTAGTTCAGAAATGTTGTGGCAGCACTCAAGGATATCACCCAGAGGTCAATGAAACTGCTGTAAGACCATAGTTCAAGTCCTACCAGAGAAAAAAAAAAACTAAGTGATTTATTTCCATCCATGCTAATGGTTGTAGCGAGTATTAGGTAAGTTAGTCCACTTATGTGCAAGATGGCTTGGGCGCCACCTCCTTTAAAGAAGTTAGTGTGGCAGTTTCATAGTTTGAGAAATTACATAAAAGTTGCATAGTTAGCTAACTTTGGTCACCTGCTTTCCGGTGAATACTGAACCTAAAAATGATCATTTTTTTTCATTTGTGAAGGAGTGAACTGGTAGGGGTCAATTGGTGAAGATAAAATATACTTCAGTCAATTTAATTTTGGTTGTTATTATGTAATAACCTTAAATAGGGAAAATTATTAGACCTTCAATTGGGCAAACTGTGAAAAATATATGTGTAAAATGATTAAGAAAAAGATACTCATATAAAAGAAGATGAAAGCATACATGTTCGAAAAACAAAGGCAAAATGACGTCAATAGAAATCAACGTATTGCACAAAAATTATAAGACGATCAACAAAAAACACTACTTATAGAAGATACAAAATGTTGGTATCAAGAAGATAAAATTTCTAAAACACAACAAGATAATACTATAAATAAGAACCTCCTGGGTGTGGTCCCGAACCTAGGCAGTGGCCCAGGAGGGGGTGGGTCCTGAGCCGAGTCTTAAGCCTGAGACGGGGGGCGAGATGGGGGTCCTGAGTCAGAGCGTGGTTTCAGGCTTGGGACGGAGATCGGTAGGGTCCTGAGGCCGAGCTTGGTCTCGGGCTTGGGATGGGGGTGGGTTAGTAGGTGGGATCCAGGGGGCCGAGCGTGGTCTCGGGCTTGGGATGGGGGCAGGGGGTCTTAGGTCCGAGCGTGGTCTTGGGCCTGGGATTTGGGGGGTCCTGGGTCTGAGCATGGTCTCGGGAGACCACTAGGCCGGGGGCGGAGGGTCTTGGGTCCGAGCATGGTAACGGGCCTAGGACGGGTGCGGGGGTCTTGGGCTTGGGACGGGGGAAAGGGGGTCCTGGGTCGAAGCGTGGTCTCGGGCCTAGAACAGAGGAGGGGGGTCCTGGGTTCGAGCATGGTCTCAGGCATGGGACAGAGAAGGGGGAAGAGAGGGTCCTGGGTTCGAGCGTGGTCTCGGGCCTGGGACAGAGGAGGAGGGAAGGAGGGTCCTGGGTCCAAGCGTGGTCTCGGGCTTGGGACGAAGGGGGAAGGGGTCCTGGATCCAAGAACGGTCTCGGGCCTGGGACGAGGGGGTAGGGGGTCCTGGGTTCGAGAATGGTCTCTGGACTGGGAGGGGGAGGGTGGTTCCTGGGTCCAAGCATGGTCTCAGGCCTGGGGTGGGGCCGGAGGGTCTTGGGCCTGAGGCGGGGGTGGGGGTGGGGAGAGGGGTCCTGGATCCGAGCGTGGTCTCGGATTGAGACGAGGTGATTTCAGGGACCGGGGGTGGGAAGGAAGGGTCCTAAGTTCGACCGTGGTCTCGGGCCTAGGGCGAGGAAGGGGGAGTGGATTTCTACGTCCGAGCGTGATTTTGGGGCCTGGGAGGAGAGATGGGGGTCCTGGGTTCGGGCATGGTCTCGGGCCTGGGGTGGGGGGAGGATTCGAGTTCGAGCGTGATTGCGGGGCATGGGGCGGGTGAGGGGGGTCCTGCGTCCGAACGTGGTCTCGGGCCTGGGCGGAGGGGAGGAATTGGTCCCGGGTACAAGCGTGATTTCAAGGCCTGGATGGGATTTCTGGCTCCAAACGTGGTATCGGGATTGGGGGGGAGGGGAGTCCTGGGTCCGAGCGTGGTCTCGAGCCTGGGGTGGGGAGGGGAGGGGGGTCCTGGGTTCGAGCGTGGTCTCGAACCTGGGACGGGGGAGGGGGTCCTGCATACGAACGTGTTCTCGAGCCTAGGACGGGGTGGGTGGGAGAGGGTTCTGGGTTAGAGCGTGTCCTCGAGCATGGGGCGGAGGGGGGGTCCTGGGTCCGAGCGTGCTCTCGGGCCTAGGGCGAAAGGAAAGGGCTTAGGTTCGAGCGTGATTTCGGGGCCTGAGTGAGTGGGAGTGAGGGGGGTCCTGCGTCTGAACGTGGTCTCGATCCTGGGTCGGGGGAGGGAGGTACTGGGTCTGAGCGTGGTCTCGGGCCTGGGTCGAGGGGAGGGAGGGTTCTGGGTCCGAGCGTGGTGTCGGGCTTGGGGCGGGGGAGGAGGGTTCTTGATTCGAGCATGGTCTCAAGCTTGGGGCAGGGGGAGGGGGGTCCTGGGTCAGAGCGTGGTCTCAGGCCTGGGGCGGGGTCAGTTTGAGGCATGAGGCGGGAGAGGGGGGTCCTGGGTCCGAGCATGGTCTTGGGCCTAGGGCGAGGGGGAAGGGGTTCCTGGGTCCGTGCGTGATTTCGGGGCCTAGGGGGTTCCTGCATCCGAGCGTGATTTTGGGGCCTGGGGAGGGTTCTGGGTCCGAGCGTGGTCTCGGGCCTGGGGTGGGGTGATTTTGAGGCATGGGGCGGGAGAGGGGGGTTTTGAGTCCGAGCGTGTTCTTGGACCTGGGGGTAGGGGGCTCCTGGGTCCGAGCATGATTTCGGGGCCTGGTGGGGGTCCTGCGTTCGATCATGATTTTGAGGTCTGGGGGAGGAGGGTTCTGGGTTAGAGCGTGGTCTCGGGCCAGGGGCGGAGGGGAGGGGGGTCCTGGGTCCAAGCGTGCTCTCGGGATTAGGGCGGAGGGGATGGGCTCCTGGGTTTGAGCGTGTTCTCGGGTCTGGGCGGAGAAAAGGGGGAGTCCTGGGTCCGAGCG
The DNA here is from genome assembly GCA_030864215.1 of Capsicum pubescens. Lineage (NCBI taxonomy): Eukaryota > Viridiplantae > Streptophyta > Magnoliopsida > Solanales > Solanaceae > Capsicum > Capsicum pubescens. The sequence continues at coordinate 384,806,379 of CM061548.1, forward strand.
TGCTCTCTGGCCTGGGCCGGGGTGGTTTCGAAGCATGGGATAGGGGGGTCCCGTGTCTGAGCATGGTCTTAGGCCTGGGGCGAGGGGGTGGGGGTTCCTGCGTTCGAGCGTGATTTCAGGGCTTGAAGGTGAGGGGTCCGAGTGTGGTCTCGGGCCTAGGGCGAGAAGGGAGTGGATTTCTGGGTCGGAGCATGATTTCTGGGCCTGGGAGGGGAGATGGGGGTCCTGGGTTCGAACATGGTCTCTGGCCTGGGGTGGGGGGAGGAATCGGGTACGAGCGTGATTTTGGGGCCTCGGGCGGGTGAGGGGCGTCCTGCGTCTGAACGTGGTCTTGGTCCTGGAGCGGAAAGGGGGGGGAATAAGTCCTGGGTACGAGCGTGATTTCAAGGCCTGGGCGGGATTCCTGGGTCCGAACATGGTGTCGGGTTTGGGGGGAGGGGAGTCCTTGGTTAGAGCGTGGTCTCGGGCCTGGGGTGGGGAAAGGGGTCCTGGTTTCGAGCGTGGTCTCGAGCCTGGGGCGGGGGATCGTTCGTTCGAACGTAGTCTCGGGCCTTGGCGGGGTGATTTTGAGGCAGGGGAGGGTGAGAGGGGTCCTGGGTTCGAGCATGGTCATGGGCCTAAGACGAGGGGAGGGGGTTCCTAGGTCCTAGCTTGATTTCGGGGCCTGAGGGGTTCCTGGGTCCGAGCGTTATTTTGGGACCTAGGAAGAGTTCTGGGTCCGAGCGTGGTCTCGGGCTTGGGGCGGAGGGGGGGTCCTGGGTCCGAGCGTGATCTCGGACCTGGGGCGGAGGGGAGGGTGTCCTGGATCCGAGCGTGGTCTCGGGCTTGGGGCGAGAGAGGGAGGTCCCTAGTCCGAGCGTGTCATTGGGCCTGGGGGAGGGGGTTCCTGGGTTCGAGCGTGATTTCGAGGCTTGGGGGTGGGGTAGGGTCATGCGTCCGAGCGTGATTTTGGGTTTTGGGGAGGGGAAGAAGGGGGGCTCCTGCGTCCTAGCATGAATTCGAGGCCTGATGGAGGGGGGAGGAGGTTCTGGGTTCGAGTGTGGTCTCGGGCCAGGGGCGGAGGGGAGGGGTTCCTGGGTCCGAGCGTGGTCTTGTGCTTGGGGCAGGGTGATTTTGAAGCATCGGCCGAAAGAGGGGGGTCCTGGGTCCGAGCGTGTTATTGGGCCTGGGGAGGGGGTTCCTGGGTCCGAGCGAGATTTCGAAGCCTGAGGGGAGGGTTCCTGCATCCGAGAGTGATTTTGGGTCCCGGGGAGGGGTCCTGGGGAGGGGAAGAAGGAGGGTCTTGCGTCCTAGCGTGAATTCGAGGCCTGGGGGAGGGGGAGAAGGTTCTGGGTTCGAGCGTGGTCTTGGGCCAGGGGCGAAGGGGAGGGAGGTCATGGGTCTGAGCGTGCTCTCGGGCCTAGGGCAGAAGGGAGGGGGGTCCTGGGTCCGAACCTCCTTTCGAGCTTGGGGAGGGAGGGTTCTGGGTCCTACCGTGCAATCGGGCTTGGGGCGGAGTGATTTCGAGGCATGAGGTGGGGGAGGAGGTCCTAGGTTCGAGCATGGTCTTGGGCCTGGGGCGAGGGGGAGGGGTTCCTGCACCCGAGTGTGATTTTGGGGCCTGGGGGTGGGGGGTCCTATGGCTGGAGAGGGAAGGAGAGTGGTCCTGGGGCTGGGGAGGGGGGTCTTAGGTTCGAGCGTGGTCTCGAACCCGGGGCGGGGGAGGGGGTCCATGGTCCGTGCATGGTATCGAGCCTGGGTCAGGGAGGAGGGCGGTCCTTGGGGCAGGGGGTGGGGGGTGAGGGTTTCTCTGGTTCGAGCATGGCCTCGGGCTTGAGGCAGGAGGGGGAGGGGGTCCTGGGTCCGAACGTGATTTCGGGGTTGGGGATGGAGGGTCCTGGGTCTGAGCGTAATTTCGGGTCCTGGTGAGGGGGGGTTGCGGGTTTTGGGTTCGAGCGTAATTTTAGGGCTTAGGGGGGTGGGGGAGGTGGTCCTAGGTCCAAGCATGATTTCGAGGCCTAGAGGGTGGAGGGTGGGGGTCCTGGGTTCGAGCATTGTTTTGGGCCTGGGGCAGGGTGATTTCGAGTCTTGAGGCACGACGGGGAGGGGGGTCGTGGGTCCGAGTGTGATCTCGATCTTGGGGCGGGAAGAGGTTCCTGGGTCAGAGCGTGATTTCGGGGCTGGGGGAGGGGTTCCCGAGTTCGAGCATGATTCTGGGGCCTTGTAAGAGGGGGTCCTGCGTTCGAGCATGATTTCAGGGCCTTGGGCGGGGGAGGGGAGAAGGGTCCTGGGTAGGAGCGTGATTTCTGGGCCTGGGGGAGGGGGGAGGGGGTCCTTCGTCGGAGCTTGATTTCGGGGCCTTGGGGGGAGTGGAAGAGGGTTCTGGGTCCGTGCGTGGTCTCGGTCCTAGGGCGGAGGGGGGTCCTGGGTCCGAACGTGGTTTCGGGCCTGGGGCGGAAGGGGATTCTCGGGTTCGATTGTGAATTTGAGGCCAGGAGGAGGGGTCCGAGCATGATTTCGGAGCCTGGGGCGGGGGGATGAGGGTCATGCGTCCGAGAGTGATTTCGGGACCTTGGGGACGGGCAGGGGTGAGAGGTCCTTGGTCTGAGCGTGATTTCGGGGCCTGAAGTGGGGGGCTAGGGCGGGGAGGGGGAAGGAAGGCGGGGGAGGTGGGGTGAGGAAGGGGTCTTGGGTTCGGGGCCTGGAGGATGGGGGAGTGAAAGGAAGGCGGGGAGAGGGGGTGAGGGAGGGGTCCTGGTTCGAGTGTAATTTCGAGGCCTGGAGGAGGGGGAAGTAGAAGGAAGGGGATCCTTCGTCCGTGCATGATTTTGGGGCCTGGGGAGAGGTCCTGGGGGAGGGAGAGGAAGGGGGTCCTTCTTCCGAGCGTGATTTCAGGGCCTTGGGGGGCTAGAGGGTTCTGGGTCCGAGCGTGGTCTCGGGCCTAGAACTGAGGGGGGAGGAGGGTCCTTGGTTCGAGTGTTGTCTCGGGCCTAGGGAGGGGATTCCTGGGTTCGAGCGTGATTTCGGGGTCGGGGGAGGGGGTCTTGGGTCCGAGCGTGATTTCGGGGCCTGGGTGAGGGAGAGGGAGGTCGGTAGGAGGGTTCTGGGTCCGAGCGTGGTCTCGGGCCTGGGACGAAGGGGGAGGGGGGTCCTGGGTCTTAGTGTTGTCTCGGGCCTAGGGTAGGACGGAGAGGTGATTCCTGGGTTCGAGCGTGATTTCGGGGCCTGGACGGGGGAGAGTGGGGTCTTGCGTTTTGAGTGTTGTCTCGGGCCTGGGGCGGGAGGGGGAGGCGATTTTTGGGTTCGAGCGTGATTTCGGGTTTGTGGGGAGGGGGTCTTAGGTCCGAGCGTGATTTCGGGGCCTGGGCAGGGGAGGAGGAGGGTCCTGCGTTCGAGCGTGATTTCGGTGCGCCTGGGGGGATCTTCGGTCCGAGAGTGATTTCAGGGCCTGGGGGTGGGGGTCCTGGGTCTGAGTGTGATTTCTGGGCCTGCGGCGGGGGAAGGGAGTCCTACGTTCGAGCGTGATTTTTGGGCTCGGGTTTCCTAGGCTATGTTGCTTGGACTCGATGATTTTGCCGCCGAACCCGTCTCGACACGAGACTGAGGCAGGTGCGGGTGCTTCCGCCGTCTCCGATTCGGTCAAACGATTTCAGACGTTGACCAAGTTAATCGGCGTCTTACCTAAAATAATTCCGACCAACAACCACCGGAACGGGCGGAACAGAGACGACATTGTCGATGTTCCACCGCCGTCACCGAAAACCGTCATCATCAACCATTCGTTTCTTTCCACCTCAGTCGTCGTCGGCGTTAGTGTCACTGTGTCAGTTGCCAACATCACTTCCTTGACTTAACAACCACTTTTCCTTAAAACAAGGAGCCTTGTCTTGTGGAACTAGTAAAGTCAAGCCTCATCTTTTTGAGTTGGAAAAATTTGAAAAGTTACAAGACTTTACTTTCCCTCCAAAAGCAAAGTCATCCATTACAAAATTGTGAAGATTAAGGCTTCAAGTTGTTGAACAAAATGTATGGACCCATGACCAATTTCATGCTGCCACATCACCTTAATCACTGTTCACGTCATTAATTAAGCTCAATTTGGATATTCTAGTTTCTAATTATTGATTCTTAGTTTCTTCTAGTTGACTCGAGAACTAATTAGCAAGCTAGTACATTCCTACTAGGTTGTCAATTAGTCCTTTGAAGCCTTGAATTCGTGTCATCATTTGTTTGTGTGCTTTTTGTCGTTTGAATATGTTGTAACTCCTTGACTCTAGTCCGACAAGAATTCTTTGAGTTTCAAACAAGAATCTACTCCGGACAAGAGCATACTCAAACCTTAAGGATTCATGGGTTACTAGCCAATCTACAACACTTGTAGAGCTCGAGTGTGAGTGATCCGAGAGTGTGTGAGTGAGGAGAGGTTTTAAACTAACTTGTTTGTTGCTTGTGTAGGTGATACCTTGACAATGGAGGGAACCACGTCTCAAACCGTGGATTCTAATGAAATGGAGAATATGAGGGTCACTCTTGAGGCTATGACCCGAGCTCTTGAAAGGTTGAGTACGGAAGTGGGAGCCATAAGGGGAGAAGTGACGACTATTAGTGGGAGGTTAGAACAAATGGAGAGTCAAAGGAACTCTCATCCTTCTACTCCTCGACATGTTTCGGCAAGTGGACATGATAGAAATTCCTCCGCCACCGTTACTCCCGAAACATGGCCACAATTGCCAAATCCTTCACTAGCTTCACTAAATGCCGCAAGCCAAACCACTCATAACCCCCTAAACCGAGACTCCAATAGACCAACCCATTCCCAAACTCTTCAAGTTCCGCAAGAGGGACTCGGACGTCAAATGCCTCCACAAAATTCGAACCCTCCCTTCCAAGCTCCACTAAACCAAAGACCACCACCTCCACAAAATCCAATCCCTCCAAATCAAGTTCCAAACGTCCAAAACCGTCCCGTCCACTTTGAGGAATACGGTAGAGAGTATTATGAAGGGTACGGAGCCTTTGACGATGCTTATATGAGGGAAGAAGAGATGAGAGGGGGACGTGCGGATCCAAGAAGATACCAAGGGTATGGAGAAAGGGAAAACCGACACCAAGAGAGAGACGTAGGCGTCAATACCATCAAATTGAGCCTACTTATCTTTCAGGGTGAAAGTGACCCCGAGGTGTATCTTGCTTGGGAGTCGGCGTGTGATAAAGTGTTTCAAGTGAATGATATATCGGAGGACAAGAAGAGTTGTTATGCCATAACTCACTTTGAAGGCTAACACATGGTGGGAATATGTCAAACGGTTTGGTAATGATTTGATTGATGGACAACCACCACCATGGTTTCGGTTGAGGTATCTAATGAGGCAACGGTATCTTCCCGAAAGTTATCGTCATGAGTTGCTTGCTAGGTTGTACAATTTGCGACAAGGGAATCGAAGTGTGATGGCATATTATAATGAGTTTCAACAACTCATGTTGAAGCTTGATCATCGTGGAGAACAAATTGGCCATGACATCATTCGGTTCAAGTGTGGGTTGAACAAAGAGATCTCCACTCATTTGATGCTTCACAAGTTTGATACCGTTGAAGGAATTTTCCAAGCGGCTCTTGAGATTGAAAGGGAGCTTAAAGAGAGGTCGTCGTTCAAGGCAAAGGGACGATCAACCTCGGGTTGGCCGAGGAGCAAAGATATGGTTCAACCATTTTCGGGTTGGCCCAAAAACAAGGACCAACCTGCCACTATAAGGCTGCCCGAGCCTAAAACAGCCCACAAATTTCCTCCCCGACAAGAAGCTCACAAGTATCCTAATCCTAAAGGGTTCCAATGTTTCAAGTGCCAAGGTTGGGGACATAAAGCCAATGAATGTCCAAACCGACGCAATGTGATCCTAAGGAAAGGGATATTGTATTACCTTGGTGAGGAAGTGGGTCTTGAAAAAGAAGAGAATGAGGCCGAGCCTCAAGATGGAGAGGAACCTGAAAGTGAGCCACATAATGATGATGATGATGATTGTGAGAATGCTTATCCATAAGAAGGGGAGTGCGTGGTTCCAAACTTTGTAGTGAGAAGTGCCATGATTAGTAAGGCGATAGATGATCCTAGCCAACGGGAGAATCTATTCCATACTAAATGCCTTGTGAAGGGAAATGTGTGCACTTTGGTGATAGATAGTGGTAGTTGTGCAAATGTTGTTAGTGTTGCTATGGTGAACTTCTTGAAATTGCCAACTACACTTCATACTAGCCCTTACAAGTTGCAATGGTTGAATGAATGTGGCGAATTGAAAGTCATGAGGCAATGTGTGATACGGTTTAAGCTGGGAAACTACCACGACGAAGTGCTTTGTGACGTAATACCAATGCAAGCGTGTCACTTGTTGTTAGGTAGACCTTGGCAATATGATAGGTCTACCAAACATGATGAGAGGTCTAATCGCTATACACTTGAGAAGGATGGACGAAAGGTCACACTTCATCCACTTTTGCCTTCACAAGTGAACGAGTTGCATCAAAGGATGAGAGAATTGAAAGAAAAGGGGAAGAAATACAAAAATGAAGAAAAAAAAGGGGAACCCGTAGGTGGGGTAGTGGGGATATCGGGGGCTGCCTCAACATCAAAGGGAAAAGAAAACATGGTGATATTGGTTAGAAAGAAGGAGCTCTTCGTGGATCATGATGATAAGACACCTATGCTTCTTTTGGCATATTGTTTTAACACTAACCCCACTAATTCTTCTATTTCTCCTTTGATTTTTTGTGTGTTGCAGGATTATGAAGATGTTTTTCCCAAAGAACTTCCACAAACGATGCCCCCGCTTCGGGGAATTGAGCACCAAATAGATTTTGTGCCGGGATCACAATTGCCCAACAAACCGGCTTATAGGAGCAACCCGACGGATACCAAGGAATTGCAATGCCAAGTTGAGGAGCTCCTCAACAAAGAGTATATCAAGGAGAGTATGAGCTCTTGCGCGGTCCCGGTGCTACTAGTTCCCAAGAAAGACGGGACTTGGCGTATGTGCGTTGATTGCCGAGCCATCAACAAGATAACGGTAAAATATCGTCACCCTATTCCTAGGCTAGATGATATGCTTGATGAATTGAGTGGTTCGTGTTTGTTTTCTAAAATTGATTTGAGGAGTGGCTATCACCAAATCCGTATGCAACCGGGTGATGAATGGAAAACCGCCTTCAAGACCAAATTTGGTCTCTATGAATGGATGGTTATGCCATTCGGCCTAACAAATGCTCCAAGTACTTTCATGAGGCTAATGAATCATGTGATGCAACCTTTTATTGGAAAATTTGTTTTTGTCTACTTTGATGATGTGTTGGTGTATAGTAGGTCCTTAGATGAGCATGTAAAACATTTACAATGTGTGTTTGATGTCCTCCGAAAGGAGAAGTTATATGCTAATTTAGAAAAGTGTTCTTTTGGTGTCCAAGAAGTTGTATTTCTCGGTTTTGTGGTGAGCTCAAGAGGGGTCGAAGTGGATGAATCTAAGATTGACGCTATCAAAAATTGGCCAACTCCCAAAACCATAGGTGAAGTGAGAAGCTTCCACGGGTTGGTTAGTTTTTATAGACGTTTTGTCAAAGGATTTAGCACCATTGCCGCCCCCTTGACCGAAGTGATTAAAAAGGATCGGCCTTTCAAGTGGGGAGATGAACAAGCTAAGGCCTTCAAGGACTTGAAAGCTATGCTCATCTCGGCCCCTTTGTTAAGATTGCCGAATTTTGACAAGACTTTTGAGGTTGAATATGATGCTAGCAAAGTTGGTATAGGCGCGGTTTTAATGCAAGAATTGAAGCCTATTGCCTACTTTAGCGAAAAGCTCAAAGGAGCAACTCTAAACTGCTTTACGCATGATTTAGAGTTGTATGCCTTGATTAGAGCCTTGGCCACTTGGCAACATTATTTATGGCCTAAAGAATTCGTGATCCGAACGAACCATGAGTCCTTGAAGCATCTTCGGGCACAAGATAAGCTTAACAAACGGCATGCCAAGTGGATTGAGTTTCTTGAAACTTTTCCTTATGTTATTCATTACAAAAAGGGTAAGGACAATGTAGTTGCCGATGCTTTGTCTCGAAAACACGTTCTTGTGTCTACTTTGTCTTCAAAATTGATGGGTTTTGAGATCTTAAAGGAATTGTATCCCGAGGACCCTCACTTTGCTCCTATCTATAGGGAATGCGAAGAATGGGGTAGGGACAAGTGGGATTCGACTAGGGGTTCAAATCCCTATGCCAAGTTTGGCGGTTACTTGTTTAAAGGTAGGCGATTGTGTGTACCTTCTAGCTCTTGGAGAGTTGTTTGTGAGAGAAGCACACAATGGCGGTCTAATGGGTCACTTTGGAGTCGAAAAGACCTTTGGAATATTGGAGGAGCAATTCTATTGGCCAAAAATGTACAAGGATGTGTCTAGGATTTGCGGTCAATGTGTAGATTGCAAAGGAGCCAAATCTCGGCTCCAACCTCATGGGTTGTACACCCTGCTACCCACCCCTTTACATCCTTAGCTTGATATATCTATGGATTTTGTGTTAGGGTTGCCAAGGACTAGATGAGGTCGGGATAGTATCTTTGTTGTGGTTGATCGGTTTTCTAAGATGGCACACTTTATTCCATGCTCTAAATGTGATGATGCACCTAGTGTGGCCTCTTTGTTTGTTGATAATGTTGTCAAGTTGCATGGTGTTCCGAGGACCATTGTGAGTGATAGGGACTCTAAGTTCCTAAGTCATTTTTGGAAGTCCATGTGGGGTAGGCTTGGTACCAAGTTGTTGTTCTCCACTTCTTGTCACCCACAAACCGATGGCCAAACGGAAGTAGTAAATAGGACTTTGGGTGCTATGCTACGTTCCATGATTAAGGGAAAATTGACTTCTTGGGAGGAACACCTACCATTAATTGAGTTTGCCTATAATCGTGTCATACACTCAAGTACGGGAATGACTCCCTTTGAGTGTGTATACGGCCTCAACCCCCTTACCCCTTTGGATTTAACTCCTTTGCCAAGTGATCTTATGATTAGCCTAGATAGAAGAAAGCGGACAGATTTTATGAAAAGGTTGCATAAGAAGGTGCGGCTTCGACTTGAGAAGAAAAATCAAGAGATTGCAAAGCGGGCAAACAAAGGAAGAAAGAAACTCATTCTTGAACCGGGAGATTGGGTGTGGGTGCACCTTAGGAAGGATCGGTTTCTATCTCAAAGGAAGACCAAATTGATGCCAAGGGGTGATGGTCCATTCCAAGTACTTGAAAGAATCAATGAGAATGCCTACAAGATTGACCTTCCCCCGGAATACCAAGTGCACAACACTTTCAACGTGTGTGATCATTCTCTAGTGGATGCGGTTGAGGATGATCAAATGTCGAATTTGAGGTCAAATTCCTCTCAAGATGGAGAGGATGATACGGGTGTACCAAGCTGTCCAACAAGTTCTACAAGCTGTCCAACAAGTTCACGACCATTCACACGTAGCCAAGCTCGGGAGTTACAAAAACTCCAAGCTATGTTCATGCAAATGGCCGTGTGTGAGTTGGTACTTGAGCCTTCCAATGGATTAAATGTTTTTAAGTGTGAAGAGGAGCCTTGAAGTGTAATAAACTTACACTCCAAGGCCACCCCTTGGCAATGGTAGGATGGTCATTTGTTATCTCCCTTTGTGGACTAATATAAATAGATAGTGTTAGGATTATTTTGGAGTTAATTCATTCATGATATTTTGAGAACACAAGACTTGTAATAGTTTGAACTTCTCTCTTCCATTGGAGAAGCTCAAAACCGAAATTCCCAATTGAAGTGACACTTGGGTTGAATCTTGGCTAGAAACTAGGATCTTGAGGTCATTGAGTTCCTCTTGGTCCAAGTAAGAGCTTGGTAATAATATTCTTTAGTCTTAGGGTCCTTTCATGTTGTTAGGGTTCTTAGATTCTTGAATATTGTATGTCAAGTTACTATCTTTAATTTGTAATCTTGTTGTTTGTGTGGTAACATAGTGCAGCCGTGTGGGGCCATTTTCGATTCACTATAGTTGTTGCCACTTTGTTGCTCTTGTTGTTGTTATTGTAATCTTGTAATCTCTATCATCTTGTCATTTTTTGTAAACCTTGAAGTCTAGTGAAGCCGTGTGTGACCTATTTCGATTCACTAGCATTGTTGTTGTTCCTCTTGTTATTCTTGTGTTGGCTTGACTCTCTTGATACACACTCACTTTTGTATCAGGAGGTCACGGGTTCAAGCCTTGGAAACAGTCTCTGGCGGAAATGCAAGGTAAGGCTGCGTACAATACACCTTTGTGGTGGAGTCCTTCTCCGGACACCGCGCATAGCGGTAGCTTTAGTGCACCAGCTGCCCTTTTTTTAAATATAGTTCCATATTTAAACAGTTATTCCAATTTACTTTTTTCTGTGTCAAGGAAATTTTATTCCTAAAAAGAATATTTTTTACCCTTTTCACTTTTAAGGTAATTTCTTTTAGTTACTTTATAAATTAGGAGTAGTATTTTCTTTCTATGAAAAAAAATAAATTCTTTTCAATTAGGAGTAGTATTTGGAAAATCAAACACTCACCAGATCTAAATGAATTAGGTTATCTTTTTAATATAATTTATTGTTAAAAAAATATGACCACTCAATAGTCAGCCGACAATCACAGATCTGAGCATTCTACCATTTCTCTTTCTTCCCCTCAAAATTCTGGCGACGATAACTCTTCCGCCGCCGACAACAATCATCGTCGCCGATTTTCTCCCTTTCGACAACGAAGCCAACTTTCTTCTTGATGTTGGTCAACGTCTCCGGATTCGTTTGACCGAATCCGAGACGAATCCCGCGCCGACGTCCACAACGGTGTCACGTCGGGACGGGTTCGACGGCATAACCACCGAGTCCGAGCAACATAGCCGACTATAGCTTGCAAGCAATTTCAATAGCCAACACTTGAGGGATTCCCAAGTACCCCGCAGACTCCATTATTAAAATCACTTGGGGGATTCTCGTGTACCCGTGTACCCGCAAGTTTTCATTCTAAGAATCACTTGGGGGATTCCCGTGTACCCCACAAGGTTCTTAAACCATCCTTAACCAGTTATACCATGCATTAGTTTCAAGAAACAAGCCAAGCCAAGTGATAATGCATAAACCAAATCAATTATGCATGTGGGTTGAGTTTATTACCAATTTTCATACCAAAACAATCAATTTGGGGATTCCATTGTACCCTTATTTCCATCAACCATTCCCATGCACCCCAATGCATTTACCAACCATAAACTTAAACACAATAATTTCATAAATATCATGGAAGAAGTATTTAAACAATTTATATTAAAAACCCTCAACCCATAGTTCAAAACCCAATATCAACATTCCATGAACAACACTTTAAATCACATGCTTTTACAAAATTGACAATGAGGGAAGAATAACATGCCTTAAACACCAAGAAGTACGGAGAAAAATCACCCTTGGAAGCCTCAATTGATTAACCTCTTGAAAACCCTAAGTGTTCCTGACCTTCAGGATTTGAGAGTGTTTGAGAGTCTATTTGATGTGTTTATGAGGGCGAAGGATAACCTAAAGAGGTTATAAGACGTGGGTTTCAAGTTGGGCAAAAAGGAAAATGTCCAAAATGCCCTTAACTTAGAAACTGAAAAAAATGTCGCCTTTGACTACGAGTCAACCATTGACTTGTAACCACTCTTTACGACTCGTCACTATGAGTCGTAACCTGGACAGTCTTACCCAGGACACAAGCTGCTATACTTACGACTCAACCAACCAACCCATAATGAGACCTTACGACTCGTAAGGTCCTGTCGTAGCCAACATAGAACTCAAATGGGTTAAACACTGGACTTCCTACGATTTCATCCCATGACTCGTAACATATCCCTACGGCTCTTAGTGAGCCACAAGTCACAAACTTTCATGATTTGGTTACAACTCCTCCTAAAGACTTGTCACGAGTCTTTACAACTCGTGCCCTCAAGTCGTAACCAGGACAGAAACTCAACACCACACACTTGTCACCTTACGACTAGGGCCACCTAACCCGTCAAGACACCATACAACTCGTGGGGTCAAGTCGTAACCAAGGCAGTGAGCTCAAAGCTCAAGAAATTTCAAGGGCCAAAATCCGGGGTTTTTCAAGTCGGGACCCTAGTAGTATCCCGGGTCCCAAGTCGGTATCTGATCGGGTGTTGGGTCGTGGTCAATGTAATGTCAATGTATTTTCCCAGATTATACCTAAATGCTCTTCAGTTCAATTTTTCTTGTATCTCAGCTGATCATTACATGATCTCCTTCCTGATAAATTTCATTTTCAATTACACCAAGGGAGTGGCTTAGTGTCAATGAAGTTGGATTGAGCACCATGAGGTTTCTCAGGTTTAATTCCCAATAGTGACAAATACTAGGTGATTTCTTCTCATCTGTTCTAGCCATGGTGGACAGAGTTACCTGGTACCTGTTGCTGGTGGGAGGTGGCAGGTATCCCGTGGAATGGTTATCAAAAAAAAATTCATTTTCAATTCCAATATGCAGTAATACAAGCATGGTTACACTGTTCCTCCTCGAAGTGTGGCTAAGGAGACAATTATTGATATTGGCGTTCACCTTTCATTTGTTACTGTTAACTAATTTGTTTGAAAGTACTCTTTTTTCTGTATGCTTTTCAATTCAAACGAGCAAATTGTGTTAGCTAGTTGGTGTGGAATATTAGTCATGAGGTTTGATCATGTGCGCAGCTTGTGCACACCTCGACTAATTCCCCTAAGTACTCTCTATGTCCCAACAGCAGAGGCACAGGTAATTTTTTCTACCAAGGCTTGGGCAGATGAAAGAAATTAACCTAGTGTTTTTGGGTATCCGATGGATTTGAATTATAGAGATTTCGTGGCTCTCCCCCCATTGATCACTAGGCCATATGCCACGTCTCGCAGTTTTTAAACTTATTTTAAGCCTTCATATTTTGGTGCAGGGGAGGATGGCAAATATCTGGTACTCCTTTTTGATTTACATGATCCTCGCATCTTGACTATTGCAGAGGCTGAACACCAACTCCTGGAAGCCCTTATACTACTTATTTAAGATAACATTGTACCAAAGTGGTTGGGTCGCTCATTCACTTTTCGGTTCAAGCGGTGGGTTGTTCCTTAGTTGAATTTCAGTCAAAGAATACACTAATCCAATTCAGGATTTTGCTTGTCTAACTGAATTTTCAGGATACAAATATTTCTTTTCCCACTGTGCTTAAATCATTTTAACTGGTTCTGAAAAAGAAATGCGAAGAAAATGCAGAGTGCAATAGCTTGTTCAAGCTTTTATATAAAAGCCTACACTTTCTTCAAGATATTAAATATAAAATGTCTCAAATTGCCGGTGATCTATTTCCACTTGTTCTCTCCTTTAGGTTATTGGATGTCCAGGATTCGTGACCATAGCTTGTTTATTTCCTATTATATGGACCATCTTGTTGGAGGGAGGTAATTAGAGCATGGCACAACTTCAGCTTACTGAGGACGGACATGATAGGAGGAAGCTATGAAGGTTGAGTAAGAAGCTGAGTGTGGTCGCCCTTATGTTGGAGAGGCAGGGGCTAGCGATCAGCGATCACGTAGTTTCTTTTCCTTCAATGTTTTTTGTTATCTATTGTGTTCCTTTTTGCTCCGTAGCTTGATATTTTGCTGTCATTTCTTTTTGCTTAGTGCATTTTCCGAATAACTTCACTTTTTGAGCTGAGCGTTTAAAGGAAACAGCCTCTCTGCCCCACAAAGGTAGGTAAGCTCTTACCCTCCCCAGATTTCCACTTTGTGAGATTACCCTCCTCAGATTTTCCACTTGTTCTGGATGTGTTATGATGGACCATCCTTGTTTACTTACTGTCCAGCCTTAAATGTTTATTTGTATTGACAGATACGGATGGAGAAGATGAAGATCCAACTGCTTTTATTTTTGGTAAGTTGGCTATATGGTTGCCATCTGTCTGTTTCTCATAAAATAATTTTTTCTTCTTAACGGTGGATCTAATTGATTCATCTCTGCAGCTTTTCTTGCTTTGGGCAGTTGGCTTTCTTTCACCCTGTTACATCATGCTCTGGGCCATCAGCATTTTGCAGCAGTGTAGACAAAGAGAGGTGGGTTTTAGTTTTGCTGGTCCTGCATCTGTAAATTGCTTTCGAGAAAGAGAGATGTGCATGTTTATTTAGTTTTGACTGATCAAAAAACTTATATTCATGGTTGGTGGAGCAGGAAGCTGCAGCATTGGCAGCCACACAATTTGCAGTCGTGTTACTCTCTGGACAGCCGAGAGGTGTACAGTTTACCATAGCATCAGCTGCACCAGCTACACCAGCGGCGCCTGCTTCTGTGGATCACGTTTAAACGATAAGAGGATCGTACTTGATCTCTTTATTTGAAGCTAAATGCTGCCTTATGCTTGATTTGCATATCCGTGTTCCGGACTATATAGAATCACCTCATCTTTTAATCAAAAATAATTAATGTCACTAAGCTGTATATTATTAATGATAAAACAGCATCTTGTTTTAATTAATTTTTTATCAGTTAAAGTTACATTGTTTCTCTTATATATCATTTCTAACAAGTGTAAGTGACAAATAACATTTTAAGGGGTTGTTTGGTTGGGAAACAAGTTATCTCGGGATGATATCTCCCATGCATTTGATCTCAATCCCGGGATAAGCTCATCCTAAAATTAATTCCGGGATTAGTTATCCCTTGTACCCAAGATCCGTTAATAAGATAAGTATGTCTTTTTACTTATTTTTGACAAGACGTTCTCTCTTTCATTAGAAACCACTTAATGTCTTCTTCTTGCATAATGCTGAGAGTTGCTCTTATAAAAGCTGCTACATTGGGTCTACATCCATGCCAAAGCTCCAGCAGAATTTTTTGGCTACAGAAATTTATTTCTTCACTTCCAAGGTGCATTCTGTTGTGTTATTTATGGTTGATATCTTGCTTTTGATGTGCTAAAAGATGGTTTTTTGTTATTTTTCCTCCCAAACTGCTCTGTACAGTTTTTTGGTTTGCCCCAAAAGCTTTTCTTTCTGATCTTTTGGATTCTTGGATTCTGAGAATAGTTTATGTGAAGAGTATGATTTTACAGGAGTATTATTTTACAGGAGTATTCAAGTAAAGAGTATGATTTTACAGGAGCTTCTAAGGCATTCTTCCCGCATTGGTAGAGATTCAAATAGTGCTAGCTAGTTTCAGAGACAAGGTTAGACATTTGGGATTGTTCAAGTCCTTGGATAGGTACGTAGATGCAGAAAAGAACATATATCAAACAAGTCAGAGTAATCCAGTAGAACCATCTCAGATCACTGAGAAATCCAAAGGCGGAGGAAAATTTTATGTCTGCTGACAGGACCACTGAAGCATTAGATAGAAGACCTGTTGATGGTGCAGAGGAGCCTCTGAGAAGGGAAAAACTATATGCGGGGAACAGAGGTGTCACGATTCGAGCTAAGACCCTGGCCGCGACGGGCATCCCGAACCATGAAGCCTGAGAGACCCCTTAGCATACTATCATAAGCATAATTCATACGAAATGCGGAAGATATATCTATGAAGCCTCTACTAGTGATTATCTGTCTAGGCAGGGACAAGACGACCGGCCAGGCCATAAACTGAAAGAAACTAAACATATGAATGAACGTCTTCCGAAAAATGGATGGCTCACTAACTCTGATGCTTCAGAGGATCCTACACCTCTACTGCTGCGCTGGGCCACGGGATCCTCCGAAGCTTCAGAGTTGGTAAACCATCCATTTTCCGAAAGGCAACATTCATATGTTCGGTTTCTTTCAATTTTATGGTCTGGTCGGGGGTCTTGTCCCAACCTAGACAGATAATCAGTAATCACTAGTAGAGGCTTCGTAGACCAGAATTGGTTAATGTTTTGCTATGACTTTATTGATAGAGTTTGCTTAAAAGATTTCTGGAACTTTGTTATATCTTCCGCATTTCGTATGAATTATGCTAAGGGTCTCTCGGGCCTTCATGGTTCGGGATGCCCGTCGCGGCCAGGGTCTCTGCTTGGATCGTGACACCTCTGTTCTCCGCATATAGTTTTTCCCTTCTCAGAGCCTCTTCTGCACCATCAACAGGTCTTCTATCTACTGCTTCAGTGGTCCTATCAGCAGACATATAAAATTTTCCTCCGCCTTTGGATTTCTCAGTGATCTGAGATGGCTCTACTGGATTACTCTGACTTGTTTGATATATGTTCTTTTCTGCATCTACGCACCTATCCAAGTACTTGAACAATCCCAAATGTCTAACCTTGTCTCTGAAACTATCTAGCACTATTTGAATCTCTACCAATGCGGGAAGAATGCCTTAGAAGCTCCTGTAAAATCTTGCTTTTCTTTATGATCAAGGTTGAAACGCAAATATTACTCCCTTCAGAATGAGGATTTGCATCGTTATTGCTTCTCTTCAGCATATGTATTGCCATTACTTCATGATAGTCCTGGAACTGCTTTGGACGATGATACATACTTACTAATTTTGGTTTCCTTCTTTCTATCTCCTTTTTAATACATATTGGCTTCTGTTATCTGCTTGACTTGAGAAGAAAGAGGAAACTTACTGCTGCCTGCTTTTCACATAGCTTTTCAAGTTCTAAAAATGGAGTCATTGCTAAGACTTATAGTATCTTATCTACCGTTCCCCCTCTTCCCGAGGCTTGTCTCTTCTTTCTTCTTTCCCAAAGGGAATGGTTAAAATATACTGAAAAACATAGATGAGAAGAAAAAAGAGTAGGGTTCAGCACAAAGCAGAGAAATAAAGAAGAAAACATAAAGGAAATGAAGTACCAGTAAAGCATAAATAGTTATATATTTTACTTCAAAATCTGTTCGAAGAACATACAGTTAGTATAATATTTGTTTGTGTTTGAGCAGGATTGTATATGCTAATCAAGTTGATTGGGCATTGGAAGCATTCATCTTGCAGAGCACGGCTGAGTTGGACAAAGAGCATTCTGGGTGGTTTGCAAATATGTTCAGTGAGGACTCTTATTTTGCTTCTCTTCTTTGCCTTTTTCATATTGGTTTGGAAATTTGCATTTCTACAAATCTGAAGAAATAAATTCATATACAGATCTATGTTTTATGCATGTTGTGAAACTGCCAACTGTGGTCAAAGAATGTACTCCCAACAACACCACCAATGAAACACCCAGTGAAATTTAACAAGTGAGAGTATGGGGAGGATAGAGTGTATGCAGACCTTACCACTACCTCCGGGAGTTAGAGAGATTGTTTCCGAAAGACCCCAGCTCAAGTGCAGCAAATCTAGATCAAGGAAGGACACAGTGAAGAGAAATATAGCAACTAACAACAATACCCAATGAAATCCCACAAGTGAGGTGTGGGGAGGGTAGAGTGTACGCAGAACTTACCACTACCTTGGGGGTAGAGAGGCTGTTTTCGAAAAATCTCTGGCTCAAGTATCTCTAGGTACAAGGAAGAAGGAAACAATGAAGAAAAATATAACAACTAATAAGGAGAAAATGCAACGTCTACAAGAAAAAAATCAAAACAACTAACAAATAGTGTAATAGCTGAAACACAATAAACAACACTAACAAAAAAGTACTCCCAACATTTTCAAAGTCTCAACCTGTTCTGTAAAAGATGTTTAATAATACTAATGAGTTTCAAGTAAAAAAATTAAATTAAGGCTTCAGTTATAGTATTTCTTGCGACCGAAAGATAAGTACTTTTCTATCATTAATCAAAAGTGTTGGAGTGGGCATAAGATATAAATTTATCTTTACCCATAAAACTAGGATTTCTCGATGCGAATTTTAATTAATCGACCGAAAATGATATCAAACACCGACAGAAACAAAGAAAAATAAAACTTTAGTAGTCCATAAAATAGTTTTTCTGTCCATTTTTACTTGTTCAGTATAGACTTGACATATTTCTTAAAAGAGCTATAAATAAAATGGTAATTTTACTATGTCACTCTTTAAATAGAATATTATCTCATACTTTTCTAAACTAAACAAATAAAATAGACATCCATTTTCAATACAACAAACAAGTAAAACCAAATAAAATTCATCCGTTTACCATAATTTGACAACTTTGCCCCCTACCCTCCCCCCCAAAATTCTAAGACAATAACTTGGGAGAATGAATTATGAGTGACAAAAAAGTTTTAAAATGAAGTTTCAGGTGACTCAAGTCTTAAGAATTGAGTGTGGATGACAATTATTAAATGATGAATTAAGAAAGTTTTTATTGCACTCAAGTTTTTTATTTTACACTTTGACCAAATATAAAACCTTAATATAACTAAAAACGAAGGGAAAAAAATGCGGTACCACGGCTGCTACTCTTGTTTTCTCTCTCTTCGCTTGTATTGTTGTTCATTGTTGATGTTGTTTTTGTCTTCTTCTTCATTATCATCTCTCCTTGTTCATCATCATCATTTTCTTCTTCTTCTTCTTCTTCTTTATTTGTCGTACCATTGTTGTTGTTGCTACTACTGTTACTACTGCTACTGGACCAAATTTTTAGGTCAAATTTTGTTCGTATATCACTGGGCATTACTTCATAGGTGATTTTGATAAGTAAAATTATGATTTTTAGTTCAATTTCTCATCTGGATATATCTGCTACTGTTGTTTTTCAACAATGAATAGAATCTGAAGCTGAATCCAACAGATGAGTCATCTGTTGGACTCATGTTACAGCACTAGGATAAATCTGAAGCTGAATCGAACAGATGAATCATCTTTTGGATTCATGTTACAGCACTAGGATAAACTTGAAGCGGAATTCCAACAAATGAGTCATCTATTGCAACAGATGGATAATCTGTTGCAACAGATGACTCACATGTTGCAATAGATGGCTCATCTGTTGGATTCAACTTCAAGTTCTGTCCTAGTACTATAACATGAATTCCAACAGATGAGTCATCTGTTGGAATTAGCTTCAGATTCTGTCCTAGTACTGTAACATGAGTTCTAACTGATGACTCATCTGTTGGAATTCATGTTAAGTACTCTGAAGTTGAATCTAATAGATGTCTCATCTATTGCAACATTGATAATGATAGTGCATATAATTTTTTTGTTGTTTAACTAAATACTATATCATTATTAATTTTAGGGAGAATACTCACAAAAATACCTGAAGTTTGACCGGATTACCAGTTGTGCATATTGAACTTTGAGGGGGTCCTATTACCCCCAGACTTTTTTTTTCGTATTTTAATGGCATATATCTGTCACTTGGACCATTGCATGCAAGTCACGTGCATTGAGCGCGTGAAAGTGTTAAAAAAATGCTATAAACCTTTTTTTTTGCCAAACAGCCCCTCAATTTTCTAATTTTTAAAAGTTTTATATTTTTTATTTATTTTTTCATTCTTTTTCTTCTCTGTTCTCTCCTCTCTTCTTTCTTCTTTCTTTCTTTTCTTCAACAATGGTTGCTCCATTTGTTGAATTGAAATTGAATTCTTGAAGATTCCATTTCAGTTTCCATTCTTGAAGATTAATAAAAGATTCCATTCAATTGAAATTGAATTACATTTCAGTTTCTTCATTCCATTCAAATCTGGAATTCTTGAAGATTCCATTCTTGAAATTGAAATTCAAATTCAAATTCAAATTTTCAGTTTTCAGTATGAACAAATTTGAATAATTCTTGAAGAAAGTTTTCAATTTGAATTTGAAATTTGAGTTGGAATGGACTTGAAATTTGAAACTCAATGGAAGATTCCATTGAGTTGGTTGCTCCATTGTTGAATTGAAATTGAATAATGTAGTACACTTCCGTTTAAGACTCCATTGTTGAAGTCAATTATTTAGGAGTAGTAATTGACTTCTACAAACGAAAACTTTTCTTCAATTATTGAAGTCAATTTTCGATTGAAATTATTGTGGAAACAAATTTGTGGAACTGGAAACAAATTTGAATTTGGAAACAAATTTGAAGTTGTGGAACTAATTTGAAACTGGAAACAAATATTCTTGAAGTTGTGGAACATTCTTGAAGTGATAAGAATGTACATTGACTCAATGGAATCATTTGGAATTTGATTTGTATGAGGAATTTGAGTTATGGAATCTTTAATATGGTTGTAATGGTGAAAAAATATTGAAAACTGATAAAATGGAGAAGAAACAGCGCGTGTACTACACTTCATATCGTAAAAACTGGGTACAACGTTTTTTGGGGGAATTTAAAAAAGTCCGGGGGGACTCTTTTGAAAATCAGAGGGTCCTACCTTTTAAGATAAGCGATCAGGTTCATTTGCGTACTTATCTGAGTGATGCAGCTAGGCCGATTTTAAGGGTGCACATGGTTGGAAAACCGATAGAAAATGTCAATCAGAATGTAGAACAAGAACAATAAGATATGTTTAATGATAAATTGGATGATCTGGACATGAATATTCCAAATGATGATGAGAGTGGAGATGAAGTGAAGGTGAAGGAAGATCAAACACCTACACTCGTTGTAAGCAATACAGTGGGCAATTCTCAATCAACATAGTTGATCAATCTTCAAGATGATGAAACAGGTTTTTACAAGGGAATGACATTCAAGAATAAGGAAGAACTAGTCACTGTATTGCATATTGCTTCCTTGAAAACAGATTTCAGACTCAAGAATGTGATTAATTCGCGTAGTGTGTATTGTTTTAGATGTGCCCATTCGGAGTGCAAGTAGTGGTTAAGGGATGTGAAATTCATAAGTTCTGACAGATTCATCATTAGAACTTATGAAAAGTATCACACATGTAGTTCAAAGCATATTACGATCCATAATCTGCACGCCACGATAAAAGTCATTAGTAAATACTTTGAAAATAGATTCCCCAACGGCAAAGGCCCTTCTACAAGAGAGATATGGTCAAATAACTCCTTATGGAATTGAATTGTAAGGTGATTTATTGGAGGATTTATAAGGGCATGGAGATTGCAAAATGTTTGGTTAGGGGAACATATGAGCACGAGTATGCAGTGAGTGATGCGTACCGTTACATGCTTGAGTCCACATATCCAAAAAGTAAGACGACATTGTAGGTTGATGAAAATGAAAGGTTCAAGCACTTTTTTGTACCCTATGCTGCTTGGATTCTTGGTTTTCAACAATTGAGAAAAGTCATAGCCGTCGATGGGACATTCTTGAGTAGTAAGTATGAAGGAGTTTTGTTATCAGCGGTGGCACATGATGCAGAGAATTACATCTTTTGGTGACTTTTTATGTAGTGGACAAGGAATGTAATGCCTCATATCAATATTTTTTTGAACAAATGAGAAGCTGTGTAGATGATATCGATTAGTTGTTTATAATTTCGAATAGGTATCCAAGTATCTGAAAGATGGTTATAATTGTCTACTCTTTCAGCTCACTATGGTTGTTGATTTTGAAACAACTATCACAACTCAAAGGTCGTGTCTCATTGTTATAAAGCAGCTAAAGCGTATGATAGAGCTGAGTTATTTGACCATTTCAATCAAATAAAGGATATGGTACCCAAGGTAGCAGAATATATCGAACGTGTCAGATTCGACAGATGGAGTCGGGCATTTTGTTCGAGAAATAGGTACATTATTATAAATTTAATGTCTTGTTTGAATTTATTGTAATACTATGTCATACTAAGTGGTTTTTTGTCTAGGTATAATATTATGACATTAAATATAGTGGAATCGGTGAATGCAAAGTTTAACATTGAAAGAGAATTTCCCATTGTGGCGCTATTTGATGAAATAAATATGAGGTTTGCAAAATTATTTCATGAGAGGCGTATGGAGTTGGTCAACTCACCAAACAGACTTGTTCCTTCAATGGCAAAATAAATATCAAAGTACATCAATTCGAAAAATAAGTTATTGGCTCATCAAATAGTCAATTACAAGTTCAATATCAACGGTCATGGTGATGTTGCAACAAATGTCTCATTTGTTGCAATGTATGTCTATATCTGTTTGATCTCTTCCAATAGATGACTCATCTGTTGCAACGAGTTAGTATATGTTTCATTATGCAGATGTCTATATCAATAATGCATTTGTTGCAATATTTGAGCTTAGTAATGATTTATAAGTTTTCAAATCTAAGGATAAAATAGAATCCATGATAAAACAAATGGACTTCGGTTTAAATTATTACTAAACTATAGTCATCAACAATATTAATATAAAATACTATTTTACACATTAATTGAAATACTATAAATAAAATATTGTCATTAATAATATTTTTACACATCCACATAAATAAATTACAACCCAAATCAAGGCTCCAAACTTTTATAGAATACCCCAGCAGTCCAGACCTCTTGCATCCACGCCACTGTGTTGTCATTCAATAAGGTCCTTGGAGTTGTCATAACAATGTCAGTTAGCAAACATTCAATAAATGCAAGCGCGTATGACCAACACGCAACACCGGTCTTAGTTTTGGGAAGGTTGTGTCTTCGACCTTCAAAAGACCATCTTTCGTTGAACAACTTCTCTGTATGTCACTTTGCTTCAATAATTTTGGGAACAACCCCAAAAGTGACTCCATGCAAATTAAAAATTTCCACTCCATAAAAACTAGTAAGTTGCAATCATAAACATTCATTAATCCCTCATTGATGAGGATCTCAAGAGTCACAAAATATTTATTCTTTCAGTTCATAACTACAAGAATCCTCTTTGGCCCAATTCAGGTGATGGCACCTGAAAATGACCTCTTCCCACTACAATAGTCAATGACATCACAATCCTATGCAAACTCAGCAATTAACTCCTTAATTATTTTGCTACCGGAAGTTGTCGCTTCTTGACTGAGTTTGTTGTACTTAAGAAGTTATTGTAGAAGTTGAGGTCCATGATTCTATCCCCAAGATCACAGTGCTCTGTGAATGTAAGGTGCCTATCCCTCATAAGGCAAAGTGTTTC
This sequence comes from Capsicum pubescens, assembly GCA_030864215.1. NCBI lineage: Eukaryota > Viridiplantae > Streptophyta > Magnoliopsida > Solanales > Solanaceae > Capsicum > Capsicum pubescens. The sequence goes on from CM061548.1 coordinate 384,829,323, forward strand.
ATCAACATACTATGATATAAGAATACAATTTAAATAAGTTAGTAACTTATAGTAAGGCAAAATAGTTCGGTGGATTCTTGTACTATGTCCGTTTTGTAATGTGGATACTCCCTACTTACATATTTGTCATCTGGACCCTTGAACCCATTAAAAAACAACATTTTAACCCCTATTTCAGTGTTTGTAACACAACCGTCTCCACGTCAGCTTCCACGTCATTTTTAAATAATTATATTAAATTTCACATCATTTTTAATGCCACATAATAAATTAAATATTGAAATAGAAATAAAAATATAAAATATAAACTCATAAATTTCAAATTGATATAAAACACATCGATTCATTCTCTTCTTCTGTACAACCAACAATTGGATTCGATAGCCTCCACAAGAATCAATGAAGCCATTCTCGCTGTGAAAAGAACTTCCCCTGTCAAATTAATAACATTGTGGAATCTGTGCAATTTCAACCAAAATCTTATGCAGAGACTGTGGCTTGGAGAAGAATGGAGAATGGTCACTGCCTTTGATCTTGAAAACTCCTTCAGGAAGGTTTACCCTCACAAGCCTTTCTTGGACATCTGGTGAAAGAGCATTATTCACCATTGACAAAAGCTTACTTTTGATTCTTTCATTCGATCTACTCTAAAAAAAAAAAGAGTTTTTGAATTATAGAGAAAAAAATTACGATTGGTGAGATTTTTTTCGGTGAAATTAAGATTAATTATGTTGAGATCTGATCGGATATGCTGAATTTTGTATGTTTTTCAGTTTATTTGTGTGAAATTTGGTGTTTTATGAGAGATTTTTTGAGTTTATATAGTTGAAAAAAATTGAATTTTGGATGAAAATTAGAGCTAAGTTTTGATTGTATTTGCTGAGTTTTATTTGTTTTTCAGCGAATTTTGGTATTTTGTGAGAGATTTTGGAGCTGATTTAATTGAAAAAATTGAATTTTGAATGAAAATTGGGTCGTCGTCATCTGTGGCGGCGGTGGTGATGGAAAATAAATGGGTGAAGTTGATGATAAAGTGTATGTCCCTTGATTGTAAGGTTGTGTGTATGTGTATATCGTGAATGGAAATGGAGGAGACCCGTCACTGTGTGTTTTATATTTTCTCTGTTATGGTGTGGAAAAAGGGGTGAGGAACTGGTAGAGGGTGGGGGGAACTGGTGAGGGGTGGGGAGATGGTTGAAAGGTGGCTTGGGGGAGGCTTGAATGGTTGCTGCAATGGCAAGGTTGCAGCAAGGGTAGGCTTTAATGGCTGATGACTGCTGCAATGGTGGCTGGTGTTTTTTTTTCTTTTAATTTTTTTTAATTATTTTAATGTAAAAATGATAAAAAATTGACTCTCACTCTCACCCATGTGCGTGCATTCACGCATTTCTTCCAACTCAGCCGATTTTGTGCCACGTAAGGCTGGTCAATGGTCAAAGGGTTTAAAATATTGCTTTTTAGTGGGTTCAAGGGTCCAGATGACAAACATGTAAGTAGAAGTGTCCACATTACAAAACGGACATAGTACAAGGGTCCACTGAACCATTTTGCCTTATAATAAAAAATGAAAAGATATAACACATGGCCCATCTGTTGCAACAGATGAGTCATCTGTTGCATAGGTTCTCTGAACCTACTGACAGATTACCCATCTACTGCAACTTATGCAACAGATGGATAATCTGTTGCAACAGATAATCCATCTGTTACAGAGGTTCTCTGAACATGTGTTAATAGATTATCCATCTACTGCAACTTATGCAACAGATGGGTAATTTATTGCAACAGATAATCCATTTGTTGCAACAAATTACCCATCTGTTGCAACAGATGGTCCATCTATTGCAACTGATGGTCCATCTGTTGCATAAGTTCTTTGAACCTGTGTTAACAAATTATCCAATCTACTACAACTTATGGAATAGGTGGGTGATGTTGCAACAGATAACTTAGAATGTTGGAAATAAAATATATCGAAGGTTAGAAAAAGTTCACTTACCCAGTCCTCATACCACACAGTCATATCTGTCATGTTCTTGAAGTCGAGTGGCCCAAATTCATGCATGGTGTAGAATTCTTGGGCCTTTTTGGATCTGATCAGTGTGTTCAGCCTAGACTTCTTGGCGCCTTTCACCAACGTGTAGATGTTCACCTTCTTTAGTGTTCCCTACTCTCCAGTGGCCCCTTGAACTTACTCAACATTGGAAGGGGCCTTTTGAACTTGCTCAACATTGGAAGAAGGAAGAGTTGCAATTTTTCTTGATTTAATACCTGAGAGTACCTTTGAAATTGCTTTTTTCTTCCTCCTAACCACCAATGGAGTGAATGGCTCTGTCAGCTTTTTTGATGGTATGACACCCCTCTTGGATGTCAATTTCTTGACAACAACAGTCAGAGCATCAATGCTTTTAATCAAATCTTCATGTTTGTCCTTGCACTCTTGACATTTGCAAGCAGAACATGAGCTTGAAGAGGGACCAAAAAGGTGATATGCCCGTGAAAGGAGTGAGTCCAACACAGCCACCACCATTATAACCATCATCATGGCCAACTCTTGTTTTAAATAATTTTTTGTGAGCATCATCAACATGCTCATCACCATGCCTGACACCATGCTGATGCCTGACAACAATATCACCATCACCAACACCACTACCACCACCAACAGTACTTAAATATGTTGCAGCATCCTCAAGAATCTCAACATGAGGCTCAGCAATAACAAACTGACCTTCTCTAGCTGCTTCTCTTTTGATGGCTCTTGCTTCAGCTAATTCTTTATTTGTTAAATCCACCTTTGGGTTTGTTTTTGTTTGAACAATACCCAAAGTAAGAAAATATGGCACCTCCAACTCTTACTCAGGTAGGTACAAGCCAGGATGCACAACCTATAAATTACTACTATATTAGAAAAAGAGCAGATTTCAACATATCTGCTTCCTGTCTTTTAATTCAAATCTAAGGGTATGTTTCTCATTTTGGAGCTTCATAATTAACTTACGTGTACCTAAAAAGCCCTATTGAATGGACACGTATTTGACTTTATTTTTGGCTCTCTCTCACCTCTTAACATTCTTCTCTATTTTCTTTGATTAAAATTCTAATCTGGCTGAAAATTGGGGTACGAGAAAATCCGATTCCCACGTTGGCGAGGCAAATATGTAATCGCTTCCTTTTGCAGCCATGACGTTGTAGTCTTCTCTTCAACTTCAAAGGGGTCTTTATCAGTGGCGGAGCCAGGAGTTTAATTGAGGAGGTTCAGAAGTAAATATACGAACCAGTCGAAAGGGTTCAACCTCTACTATATATGCATAAATAATATATACAACCATGTAAAAATAGTATAATTTTCCGTCGAAGGGGCTTCAGATGAAACCCTGAAACACATGTAGCTCCACCCCTGGTCTTTATGGGTTCTCCAGAATCCGGACCCAGAAGCTGATTTAGCTCAAAAAAAAAAAGGGGATCTTTTAGGGTGTTTGACCATTTTCGGTATGTCAATGATTTATTCGTTCCTTTAACCAACAACTTTTTTAAAATTTTGTATGTAGACGAAGTGCACAACGAGCCGATTAAGACCATTTCCAAGGTCATTGAGTGGTAAAATTTACTGGACTAAATGACCCTGTTTGAAGAATAGCTAAAGTTTACAAGGAGTTACAGAGTGCAAAGTAATGGAAGCTGCTTAGTCCATGTCTCGGAGTTGTCAATACAATCGTCTCACGTCCTACTGCTCACTAGATAATGAAAATCTCATATTTGGTCAGTGCATATCGTCTCTTTCTCTGTCATTTATAAAAATACTAATCTGTTGGTCAACTTTTGTTTTACTTAGTTATTGATGGAATTTTAAAAAAAGTTTGAATACTGGACTGGTTGTGAAAGTTGAGCAGTTGAAAAATTGAAGAATTGGAAGATCTTAGATCGGGTCGGATCTAGTAGGATTAACCCGATTTTGCTGGTATTTATATCATATGGATGTTTAGTGAATTTGGGTCTTTCTAATCTTTTGTTAATTAATATTATGCTATGACTTTTTTGTGAACTGGTATGAATTAGCTTTCTGTTGATTTTTGGGTTTTCGATAACTATAACACACTTTATATAGATGGTTGTTACTGTATTATTGCATAATGTATCGTGTTGTGTGCGGATTTTCGATAACTATGTTAGTTAAATGTGATGCGATGCGGTGCAGTTTTAAAACTTGCGGATTTAGAAAAAACCCGCACCGCACCGCACCATTGTCATCCCTAAGCCCTATCTTATTGAATTATATATGTTACTGATTTATTACTTAATGGGTAGTGTGTCTTAAATTTTGTTACTTTGACCTGAGGGTCTATCGGAAACCGTCTCTCTGGATAAGGATGTATATCTGCCACCCTACCCAGATCCGACTTGTGGATCCTGTTGATGTTGGAGCTTTATATGTTATGAAGATCTTTACTTAACATCAAATATGATTACATGTCATATGAAAGATAGTTACTTATTGCTTCGTTGCCTCTAATTTATCTTCTATTCAACCAGTGTACGGTTATTGTATATACATTTGACAACAGTTGGGAGGTTCAACACCAGAAGATCCGATAACTTGTCGTCAAATTTTAGCTTTTGTTAGATTGACAGTCCCTTAGGCAATTTGGATGAAAATAGTTGTCCTCCCAAGTCTATTATGGTAGTTGGAAAGGTTCTTTAAGCACTTTCAACTGTTATCTTGACTTTATGTGTCTTCTATATTTGCACTTGACATAGTACATACAGCCAGGGATTCAGAAGAAATGCCACCCCACCAATGCCAAATCCACCCCATCTTTATCCTTCTTTCCAGATAGGGTTATATTATTCTCATTCTTAAGTTACATGAATTTATTTTCTTTTGCTGTTGAGCTTTCAATAATTTTAACTGGCTGCTAGGCTTCTTCAAATGCTATTGGAGATGGACAATCACAATGGCTGATAGACGACACACTTGAAAATAGTGAAAGCAAATAGTACCTTCAGACTGCACTATTTTACACTCCAAAAAGATATGTTACTAAAGTGATGTTGTGTGACTAAAGTGATATTGTGTAAATGCAGGTGCATTGCTGTTGGATTTCATTCAGAGAACCCGTGCAACAGATGGACTATCTGTTACAACAAATTATCACTTTGTTGCATAAGTTATCGTAAATGAGGAATCTGCTGAAATAAGTTGCAACAGATGACCTATCGGGTAAATGACTTCCCATTTAGAAATAATAATAAATATTCCTACCCAAAATCATGTAGTTTGCTTATAAATACATCGTAAAATGTATTTTGATGTCACTAATTTCTCATGTAATAATACTTTGCATGTTTCAATTTGTTTGAATGAAACTTAATTCATAAATTAATCTTTTAAATTTACTACCTCGTGAAATATAGCACGTACATACGCATACAAAAAGGAATTAAGAATTTGGAGTTAATTTAATTCATGACGCATCAAGGAAAGCTAGGAAAACAAATATAATCTATATAATCTTCTTCTAAAGAAGGGATGCGTGATAGAAGTTTAGTCTTCTAGAAAAAAAAAATGAAGAAAGAAGGCATGTCATACACCCTCCGTTTCGAAATAAGTAAATTATTGAGGTATTTATTAATGTTTCAAAATAAGTGAATCATTAATTTTTTTTTTAAATTTGCTCTTATGATTTGACAACCAATTAACTTTTGTAAAGGTATTACAAGACAATTTTTTCTTTGTTGGAGTAAAAATAAAAAATTGTGTTAAATTTATATTTTTAATATTTTTTTCTTAATATGTGTGCCAAAATTTAATAATTCATTTATTATGAAACGGAGAGAATTTTAAAATATCAAAATAAAAAAATAAATCAAGTAACTTTATAAGAAGTATCGTGGTACGCCGTACGCATTCTCTGAACTCAATGATCATACTCGAAAGGACAACCGGCGAATTGGACATATATGTTCTGAGCTAAAAGTGAACAATATATAATTAACAGAAAAAAAAACCATAAACACAAGCATAATAATTATTAGTTACTCCATTACTTCGTAGAAATTTTTACATGCTCCAACATACTCCAGATTTATTACAAAAAAAAAAAAAAAATACATAATATTCATAATACATAAGTAAAATCTACCAAAACAACATCATAATAAAACAAAAAAACACCCTAGGAAATTAATTAACAGACTAATATTAGACATATTTTTATTTAGTTAAAGCACAGATTATTTTCCCTTTTGTGCAGAGTGGAGATCAGAGAAGTAACCCTGTGGGTTACTCTCAAATTCACCCCTTGAAATATATGCTCCATCGCCACCTGGCGCCTTCATGGACCCACTGCCGCCACTTCCCTTGGAAGAGCCGCCGCCACCGCCACCGCCACCTTTAGAACTAGCACTACCACCTCCTCCTCCACCTTTACCACCACCTCCTCCACCTTTACCACCTGGCATTTTACACTATCGTAGTACGTAGTTGATATTTGATCTATGATCACTCAAATAAATTACAAAATAAACTCAAAGGTGCCTCTTATATATACAAGTCTAGAGAGATGTACATCACTACATTTTATTTTTGGATAAGGTCTAAGTAAATTATTCCTTTCGTTCGCTTTTACTTGTGATATTTTTACTTAATATATTTATTAAAAAAATAATTAATAATAAAATTATTTTATCATAACATTTCTATTAAATGACATTTACATTACATCTTAAAATTAATTTATAGAAAAATAATTAATACTAAAAATAAAATTAAAAAAATATTATTTTTTATTGGGGTGAAAATCATTTCCCCCCTCAACTTTACTTTAAAAATCAAACTCCCCACTCAACTTTAAATAATAAGCATTCTTTCCCCTTTTTTCTATTTGTATTTTTTAAATACATATTTTACCCTTACACTATTAATCTTTATTTTTCTTTACCTCTTTAAAATTATTATATTTTTTATTTTTAATATATATAGTAAATTTTTGTAAATAAAAAGAAAATTATTTTCTAAACAAAAAAAAGTGAGAAACATATATTAAGTATATAAGTTAGTGATGTTCTAAATGAAATAAATAACCATGATATGGAAATTTATTTATTAATAATAATTAAAAATGTATTATCTATTTATACTAATGAAAATAATAAATAAAAATAATTTTATAAACATATTCAATTGCATGTAATATAATAACATATAATAAAAATGGAGATATATTTTATACTAAATTAATTCAAAAGTTTACTTATATTATAAATATAGACTCCCTCTGTTCACTTTTATTTGTCATTATTTTGCTTTTTGAGGTCAACCTGCATGAACTTTAATCAACATTTTAAGATGTATAATTTAATATTTAAATTTAAAATTTAAATGATCATAAAATATATGAAAAATATTATAAGTTGCAATCCTTCTTCATATTAATAAAATAAAATAAAATATCTTAAAATATTTGTCAAAATTTATGCAGGTTGAACTGAGAAGATGAAAAGTAACAAGTAAAAAAAAACTAGGGAGTATATCGAAACTCATGTGCATACATACATACATATATATATATATATATATATATATATATATACACACGCACACACTTAATGCATATAAAATAAGAGATAAGGTACAAGGTATCCCTAAACTATATCTGAAGTTGTTATGACACACTATTACCACCTAAATTCATTTTTTGTTGATCTGGCCGTAAGTATCAGAATATTTTTGTATTTTTTTTGGGGAAGACGAAAAATACTTGTGTGTTATCTCAATAAAATAACAATCATAAAAAATAATATTACCTTTTGTGCCAAGTTCATTAAAAAGGTTAAACTAAAAAATTTAAATAAAAATATATAAATACTTGACTAAAATAAATAATGTACCTATAAGAAGATATAGCTAATGCCAAGGTTAAAATAAATATTGTCAAGATTAAAAGGGGAGGGGGGAATGCTTATTGTTCAAAGTAGAGGGGAAATGTTGATTTTTAAAGTAAAATTAAGGGAGAAAAATGATTTTCATTCTTTTTTATTGATATTTTAAAAATAATAAATAAAAATAAAAATTTAATTAAAAAGTTAATTATAAGTAAAAGCGAATTAGAAAATTAATAACAAGTAAAAGCGAATGAAGAAAGTATTTTACTTCATTCCTATATAAAAAACTAAAATTTTCTTTTTAATTGATCATATTAGCAAATCAAGACAACTTTCTTTTCCATTTTATCCTTGTTACTCATTCTACCTCAATTTAAATGGCAATATAAAAATGTCAAGATTCAAAACATTTTGATTTTATGGTGATAGATTCAGACACAGAAATTTAAAGTTTTCTGAATTATTTTTATATAACATTTGAAAGTTATATATAAAAAATATTATTATAATAATTCATAATTTAAAATAATAATTAAAATAAAATTTTGATCAAAGAAAAACTTACGTTAATTGTAGTCCAATTGAGATGGGAGAAGAGTATTAAGTAACTATATAAAATAATAATTATAGCTAAATTAATTAAAAAATTAAAAAAAATTATTTATAAAATTAATTTAGTAAATATGTACTTTTAACAAAAAATTTCTTAATAATTGTACTACTTATATATTCAACTAGACACAAGAGCTTGTACAAGCACAAATTCAATATATGCTAATTTTTTTATCTCAATTTATACAATATAGATAAATTCGTGAGAATTAATTAATTTTTTTTGTACGATTTTTAAATAATTTAAATTTCTAATGAAATGCAATACTCTTTATAGCATTTTAGACAATATATGTTACTTTAATTGTTTGAATTTATATGGCACTGTAAATTAGAGAACCGATCAAATTTTCTATATAATCTTTAGACTGTATGATCTTTAAATATCTTAAATTGTTAATTATTGCAAATTATGATAGTATCACATAATTTTTAGATAATATATATTGCTCTCTGTCTCAATTTATGTGATACTGATGGAAGTTAGAGAGTCAATCAAATTTTTTACATATAATTTTACATATTTTGAGTTGTTAATTATTGTAATTTATAGTACTTTCTGGTATTTTCAAATAATGTGTGTTACTCCTATCTCAATTTATGAGATTGTGATATAGTATATGGAGAATCAATCAAATATTTTATATGTTGATAATATTTTAAGTTGTTAATTATTATTATGATATTTTTTACGTTATTTTTAAATAATATATATTATTTTTTCTGTTCCAATTTATGTAGCTGATAGAAATTCAAGAGCCAACAAGATTTTTTATGTTCTTCAAATATTTTAAATCGTTAATTATTGTAATTTTTATATAATTTTAAATGTATAATAAATAAATAAATTGAAATAATAAAATAATAATATATAAAAAATAACTTGATCGATAAGCTGGCAGGACAGGCCGCTTCCAAGCAACTTATACTCCCTCCGTTTTAAAATAGTTGACCCTTTTTTATTTGACACTCCCCTTAAAAAAGTATCAATTAGGAGTTTACTTTACCAAATTTGTCTTATTGATTATACTTGAAAAATATAATTTTGAGTAAATATACTCAGAGGCGGAGCTAGGATTTCAACGAAGGGGGTTCCATATTCAAAGAAAACTTAAGATTTCAACTAAGGGGGTTCCATATTCAAAGAAAATTTAATCGAACGGGGTTCAACGCCTACTATAACCACATAAAGAATACTTTTAGTCATGTATAAATAGTATATTTTTTCGTCGAAGGGGGTTCGGTCGAACCCCCGAACAGAAAGCTGGCTCCGCTCCTGAATATACTTTGTTTAGTTATTTAATGTTGAGGATAGTATTAGAAAAATATAATAAAATACTCTTGATTTTATTAAAAAGGACAATTAAATTAAAATAAATATTTTTAAAAAGTGGGTCAACTAAAACGAAAGGGAGGGAGTATATATTAAAAAAATAAATTTCATGCTTATCAAAATTTCTAGAGGAACCAAGAGGTGACACTCGTTCTTGAGGATAGATGTGCACATAAATTCAAGTTGATCAAAACTTCTTGATAAAACAAAAATTACACTCATTTTGCATGCATATAAGCCAACGCTTTGGTTTCCAATGCAATAGCTACTAGCTAGGCATCCGATTAAAATTTGTAATTTTTCTTGTTTCAGTTTATATAATACAATTTAATTTTTTTTAAGCGTTAAATAATTTAAATTATTGAACAATTTTAAGGAGATTTGAATTTTAATCAGGATCGAAATTAAAAAAAAAAAAATCAATCATAAAAAAGATGAGTTGGTGTAATATATAAATATTATATAAATAATATATTATTATTATTATTATTATTATTATATAGAAGAGCAAGTGAGCAACCAGCTCAAACAGATAATTGACGATTGTCATGTCTGCTTCCAGCTATCTGTTTTTTTTCGTAATTTTATTATTTCACTCTTAATTAATTATTTTATATCATTTAAATATTAAAACATTAATAATATTTAATAAAAAATAAAATAGATAAAAAATAACAAATTAACTCTTGGTGTTTTAAATTAATTTGGCATCTTATATGAGGTTTACTTAAATTTTTTTCAAAAATATTTTTTTTAGAAATTTCGCTATATCACTTCTAATTAGTTACTATGAGTCATTTAAGATATGTCTGTTTCGCTACTTCAATTGTGATATTCGGTTAACTCTAAAAATTATATCAGTGTCGCTTAAATTGAAATAGAAGAAAAAATATTATAAATCACAATAATTAATTTTTTTTAATTATTTTAAAAATATACTTGACTATCAATGCCACAAAAATTTGAACAGAGAGAGTATTACAAATTACAATAGCTAACAGCTTAAAATAGTAAATTACAATGCCAAAAACATATTATTAATTACAATAGCTAACAGCTTAAGAAAACTAAAAATATATTAAATGTATAATTGATTATCTAAATTTTATTTGTGTCACATAAATTGAGACAAAAAATAACATATCTAACACAAGCCCTTCAATACCTAGTACTATATAAAAGAGCGATAAAGCAGGCACCTCTTCATGGACGTAATAAGTCATTTAAGACATGTCTGCTTTGCTGCTCCAGTCGTGATTTTACTATATTATCCCTAATTAATTATTATCTAAGCAGTGTGCCACATAAATTGAAATAGAAAAAAAAATATTATAATTAAAAAGTTAAATTATTTTTAAAATATAATTCACTATCAATGTCACAAAAGTTTGGACAAGAAGAATAATATATATTGTTTGAAAATTAAATAAAAATATTATCTAAAAAAAATTAATCTGATATTTATTTTTAAAAAATACATAAAAGGTATGATAAATCTTAATAACTAACAACTTGAAAAATTTAAAAGATATAAAATATTTGATTGACTCTTAAAGTTATATCAGTGTCACTTAAATTGAAATGGACGAAAAAGTATGATAGATCAAAATAATTAAAAATTTAAATTATTTTTAAAATATAATTGACTATCAATACCACAAAAATTTAAATAAAGAGAGCAACATATATTATTTGAAAATTACATAAGAAGTATTATAAGTTATAGTAGATAACAATTTAAAATATTTAAAAACATATTAAAAATATGATTGATTATTAAATTCTATTTGTATCATATAAATTAAGATTAAAACCTACTATACAGAAAAGCGAGTGAGCAGGCAGCTGACGGTTGTCATGTCTGCTTCCAACTGCCTGTTTGCTCCGTGATTTAACTATTTCACTCTTAATTAATTATTATATGTCATTTATGTATTAGAAAATTAATAATATTTAACAAAAAGATAAAATAGATATAAAATGATAAATTAACTCTTGATATTTTAAATTAATTTTGCATTTTATATGAGGATCACTTAAATTTTTTTCATAAATTTTTTTTATAACAATTTTGTTATATCGCTTCTAATTAATTATAATGAGTCATTTAAGACATGTCTGCTTCGCTATTTCAATTGTGATATTTGGTTGACTCTCGAAATTATATTAATGTTTTTTTTAATTTCCCGAGGTATCCCCACAACCGGCAGCCGTGAGACTAATCCTCCGTTCCTCAGTCAGCGCATTTTATGGTAGAAAACTGGTCACAGAGTTTGCTCCATTCGCCAGAGGCGAGGATTGAACCTCCGACCTCTTGCTTAAGGGACATAGCGCTGAACCACTATGCCAACTCTAGTGGTTAATTATATCAATGTTGCTTAAATTGAAATAGATGAAAAAGTATTATAAATTACAATAATTAAAAATTTAAATTATTTTAAAAATATAATTGACTATCAATGCTACAAAAGTTGGAACAAGGAGAATATTATAATTACAATAGCTAACAGTTTAAAATAGTAAATTACAATGCCAAAACGTATTATAAATTACAATAGCTAACAGCTTAAAAAATCTAAAAATATAATTTATTATCTAAATTTTATTTGTCACATAAAATGAGACAGAAAATAACATATATTGGGTCTGTACTAGCACAAGCCCTTCAATACCTAGTACTATATAGAAGAGCGGTAAAGCAGACATCTCTTTTGCTTACTCCGTGATTTTACTATATGACCCCTAATTAATTATTATATGTCATTTACATATTAGAAAATTAATAGTATTTAATAAAAAAATATTTATGACATGTCTGCTTCAGCTATTTCAATCGTAATTTTACTATATCACCTCTAATTATTATTATAGGTCATCTAAGTATTAAAAAAAAATATTTAATAAAAAAAATAGACATAAAATGATAAATTAACTCTTAATGTTTTAAATTAACTCGACATCTTATATGAGACTCACTTAATTTTTTTAACTAGTATTTTTCATAGCAATTTTGATATATCACTTTTAATTAGTTATTATGAATCATTTAAGACATGTTTGTTTTGTCAATTCAATCGTGATATTTGGTTGACTCTTATATATTAGAAAATTAATCATGTTTAATAAAAGAAAGTAAAATAGACATGTATGGCATGTCTGATTCAGCTGCTTCAATCGTAATTTTACTACGTCACCCCTAATTAATTATTGTAAGTCATCTAAGTATTAAAAAGTTATAATATTTAATAAAAAGATAAAATAGACATAAAATTATAAATTAACTCTTAATGTTTTAAATTAACTTGACATCTTATATGAGACTCACTTAAATTTTTTCGCAAGTATTTTTTATAGCAATTTTGCTACAACACTTCTAATTACTTATTATGAGTCATTTAAGACACATCTGCTTCGCTACTTTAATCGTGATATTTGATTGACTCTCAAAATTATATCAATATCACTTAAATTGAAATAGAAGAAAAATATTATAAATAACAATAATTAAAATTAAAAAAAAAAATTGACTATCAATGCCACAAAAACTTAGATGATGAGAATATTGTAAATTACAATAACTAACAGCTTAAAATAATAAATTATAATGTCAAAAAAGTATTATATATTGTGATAACTAACAACTTAAAATATCTAAAAACATATTTAAAATATAATTGATTATTTAAATTTTATTTATGTCACATAAATTGAGACAAAAAATAACATATATTGTACCCGTGCTAGCACGAGTCCTTGAATATCTAGTTCTAATATATAGAAGAGTGAAGGAAGTAGGTGAATGTCGTCATGCCTGCTTGCTTTGTGATTTTACTATATTATTCTTAATTAATTATTATATGCCATTTACGCATTAAAAAATTAATAATATTTAATAAAAGAATAAAATAGATATTTATGACATGTTTGCTTCATCTGTTTCAACCGTTATTTACTATTTCATTCCTAATTTATTATTATAAGTCTAAGTATTAAAAAAATTAATAATATTCAATAAAAAAACTAAAATAAAAAAAATGATAAGTTAATTATTGATGTTTTAAATGAATTTGACATTTTATATGAGGTCCGCCTAAATTTTTTCACACCTATTTTTTACAGTAATTTTGTTATATCACTCTAATAAGTTATTATGAATCATTTAAAATATGTCCGCTTCTCTGGTTCAATCGTGATTTTCTATATCACCCTAATTAGTTATTAGTATCGTCTAAACATTAAAAAATTAATAATATTTCTTAAAAAGGGTAAAACAGACACAAAATGATATGTCAACATAAAAAAATCAGTTGACTATCGAAATTAAGTTAGTGCCACATTAATTGAGATGAGACAGAGGAAGACATAAAGTAACATATATTATTTGAAAATGATATTTATATATATATATATATATATATATATATATATATATATATATAATTTAATTGATTGTCAAAATTTTATCTATGCCAAATTAGGAAGGAGAGACTCTTATTGGAAAATTATGTTAAAAAATATTATAAATCACATAATTAATAATTTAAAAAAATTTAAAAATATAAAATATTTGTCTGACTCTAAAAATTATATCAATATCACTTAAATTAAAATAGAAGAAAAAGTATTATAAATTATAATAATTAAAAAATTAAATAATTTTAATAATTAATTATCTAAATTATATTTATTTCACATAATCTGAGATAAAAAATAATATATATTAAATTCGTGCTAGCACTGACCGTTCATATCTAATATAAATATATATACGCCTCTAATACATAATTATATGAAATATATATACGATTTACATTACATATACATGTGATCATTTTAATTAAAATTTGTTTTATCATGTGCTACATTTATTTAGAAAGCCTTCTTAAAAACCGTGCACAATACACTTTTAGAACATCTAAGATCAATGACGAATTCCTTTGAAAATAAGAATCTAGTTGTTACGATAAAAAAATGAGGATCATGATAACATTTATCGCAGCGTACTTTGACAAGTAAGTTCATCACTCAAACTTATACAAAAAGAGGAAAATATAGAAATATCTCAAGATAAAGCTTCTAGAACGCAGCCGAACCATATAAGTAATCATAACAATGCAGAAAGAACTTATCCAAAATATCAATCATGCCCAAAATCAGAAAAATAACCACAAAGGAATAATATCTGTCTCCGAATACTAATAAAGACATAACTACTATAGAAAGATAGAGGTGAACTTTGAACGCATGAATGTCCAACCACAACCTTGGAAGCTCTAACAATTACCCGAGTCAAGCAAGCTGAGGCGCACTAGAGCTAGGACCTGCACCGAAAGGACGCAGTACGCATGAGTATTGTCCACTTATACTCAGTAGGTATCATAGGCCGACCAAACAAAGTAGTAAATAAAGCATACAAAATATACACTAAGAGCACGTCACCTGAAATCAGAAAATTTCCCACAACGGTAGCCCACACGACTTGCGCTAACAGTTCTAATATATCACATACACACCAAGATAGAACACAAGTATGCATTATATCACATATAAGTAGAATAAAGGGGGAACATGCATATACAATCATTAAATACAAGTAAAAGAAGATAAAACAATTACATAGATGACAAGTCAATACGACAATACAACATAATATAAACACAATAAAATAAGTGCAATGTATATGATGATGATGATGCACGAGGTCGACGCACACCCTCCGAAATTATCGTGCAATCCCCGTATACATCTACGGAGCTAAAGCTTCTCGACATAGGACCCATGGGGGGTTCGTCAAACCGTATACAATCCACATATCTCATATCTCCTTTTCGACATATCTCTCGAAAAGAGTTTTATAAGATGTTATAATATCTCCTCCCCGACACCTCCCCAGGGAGGGTTTTCAAAAAGATGTTGCCAATGTTACTCAGGTGTTGCGACAGTGGTACCAATGTTTCATGAATGAGTATGATATAAGGATGTAATGCTCACAACCAATCACAATGAGTATTTCCACAACCAACCACATGATATATATCCACAACCAACCACAATGATACATTTTCACAACCATTTGAGCCAATATCCACTCATTATTTTTGTTTATCCATGAATTTTCAAATGTCTCATATGCCAATAAAGTATGAATATAATCATAATATATCAATGATACCACATTAAGCATTTTAACAACATAATATAATTATTCACATGTATTCAAGGCTATCAATATCACATAGGGTCCCACACGGTCACACACACATAATATCTCAATTTCGACGATTACATCACATATAGCCCCTACACGGGCACACCACATAGATAACCATTTTCATGATTAGTTCCCACCCTTAACATGCATTTTGCACCATTATTTACTACCCAACCTGATACAAGAAAACACTAGGAAAAATGAATTTGACACTAAGAATGCAAAAACCAGCAAACACATAAAGTGAAAAACAACACAAAGAAAGGGGATGAAGAAGAAGAATGCTTGAAATTAAAGAATAGATAGAAAGACCTTTACTCCTATTTAATGATTAGCACTAGAAGATGTTTCAAATCTTCAAACACACCTCATAAATAAGAGTTCAAACCTTCTTCTTAGGTGACCCAAAGGACTCACACTTCCTCAAGCACACCTTTCTTGCCAAATCATCCAAGACAAGTGAAAACTCTAACTTTCAAATGTTCATGGACCAAGTTTTGGTTCTACGAGCTACAACTACAAGACTAAAGCTACAAAATATGAGTAATACTCAATTTCAATTCATCAAAGTCTAAGGAAAATAGAAGGTAATAGGTCTATTTATACTATTACATAATAATGACTAAAATACCCTTAATGAAGGGTGCTCCTTTGGAGTGTAAAAGAGAGCCATCAAAAAATAATATTGCCCTTAATAATCCCAAGTATAGGCGGCCTTGGAGTGTAAGGACCCTTTCTCCAATCTTCAACTTGAACAAGGTTTTGTAATGGTTCCAAAACAACTTCAAGCATTTTCAAATCCGAGGCTTGAACCTTTGACAATCCGAAGCGTGAACCTTCTACAAGTCCTTGTAATCCTTGTGCGTTTTATGTTTGTATCATCCTCTCCATCTTGAAAGGAATTTGACCTCAAATTCAAACCTTGTAGAACCAAAGAGAGGGAAAACAAACACACATTCCTCATGATAGGAAGGTTAGTATTAGTACCACACTCATATCATCAATCCATGGTTGCTCACACTTGACATACACCCACATATCTTTGGTATTTGAAATAAAAAGCTTATCATAAAGGATACCAAAGGCATAAATATTATCAATATAAAAAATAAGTGAGCATGACCCAAAACTATAACTTTCACCTCTCAAGAGTATTCCGGGGTCAAAGGAAAATAGTAAACAAGGGTCTAAGCCATGGTTAAGCATCCCTTGCACTAGATTATCATGCCAATGAGGTACATATTTGACATACAACCAGCAATCCCTCATTTTATCCATGAAACAATTAGTATATGCATCACAAACGATAGGGCTAAGGTAAACATCAAGGGAAAATAAGAACAAGCCAAAACAATCCCTTCCCCCCACTAGTACACCGAGATCAAATGGGTGAAGTGGCCAAGAGAATAATCCGAAGCTACTCATTCCATTTACTAGAGTATCACACTCACCTAAAACATTTGTTCTTAAGGGAAGACTAGCACACAAGGATAAGGACCTACGGCTTAGTAGGCCTCCCTTAACAACATACATTTCATTATCCGCAATCTCTCCATACACATGATCAACTCCATCAACATCATTACTAACTTGAGACTTATTAAACACATCACACATATTCTCAAGTAGTGGACTACATTCGTGAGCAGGTTGATCATCATTCACATCCCCACTAGTTGTTAGAAACTCGCATTCCAATGTAGACTCACCTTGGTTTTCACAAGGGTCAACTAGTGTGTTAATACTCTTATCACTTAGTAATGGAACCTTATTCAAGTTATAAGTGCTATCACTAGATGGACACAAATTATTCATACGAAAAGAATTAACTTTGTCATCTTTAGGATCAACTACTTCTTGCAAACTTACATCAAGAATTTGGTCTTCATGCAATTTAACAATACCAAAGGTATCACAAAGGGAAGACTCATGCGATTCTCCTCCAAGCAAACCATCAACTACATCCATTTGGCTACTACTAGCCACATCAAGGCATTCTAAGTTTATAGGAGTGTAGGAGATAACATTGTTACCTCTTAGCTCACATGAGGTATGGCCTTCACCCAGGTTTGGATCATGGCAGCCCATTTATTCCTTTGGGAAGCTCTCATTACAAGGGAGTTTGTCAAGAATTCTTTCTTACGTCACCTCTTTATCATTTTCCCAAAGTTAGAATTCTTAGCCAAGAGCTCCATTTGACAACAACCATGTGTTCTTGAGAAACGCTCCTTGAATCCTCCGGTGGAAGTATATTATCTTGAACCTGCACACAAGGAGAATTGATACTAGGCAAAATACTAGTATCTTGGTTAGTGGTAATTCGGCTTAGATGGCATGCTTCAATCATCAATTGGTGTAGACTTTCAAGGTGCTGATGGAAATTTTCAAAAGGATTTGAGGTAGTATAAATACTATAACTATCCGTAGTGGATGATGTTGTTCCTTCCATTGTCAAGGTACCTAAAAAAGAGCAAAAAACAGCAAAGGCCAAACCTACAAAACGAGCAAACAAGTTAGTTCAAAAGCCTCACTTCACTCACACTCAACCTCACCTCACACTTGGCTTCACAAGTGTTGGAGAATCGACAATACTTGGCAAGTTACTTGAGAGGTGAGAAGCTTTGGATCGGAATCGATCTTTATTTGAAACGACTCAAATAAAGTGATGCACGAACTTGAACCAACAAAATATTACGACTTAAAAATGAGAAAAGCACACAAAAAAAATCGAAGACACGAAACAAACAAACCCAAGACTAATTATCAACCTAGTAGGTAGTTACTAGTTTGCTAATTAGTGATAAAGTTTAACACACAAGGAACTAGAATCAAAAAAGAGAAACTAAGAAAAATTTAATTTTAGAGATGAATTTGGTTGATCAGAAGTGATGACGTGGCACTACGTGGTTGGTTGTCTCTTTTTTGAATTTTTTATTTCCCAATCTCATGTTTCGGCCAAGTATCAACTTTGGGAAGAAGAATTTTCAAATTTGAGGGGGTAAGTAAATAATTTGGAGCCCTTTTAAGCCTCTAAATGAAATTGAAATGAAATGGTCCCCCCCCTCCCCAATTAATTACAAGAGTACTTGATTTGTCCTTTGGTCCTCCCTTCTTTTGGTTAGATTAGGAATATACTAGGAAATATTCTTGGACAAACAACAAACACACTCTCTTTCTTCCCTCATTTTGGATCAAACAAACACTTTGAATATTCTTCTTCACTAAGATATGGAGATTATGGATGAACAAGATGAATATTCAAGTGTTGACCAAGTTTGACCAACAAGCAAATGAACTCGAAATCTGAATTTTCTTTTAGACCTAGGTTCCTTAGGCCAAGACAAACACAACCAACATAAAATCAGCCACAAAATACCACAAACAAGATGACCAAAAATGAGATCCCACCTCAAAAGCTTCAAGCAAAGCACAACAATGGTGGATCTAGCTCAAATTCAACCAAAACTTCACTCTAAATGTAGATCTAGACACCCTCGGTATTAGAGAACAAGAATCTAACACAAGAAACCTTCAAAACAAAGTAAAAATCTTGTATATCTAAGACTCTAAATTCGGATCTAACACAAGACAACACTAGACACCTTTTTTTTTTTTTGTATTTTTTTATTTTTGACTCTTTTTTGTTAAGATTTTCTAAATAAGAACACTAAAACCAAGATTTAGGGATGTTGGAACAACCCTAACCAAGGCTTTGATACCAAATGATACAAGAAAACACTAGGAAAAATGAAATTGTCACTAAGAATTAAAAAACCAACAAACACATAAAGTGAAAAACAACACAAAGAAAGGGGATGAAGAAGAAGAATGCTTGAAATTAAAGGATAAATAGAAAGACCCTTACTCCTATTCAATGATTAGCATTAGAAGATGTTTCAAATCTTCAAACACACCTCACAAATAAGAGTTCAAACCTTCCTCTTAGGTGACCCAAAGGACTCACACTTCCTCAAGCACACCTTTCTTGCCAAATCATCTAAGACAAGTGAAAACCCTAACTTTCAAATGTTCATGGACCAAGTTTTGGTTCTAAGAGCTACAACTACAAGACTAAAGCTACAAAATATGAGTAATACTCAATTTCAATTCATCAAAGTCTAAGGAAAATATAAGCTAATAGGTCTATTTATACTATTACATAACAATGACTAAAATACCCTTAATGAAGGGTGCTCCTTTGGAGTGTAAAAGAGAGCCACCAAAAAATAATATTGCCCTTAATATCCCAAGTATAGGCGGCCTTGGAGTGTAAGGACCCTTTTCTCCAATCTTCAACTTGAACAAGGTTTTGTAATGGTTCCAAAACAACTTCAAGCATTTTCAAATTCGAGGCTTGAACCTTTGACAATCCAAAGAGTGAACCTTCTACAAGACCTTGTAATCCTTGTGCGCCTTATGCTTGTATCACAACTCAGTCTGAAAGAGTTAAGCCATAACCTACCCAAAAGCCGAAACCGATCCACTACACTTCGAACCCACGACCTTACTTTTCACGAATAATTTCAAACTACACTATTAATATCAAATATGAAATCTACACGTTAAAATAAAATCAATGACACTCATATTGACTACTTTTGGTTCGGGGACAAAACGAACCCTCAGAATGAGTTTTTTAAAAAAAAGGGCAAAATCAAAACTTTACTTCAAAAACATATTTATGATATTTTTAGGAATCTATAGCTGAAAATCCAAGTTAAATCGAGTAAAAACGAGGTTCAAATTGACAATTTTTTTTTTTTTGAGTTTTACCGAATAAAATCTTTGAAATCTAGGTTAAATTCAACAATCGGGCTTGTTTTGAAGGTTAAATTGATGAAAAATAGTAATTATAAGATAAAAATATTATTCAAATGAAAATAAGTGAAATTGAAGTTTAAAATCAAGCCCTAAGATTTTTGAGATTTTAAAAAATTAATTAAGAAATTACTAAAAAAAAAGTGAATTCTTACCTTAAATCCATAATAGAATCAATAAATATATGTTAATCTAGCTTTTCAAGCTCCCACAAACTTTACTTTTAAACTCCCACAATATTTTAGGGTTTAACTTTCAAGATGAAGGTGAAAGAATGAGCAAAAATTGGATAAAAGGGGCTATTTATACTGTACTCGGGTTACCAGGAATTTAACACATAGATCGCAATCCTCAATCCCGATTTATCCTTTATGTATCTGGTTGCACCAGCAACCTGGTGCACCAAATATTTTTTAAGTCGAAGCGGACTTCGATGTGGTGCCCGAAATTCGATTGGAGTTCAATATACGCAAACGAACTACGTAGCCACACTAAATTCGATGCTCCAAATTCAATGGAGATATTATAATTTCTAAAAAACATCATTTTCACAAAGTCGACCCCCGAAACTCAAAATTATAATTTTCTAAATCGAGGATTGAAATGAGATTTAAAAGCCGTAAAATTACACCAAATATGTCTCCACCCTAAAATTGACGTTCTGAATCTGCTGGCGAAGTCGGATTTTCCATCTGAGGTCATTTCGACCAAATGTGGGTCCCACACCTATATTTTTAATTTTCCAACTTTCCGACCAATAGGTTGAAATGAGCTTGGGTGCACCGGGACTCGAACTAAAGGTATACCTAGCCTAAAATTGATATTCTAGAGTTGCTGGCGCAGTTCATTCAGTCATCCTTCGCACAGATCAAAAGATATTCGATAAGTCTAAAATAAGGCTCTTGAAGCCATAAAAAACCACAATATTGCATAAAATGGTATCAAAATGCATCGAAGATCATGCCAATCACTCCCACACTCCCTAAATACCATAATGCAACTACGAAGAGGGAAAAAATAGTCAAATAATACAAAATCACAAATTTCACATATTTCATCAAATTTTAAGGTCGTTACACTAGTGAAATCGATTTGAACTTGAAACTTTAAGATAATATTTGAACCCATTAAATATTGAGTCAATCTTTGATCTTGTATTTAGGGTATTTAAAATCTACCTATATACATAAAAAACTTAAAAATTACTATATACATAGTATTTTTTTTTACTGAGGAAGTTTTTTTGAACATTCTGGGCGCTCTGATCTTAGGTGTATTTATACACCTAAGTGTTATTTCTATGTGTGGCTTAATTTTGAGGATAACTTGATGTTCTTAATGAAGTATAAAGTGTGTATTTATGTGCTAAAAGATGTTTTTTTTTTAATTTTATTTTTCCTCCCAAACCTTTCTGAACAGTTTTTTGGTTTGCCCCCAAAAGCTTTTCTTTCTGATCTTATGGTTGCTGGGAAAACTTTTTGTGAAGAGGACTGTTCAAGGTTGAAAAAAAAACACTCCTCCCTTCATGAGAAGGATTTGCACCGTTATTGCTCCTCTTCAGCATATATACTGGCATTACTTCATGATAGTCTTGGAATTGCTTTGGACGATGGTAGGTACTTACTAATTTTGATTGCTTTCTTTCTAACTCCTTTTTAATACTTACTGCTCTCTGCTTGACTTGAGAAAGAGCAAACATACTGTTGCCTGCTTTTCTCATAGTTTTTCAAGTTTAATAATAGAGTGATGGTTAAGTATCTTATCTACTGTTCTCCTTCTTGTTAGGAATTGTCCTAAATTTCCTATCTTACATGGATTCTATCATAATCTTATTTTACTTCGAAAAGGATTTATTAGTGGAAAAGGTTTACTAGTAGAAAAAAAATCTATTTTCTATTAGATTTCTCTTAGGTTTATTCTTTCTTAGAGGAAGAGTTTTGTAGCTCTATGAATAGTCTCTTCTCAAGTCATTAACACAATAACAACCACAATGTAGTCCTTAAAGAGTCTTGTTTATGCGGAGATTTTCTCTCATGATTTTTTTATGTTTTTTTTATTTAGTTTTTAATATGTAGGTCGATTAGCCAAACCATATCAATAATATTATGCTTTTTAGTTTAGTTTTGTGTCATCTGAATTATCATCATATTAGTTTGCAAACTAATAGCTTCCGCATGACGCTCTCGATTTCGAATCCAACAAGTGTTATCAGAGACATGTTCAATGGTCTAATGGTGTGGTGTGACCATATTAAACAGGTTCAATAGTGGTTTCAAATCAAGATGCAACCAATTTGATGATAATGAAGATTTTTGTCTAGCTACATATGGAGAAGGAGCTTAAAACATATTTTCAACATTCCTGCTACTTCATCTTTAAAAATAAAAATAAGATATTCTTTTATAAATCATTTTTAATTTATAATATTTTAAATTTTATTTTTAACCATGACAAACAGCAGTGATGAAGATTACATGAAGAAAAAGAGGAAGATCAATTTTGCCAGAAAATTCAGGCCAAGGGGAGATTTGTTAGGAATTGTCCTGAATTTCCTATCTTACTTAGATTCTATCATAATTGTGTTTTACTTCGAAAAGCATTTATTAGTGGAAAAAGTTTACTAGTAGGAAAAAATCTCTTTTCTATTAGATTTCTATTAGGTTTATTCTTTATTAGAGGAAGGGTTTTGTAGCTCTATAAATAGAAGATCTCTCTTCTCAAGTTATTAACACAATAGCATCCACAATCTAGTCCTTAAACAATCTTGTTTATAGGGAGATTTTCTCTCATAGTTTTTTTTTATGTTTTTTTATTTAGTTTTTAATATGTAGGTCGATTGGCCAAACCATATCAATAATATTATGCTTTTTTTAGTTTAGTTTTGTGTCATCTGAATTATCATCATATTAGTTCGCAAACTAATAGCTTCCGTATGATACTCTCGATTTCAATCCCAACACTTCTTTCCGAGATTGCACTCTACTGAAAACATAAATGAGAAGAGAAAAATTGGAGTCGGCTGAAAGGAGAGAAATAAAGAAGAAAACAAAAAATAAATGAAGTTTTGGAAAAGTATAAAATTTTATAATTTTTCTTCCGAATCTATTCGAAGCAGAACACACAGTTAGAATAATATTTATGTTTGTTGGAACAAGATTGGATATGCTAATCAAGTTGAAAACATTCCACTTAATTGGGCATTAGGAGCATTCATTTTGCAGAGCACAACTGAGTTGGACAAAGAACATGTCGGTTGGTTTGCAAATATGTTCAGTGAGGACTCTCTCATTTTGCTTCTTTTCTTTGCCTTTTTCATTTTGGTGATGTTCACAACTTGGTATGTGTCAAAGTGGAGAAAGCCACAATTGAGGACTGTGTATGATCTAGAGAAAGAAAAGTATACAGTCACACATGTTGGTAGATGTTCATAGATTATTTTATAGGAGCAAAAGCCATTTTCTTGCATCTGTGGATAAGGCGAAGGGACCAAAGTGGATCAGCTGCCTCTGTCAAGTGTTGGAAAAGATGTGTGAGAAAAGATATGTGAGAAATGACTCATGTGTTGGAAAAGGAACACATTTTCCTTGAAAATTACATCTCTGCTGACTAAGAATTCCTTGGTATGTAAAGCCATTAGTTTGTACCCCTTTTGGAGATGTAAGTAACCAAGAAATACTGCAAGAATAGCCCTTGAGGTAAACTTATCCACCCTCCTCACTTCGGTAGCATAAGCTAGGTAGCCAAAAACTCTAAGATGCTCAAGAGAAGGAGCAGAATGATACATGTATTCAAAAAGAGTTTTACTCTTAAGAATAGTAGAGGGCAATCTATAATGAGATACACACTAGTAAGGACATATTCTTCCCAAAACTTCAGAGGTACATGAGACTGGAATCTGAGAGACCTGGCTGTGTCCAGAATATATCTATGCTTCCTCTCTACAATACCATTTTATTGAGGTATATAAACACAAGAGCTTTGATGTAGAATACCAAGTGATATAAATAGGTCAATCATTTGAGAGTTAAAGAACTCACAACCATTGTCAGATATTAGGCATTTAATAGAAGCACCAAACATATTTTTGATCATGATACAAAAGTTTTTAAGAACAACTATGACTTCTGATTTGGAATTAAGCAGAACTATCCAAGTGTATCTGAATAGTCATCAACCAAGGTTAAAAAAATACCTTTTACCATCATGTGTAGGTACCCTGTAGGAACCCCAGACATCAACATGTAATAAGTGAAAACAAACAGATGTAGTGGTGGTACTTAGAGGAAAAAGTTTCCTTGATTGTTTAGCCAAAGGGCATACAATGCACTGATCCACAATAGTAACATCAAATTTAGTAGAAATATATTTGAAACAACTTAGCTTTTTTAGAGTAGTAAGAGGAGCATGACCTAGTCTATTATGCAAGAGAGATAAATCCTTTCTTTGACTAGTAGAAGCTGCAGGAGTAGTAGTAGTAACATTATTAGAAACTGTACGTACATGCACATCAAGGGACTTTACTTGAGGTTCTTGTGTCCTCAGTAGGCAATCAACACTCACTACATAGAGATCATTCTCAAGTTTGCCAATCCCCCTCACTTTTTCACTGAAGATGTCTTGAAAGACACAGAAATGAGGATAAAAAATAACACAACAGTTTTGCTCTCTTGTCAGTTTTGGAACAAACAAGAGGTTGAATTTAAATTTAGGAACATGTAGGATATCTGTGATCTCAAGGCCTCCAAGGATATATGAACTTCCTATATGTCTAACTTGAGCATGATCACCAGTGGGTAAGTGCACCTGACTTTCTTGTGATGCACAAGGTTTGTGTGGTTGTAGGAAGTTAAGAGTGATAACCATGTGTTTAGATGCTCCAGAGTCAACAATTCACTTTTTATTAGCAGTGGAGCAGTTAAGACACTTAACCATACCTGTTGAAGTCATAGTAGTTTCATTGTCACACTGCTCCTTTTCTTTGTCCATTATCTGCAAAAACTGCTGATACTGCTCAGGAGAAAATTGAGGTAATTATTGCTGGTGAGGTTGCACATATGAGTAAGGAGGCATATGATATTATCGAGGCTGCATAAACTGGGGAGACTGCAGATTAGTCATAAGAGCATGAGAATTTTTATAAGAATTGCTGGAAGGAAAACTTCCAGTTCCTGGTTTTGCATGAATTGTTTAGGTCTAGGAGTGGTATGGTTGGAGTGAATTTGATTTTAAGAGATGCGACCTCTACCAAGACCACCTGTGCCTAAGGTAGAACTAGGGATTGCTTTCTTCTTCCCTTTCAAATCAGAAGGATAACCATGTAGAGCATAATATGTGTCACTGGTATGTCCACTTCTATTTTAGTAGTCACAATGCAGGTGACTTGTCTTCTTAGGTTTGAAACTTGAATTTTCCTGAGCAAATTTTTCTTTGCCACTAAAGAACACCAGGGCATCATTTGCATCACTGGATTTAGCAGAACTACCAGCTCCTACAATATATTTTTCCTGTAGTCTTTGACTCTCTTCAGCGGTCACCAGAGAGTAAGCTTTATTAACACCAGTAAGCTTTATTAACACCAGGAGGATGATCAAGCATCATAATTTGACTTCTACACTGGTTGTACGACTCATTTATCCCTAACAAAAATTGCATCAATCTCTGATAGTCAAAGTGAGCAGCATATGTCTTTGACTCCTCACAAGTACATCCAGGGAAAGGCATAAGTGTATCATACTCTATCCACAACTCCATTAAACGAGAAAAGTAAACTGACACAGACATTACTCCTTGATTGAGTGTGGTGATTTCCTTATGTAAGTAGAAGAACCTGGATCCATCAAACTTATCAAACCTCTCCTTCAAATAATTCCACACATGTTGAGCATTACTCGCATACACTATACCACTTAATAAGTCCCTACTAACTGAGATTATGATCCAAGAGAGCACTATGGCATTGCACTTCTCCCAGAGATTCTGTAAGGAGGCATAAAACTTATCTTTAGAGTCTTGTCCAGTGACAAAACCCAATTTGCCTTTACCTAGTTGTCCTATCTTCATTGACCTACTCCATAATGACTAATTCTCAAAGCCTGTTAACTGAATTGAGACTAGAGAGCTACCTGGAGTGTCACATGCATGAAGATGCAGAGGATGATTAGCGTCTATAACTGTTTCTCCTCCACCTGAGCTAGCTGCATTGCTCGTGTGTGGATCTCCAGTTGTCGCCATTGTATTACAGTAGCAAATCAGAGAAATTGGCCTACGATATCACATAATTTCATCACAAACTTTACTGAGGAACTGCCAACCCTAGCTCCCCTATTGTGTGCGATCAACATACTCGATCCTTGAAGGAGCAGTAACACTAAAACCAAAGAGATGTTGAGGTGCAGTGACCTAGTGTAGACAAACTAAGAAATTGAGCGATGGCTTTGATACCATGTTGAGAATCAACAATGTCGATCCATGGAGTTGAGTTTCAGCTCATAGAGGAAGAAAAAAAAATTTGAAAATGAACTTGTATTGAATCAATCAGTGAAAATCCATATCACACACTATCTACACACCTCTATTTATAGAGGAACTTCTAATCCCAACTAAATAACTCATCTCATTAAGTTAACTCTTCTAACTAACTAACTAGTACACACGTGAATCATACTATACATTGTAACTACCTCACACCCATAGTGTAACTAACTCTGTAACTAACTCATTCACCAGAGTACTGAATACCAAGAATCTCTGCACACTTTGTTGATGAGTTTTAAATTTATTTCATTCTTAATAGTTTTTTTTTATATCTATTGAGAGCACAAAGGTTTTCTTTTTGTGTTGTTGATAGTTTAAATTTGATTTGGGTTTGCCTCATGATTATTTGTTGAGCTTTTTACCTTAATTTTCTGAGTATTTTCAGATTTGTCCAGTGAGTTTTAAGGATCTTAATGGTTGTGAGGAATTCGGGTTGGAGTTAGTTAAATGGAAGAAGAATTTAGCTGTTTTTGCGATGGAGAGAAGGATGAAAAGTGAGGATTTTGTGGATGGAAAAAGAGTGCATATAAGGTATTCGATGAAATACCCAAGAGAGTTTGATTTGCAGAAAAAGGTGAAAAGTTGGGTTGAGGAGTGGTAGAATTTGCCTTACATTTCACCTTATGAAAATGAATTTCATTTGACTCTCGAATAGTGATCAAGCGGAGAACTTGACAGTAAAAGTGATTATCGAAGAAGATAGAGAGGAAGAATATTTATTGAGTTATAAAAATTTATTGAGTTATAAAAATTGCTCTCTTTATAGATTTCAAAGTGCTTTAAAATCAAGAAATGGGTGTGAAGAAGACATTAAGAATGAGGTGAAGAATATGACAGACAACATGGGGGGGGGGGGGTTTACTTAATAAATTATTATTTATTAAGTAAAAATTTTAGAAAAAATAAAAACAAAATGTTATTTGGATCTATTCATGAGCCCACAAAGAGTTTATATTATGCGATGTGTCATGTAGGTAAAAAAAAACTCAGTGAATTAAATTTTGGGTGAGTTAGGGATCTGACAGATACAAATATGAGTTGAGGATTCAAGTAAAATTTTGAAACAAATTTAGGATCACTTAAGCTTTTTTTAATACAACAAAACAACTAAAATGACATGACGACCCCCATACTCCACCCTCACCCCACCCCAATTCCAAGCCAGTGACTTCATGTAAAACCAAATTTTGAACAAAGGCAAACAAGACAAAACACTGTTACAAATATCCACAACGTATAATTCAATTAGTCATCATCCACTACCAATAACTAAAACCTCTTAAAAAAATCCTATTCAGAAAAACAACAAACGGATCACCAGCATTCGGTGCTTCCTATGTTTTCTTGAATTTCTTCATTTCCCCCCAGGTATGATTCTCAACCCTTTTTGTGCATTGAGTTTGGAGGTGGGATGTTTTTGTTTTTTGAATTTTGGTAGTGATTAATGGTAAAATTTGGTATAGGAATTGTGTCATTTTAGAATTGGAGATTGTTTGGTGGTGCACACAAATGGAGCAGAGGTGGAACCTTCCTTGTCAATAGCTGTAAATGACAAGTCTCAAGGTCAAATCTTGTTCTCCTTTGATTTTCCTGCATCTGATTTGATGTTTACAAGTTACCCAAAATTTAATTAGATTCCGTGCTGTATATCAAGAGTTAAAAGAATGAGAGCATATAGTACTCCCTCCGTTGCACAAAAAATTATTCAGGAGTGTGATTTGATTAATATGACCCTATTATTTATTTAATCTTGATTTGCATTAATCTTGTTCAACTAATATGGAAATTAATTTCTAAGGGTATAGTTGAAAAAAAGTGGAATGTGCCAACTATTTTGGGATAACTTCTTTTTTACAAATATGGTCAACTATTTTGAGATGGAAGGAGTATTATTCTTCAAGGGATTTCTCAAAGGTTGGATATGTGGAGAGTCTCTTTTTGCTTGTTGTGTGGGACCTATATAGTAACCTTGTTTTAGGCTTGTATTCTGTATGTCTCCTACATTGGATTTCCTTGCAAGTGAATTCGAAATTAAAGTTTGTGATTTCTTGCTAAGGGGTACAGAAGCTATTTGGATGCTTCTGTTAATTTAATTTTGTATGACTGTCCATCGGGGGTGGTTTGGGCAGTCTGGTGTTCCATAATATTTCTTAGGTCAGTAAATGGTCATGGTGGTTGCCTTGAGAACCAGAATATTTTGTGATACAACTAATAGGAAATGGATTTTGTTAGAGTAATTTGGAGACAAGAGTACTTGATAACTTCACAGACTCTCTACCTCCTCGAGGTAGTTAGTGGTAAGGCATGCAAACACATTATCCTCCCCAGACCTTACTTGTGGGGTTTCACCGGGTATGTTGTTGTTATTGTTGTGAAAAATTGTTTACAGGACAAAAGGAAATGTATGGTTAGATTATTCTCTATTCTTTGTTTTCTTCATATTTGCCTAGAAATTAGAAGCCCTCGGCTTGCTTTTGAGTTCAGTCACCTCCTAGACAATGTTTAAATTTATGATACTTGAGAGTGGATCTCAACTAGTTTTGCACAAGCGGATGTGTGCCAGGTGATTTGGTGATATCTCGGGTGCCATGGTAAGAGGGGTGGGGGAGGTATCTTTGCATGATGGTAGTGTTTTTTTTTGTCTTTTTCTTTTACTCCCTTGTTGGCGCCTCAGTGATGATGTACTTCTTTTCAAGGCTGTCTTTGGGAGCCCTTTTCTTAAGCAAACTTGATTTCACTTAAGTTGTGGTTATCCACCATAATGAAGTAAGCCGTGATCCTTACTCCTGTTATAACAATTTATCATGCAGTCTGATATAGTCATATTATATTCTACTTTCACTTAAAGGCACTCTTTGATTTTGTGGCAGCGATTATTGAGATATAGCTGTAATATCCTTGCCACATTTTCTTTAGTTATCTGATTTTAAGAGTTGTTGTTTCTGTCTCTCTTGTTTGTTTTGTTTCAAATTGTCTTTGCTAATCATTGTGGTGGAAAACGTTTACTGCAGTACGTACACCGAACATGTGTTCAAAACTGGTGCAATGAGAAGGGGGATATTACTTGTGAGATTTGCCATCAGGTACATGCCAATCTCCCAGCTGATTTCCAAATTGTCTGTATTATAAGATTACCTAGAAATTGGAAACCTTTGTGCTTGCTTTTGAGTTCAGTTCGATCACCTCCTAGACAATGTTTAAATATATGATACTTGAAAGTGGATCTCAACTAGTTTGTCGCAAGCGGATGTGTGTCAGGTGATTTGGTGGTATCACGTGTGCCTCGTGTGCCATGGTAAGAGGAATGGGGGATGTATCTTTTGGATGATGGTTGTATTTCTTTTTTGTTCTTTTTCTTTGTCTCCCTTGTTGGTGCCTCAACGATGATGTACTTCTTTTCAAGGCTGTCTTTGGGAGCTCTTTTCTTAAGCAAGCTTGATTTCACTTGAGTTGTGGTTATCCCACCATAATGAACTAAGACGTGGTCCTTACTCTTGTTATAACGATATATCATGCTATCTGATATAGTCATATCATATTCTACTTTCACTTCGGGAACTCTTTGATTTCGTGGCAGAGCTTATTGAGATATAGCTGTAATATCCTTGCCACATTTTCTTTAGTCATGTGATTTTACTATACGTAAGTTATGTGATTTTCTTTAGTTGCCTGATAACTTAAGAGTTGTTGTTTCTGTCTCTCTTGTTTTTTTCTTTCAAATTGTCTCTGCTAATTATTTTTGTGGAAAACGTTTACTGCAGTTGGCACACCATGTGTTCAACGCTGGTGCAATGAGAAGGGGGATATTACTTGAGAGATTTGCCATCAGGTATATGTCAATCTTTCAGCTGATGCTTGTGCCACGCTCTCATTCAATGTAGGAGTACTCCTGCTTGTGCCACCATTGAGTTCAAATCATAGGATTCTCTTCCCTCTCGAATTACCCTTAGGAGTAGTTTGGTAAGTGAAATGAGATGAGTTTAAACCGGTATATACAGTCCATTGAGATTAGATCACATGAGATAAAAAATGTGGAGAATTATTAGCCCAGGGTGTCTGGTTTGCTGATTTTACTCAAGTCAGAGTACTTTAATGCATGTGAATGGACAAGGATAGATTACTAGTACTCCTAGTTCAGAAATGATGTGGCAGCACTCAAGGCAATCACCCAGCGGTCAATGAAACTGCTGTAAGACCATAGTTCAAGTCCTACCAGAGAAAAAAAAAGCTAAGTGATTTATTTCCATCCATGCTAATGGTTGTAGCGAGTATTAGGTTAGTCCATTTGTGTGCAAGATGGCTTGGGCACCACCTCCTTCGAAGAAGTTAGTGTGGCAGTTTCATAGTTTGAGAAATTACATAAAAGTTGCATTGTTAGATAACTTTTGTCACCTGCTTACTGAACCTAAAAATAATTGTCTTTTCATTTGTGAAGGAATGAACTGGTAGGGGTCAATTGGTGAAGATAAAATATACTTCAGTCAATTAAATTTGGGTTGTTATTATGTAATAACCTTAAATTGGGAAAATTATTAGACTTTTAATTGCGTAAACTGTGAAAAAATATTTAGTGTAAAATGATTAAGAAAAAGATACTCAAATAATCGAAGATGAAAGCATACATGTTCAATAAACGATGTCAAAATGACGTCAATAGAAATCAATGTCAAAATGATGTCAAAAGGTCTCGAGCCTGGGACGAGGGCGGGGATGTCCGGGGTCCGAGCGTGGTCTCAGGCTAGGGATTGGGGCGGGGGGTATCCTGTGTACGGGCGTGGTCTTTGTCCTGTGACGGGGGGCCCTAGGTCCGAGCATGGTCTCGAAGCTGGAACGGGGGCGAGGGGTCTTGGGTTCGAGCGTGGTCTCAGGCCTGGGATAGGGGTTGGGGGGTAGAGCTGTCAAAATGGGCTTGGCCCGTGAGGCCGGCCCAACCCAACCCTTTAATTAAGTGGGGTTGGGCCAAGTTTTTTCAGCCCATTTAGAAACGAGGCTTATAAGCCCAGCCTCACTTGGTCCATCGGCCTCAGAGCCCTAACCCGTCAGCCTCAGAGGTCAGCCCATGGGTTGGGACATTAAAAATAATTATTAAATATTTTTAAGTTGGTCATTTATTTATTGGGAATTAGAATTTTTTCAATCTTTTCTAACTAGCTACTTATTTTTTTATTCATTCTTTGAAAGTTCTTAGTGTGTGTTTGAAATGACTGGTAAGCTGCTTTTAGTTGTGAACTTCAAAAAGTTGTTTTTACTCGTGATGGTTTAATAATTATTTTTTTTGACAAAGGTAACATTTTGTATATTAATCATCAACTCGAAGGCTGGAATCAAAAAAATTTACAACCCAGCCTACATCCAATTTGTAGGATTAGAACTCCAAAAAGAAAAGGAAAAGAAGAAACTACTTCTAGATCCTATTTCATCTTACAAGGATCCTAGTATGTCTATGATAGCCACAGGGTCATTTATATACTCAGAACTACACCAATAGCAAAAAGTGATAATGCAGTTCGTTTTGATCTTGTGCAGTGAACTGCTTTTATTTTCAAAACTCCTAGAGTTTCTCTCCTTCCATATGGTCCACAATATTATTGTTGGGACAATTCTCCATTTGTTGCTATCTATGTTGCCACTGCCCTCCATGTTCCAGCTTACCAAAGCATGTCCTGTTCTCTCAGGTACAGTCCAACAAATACCCCTAAAGCTGGTAAACAAATTCCACAGCTGACCAACCACTTTACAATGTAGAAACAGATGATTTATTGTCTTTGCATGCTGCTCGCAAAAGAAATACCTTGGACACATATGTATTCCTTTCTTCATGAGATTTTCCTATGTAAGAACAGCCTTGCCTTTGGTTAATGCAATATTATGTTCTTTAAATTTAGGCGCTCTTCTGTTATAATCTTGCTCCTTTTATGTAGATACTTTGTGTATATCTGTATTTATTATCTTAACCATATTAGATTTTTTCTATGGAATTTGTAGCTAATCATCATTTCTTTGTTTATTACAGTAAATGTCATTGAGCTAATTACAGCTAAGGGATGGTTTGGTGTGAGATACAAGGGATAAATAGTTCAAGATAAATGAAGGACTATTTTATTCCATATTTGGTGTAAGGTATTAGTTAGTACCAACATTATTTATCGCACCATTTACACCATAATGATGAGATAAATTATTCGTATACATGGTGGAATAACTAATTTCAAGATTAATTATCCCGAGATAACTCTTTCCCAATCTAACGACCCTTTGGTGCTAGGAATAAGGAAGATAATCCCGGGATAAGTTTTTAGTAACCCTTTATCCCTTGTTTGGTTACAAAAGTGTGAGATAACTTATTTCGGAATTAATAGTTAGTACCGGGATAAGTTATTCCTACCTTGGGTGATATAGTAATACCGGGATAAAATATGTAAATTATCAATAATACCCTCCTTAAACCCTCTTTATATATCACTTTTTCACATTCATATATACTTCCACAATTTTTAATACCATTTTCTTCGCTAGTTATTTTTTGATAATATATTTTTCTATTAAAAATTACATTATAAATATAATTTTTATTTATGAATATATTATTGGTTGAATTTGTTTACCTAATGCTTATGTTTATTTATAATTTAATTTCTCTTATAAAAATATTGATTCCACTACTTAATTACATATTTTTAATTAAATAATCTTTTGACAGTTAAAAATTTAAATTTTATATATCAATTAAAATAAATAAATTTAATATTTTAAAATATAAGAGTGATATGTGCTTAAATGAAGTGACAAAAATAATAAAATCTCTTTTACTAAAATAAATTTAAGATGAAAGTTTTATTTTAAAAAATGCACGATTCAATTATGAGAATTCACACACAAAAACATTTAAGCTAAATAAGATGAAAATTTTATTTTTTAGAATGAACAAATAAAGTTTGCAAAAAAAATATAAAATAAAATATAAGAAGGATATTTTTGTAAACAAACAACTGATTCTTAGAAATTATACCATCTATACTAGAATATGACAAATCAAACACTCAATAATAAATAATCTCAGTATAACTAATCCAAGCATAACGTATCCCAACATAATTTATTCCATCATAACTGATCCAATATATCTTGCCTTAAAACCAAATGACCCCTAAAGATATTAGTAAGATGCCTATAACATGATAAAAATTAGTAGGAGACATATTAAAGTGAAGTCATAACAGTTGATGATAGTCTAGTACTTACAATCTTTTCATTTAGCATATTTCAAGTTGTTTTTATTTTTCCTGAAGGGTCAACTTGTGGCTCACTTAGGGTTGGGTTGGATTGCTATTTTAAAGGTCCTTTAGTTAAAAGGACTAACCCGTCCTAGCCCATTTAATTCTCTAGCCCGCTAGGGTTGGATTGGGTTGGATCAACACATTTTGATAGCTCTAGTTGGGGGATCCTGGATCCGAGCATGGTCGCGGGCATCCTGAGTCCGAGTGTGGTCTATACTCGGGTCTGGGATGAGGGGGGGGGGGGAGTTCCTGGGTCCGAGCGTGGTCTAGTCTCGAGCCTGGGATGGTGGCGGGGGATCCTGGTTCCAAGTATGATATTGGGCCTGGGACGGGGGCGAGGGATCCTGGGTCCGAGTGTGGTCTTAGGCATGGGACGAGGGCGGGGGGTCCTTGGTCCAAGCGTGGTCTCCGGCCTAGGACAGGGGCGGGGGGTCGTGGTATAGAGCAGGGTCTCGGGCCTGGGACGGGGGCTGGGAGTGTCATGGGTCAGAGCGTTGTCTCGGGCTTGGGACAAAGATGATTATTTTACCAACTTAACCAAATACAAATTTTTCATAAATCCTCAAAGACAAAGCTGATTCTTTTGGTACTATGAGTGATAATGGTGGAGAAATTCACATCCGTCATTTTCTTTGTTCTTTTGGTACATTGTTTTTTTCTCGATAACAATGCTGTCATCATTATGTTGTCTTGGAAGAGGAGAATTAGCTGGTAAGTTGTCATCTCAATTATATGAGTTTCCTTTTTCTACGCTTCTCTTTTTACTCACATACTATTTTTTTAATTCTAATTTATTGATATCAATAAACTTCGAGGGTCAATTAAATTTTTTTGAATGATTTTTAAATATTTTAAACTATTAATTTATTTTGATATATAATACTCCCTCCATTTTGAAATAAGTGAATTATTGGGGTATTTATTGGTGTTTCAAAATAAGTGAATCATTGAATTTTTTTCAAATTTGTCCTTATGATTCGACAATCAATTAACTTTTGAAAAGATATTACAAGGTTAACTTTTTTTTTTTTTTGGGTAAAAATGAAAAGTTGTGTTAAATTTATATCTTTAATGCTTTTTCCTTAATATGTGTGTTAAAATTCAACAATTCATTTTTATGCAACGGAGGGAGTACTTTATAATTTTTTAAAAGGCAAATTGACCTTCTGGATCCCTGTACTATGTCAGTTTTGTAAGTTGGACACTTCTACTTACATGTTTGTCATCTGGACCCTTGAACCATTCAAAATGCAACATTTTACACCCTTTGACCGTTGACCTTGTCTATGTGGCATTAAAATGTTGACTGAGACTTGGAGAGTGTACCCACTCGCCTGGGGTGCGAGTGGGGGTCATTTTTTGGCCAATTTAACATTAAAATAATTAAAAAATAAATTAAAAAAATATAAAAAATTTAAAAAAATAAATTAAGAAGGTCCTTTTTTTTCTCCATCTTTTTAAATTTAAAAATATTTTTAAAATTTTTAAAAAACTTTAAAAATATTTTTAAAAATTAAAAATATTTTTATAATTTTAAAAAAAATTAAAAAAGGATTTTTTTTCCTCCATCTTTTTTAATTTAATTTTTTTTTCAATTTTTTTTTTAAAATTAAAAATATTTTTATAATTTAAAAATAAATAAATTAAAAAGGATCTTTTTTTTTCCTCCATCTTTTTTAATTTAAAAATATTTTTAAAATAATTTAAAAATATTTTTGAAAATCAAAAAATTGTTTTAAAAATATTTTTAAAAATTTTAAAAAATATATTTTTTCCTCCCCACCCCACCCCAGCCCGTCCCCACCCCCCACCCCACCCAGCCCGTCCCTACCCCCACACCCCCCAACCTCTTCTTTTTTTCCTCCGTCCTTTTTAATTTAAAAATATTTTTAAAAATATAAAAATAATAAATTTAAAAAAAAATTCCCACCTCACCCCCTCTCCAGCCCCTCCCCACCCCACCCAGTCTCCCTCACCCCCACCCCAGCCCATCCCCACCCAGCCCCACCCACCCCTTCCCTAGCCCTCCACCCCAGCCCACCCAGCCTCACGTAACCCCTCCCCCTTCCCAAACCTCATTAAAACCTTCTCATTAGAACCTTCTCCATATAACTTGATTGAGTAAGAGCCAAACCACTTGCCGATCTTACAATTTTGATGCCTAAAATTACATCAGCTTCTTATCTTTCATTTCAAACTGAGAAACAAGAAAATATTTTGTTTCTTTGACTCTTTCGATATCAGTTCCAAAGATCAACATGTCATCTACATAAAGACATTATAACACCAGATTTTTCTTGAAATTTATTAAATATGCAGATATCTCCACCATTGATTAAGTAGCTATTAGAAATCATAACTTTTCTAAATTTATCGTGCCATTGTTTTGGAGCTTGTTTTAATCCATAAAGAGATTTAAGAAGTTTACAAACTTTATGTTCTTGACCAAGATTGACAAATCCTTCTGGTTGTTTCATGTAGACTTCTTCGTCTAGATCTCCATTCAGGAATGCAGTTTTCACATCCATGTGATGAATCACAATACCATGAATCGCTGCTAGAGCAATCAAGAGACGAATAGAGGTCATCCGAGCTACAGGTGCAAAAGTATCAAAATAATCAATATCTTTCAATTGAGTAAAACCTTTAGCTACCAAACGGGCTTTGTACTTATCTAAAGTACCATCGAATTTCATTTTCTTCCTAAAAATCCATCGACAACCAATTGGTTTACATCCAGGAGAAAGATCTGACAATATCCATGTATTATTAGATAATATAGAATGCATTTCATCATCAATCGCTTCACGCCAAAATGGAGCATCATGTGAAGACATAACTTCAACATAACTTTCAGGATCCTTTTCAACCAAATAAGCTTGAATATTAGGTCCAAAGTCTTTTGATTTGGCTGATCTTGAACTACGTCTTGGTTGACTTTCTTCCAATGGCTCAACTATTTTCCTTTTAAGAGAGGAAATAGAAGAACTTGAATCTTGTTCAAAAGAATCTTTTTTCTTGGGATATATATGCTCAAAAAAGTTAGCATGTAAAGATTCAATAATTGTGTGAGGACTTGGGGTCTCAAGATTTAAAAATCTATAAGCCTTACTGGTTTGTGAATAACCAATAAACACACAATCTACTCCTCTATAGCCAATCTTGGTTAAATGTTGATTTGGTAATCGAACATGAGCCAAACAACCCCATAATTTATATTTGATTTTCGATTATTCCAAAGTTTATATGGAGATGCATCATGATTCCTGAAAGTAATTCTATTCAAAATATGACATGCAGAAAGCAAAACTTCAGTCCACAAATTTTCAGATATACTAGATCTATAAAGCATAGAATTAACCATTTCTATGAAAGTTCGATTTTTTTTTCCTGCTACACCATTTTGTTGTGGTGTATAGGACATGGTCAATTGTTTTTCAACGCCTTTTCTCTCACAAAAATTAATAAAATTTGACTTTAAGTACTCTCCACCTCTATCAGACCTAAATGACTTAATTTTCACACTCAATTTATTTTCAACTTTTGCTTTATATGTTTTGAGAGTCTCAAATGTTTCATCTTTTGTTTTCAATGGAAAGACATAAGTATATATTGAGTAGCCATCAATAAAAGTGATAAAATACCTCTTTTCATGACGTGACAAATAATCCATCTCACAAATATCAATGTGGATTAATTGCAAAAGTGTGGAAGTCCTTGCAACTGTCTTAAAGAGCTTCTTAGTAATCTTGCATTTACTACAAGTAAGACACTTAGTAGTATGAGTCTTTCCACAATCTTTGAGTAATCCATTATTCATCATAAGTTGAATGGATCTAAAATTCACATGTCCCAGA
Organism: Capsicum pubescens; assembly: GCA_030864215.1. Classification (NCBI taxonomy): domain Eukaryota; kingdom Viridiplantae; phylum Streptophyta; class Magnoliopsida; order Solanales; family Solanaceae; genus Capsicum; species Capsicum pubescens. The sequence continues at coordinate 384,867,849 of CM061548.1, forward strand.
CGTTCATGCCATAAGTCTAGAGACTCCACAAGATAAGCAGAAATATTTTCATTTTCAATATTGAGTTTAAACATTCCATTTGCAACATAACCTTTTTCCAACAAACATGCCATTTTTAGATAAAATAAACTTATCTTCCTCAAAAACCATTTTAAAATCATGCTTCGAAAGAAGCGTACCTGAAACTAAGTTCTTTCGAATATCAGGAACATGCAATACGTCCATCAATGTAACTATCTTTCCGGAAGTAAACTTCAGTTCAGCAGTTCCTTTTCCCACAACTTTAGTAGAGGAGGAGTTTCCCATATATACAATTTTACCGTCCCCCACTAATTCATAAGTCTTGAAAGAATTTCGGTTACCTGATATGTGACGAGTTGCGCCAGTATCTATCCACCATTCCACTTGATCTTTCGCTACAAATACTTCTGTGACCATTGCCACAAGATCATCTTTTTTATTTTTATTTACTTTTTCTTTCTTCTTTTCAGCTTTGAAAATTCTACAATCACGTGCATAGTGACCAACTTTGTGACAATGATAGCATTCACCAGATTTAAAATTGGCACCATTATGTTTGAAATTTGTAGTCTTCTTTGCCTTTGAAAAATTCTTATTTTCAAGTTCCTTCTTGTTTGATTTTTCTTCAACCATATAAGCTTTCATGACAGGTTCCTTCAAGCTATTATTACCGCGCCATCGTGTCTCTTGTTCAATTTGCAAGTGTTGCAACAATTGTTCAAAAGTCAAATCTTCCTTTTTGTGTAAGAGTTTGCTTTGGTACTCTTTCCAAGATGGAGGAAGTTTTGATACAATATTGTTAGAACAATAATGGTAATGGTACAAGAAATTCAAAATAAAACTTGCTTGGCTTAGAGGCACGATAATACGCTTCTTGAAGATAGTTGGAGTCTCTCCCACGAGCAAACGGAAGAACAAGTGACAACTCTATCTTCGGGATTCAACTAAGCGACAAAACAAGTAGAATTCAAGAATGTTGCTCTTCTATTCTTGAATTGGTGATTTCACCATTTGATCAATGTCTCTCTAGTGTTTTCAAGGGGAAAGTAGTTGAGTGCTTGTCTTTTCAAATCAAAGAAAACACTATTTATAGGATGAAAGTTTCATGTATGAGAAATATATTAATTAAGTAATAGTTAATAGGTTCATGAATGTTTTAAAACAAAAAAATATCATTCTTTCAAGAACCTATAACGTAAAACTTAATGAATAATGAATTTGTCAAATACATTTTCTTTGTAACTCAAAACTTATGAACAATGAATTTATCAAATTAATTTCCTTTGTAACTCAAAACTTTAAGTGATGCATTTGTTTCAAAACTAATTGAAACATAACTCTAAAAAATCTTTAACCGATGTATTTGTTTCAAAATTTATTGAAACATAAAATCAACAATCCCCCACTTGTTTCAAGAAATTCTAGCTTTAAAAAATAAAAATCATTTGAGACATCAATCTAGCAACATGCATCAATAATGGTGTCCTTTGGACTTGAACCATTAGCTAGTGAAGACTTTCTAAATCATTGACTACTTAGTGAACAAATCTTGAACTAAGTGGTTCATTGGATGAAGTAGAAAAATACTCCACGCATATTGCTATGTTCCGGTGAAAATCAAAATCCTTTGACACCTTACGGCCATGTGTCCCGAATCCTTTTAGCGAAGTGCTTTAAGATTTTCCTATAAAAATCTTATTGAAGCGGCCTCCACTTCGCACTTAGTGCGGTGAATTCATTAAGAGTAACTTTGCATTCTCCGACTAAGTAGTCTATGAATTTCATTAAGAGAAATTAATCTCATCCTCCTTTACAACAAAGTATCAGTAAATCTATCAAGAGTGTTCCTACACACTCCAACCGAAATCGGTGTATAGACTTAATAAGAGAATATAATCTCATTCTTTTCTTTTGTAGGAGTACTGTCAAATCTATCAAGAGTGTTATTATTTACTCCAACCGATATCGGTCTTATAGATTTATCAAGAGAATAAATCTCAACTTATGCACATCTACTCACTTTCTAGGGTAAAAGGAAATTTTATTGATGTGCTTCACAATTGTAACTTTACTTGTTTTTTCCTTTGAACCTAAGATTACATCGTTAGGTAGGGTTACCATAAAGTACAATCAATATACAACAGGCTTTATTCCCATCCCATTACAAGTTTGTACCACCAATTCCTTGCCTAACCCTTTAGACAAAGGATTTGCTAAATTAAGTTTGGACTTCACATATTGAAGCGATATTATGCCATCCTCCAATAATATTCTCACATGATTGTGTTTGAGACGAACTTGTCTTGACTTGCCATTGTAACAATCACTTGAAGCCCGAAATATAGCAGCTTTATTATCACAATATATAGTCAAAGGTGGTATTGGCTTACCCCATAATGGAATATCTATCAGCATACTCCGCAGCCAATCAACTTCTTCTCCAGCAGAAGACATAGCGATAAATTCTGACTCCATGGTTGAGTGAGTAATACATGTCTGCTTCTTTGATCTCCAAGATATTGCTGCTCCAGCCAATGTGAAAATCCAAGCAGTAATAGATTTAGAGTCGTTCGGATCAGAATTCCAAGTAGCATCACTATAGCCTTCAAGAACTGCTGGAAAGGTAGAATAATGTAGGCCAACATTAATTGTACCCTTCAGATACCTTAAAATATGAATTAAGACATTCCAATGCTCAACTCCAGGGCTACCAGTAAACTTGCTCAAAGTTCCTACAGCATAACCAATATCTGGCTAGTTTGATGCTAGGATCAAATGGTGTAGGAGCAGGCTTGTCGTCAAAATAACCAAACCTCTTTAGAACCTTCTCAATATAACTTGATTGAGTAAGAGTCAAATCACTTGCCGATTTTACAATTTTGATGCCTAAAATTACATCAGATTCTCCAAAATTTTTCATTTCAAACTTAGAAGCAAGAAAATATTTTGTTTTGTTTGACTCTTTCGATATCAGTTCCAAAGATCAACATGTCATCTATATAAAGACATATTATAACACCAGAATTTTCTTGAAATTTACTAAATATGCAGATATCTCCACCATTGATTAAGTAGCCATTAGAAATCATAACTTTTCTAAATTTATCATGCCATTGTTTTGGAGCATGTTTTAATCCATAAAGAGATTTTAGAAGTTTACAAACTTTACGTTCTTGACCAGGATTGATAAATCCTTCTGGTTGTTTCATGTAGACTTCTTCGTCTAGATCTCCATTCAGGAATGCAGTTTTCACATCCATCTGATGAATCACAAGACCATGAATTGCTGCTAGAGAAATCAAGAGATGAATAGAGGTCATCCGAGCTATAGGTGCAAAAGTATCAAAATAATTAATATCTTTCAATTGAGTAAAGCCTTTAGCTACCAAACGGGCTTTGTACTTATCTAAAGTACCATCGAATTTTATTTTCTTCCTAAAAATCCATCGGCAACCAATTTTTTTACATCCAGGAGGAAGATCTGACAATATTCATGTATTATTAGATAATATAGAATGCATTTCATCATCAACGACTTCACGCCAAAATGAAGCATCATGTGAAGACATAGCTTTAGCATAACTTTCAGGATCCTTTTCAACCAAATAAGCTTGAAAATCAGGTCCAAAGTCTTTTGATTTGGCTAATCTTGAACTACGTCTTGGTTGACTTTCTTCCAATGGCTCAACTATTTTCCTGACACCAAGTTCTTTCGAATATCAGGAACATGCAATACGTCCATCAATGTAACTATCTTTCCGGAAGTAAACTTTAGTTCAACAGTTCCTTTTCCCACAACTTTAGTAGAGGAGGAGTTTCCCATATATGCAGTTTTACCATCCCCCACTAATTCATAAGTCTTGAAAGAATTTCGGTTACCTGATATGTGACGAGTTGCGCCAGTATCTATCCACCATTCCACTTGATCTTCCGCTACAAATACTTCTTTGACCATTACCACAAGATCATCTTTTTTATTTTTATTTGTGTTTTCTTTCTTCTTTTCGGCTTTGAGAATTCTACAATCACGCGCATAGTGACCAACTTTGTGACAATGATAACATTCACCAGATTTAAAATTGGTACCATTACGCTTGAAATTTGTAGTCTTCTTTGCCTTTGAAAAATTCTTATTTTCAGGTTCCTTCTTGTTTGATTTTTCTTCAACCATATGAGCTTTCATAACAGGTTCCTTCAAACTATTATTATCGCGCCATCGTGTCTCTTGTTCAATTTGCAAGTGTTGCAACAATTCAAGAGTCAAATCTTCCTTTTTGTGTAAGAGTTTGCTTCGGTACTCTTTCCAAGATGGAGGAAGTTTTGATACAATAGCACCAACATGAAAGTTTTCATCAAGAGCAATTTCAGATTTAGCAATTTTATTAGCTATAAGTTGGAATTCTTGTACTTGTTTAGTGATTGACTTGTCATCAACCATTTTGAACTCCATATAATTTGAAACGAGAAATTTCTTAGAACTCGCCTCTTCGGCTAAATAAATAGCTTGAAGAGCGTCCCATATCCCTTTAGCATATTTGCATTTAACATAATATTGATCATAATATTTGTTAGACATTCCTTCAAGAATATAATTCTTGCACAAATAATCATCATATTGTCATTTGACAATTTGTTCTTTAATCAAAGTAGCCTCGTCAGATGCTACCTCAGAACCAGGAGCATTAGGGCAAGGTTCTTCAAGAACATATGCCAACTTTAATCGTTTTAAAAAGAATTTCATCTTTCCACGCCATCTAGGAAAGTCTTTGCCATCAAATATTTCAAAATTAGGATTAGGCAAAGATGGACTACTATTTGATATTGATGTAGAAGCTATAGAGACAACTATCTTCAAATTGTTAGAACAATAATGATAATTGTACAAGAAATTCAAAATAAAACTTGCTTGGCTTAGAGGCACGATAATACGCTTCTTGAAGATGGTTGGAGTCTCTCCCACGAGCAAACGGAAGAACAAGTGACAACTCTATCTTCGGGATTCAACTAAGCCACAAAACAAGTAGCATTCAAGAATGTTGCTCTTCTATTCTTGAATTGGTGATTTCACCATTTGATCAATATCTCTCTAGTGTTTTCAAAGGAAAAGTAGTTTTGAGTGCTTGTCTTTTCAAACCAAAGAAAACACTATTTATAGGATGAAAGTTTCATACATGAGAAGCATATTAATTAAGTAATAGTTAATAGGTTCATGTATGTTTTAAAACAAAAAATGTCATTCTTTCAAGAAGCTATAACGTAAAACTTAATAAATAATGAATTTGTCAAATACATTTTTAGTAGCTCAAAACTTATGAATAATGAATTTATCAAATTCATTTCCTTTGTAACTCAAAACTTTAAGTGATGCATTTGTTTCAAAACTAATTGAAACATAACTCTTAAAAAATCTTTAACCGATGTATTTGTTTCAAAATTTATTGAAACATAAAATCGACAATTTTTCCTTTTAAGAGGAGGAATAGAAGAACTTGAATCTTGTCCAAAAGAATCTTTTTTCTTGGGATATATATGCTAAAAAAAGTTAACATGTAAAGATTCAATAATTGTGTGAGGACTTGGGGTCTCAAGATTTAAAAATCTATAAGTCTTACTGGTTTGTGAATAACCAATAAACACACAATCTACTCCTCTATAGCCAATCTTGGTTAAATGTTGATTTGGTAATCGAACATGAGCCAAGCAACCCGATACTTTAAAATAATTTATATTTGGTTTTCGATTATTCCAAAGTTCATGTGGAGATGCATCATGATTCCTGGAAGTAATTCTATTCAAAATATGACATGCTGAAAGCAAGGCTTCAGTCCACAAATCCTCAATCAACAAGATGAACTTGAACATTATTTTGTTCCCCCTGTTTTGAGTTTTGCAAACTATCCCATTTTTCTTTAGTAGATTTGTTAGTAAAAAATAAATCAAATAAAGTATTAGTCATATGACTCAATAAATACCCTCTAGCATTTATGTTATTCTTTTTAGTCTTCTTTTTACCAAATTCATCAACAATCATAACGGTATTAGAACCAGTAATGATGTTAGATCCATTATTAAACAAAACATAATTAACTTCTAATTGTTCTATGAAAATAAAAAGTCTTTGTGACCATCTTTTAAAATTATTTTCGTTCAATGGCTCAATTTTTGACAAACCAGAAAAAGTTTCGGTTAAAGATTTTTCAAGAGTTATGTTTCAATTAGTTTTGAAATAAATGCATCACTTAAAGTTTTGAGTTACAAAGGAAATGAATTTGATAAATTCATTATTCATAAGTTTTGAGTTACAAAAAATGTATTTGACAAATTCATTATTTATTAAGTTTTACGTTATAGCTTCTTGAAAGAATGACATTTTTTTTTAAAAAACATACATGAACCTATTAACTATTACTTAATTAATATGTTTCTCATGCATGAAACTTTCATCCTATAAATAGTGTTTTCTTTGGTTTGAAAAGACAAGCACTCAAAACTACTTTCCCCTTGAAAACACTAGAGAGACATTGATCAAATGGTGAAATCACCAATTCAAGACTAGAAGAGCAATATTCTTGAATGCTACTTGTTTTGTGGCTTAGTTGAATTCCGAAGATAGAGTTGTCACTTGTTCTTCCGTTTGCTCGTGGGAGAGACTCCAACTATCTTCAAGAAGTGTATTATCGTGCCTCTAAGCCAAGCAAGTTTTTTTTTGTACAATTATCATTATTGTTCTAACAATTTGAAGATAGTTGTCTCTATGGCTTCTACATCAATATCAAATAGTATTCCATCTTTGCCTAATCCTAATTTTGAAATATTTGATGGCAAAGACTTTCCTAGATGGCGTGGAAAGATGGAATTCTTTTTAAAACGATTAAAGTTGGCATATGTTCTTGAAGAACCTTGTCCTAATGCTCGTGGTTCTGAGGTAGCATCTGACGAGGCTACTTTGATTAAAGAACAAATTGCCAAATGACAATATGATGATTATTTGTGCAAGAATTATATTCTTGGAGGAATGTCTAACAAATATTATGTTAAATGCAAATATGCTAAAGAGATATGGGACACTCTTCAAGCTATTTATTTAGCCGAAGAAGTGAGTTCTAAGAAATTTCTCGTTTCAAATTATATGGAGTTCAAAATGGTTGATAACAAGTCAATCACTGAACAAGTACAAAAATTCCAACTTGTAGATAATAAAATTGCTATATCTAGAATTGCTCTTGATGATGAAAACTTTCATTTTGGTGCTATTGTATCAAAACTTCCTCCATCTTGGAAAGAGTACCGAAGCAAACTCTTACACAAAAAAGAAGATTTGACTCTTGAAAAATTGTTGCAACACTTGCAAATTGAACAAGAGACACGATGGCGTGATAATAATAGTTTGAAGGAAAATCAAACAAGAAGGAACCTGAAAATAAGAATTTTTCAAAGGAAAAGAAGACTACAATTTCAAGCGTAATGGTGCCAATTTTAAATCTGGTGAATGCTATCATTGTCACAAAGTTGGTCACTATGCGCGTGATTGTAGAATTCTCAAAGCTGAAAAGAAGAAAGAAAAAGCAAATAAAAATAAAAAAAATGATCTTGTGGCAATGGTCACAGAAGCATTTGTAGCGGAAGATCAAGTGGAATGGTGGATAGATACTGGCGCAACTCGTCACATATCAGGTAACCGAAATTCTTTCAAGACTTATGAATTAGTGGGGGACGGTAAAATTGTATATATGGGAAACTCCCCCTCTACTAAAGTTGTGGGAAAAGGAACTGTTGAACTGAAGTTTACTTCCGGAAAGATAGTTACATTGATGGACATATTGCATGTTCCTAATATTCGAAAGAACTTGGTGTCAGGTACGCTTCGTTCCGAAGCATGGTTTTTGAGGCAGATAAGTTTATTTTATCTAAAAATAGCATGTTTGTTGGAAAAGGTTATGTTGCAAATGGAATGTTTAAACTCAATATTGAAAATGAAAATATTTCTGCTTATCTTGTGGAGTCTCTGGACTAACGGCATGAACGTCTGGGACATGTGAATTTTAGATCCATTCAACATATGGTGAATAATGGATTAATCAAAGATTGTGGAAAGAATCATACTACTAAGTGTCTTACTTGCTTGTAGTAAATGCAAGTTTACTGGTAGCCCTGGAGTTAAGCATTGGAATGCCTTAATTCGTGTTTTAAGGTATCTGAAGGGTACAATTAATGTTGGCCTGCATTATTCTACCTTTCCAGCAGTTCTTGAAGGCTATAGTGATGCTACTTGGAATTTTGATCCAAATGATTCTAAATCTATTACTTCTTGGATTTTCACTTTGGCTGGAGCAGCTGATAACGCTCAATCTACAGCTCTCGTAGGAGTGTAAAGCGGTCGTTAGCAAATATAGAACCCAACTGGGTTGGGTATCGATCCCACAGGGAATAGCTTGGTCAACAAGTAAGTGAAGATTACTTGACTTTTAGTGAAAGTCTCGAAAAAGGGGGGATTCTTGTTGTGCAAGTAATGTAACCAAATAGTAGCTAAATACGGCAATAGCAAAGTAAAAAGAGAAAGAATGTTTTAGTAAGATGTAAACAATGAGAATTGAGGAGTTGGGGTTATGTCCACCTTCTGAGTTATACGTCTCTATTGACTATGAGTGTGTTGAATTCAGACATGCATGTGCTTATAGAGAATTGTATTCGATGGTAAATCCAGGCGTCTTTCGACCTATTCGAGGATTATTTCACTTTAACTCTTTCGAGCTTAAAGCGTATCTAACGGTACGAATTCTCCAAGAGGTTAATCCAGTTACGACACTAACTTTTTAATAGGGGATGGGACCCTACTACCTTGACATTATCTCTTTTCCAGACAGATAACCTTTCTTTCGAACAAGTTAAATGTTATACTGGCGTATTCTTGCGTTTGCAACCACAAAGAATTTAGATTAAGATGAAGAGAATAATGATATAAGCAACATACGTGTCACGAACTCACAAACTCACAACAATAAATAGTATCTCATTCGGCTTCCATAACCCCAACAGAGAAGTTTAGTTACCCATGAGTGCGAAGGAAATCACGATTGACATTGTTGTTAGACCACAATAAAGATTTCACGTTTGTAATGGTGTGGTAGGTGTTAGGCGTGAATTCCTTAGCAAGGTAACGTTTCTCTTGTTGCGGAATTTAAGAATAGATGAATAGAAGAAGAAAAATAGAATTAATGGAAGAATGATTGTTTAGAACTAGAATAGAATAGAATGTAAGAAGATGTTCTAAAATCTCTAGCAAGATAGGGTATTTATAATACCCATATCCTATTCCTACTAAGCTAATGAAATGCTTAACCAAATCCTACTAAGCTAATGAAATACTTAACCCAATTGTACTAGGTTAATGTATCATTATCCTAATCCTAATAAGCTAATGAAATACATAACCCAATTGTACTAGGTTAATGTATCATTATCCTAATCCTAATAAATTACTGCTAGTCCCCAAAGTCTTCAGAAATGTTGTTTTAGCCTGGGACAGAATTTCCATGTGTCATCTTTAGTCCTTGGCGTCCAAGATTGGCTTTTCTCCTTTCGTGAAGCTTTCTGTGGCGTCAAGTTATCCATGAAATGCTGAATTTTGTATCATTTATGCCTGAAACTTTGCTAATCATGTTCGTTAGCTCACTTACAGGAAAAAGGACTAAAAGTGCATGAAATATATAATTTGTTCTCAAAACTAGGCTAAAATATGGGCAAAATATAGTGCTATAGGCGTGTAAATTCGCCTATCATCAGCAGCAATATCTTAGAGATCAAAGAAGCAGACATGTATTACTCACTCAACCATGGAGTCAGAATTTATCGCTATGTCTTCTGCTGGAGAAGACGCTGATTGGCTGCGGAGTATGCTGATAAATATTCCATTATGGGGTAAGCCAATATCACCTTTGACTATATATTGTGATAATAAAGCTGCTATATTTTGGGCTTCAAATGATTGTTACAATGTCAAGACAAGTTTGTCTCAAACACAATCATGTGAGAATATTATTGGAGGATGGCATAGTATCGCTTCAATATGTGAAGTCCAAACTCAATTTAGCAAATCCTTTGTCTAAAAGGTTAGGCAAGGAATTGGTGGTACAAACTTGTAATGGGATGGGAATGAAGCCTGTTGTAGATTGATTGTACTTTATGGTAACCCTACCTAATGATGTAATCTTAGGTTCAAAGGGAAAAACAAGTAAAGTTACAATTGTGAAGCACATCAATAAAATTTCCTTTTTCCCTAGAAAGTGAGTAGATGTGCATAAGTTGAGATTTATTCTCTTGATAAATCTATAAGACCGATATCGGTTGGAGTAAATAATAACACTCTTGATAGATTTGACAGTATTCCTACAAAAGAAAAGAATGAGATTATATTCTCTTATTAAGTCTATACATCGATTTCGGTTGGAGTGTGTAGGAACACTCTTGATAGATTTACTGATACTTTGTTGTAAAGGAGGATGAGATTAATTTCTCCTAATGAAATTCATAGACTACTTAGTCGGAGTATGCAAAGTTACTCTTGATGAATTCACCGCACTAAGTGCGAAGTGGAGGCCGCTTCAATAAGATTTTTACAGGGAAATCTTAAAGCACTTAGCTAAAAGGATTCGGGACACATGGCTGTAAGGTGTCAAAGGATTTTGATTTTCACCGGAACATAGCAATATGCGTGGAGTATTTTTCTACTTCATCCAATGAACCACTTAGTTCAAGATTTGTTCACTAAGTAGTCAATGATTTAGAAAGTCTTCACAAGCTAATGGTTCAAGTCCAAAGGACACCATTATTGATGCATGTTGTTAGATTGATGTCTCAAATGATTTTTTTTTTAAAGATAAAATTTCTTGAAACAAGTGGGGGATTGTTGATTTTATGTTTCAATAAAATTTGAAACAAATACATCGGTTAAAGATTTTTAAGAGTTATGTTTCAATTAGTTTTGAAACAAATGCATCACTTAAAGTTTTGAGTGGAAATGAATTTGATAAATTCATTATTCATAAATTTTGAGTTACAAAGAAAATTTATTTGATAAATTCATTATTCATTAAGTTTTACGTTATAGATTCTTGAAAGAATGACATTTTTTGTTTTAAAACGTATATGAACCTATTAACTATTACTTAATTAATATGCTTCTCATGCATGAAACTTTCATCCTATAAATAGTGTTTTCTTTGGTTTGAAAAGACAAGCACTCAAAACTACTTTCCCCTTGAAAACACTAGAGAGACATTGATCAAATGGTGAAATCACCAATTCAAGAATAGAAGAGCAACATTCTTGAATGCTACTTGTTTTGTGGCTTAGTTGAATCCCGAAGATAGAGTTGTCACTTGTTCTTCCGTTTGCTCGTGGGAGAGACTCCAACTATCTTCAAGAAGCGTATTATCGTGCCTCTAAGCCAAGCAAGTTTTATTTTGAATTTCTCGTACAATTATCATTATTGACTCTATCTTCGGGATTCAACTAAGCCACAAAACAAGTACCATTCAAGAATGTTGCTCTTCTATTCTTAAATTGGTGATTTCACCATTTGATCAATGTCTCTCTAGTGTTTTCAAGGGGAAAGTTGTTTTGAGTGCTTGTCTTTTCAAACCAAAGAAAACACTATTTATAGGATGAAAGTTTCATGCATGAGAAGCATATTAATTAAGTAATAGTTAATAGGTTCATGTATGTTTTAAAACAAAAAATGTCATTCTTTCAAGAAGCTATAACGTAAAACTTAATGAATTGTGGAAAGGATTTGCTCCTAACTTAAAAATTTTTAAAGTGTGGGGGTGTTTGGCTAATGTTGGTCTACCTGATTTTAAACGAGTAAATGTAGGTTCTAAGACCTTTGATACCGTCTTTGTTTAGTTATGCTCAAAATAGTGTTGCATATAGATTTATGTCATTAAATGATTATTCTATATGTGAATCTAGAGATGCAGAATTTTTTGAGCATGTTTTTCCTTTGAAAAATGATGTGCCTAGTGATATGCAAAATAATACTTATGTGTCTGTGTCTGTTAACTCCCATGTTATGCCTACTTCTGATGTTAATGCTAATGAGCATGAAAATGAAGCAATGAGTTCAATAGATTTGATATTTGGGAAAAAGGCTATTAAAAGTGAATTAGACTCTATAGTTTCTAATCACACATGGGACTTGTATGATTTTCCTAAAGGTTGTAAACCCATAAGTCGCAAGTGGATATTCAAGAAGAAATTGAGGCCTGGTGGTACAATTGATAAATATAAGGCTAGACTTGTGATTAGGGGCTTTAACAACAAAAAAAAGGTGTTGATTATTTTGATACTTATTCTCCTGTGACTAAAATAGCGACTATTAGAACTCTTATTGCTCTAGCTGCTATTCACAATTTAGTGGTACATCAAATGGATATCAAAACTGCATTTTTAAATGGTGATTTAGAGGAAGAGATCTATATGACTCAACTTGAGGATTTTGTGGTCCCAGGACAAGAGGATAAAGTATGCAAATTGAGAAAGTCCTTCTATGGACTTAAGCAGGCCCCTAAGCAGTGGTATGAAAAATTTGATTTCACATTAATAGATAATGTCTTTGTTGTTAATTCATCTGATAACTGTGTTTATTCTAAAATAATAGGATCAAATTGTGTGATTATATGTTTATATGTGGATGACATGTTAATCTTTGGCCCTAATGTGAATGTTGTAAATGAGACTAAGAAGTTTTTATTTTCTAAATTTGAAATGAAAGATCTTGGAGAAGCTGATGTGATTTTAGGAATAAAAATCAAAAGAAATGTTAATGGTTTCTCTTTGTGTCAGTCTCATTATATTGAAAAAATATTGAAAAGGTTTAATTGTTTTGATGTAGTTTCAGTGAGAACTCCTTATGATCCTAGCATACACTTGAAAAAGAATAAAGATTTCAGTGTTTCTCAAATTGAATATGCTAAAATAATTGGTAGTGTACTGTTTCTCACGAACTATACTCGGCCTGATATAGCTTATGTTGTTAGTAGATTTAGTAGATATACTCATAATTCCAGTAATGAACATTGGCATGCTCTTCATCGCTTGTTAAGGTACTTGAGCGGTACTATGGATTGGTGTTTGCATTTTAATAAATTTCCTGATGTTTTAGAAGGTTTTTGTGATGCAAACTTGGTAACTGACAATGATGAAGTTAGCTCTACCAGTGGTTATGTGTTTACTTTGGGTGCAAGTGCTCTTTCATGGAAGTCTTCAAAGCAGACTTGTATAGCACGTTCTACTATGGAATCTGAATTCATTGCTCTCGAGTTGGCAAGGTAAGAAGCTGAGTAGCTGAGAAATCTTTTGACAGATGTTCCTTTATGGGGAAGACAAATGTCACCAGTCTCTTTACATTGTGACTCACAGGAGGCAATTGAGATTGCTCAAAATAGTGTATACAATGATAAAAAAAGACATATTCACATCAGACATGATGCAGTTAAACAATTGTTGAAACATAGTGTTATTTCCTTGGAATATGTAAGATCCGAAAGAAATTATGTGGATCCTATGACCAAGGGTTTGACAAGGAAAATGGTCCTTGAATCGTCGAGGGGGATGGGGATAAAGCCCATGGATTGAGGTAATATGGTGGATACCCATTTGGAGTCAAACAAAACCATATAGGCCTTCAATAAACACAACATATCCTATCCCAATGGCGTGAGGTAGTGTATTATAAGGTTGAGCTTATTTTTGCTCTTAATGATCCATAGCCTTAAGGTGGTCTATGAGATAGACTTGATGGATCACCTACATGAGTGTAAAAGGTTGGTCACCTTTTTATGAAAGACTTGGGTTATCTTTCTAGAGCACTCATGAGATCCACGGTTTGTGTGCATGACCGTAAAAGCACTTTGTAGTATCGCGGAGGTTGCTTAAAATCAAGGATATGGTATGTGTTGTGGGGGTCTCAACTTATGTCCATCTAGTTCAAGAGTACTTCACTTTTTGGATATTTGTTGTTGCCTCACATCACTACGTGTCAATTCAAATCGAAAGATATTGACACTTAAGTACATGTTCCTTCCTTTTGCCCAGAAATTATTCCATTCTTTATCTTTGCATTAGTGGGGATTGAAGGATAATTCCTTCTTAATTAATGCAAAGATTAAAACTCTTTTAACTCTCTATAATAAATATGTGTAAACATCCGTAAGTCATATAGGATGAGAGAGTTACTAATACTTCATAAATATATATTCATTTAAATGGCGACTAATGAAGAGACATTCATAAGTCTTGAAAGTTACTAGACATTATGACTTTGTCATTAATTTAAGAGTAATGTTAATTTATGTACATTAACTCTGTTTGTCTTCATTCACTCTTTTGATGGATGAAACATAAATGGTATAACTATTTAAGGAGTATCATTTGAGAACTAAAGAGGTAAGAAAACATAGAAAACAAAATACTCTCTCCCCTTCATCAATTCTCTACCGTAATCTTGGCTTCCTATTCTTTGACAATTTTTGGGCAATTGGTTTGGGCAACCTCCAAACTTCCAGCCACGAGTGCACGTGTTTGGAAGTAGCTGTGGAACCTTGGGGAGCGACCGGCTAGAAGAATTTGCACCAGAGTCGGGCCGAAATTATTTTCAAAGCAGTGGCTTGCCACGACACAGTATTTGTTCAAAGAGAAACCATTAACATTTCTTTTGATTTTTATTCCTAAAATCACATCAGCTTCTCCAAGGTCTTTCATTTCAAATTTCGAAAATAAAAACTTCTTAGTCTCATTTACAACATTCACATTAAGGCCAAAGATTAACATGTCATCCACATATAATCACACAATCTGATCCTATTATTTTAGAATAAACACAGGTATCAGATGAATTAACAACAAAGCCATTATCTATTAATGTGAAATCAAATTTTTCATACCACTGCTTAGGTGCCAGCTTAAGTCCATAGAAGGACTTTCTCAATTTGCATACTTTATCCTCTTGTCCTGGGACCACAAAACCCTCAGGTTGAGTCATATAGATCTCTTCCTCTAAATCACCATTTAAAAATGCAGTTTTGATATTATCCTTGAACAATGTTCTGTATGTTCCCTCGCTCCGTAGATACTTAGTTTCTGGAGCACTTCTCAACAAAGTAGACCTTAAACTTGTTTTTGAAGCTGATAAAATAATTATTTCTCGTAGAGGAAACTTTGTTGGGAAGGAATACCTTAGTGGGGGCTTATTTGTACTGAACATTGATCATGAGATTATCAATAATGTAAATATTCCTAATTCTGCTTATATTGCTGAGTCTATTAATTTATGGCATGGTAGGCTAGGTCATATTAATATTGTTGCTATTAAAAGACTTAGAAAAATGAGATTAATTCCTACAGTAAATATTGATGATATTTCTAAATGTCTTGTGTGTAGAAACAAAGCATGCTAAAAAACCTTTTAAATATGTTACTAGTAGAAAGACCGAATTGCTCGAATTAGTACATTCAGACTTAGCAGATTTTAAGAACACAATTAGTAAAGGTGGAAAGAAGTATTACATTACTTTTGTTGATGCCTTTTCTAGGTACACTAAAGTATACCTCCTTAAGTTTAAAGATGAGGCTGAAACCATGTTTTTAAAATTCAAAGCAGAAGTAGAAAATCAATTAGACAGGAAAATCAAGAGATTTAGATCTGGCGGGGGCGGTGAATATAATACTAAAACTCTAGAAGATTTTTGTGAGAAAAATGGTATTATCCATGAGTTTAGTGCTCCTTATACTTCCCAACAAAATGTTGTAGCTGAACGAAAGAATAGAACTCTTAAGGAAATGATGAATTCTATGCTTTTATGCTTAGGTCTACCTGACTATATGTGGGGGGAAGCTGTCTTATCTGCATGTTACATTCTTAATAGTGTCCCTCATAAAAAGTTAGATAGGACCTCATATGAATTGTGGAAAGGATTTGCTCCTATCTTAAATTTTTTGAAAGTGTGGGGGTGTTTGGCTAATGTTGGTCTACTTGATTTTAAACGAGTAAATGTAGGTTCTAAGACCTTTGATACCATCTTTGTTTAGTTATGCTCAAAATAGTGTTGCATATAGATTTATGTCATTAAATGATTATTCTATATATGAATCTATAGATGTAGAATTTTTTGAGCATGTTTTTCCTTTGAAAAATGATGTGCCTAGTGATATGCAAAATAATACTTCTGTGTCTGTGTCTGTTAACTCTCATGTTATGCCTGCTTCTGATGTTAATGCTAATGAGCATGAAAATGAAGCAATGAGTTCAATAGATGTGATATTTTGGAAAGAGGCTATTAAAAGTGAATTAGACTCTATAGTTTCTAATCACACATGGGACTTGTATAATTTTCCTAAAGGTTGTAAACCCATAAGTAGCAAGTGGATATTTAAGAAGAAATTGAGGCCTGATGGTACAATTGATAAATATAAGGCTAAACTTGTGATTAGGGGCTTTAACAACAAAAAAAAGGTGTTGATTATTTTGATACTTATTCTCCTGTGACTAAAATAGCGACCATTAGAACTCTTATTGCTCTAGCTGTTATTCACAATTTAGTGGTACATTAAATGGATATCAAAACTGCATTTTTAAATGGTGATTTAGAGGAAGAGATCTATATGACTCAACTTGAGGATTTTGTGGTCCCAGGACAAGAGGATAAAGTATGCAAATTGAGAAAGTCCTTCTATGGACTTAAGCAGGACCCTAAGCAGTGGTATGAAAAATTTGATTTCACATTAATAGATAATGACTTTGTTGTTAATGCATCTGATACCTGTGTTTATTCTAAAATAATAGGATCAGATTGTATGATTTTATGTTTATATGTGGATGACATGTTAATCTTTGGCCCTAATGTGAATGTTGTAAATGAGACTAAGAAGTTTTTATTTTCTAAATTTGAAATGAAAGACCTTGGAGAAGCTGATGTGGTTTTAGGAATAAAAATCAAAAGAAATGTTAATGGTTTCTCTTTGTGTCAGTCTCATTATATTGAAAAAATGTTGAAAAGGTTTAATTGTTTTGATGTAATTTCAGTGAGAACTCCTTATGATCCTAGCATACACTTGAAAATGAATAAAGATTTCAGTGTTTCTCAAATTGAATATGCTAAAATAATTGGTAGTGTAATGTTTCTCACGAACTATACTCGGCCTGATATAGCTTATGCTGTTAGTAGATTTTGTAGATATACTCATAATCCCAGTAATGAACATTGGCATGCTCTTCATCGTTTGTTAAGGTACTATGGATTGGTGTTTGCATTTTAATAAATTTCCTGCTGTTTTAGAAGGTTTTTGTGATGCAAACAGGGTGACTGACAATGATGAAGTTAGCTCTACCAGTGGCTATGTGTTTACTTTGGGTGCAGGTGCTATTTCATGGAAGTCTTCAAAGCAGACTTGTATAGCACGTTCTACTATAGAATCTGAATTCATTGCTCTCGAGTCGCCAGGGCAAGAAGCTGATTAGCTGAAAAATCTTTTGACAGATGTTCCTTTTTGGGGATGACAAATGTCACTAGTCTCTTTACATTGTGATTCACAGGCGACAATTGAGATTGCTAAAAATAGTGTATACAATGGTAAAAAAAGACATTCGTATCAGACATGATGCAGTTAAACAATTGTTGAAACATGGTGTTATTTCCTTAGAATATGTAAGATCCGAAAGAAATTTGGTGGATCCTATGACCAAGGGTTTGACAAGAAAAATGGTCCTTGAATCGTCGAGGGGGATGGGGATAAAGCCCATGGATTTAGGTAATATGGTGGATACCTATTTGGGGTCAAGCGAAGCCATATAAGCCTTCAATAAACACAACATATACTATCCCAATGGCGTGAGGTAGTGTATTATAAGGTTGAGCTTATTTTTGCTCTTAATGATCCATAGCCTTAAGGTGGTCTATGAGATAGACTTGATGGATCACCTACGTGAGTGTAAAAGGTTGGTCACATTTTTATGAAAGACTTGGGTTATCTTTCTAGAGCACTCATGAGACCCAAGGTTTGTGTGCATGACCGTAAAAGCACTTTGTAGTATCGCGGAGGTTGCTTAAAATCAAGGATATGGTATGTGTTGTGGGGGTCTCAACTTATGTCCATCTAGTTCAAGAGCACTTCACTTTTTGGATATTTGTTGTTGCCTCACATCACTACGTGTCAATTCAAATCGAAAGATATTGACACTTAAGTACATGTTCCTTCCTTTTGCCCAAAAATTATTCCATTCTTTATCTTTGCATTAGTGGGGGATTGAAGGATAATTCCTTTCTAATTAATGCAAAGATTAAAACTCTTTTAACTCTCTGTAATAAATATGTGTAAACATTCGTAAATCATATAGGATGAGAGAGTTACTAATACTTCATAAATATATATTCATTTAAATGGCGATTAATGAAGAGACATTCATAAGTCTTGAAAGTTACTAGACATTATGACTTTGTCATTAATTTAAGAGTAATGTTAATTTATGTACATTAACTCTGTTTGTCTTCATTTACTCTTTTGATGGATGAAACGTAAATGGTATAACTATTTAAGGAGTATCATTTGAGAACTAAAGAGGTAAGAAAACATAGAAAATAAAATACTCTCTCCCCTTCATCAATTCTCTACCGTAATCTTGGCTTCTTATTCTTTGACAATTTTTGGGCAATTGGTTTGGGCAACCTCCAAACTTTCAGCCACGAGTGCACGTGTTTGGAAGTAGCTGTGGAACCTTGGGGAGCAACTGGATAAAAGAATTTGCACCAGAGTTGGGCCGAAATCGTTTTCAAGGCAGTGGCTTGCCACGACACAGTATTTGTGACTATTCTCTAACTATTAATAATTTCAATTCGATCATCAATATTGTAGCAATCTTTCCAACAATACACTCTCTCCCACTTTTTTAATTACTTTACTCTCTCTCCCTATTAATATACATAACATAGCCCACATATATATAACATTATGTTTATATGTGGGATTTTTGTAATATGTTTAGGGAATTTGGATTTTTTATAATATTGAAAACATAAATTGTGTATTTATGTAATTTTTATTTTTTTTATTTAAATTAGGGCCTAATTTGGCCCAATTTAAAATCCTGAACTACCCAATTCAGTAACCTTCAACCCAATCCAAATTCTAATTTTAATTTCCGTCATCCACAGATTTTGATCGGACGATCCCTACCACTTCCTAACATTTTTTTATTTAACTTACAATCCTAAATTTAGTTCATTTTCTCAATTCAACAACCACTCTCATCTCCCTCCTCCCACCGCCTCCACTGTCCTTGCTATCATTGGCCACCGCTAATCGAAAACACCCTTACAAAACCACTCTCTTACATTCCTCATTCTCCTTACACCATAAAATAAATTCTGAAATGAGATTTTGTGGGATGCAGATTTTGTTTTTTATTATCTGAGTTTTTTTTCAAATTGAAGCTTGTGAGCCTTTTATCCAAAAATAAACAATGAAGAAACAACAGGATAACAATATGACAGAGGATTCATGTGAAGTTTGTTGATTTTCAAGTCATTACTTTTAGCTTTCCTCTCCCTCCTTTCACCGCCTCCACTATCGTCATTATCACCGGCCATCGGTGGTCCAAAACCGAATTGATTCACTATCATTTTTCTCCTCTCCTCTTTTTCCTTTGAGAAAAAAATGATATTTCCTTGAAGTTTAGTTAATTAAAGATTGAATTTTCATGTAAATTTTTTTTTTTGATCTTTTATTTTTGTGTTTGTTGGGTTGTTTGCTTTTGTGGATATTGATTATATTTTTGTTGTTGTGGACTGAGTGTGAATATATTGTGGGTATTGATTTTGTTTGATCAAAGGTTGGAGTTTTATGAGGTTAGAGGTTTTATTTAAAGCTTTGTCCATGTGGGATCTATAGATTTATGTGATAAGGTTTTAATTTTTATGAGTTTTTTTTGGGTTGTTTTGATTTATGTAAATTTATGTGATAAAGTTCACTGGCAGATGATGTAGTCGACAAAATGGAGGGGGAATGTGGAGGTTAAGAAGGGGGCGTATGTTAAGTTGATTAAGAGTAAAGATGCAGAGGAGAAGAGGGGGAATAAGGAGGTCTACAAAGTTGCAAGAAAGGAGGCTAAGCTTGCAGTTACGGTGGCTAAGAATGCAGTGTTTGAGAGCTTTTATGTGGGACTAGAGGAGAAAGGCGGGGAAAAAAGGTTGTTTAGTCTTGCTAAGGCTAGGGAGCGGAAGGGCCGGGACCTCAACCAAGTGAAATGCATTAAGGGGGAGGATGGTAGAATGCTGGTGGAGGATGCCCACATTAAGAAGAGATGACAGGAGTATTGTCACAGGCTTTTGAACGAGGAGGAGGACAGAGACATTGAGTTAGGGGAGCTGGAGCACTCGGAGGAGACACGTGATTTCAGTTATTGTAGACGTTTTACGGTCGAGGAGGTCAGAGAATCTATTCGTACAATGCGAAAAGGAAGGCGACGAGGCCTGATGAGATTCCGATGGATTTTTGGAAGTTTATAAGTAGGGCAGGTTTAAGGTGGTTAACTATTTTGTTTAACAATATTTTCTAGACGACGAGAATGCCCGAGGCTTGGAGGTGGAGTACAATGATTCCGTTATACAAAAACAAGGGTGACATTCAGAGTTGCACCAACTACAGGGGTATCAAACTGTTTAGTCATACAATGAAGATTTGGGAGAGGGTGGTTGAGCGGAGATTGAGGAAGATCGTGTCCATTTCGGAGAATCAGTTTGGTTTTATGCCTGGTCGCTTGACGACGGAGGCAATCCACCTGGTGAGGAGATTGGTGGAGCAGTATAGGGAAAGGAAGAGGGATTTGCACATGGTGTTCATCGACTTGGAGAAGGCGTATGACAAAGTTCCTAGAGAGATTCTTTGGAGATGCTTGAGGCAAGAGGGGTCCCGGTAGCGTACATCAGAGCTAAAAAAGGACATGTACAATGGAGGAAAGACTCGGGTGAGAACGGCGGGAGGGGACTTAGAACATTTTTTCATCGTGTCAGGGTTGCATCAGGGTTCGACTCTTAGTCCATTTCTGTTTGCGTTGGTGATGGACGTGTTGACGCGAAGTATTTAAGGGGAGATACCGTGGTGTATGTTGTTTGTGGATGATGTAGTGTTGATTGATGAGATGCGGAGAGGTGTGAATGAAAAATTGAAGGTTTGGAGGCAAACTCTGGAATCTAAGGGGTTCAGGTTGAGTAGGTTCAAGATGGAGTATATGGAATGCAAGTTTAGTAACTTGATGCAGGAGGAAGATGTGGTCGTCAGGTTGGATTCCCAAGATGTTTGTAAGAGGGATAGTTTTAAGTATCTTGGGTCTACGATTCAGGGGAATGGTGAGATTGATGAGGATGTCTCTAACTGTATTGGAGCATGTTGGATGAAGTGGAGGCTCGCCTCGAGAGTGTTGTGCGATAAGAAGGTCCGACTTAAGCTTAAAGGCAAATTCTACAAAGTGGCAGTCCGTCCAGCTATGCTATATGTAGTAGAGTGTTGGCCAGTCAAGAACTCCCACATTCAGAAAATGAAGGTGGCGGAAATGAGAATGTTGCGTTGGATGTGTGGTCTTACTAGAGGACAAGAAAAATTAACATATGCTTAGTACTACAAAATTGAGATAATTAAATGAAGAGAATTAATTGACATTGAGAGTCAAACTATATAAATTTTGACTCTTATATTGAATATATTTTTTCTTTATGTTGACATGGGGAAAATGTAATATATAGTACATTTTATATAGTTTTTTGAACATCAAAATTTTGAAATATTATATTAATTTTATCTTATTTAGCTTCAAAAATTAGTGATTCAAAAATTAGTGAAATTGATTGCCAGAAAGTAAAAAGTGGCACATAAAATAAATGGAGGAAGTGTTTATCTAAATAACATATAATTGTTTGTAGCTAAATTTTATAAAATTTCCAAAAGACAAGCATAAATTTAATTTTTTGAAAATAATAATAGTGTTGATTCTATAATATATATTGTATAATATTAATACTAATGAAATTATGAGGCCTTGTATTTTAGGGGGCTTAAAGCAATGGCTTTAGTTGCCTCCATCTTGAGCTAGCACTGCTTGTACCAAACGACCCCCAAGCAGGGGGCGGATCTATGTAGAAGGTTTGGGGTGCCACGGCACTCGCACTTCTCAGTTGAAGCTCTGTATATTTATGTGTATATGTATCAGTTAATGTATAAATGTTATGCTTGACACCCACAATATCAAAGGAACTGGTGGTGCAAGTGGTTGAAATGGCGGAGTTTTACTCCAGCAGTGTGGGTTCTATCCCCGCTCAACACTGCATTTTCAGTGTTCGATCCCCTTTCAGTTTTTTAGAATAATTTTTAGCACCATAATGTCTATTTTCTCTTAAAAAACATATTGTAGCTATGAAGCACTACAAAAAATAACTCCCTTTGCAGGGACTATATTTACAAATTGCGGAGGTCGGCAACCCCCACAAAATAACAGCGCGGCGGTTTTCAAAACCCCCGCAATTACAAGCGTCACAATCAGTTTATAGCGATTTTTATTTACCGCCGCAATCTTTTAGTGAAGGTTGTCTAACGACGGTTAAAACCCCCGCAATATGTAAACTAAACCTACTACCAAAATTTTTGTTCTATATAAATTGCAGGGGTCAAGATCCCCACAATTCACTTTGATATTTTTTAAAAAAAATAATTATAGTCTTCAGGATCAATATTTAAATTTGAATATTATTTAATAATTTTCATATATATATATATCATTCACTGTACTTGGATCAAACAAAAATACATCTTAATAACAATAAAAATCAAAATATATTAGATCATAAAAACGTACCATAAAGTAATATAAATAAAATATTACTCCAACGATTCGATAACATTGTCATAATTACTAATATAATTACAAGAAACTTCAATGATTATCGCTAGAATAACTATCACCAAATGATCTTTCCGTTCACATCCGAAAGAGGTCCACTAGATGCATTACTTGGCTGCAAAAGTATAAATAAAAATAGTAATTATAAAAGGTCTTTGAATGCTAATTATTTTATAAAAATATATCAACTTAATTTTTTTTCAAATGAAAAAGGTAATTCAAGAAAATTATTTACCGTAGGAGAAGTGAAAAATCCTGCAAACTGCTCAGGTATCGTGCCTTCTTTCATTATCATATCTGCCTTGAAGGAGTTCATCATTAGATTGTGAGAATTCACGATTTCTTTGTAGTTCTCTTGGCTTTGCTTATGAGCATTCAACATTTGAGTGTAGTTTTCTTAGCAATTGGATGGACATGAACTGTTACTACTTGAAGAACTCATACCACTAAAATGAGGACGTGCTTGCTTAGAGGATCTGCTAGGAACAGCTCCTAATCTCAAGCACCTTACCCTTCCAGAATGCTCTTTTCCTAATACCTTACCAACAACATCATTGGGAGAAACTTCAGATTCGTCCACAGTGCTTTGACTTACTGTGAGTTCAAATTTTTCCTAAATATAATACAACACAAAAAACATAATAGAACTTCAATTAGTAATGGGCAATTTAAGAATATAGTAAAACACAGATATCATTATAGTTGAGTACCTATATTATCATGCCTCAACCTTGTAGGTGTTACATCAAAAATCTCAAAAGGCATTGGATGAGATCACGAATGACCTCTGCCCAGTAATTAAGCTCTCTGCTAAGTTCTAGATATGATTAGAACTCAGAACCAAACACTGAAATTCACATCTTGTTGCTTTTTTCCCATTCTCTTAGATGTTGAGCATTGCACAAATATATCATATTAGAACTATGTTTTGAGACGACAAAAAAAAATTGTGGTTTAGGGTGAACAATATCATGAAATATGATAAACTTCAAGCCTGAGTTCTTCGACATAGTGAAATACAACTTTGATTTCAATAGAAAAACACCGCATATAACCGATAAAACCTAACATACACATCTATGGATCGAGAGAGTAAATGAGAACAACAATCAGTAGAGCAAAGAGAAACAAGAGAAGTAGGTTAAGTCCATTTACCATATCATTCAAATATTTCCCGTAAACACACAACAACACAACTGTTGATACAATAGGGAGGGGTAAATACGATGCTCGAAACAAACTTGGACATAATCTTAAGCCAGAAAGCGTTATACCTTAGAGTTCATTGCAAGAACTGAAAGTATTTATTTACAAGTATGAGTTGATTATAAGTGATCCACGAAAGGAAAAAGGGAAATGACATACACAATGTGTTGGGACTTTTTAGGCCTTTATTAGGTCTTATTGGTTCCATTTTGGGTTCATTCTTACAACAACAACAACAACAACATACCCAGTGTATTACAACAATTCAATATAGCAGGCTAACTCCAATACACAAAAAGAAAATATGAGGCTAAACAACTAATGTTAAAGGCACTGATTGTAGATTCCTGAAGTTATAATGCATATAATTCTTCAAGTAGAGCATTGCTAATGGTTTGCTAAGGGATTCTCTTCACCAGTCTTGTGTGGGAAGGGAATGGAGTAGAGGGTTGTGTAAGTCGCATTCCAAGCAATGATTTCTCACAAGAAGTTATTTCATACATGCAACGCTTCAGGTCAGAAAAATAATGTCACACAAAACATTTACTTGATTTACAGAAAGTTCATAACCAAAGAATGTGTCATTAGATTTTATCTTGTTCCATATATACCTTATCCACTGACCAAAGTGCCAACCGAAAAAAATATTAATTTCAAGAGAACAGTCATTGTTTGAACGATGACAACTTATGTCAGTTGTATTGTAGTAAACGCCGACACAAAATTTCAAGCTTTTTGAGACTTGACGAAAAATACCACCGGCTATGTAAATAATTCATATAATAAAAAGAACAACTCCTAATGAGATCATTTTTTTCAAAGACAAACACGAGTAGCATAAATAAGGGCTAAAGTCGAGCTTTTACAAAATAAAAAAATATAAGGGGAGAAGACTTAATTTATACCTCTACAGGCTATAGCTTTGCTAGGGGAAACTCGAATGACATTAACAAAGTTACCCCTAAACAGTCCAGTCCATCCTTCGGTCTTCATGATATTATTGAACACCTCAGTTCTATATTTTTTTTTGGTAACTAGCCGACTTGTATTAATTTTTTTTTTGTAATAAGGATATAAATTATAATCTATAGATAATTAAGGAGTAACAACAGGAGTAGCAGGTCAGGGGAACATTGCATCTACTAATATTATGAACGTTGTCCCTACTAATACTAGATAACACATACTGGTTACCATTGTTAATAAGGAATTCATGGATGCCAAACTGTTGGTCATATTTTCTCTAACCCTGAACAACCTGCACCTTCTAAAGTTAACCCACCAATGAGAAGAAAGAAAGTAAAGGAAATAACTCAAGAATGGAGATGTAAGGGACCTATTATGCCGTTGTCTGAGTACGGGACAAAATAATCAAAAGAGAACACTCTCGAGATACAATCAAAGAAGATTCCTCAGATGAGACACTCAGCAGATCCAACGCCAATTGGAAGCAACACCGTTGTTGTCTCTTCTATGATATATGAGCCTAATACTAAAGGGAAAGCTGTTGTATCAAGCCCTGGATGGGGCACCCACAACAATTACCAGGAAGCTGTAACGCCCCAAAATCGGGTCCCGAGACGTCACACGGTGCTTAGGGTCACAAGTGACCCCAAGCTAACCCTTCTACTGGCATAACTCATCAGCAACTGAATAAAAATATAAATCCATACAAATCAACAGAAATTAACTCTTTTCTGAATCTGATCGATACAAAAATAGAATTTTACAGTATTACAATTCTGCCTTTACAACCAAAATTAAAACAAAATACATCAACTTCTACTGACTGTCTATGAAGCCTCTACTAGTACTGATTGTAGGTAGCCGGGTCATGACTCCCGACTGCCCCAACTCAATACGACTGAATAAAGAAAATACAACACTATAACTCTGCATAACTAACCCAAGCCCTTGAATCAAAAGGACTCGTCACCTGCTGACTGGATACCACGAATTGATTGGATCCGAAGGTGCAACTATACCTTGTACCTACATTTCGAGAAAATGGAGCCCACATACGAATATGTGGGTCAGCACCGTGGAAAAATGCCGAGCATATGGGGGTGCAATGCATATATAAAATAATATCTTAATATCATCACAGTTTATAAAATTATGCATGCTGATATAAATGACTCACTTAGCTCGAATTAAATCATCAAAATCAGGGATGAATAATACATGTAAAGTAAAACAAGTGAGTCATTACAATACGTTCTCAATTCACTTTCATCTCAATTTCAAATCATCAAAACAATCAAATCTCATGTCAATTCTCATTAGAATATATTCCTTAAATCTTTTAAGAATAATGAATTTCTCAAACTCTGCCTTTTAAGCAAATATGTTTTCATCTCAGATAGAAGAGTACACACACACACTGGAAGATCCTATAACCGACATAAACCATGTGAGCTACATGGAGTCCAACGTACAAACCACGTTAGGGAGAGCCGTCCTATCCTTGCCATCGGAGTAGGACTTCCAGTATCAATTCAAAAACACTAGTGATCACTATATAAATCAGCTTCAGGCTCACATCCTACGGG
This sequence comes from Capsicum pubescens, assembly GCA_030864215.1. NCBI lineage: Eukaryota > Viridiplantae > Streptophyta > Magnoliopsida > Solanales > Solanaceae > Capsicum > Capsicum pubescens. The sequence goes on from CM061548.1 coordinate 384,894,570, forward strand.
GGCACGTAGTTCTAGGGAAGTAAGGTCACTTTATACCTCCCACTCGGTGCTAAAGATTACTCCCGGACTTAGCTCAAAAATTTAAATCAGCCTCAGACTCACATTAAAGAAAATCCACAATAAACACTTCAACAATTTTCATCGGGAGCCAATTTGCTACCCCTTTATCATAATCAATAAAAACGTGGATTTCTTTCGCAGTCGAGTTCAAAATAACTCATTCACGACCAAAAGGTCAAATCATTCAAAACATCTCAAATATTCAACATCAACGTGCTTATAACACACATTTTCTCAAAAACACAATTTCAAATGGGGTTCGCGACCCAAATATCAAAATCATGATAAATATCGTTCAAGATTCATGTTTTATATCACCACACATGTAAATTCATCTTTCAAAATCATAAACATCAAGATTTCATAATAATCATCATAAGATATGGGTTCATGCTTCAAATTCATAAAAAAATCAAATAAAAATCATGTCTTTATAAGAAAAATTACTTTTTGGCACAAAAACGAAAGAGAGTTCTTGTTGAAAAAATCCACATACCTTGAATAATGAACTTTAGATCGATACTCGTTTTTGAGATGTTAATCGTGCCTTTGAATGATGGTTCTTGGAGTTCTTGAACTAGGAACTTGGAATCTTGAATAAATTTGCAGAATTAATGGTGAACTTTGGGGGTTCTTGAAGTTGGATGTAGGAGCTTATGGTTTTCTTTTTGAGGGAATTTGATGAAATATAACATATAATGCTTCTAATAGGCTTTAATATAGGGTTTGGACAGATTTTGGGTGAGGGGGAATGACCAAAACGCCCCTAAAAATCAAATAATTCTCGCATCTGTCCTTTGGTGGACTGTTTTGATAGTCTGAAGTAGATCAACCATAACGTTTTACTCCGATATCCAAATCGGATGAAACCAATTTCATTAGAAAGAGGACTCTCATATCTTTCCGTTGATATATAGTATCTCACCCAGATCATTGTGTACGAGGAGTAATGATCGTTTGAAGTTGACCCAAAAATTCACTTTTGATAGGCTGAAGTAGATCGACCATAAATTTTTTCTCCGATAGACAAATTGGATGAAACCAATTTCATCGGAAAGAGGACTCGCAGAGCTTTCCGTTGATATATAGTAGATCACCCAGATCATTATGTACAAGGAGTTATGATCATTTAAAGTTGGAGAAAAAATACGCCAGGCCTCAGTACTTTTTTTCCTGCACGTTTTACTGTTCACTACTATTCACGGTTCGATCGGAATGTTCATAACTCATCGCTAGGGTGTCCGTTTTGGATGATCCACATATCGTTGGAAATCTTATTCGATACTCTACACAATGGTGGGTCATAATCTAAGACATTCCGCACGGAAAATTTATAATTCATTCTAGAAGATAGAACCCAACATGTTTACGCACAAAATTTCAACGAAAAACTTCCCGGGATATTACAGAAGCAGACAATGGTAGAATATGGTTTATTTGGGATCCGAATTACTATCATGGTTACACACATCAGAAGTACATCCCAATTGATCCATTGTTTGGTCAGAGACAGAATCAATGACCATGTGTTCTTAATTACGGTTAATTTTTGGGTTCAATACTGTATAAAAAAGGAAAGTATTGTGGTAGGACCTCCTTATGGTCCTCATTCTAGCTCAAGGGATTTCACAACCTTGTCTATTGAGTGGAGATTTTAATTTCGTATTGATACAATACTGTATGTAGCAAGAAAGTCCAACCAACACAAGAACAACAAGATGAACAACAAATTGCTAGTGGATCGAAATAGGCCTTACACGGCTTCACTAAACTTTGAGTTTATGTTTTGAACAAGAAAATGAGATGAATAATAAGGCAACAATGCTAGTGAATAGAAAGAGGCCCACACGGCTTCACTAGACTTTAGATTCAACAACACAATGTTAACAAGATTACAAAAGAGATAGAAACTTGACATACAAAATTCAAAGATCTAAGAACCCATATTCAATCACAATTTTGAAATTCACTATCGGTTGAACTACGAACAATTCACTTTGCCATACATCGTAAGTTTGTAACTAAAACAGGAAAAACCAGGAGAAACGATAAAAATTGCTCAACAGAGTACGTACACAAATCTCTTTTGCCACTTCATTAACATATGATCCATCTTCTTTCTTATGAGTAGCATGATAAAGTTCTGCTCGTCCAGGCTTATGTCCAGTCTCAACCATATACAAACAATATTAACTTAACAAATTAAGGATAGTTTCATGCATAATAAACTAAAGTAAAATATAGTGAACAAATATATTTCACCATTTCAGCTTTTCTTCTCGCGTTAGACTTGGAGCCACCAATGTGTGGAATAGTTTGTTTCTTCCGATTTTCAGCATTTTTCTTGCACATTTTCTAGAAAAGAAATACTTGAATTCAATATACAAATAATAAGTTCAGCTTCAAATGAAGGATTTAAGAAAATACCTGCATTTTCGTGTCCAAACGATAATCAATATAAGAAGTCCATTGATCCGGTGAAATTCCATTTGGAACATTAGCCATAAGTTCAGATCGGCTTTGAAGTGGGTTAAAGGTCTTATCCCACAACTTTAGCCTCCTTGCACCCCACTTCTTTGAAATAGAATTATAGACATAGCGTCGTGCAATTGACTCGGTTGTTTCAAAAGAAAATCGGGGCTTTGAAAATGAAATATTGGTTAGATTATCTATAGCCATGTCAATATAAAGTATGTATACATAATATATCGATATAGTTATAAATATATAGAGTTTATACCTTTATAATTTGACCAAAACAGCGGTTAAAGTATGACTCAAGTAAAGCATTCCATTTGGCAAAGCCAATTGGAAAAATAGTGTTGTCAGTTGCTAAAATCCCACAAAAAACTGCAAGAAGGCCTTGTGCTTCTCCAATTGGTGCAACATCATCAAATTCAAACCCCATGTGAATCTTTACAAAAAAAGATATATTTATGCTACAGAGCATATTTAGTGGATGAAAAAGAATATGCAAATAACAAACATAACATGTTTATACTCAAATTAAAGAAATTTGATGCAAGAAAATTAAAGAAGCTTACGGGGTTAAAAAGAAATAAGATGCAAACTAATTAGATGAAGTGTACCATCTTACCTATTGCATCTATCGTCCAATATCTGCTTGACTTACGACCAGTCTCCTGTTTGGGTGGTGCTTGTGCTATGGGCTGAAATGATGGAGCCTGTTGTGATGGTGTTTGTCGTACTGTTTTTTGAATTGAAGGAGTTGGTTGTGATTGTGTTTGTTGTGCTGCTTGTTGAACTAGAGGAGTTGGCTGTAATGGTGTTTGTTATGCTGCGGGTTGAACTGGAGGAGTTGGTTGTGATGGTGTCTTCTGTGTTACGGTCTGAAATAATGAAGTCATTTGTAATGGCACTTGATGTACTGCAGGTTTAACTAATGAAGCAGCCCGTGATGGCACCTGTTGTGCTACGGGCTGAAATGATGGTGCCTAACGTGCAGGAGGCTGCACTGATGAACTCAATTCTAATGGTTTCTGATGTGTTGCAGGCTGAACTGATGGAGCAGCTTGTGATCGTACCTGTTGTGCTATGGGTTGAACTGAGGAAGATCGACGTACTAGAGGCTTTGATGGTGCTTAACGTACTAGAGGCTTTGCCGGTGTTATGACGTACTGGAGGATGAACTGATGAAGTCAATTGTGATGAAGGCTGTACTAGAGGCTGTGTTACAGGATGAACTGAGAAAGCTGATTCCAGAACTTTTGGATTCATTTGTGTTGTGTCGTGAACTAATCGATTCAGGTGCGATGTGGTTGAAACCGAACGTGTCACTTGAGGTTTCGATTGAAGAAGTGATTTTAATGGTAGCTTTGACTTGTTTGCTTGTGATATGGATGCATCTTCTGAAGTATGTGTCGACTGAACTGGCTTTATAATGTTATCTTCACGCTTTCTCTTCGACATATCTATATTCAACAAAAGAAGCTGTATTAGAACATCAATGAAATATTATTACTTGCAACTTGAAGAAGAAACAAATTAACTAATCTCCAGCAATGAAATATTTTTACCTGCAACTTGAATAAGAAACAAATTAACTAATCTGCAGAGAAAATGTTTTCAACTTGAAGACACTTACCATAGATAGAATGGATCAGAATGATATGCATTTGAAACATAATTGTAACTTAATGGTTTCATCATCTCCTTGACAAATTGCATCAAGTGCTAGTCCAGAAGTTCCTCGAGGAATCATTTTCTTTCAAATCCAAATAGACGCATTTGATCAAACTAAACATAACCCTTAAACTCAAAAAATTAGAACGAAATATATTCACATAACTTATATCACATAGAAAACATTCAGAACTGGACGGCATGATGATGACTATGATAATGTAATATGCAATTCATCAAAACTGAACCTTTTCATATCAAATAAAGTAACTTAATTCCTATTAAACATATGCTCCTCTATCGCAATTTAAACATTTTCATAATTATCATAAAAAAACGTTCATATTATTGTTGTTGGTATGGCTCATTCTCGTATATTTCTTCTTCATCGGCTTCACCCATGTCATTCATAAATGCAAAGTCCCAGAAATTGAGTCAAACCACGCTTATATACAGATGTGTTCCTGGGCTTTCCAATCTAAGATTTATCCATCTAAATATGTTAAGAACTAATCTGCAACATAATTAAGAGTGCAAAGTCAGATTATCAAAGAGCTAAAGGGTTGTCTTTTGGTGCATCAAGATATGATAGGATAGACAGAGAGAAATTGCATTCTGTCCTAGCCTTTCCTATTCTATGTAATCAAACATCAAACAGTACAACAACAATAACATCAGCAACATACCCAGTGTATTCCCACATAGTGGGGTCTGAGGAGGGTAGAGTGTACGCAAACCATACCACTACCTCCGAAGAAGTACAGAGGTTGTTTCCGATAGACCCCCCAGCTTAGGAATATGTTTAAAAAATAAATAAATAAAGCAGAATACAGACTAGATTTGATGCAAATTTAGAAGATTCAACTTTTTCCTTCAAGTTATTTTTCTCCTATTACTCACCAGTTATTGACCAATTGGTTCTTCTAGATCACTATTGATCAAATTGACTTTCCAAGACAACACACAGTGAGCGAGCTCCAACAACCCCCATCCCCACCCCACCCCCCACAAATAAATAAATGATATGTCTTAACAAACAAGCACCAATAAATGATGGATTTCTTGTTGTGCACCCTCCCAGCTAGTCGCAGGAGTCAGCAAAAGTATGTTATTGATGCACCCTGCATATCATGCTTTAATGTAACAGGGCTACTGTGACAGATACATGCCATTATACATTTGATTATCGTATTTCACCTAAACAGTATCCTGTAAGAGTGAGGGCAAGCATTCAAGAAGCAGAAAAGAGTTATAAAAAGATATTCATTCTGTCATACCTCAAAGCAAAAATGGCCACTCTCATCAGTAAGTTTCACCTGAGGTTTGACGTTTTGCGGGCCATGAGTCAGAGCTACCTGCTTGCACATAACCATTTGCCAAAAGATCACGAAAATATCAAAAGAAACTGCAAATCTTTTCTAAGTTCTGACCATAAAACTAGACATATAACAACTTGGGATAGGTGTATGATATTGCCTGGTAAGGAAATAAAAACTAGTACCAAGCCACTAAAACATACCGATCAAACTCATTTGACAGAACATTATCAGTGTATAATGGCTAACAGTATCTCCAAAAAGTGAACTCACTACTCATAAAGAAAAATGTCATATTATACAGAGATGTCCAACCAACATAACAAACTAATTTTAGATTTGAACTATGTCTCATGTGCAAAACGTCAATATGAAAAAAAAAGACACCAATAACCTAAGAAAGTTGCAAGTTCGGTAGAAGAACATAAGAGAAAAACATGAAACAGTAAGTTTAGAAAATAAAAAAAAAACAAAAAAAGCTACCTAATGGAGCTTCAACCAAGCACCACCAGCTAACTCATCTTAAATCCAACCATTTGCAACAATAATACTCACTGAAATCCCACTAGTGGGGCTTAGGGAGGGTCGAGTGTACGTAGATCATATCACTACCTCACAAAAGCTTTACAACAATGCTTCAAATAATAAAATTTTCTCCACAAACTCAAGATTAACAGTAACCCCAACAAATAAAGATTCTATTTTCCCCCCTTTTTTTGCACCTAAATCATTTTCACCACCAAACAGAATAACCCCGTTAATTAAAGATTCCATTTTTATCCTTTTTTTGCAATTAAATCAAAACAAACAAGAGAGTAATTTGTTGACAAAACAAGAAAAAAGCACGACATGCAAATTATTTATATAGCTGATACCTCAAATATTTCAGCTAAAATTATGTGACTAGGTGTCGTCGCTGCTGACTGCTGCAGTCGCCGGAGAACTGGAATCGTCGAAGAGAGGTCGGGTCGGTGAGGGACGGATTATTGAAGAAAGGAAAGAGGGCTTTTGAGAAAAGAGAGCTTTTGAGAAAAATTGATATATTCGCGGGTTTATTTCACTGCCCCAAAATTATTCACGATTTATTTTTAATGATAGCGGAGGTTTTAACCGCCCTAATTGTAATTAAAATAACGGGGGTATATAAACCTCAGCAATTTGATATATTTGTGAAGGTTAATATCGATTCCCTAATTAAACCTCCACAAAATACATATTTTTTTGTAGTGAAGAATGAAAACCTTAACCTCTTCTTACAAAACACTTGATAATACCAACTAGGCAGACCTTCATGTAATCCCAACATTTGTTGATATATATAATTATAGTTTATTCTTTGAATATTGACTCTACTATCCTAAAATATCGTACGGAGTATACGTTATTGTTCTAAACAAAGTGACACCCGGAGCTTTCGAATCCTGAATACGTCTTTGCCCCCAAGATCCGTTAATAAGATAAATATGTCTTTTATTTATTTTTGACAAGACATTCTCTCTTTCATTTGAAACCACTTAGAGGTCGTTTGGTAGAGTGTATAAGAATAATGCAAAATATGGTGTATTAGTAATGCTTGTATTAGTAATATTTGTGTTAGTTATGCTTGCATTAGTTATGGTTATATTTTTCTTATGCAATGTTTGGTTCGATGTATTAAAAAAAAACATGAGTTACATAATTTCTAAAAAAAATTCTTTTTTTACATAATACACTCAATATATATGTTGGAAAGGATGCGGAAGATTTTTTGAGGGATAACAGAGTCTTTAAGCATGTTAATACATGCATTAGATCCATTGCATTACTAATGACATAGATTTTTAGGTATTAGTAATACACACCTCAATACACAATAGAATGTATAACTAATGCTTGCAATCGTTATATATAAGGTAAAAAGGTATACCAAATAAGGTACTACTAATATACATTAAACTAATGCATGCATTAACATTTTAATACACTCTACCAAACGACCCCTTAATGTCTTGTTCTTGCATAATGCTGAGAGTTGCTCTTATAAAAGCTGCTACATTGGGTCTACATCTATGCCAAAGCTCCAGGGGAATTTTTTGGCTACAGAAATTTATTTCTTCGCTTCCAAGGTGCATTCTGTTGTGTTATTTATGGGTGATATCTTGCTTTTGATGTGCTAAAAGATTTTTTTTTTTTTTTTTTTTTTTCCTCCCAAATCGCTCTGAACAGTTTTTGGATTGCCCCAAAAGTTTCTTTCTGATCTTTTGGATTCTGGGAATAGTTTTTGTGAAGAGTATGATTTACAGGAGTATTCAAGTAAAGAGTGATTTTATAGGAGCTTCTAAGGCTTTCTTCCCGCATAGGTAGAGATTCAAATAATGTTAGTTTCAGAGACAAGGCTAGACATTTGGGATTATTCAAGTACTTGGATAGGTACTTAGATGCAGAAAAGAACATATCTAAAACAAGTCAGAGTAATCCAGTAGAGCCATCTCAGATCACTGAGAACTCCAAAATCGGAGGAAAATTTTATATGTCTGCTAATAGGACCATTGAAGCAGTAGATAGACGACCTGTTGATGGTGCAAAAGAGCCTCTGAGAAGGGAAAAACTATATGCGGAGAACAGAGGTGTCACGACCCGAGCAGAGGCCTTGATCGCGACGGGCATTTCGAACCACGAAGGCCCGAGATATCCCTTAGCATACTATCATAAACATAATTCATACGAATGCGGAAGATATAACAAAGATCCAGAAATCTTTTTAGCAAACTCTAGCAATAAAGTCATAACAAAACATTAACCAATTCCAGTCTATGAAGCCATCTGTCTAGGCCGGGACAAGGCCCCCCCGACCAGTCTATAGAAAGTAAAGAAACGGAACATATGAATAAACACCTTCTGGAAAATGGATGGCTCATCAAATCTGAAATTTCGAAACTATGAATGATGTAGTCTACCAAGATGTAGAAGATTTCATCACTCTAAATTATTCGATGGAACCAAGTCGAACAGAAAACATGTTCATCTCTTAGAATATGAGGATTGTAGAAGACTGAGGGTAGATAGAAGCAAGGATGAGGCAACCTTTAGCTATATTGGAGAGTGTATATCTCTATGCATATAGTTTGGTCTGTTCAGACTAGGGGTGTGCAAAAATCGAATCGACCGATAAACCGAATCGATAAAAATGCTATTGAGTTATTGGTATTGGATTATTGGGTTAATGGTTTTTTATTGGTTTTATAAAAAAATTTATTGGGTAAACGATTTGGTTTCGATTTTAGCTTATAGGGTTATCGGTTAAACCGATAACCCAATAAGGATACACTAAGTTATTATTTTATTCCTTTTTATTTTATATACATAAATATATCTCTCTCTATATATATGCACTATTTATTCACAATTTAGTGATTCACAAAATATTAACCTATTCAGGGCAACAAAAGGAACAATATAAAGCTCGAGTAATATCGTATTAGAAAACTTGAAGCATTTAGTAGATTCCAACAATTAGGATTTAGTTTTTTTTCAAACTAACATTCAGTTCAAGTTTGAAGATTCTTGTAAACTAAAATGCATTGCATAGGATTTTGGCGATAACTAAGATTTCATTTTTTATGTTAGTTGTTACTATTTCTGTTTTATGAATATTTTTCTTATTGGTTAAATCGAAAATCGAACCATTAAGGACCAAAAACCGATAAATCAAAACCGATAAGAAAATATCTTATTGGTTGGTTATTGGTTGTACATATTTAAAAATCGAAAATCAATTAACCGAACCAATAACATATAAAATCGAACCGAACCGACCGATGCACACCCCTAGTTCAGACAAGCAATGAGTTTCAAAACATACCTCCAATATCAATAGTGATGAACTACTACAACATGTAAGTTCAAAATAAATTATGTGCATTAATTTGCATGATGCTAGAAAACTTTATTTTTTCTTTTGCTAGTATAATTGTAGGAATATCATATTTACTTTTATGTAATTAGTTGTCTTTCTTAATTAAATAACATTTGAACGATTGAGATGTTGTCTAAAAATTTGAACATAAATGGTTAAAACAAGATCGTCTCAGTAAAATTAGTGACCTAAACATAAATTTTAATATGATGCTTTAAATATATGTACATAAAAAAATATTATCAATAATTTGGAGTTGATTCTTACGTATTATTTTTTTTTTAGTATAGTATTCTTTGATGTTAGAAGATATTAAGCATTTAACTTCACATAATAATATTATTATTTATAAAAATAATGACTAATTTTAATTAATAAGATGTTAGTCATTTGTTTGCAATGACCTTGGATAGTATTGTAAAAACTTTATTTATTAATATGAAGATTTGATAAAAAGTTCTAATAAAAAGTAGATAATTCTTCTTTTTTTAAAAAAATAAATAAATTTTGTACCTTTTATATTTTACAATTTTTAATATTATTTTGAGTGAAATTGAAATTATAAAATTCATATTAATTTTTTTTTGGGCCTCAAAATTTTGGAGGACTAAAGCAAATTACTAAAGTCAACACAAAGGAGAGAAATATAGAAGAAAACATCAAGGAAATGAAGTTCCGGTAAAGCATAAATATTTATATATTTGACTTCGAAATCTGTTCGAAGGACATACAGTTAGTATAATATTTGTTTGTGTTTGAGCAGGATTGTATATGCTAATCAAGTTGATTGGGCATTAGGAGCATTCATTTTGCAGAGCACGGCTGAGTTGGACAAGGAGCATTCTGGGTGGGTTTGCAAATATGTTTAGTGAGGACTCCCTCATTTTGCTTCTCTTCGTTGCCTTTTTAATTTTGGTGATGTTCACGACTTGGTATGTGTCAAAGTGGAGAAAGCCACAATTGAAGACTGTGTTTTGGTAAATGTTTATAGATTGTTTTATAGGAGCAGAAGCCATTTTCCTGAAGGGAAACGTTGGAGTAACAGGTAAAGTTGTTGTCATGTGATCAGGAGGTCACGGTTTCGAGCTTTGGAAACCGCCCTTGGCGAAAATACAAGGTAAGACTGCGTACAATACACCCATTCCCTGGACCCTGCACATAGCGGGAGTTTTAGTGCACCAAGCTGCCCTTTAGAAGCCATTTTCCCGCCATCTGTGGATAAGGCGAAAGGACCAAAGTGAGTTTTAGAACTTAAAAGTTTTAATTGATTTTGCTGGAAAATTTGTAAATCTCTGTCTACGTCTATAACTTCATTTAATTCTTGATGTTCTCTTACATTTTGACGAATCTCTTCTTATGAAAAACACCAGACTGATAAGACAGATACAAACATTGGAAGCAAGACTCGATCATTAGACAAATACAAGTAGGACAAATAATCAGACTCAGAGTTATCCATCTCCTCAAAAAATGGATGAGAAGGGTGTGCATTTCCCTCTAAATACTCAGAAATCCACTGTACCGGATATTGGTACAGTGGATCAGCTGCCTCTGTCCAGAATATCTGCAGACTTTGTTATTTGTGGTACCCCGAGCAAATGATGCTATACTTCCGCGAGCTGAGATCAATCTTATGGGACAGTTGAAATGAGGTTGACACCCAATTCAAGAAGGTGTCTCTATCTATTGTTATGATAGGTTTACTGAATGTTATATAGTCAGTGTGGAGGGACAGGCTTTGTGGTCTAAGGAGTACTCTTAGGGATCGAATCGAATCGAATCGAATCTATCATCACACTTCTTGATGGGATTCAACTTCATTCTCTACTTGTTAGTGCTCCATCCGAGTTCGTCCTCCTAGACCACCATATAAATCAGCCTGATAAGGATCCAGAATGGGTGGAATTCGTACAATTGAAAAATACTTGTTCCCAAAAGTTTGACATGTATTCATATTCATATGTTTATTCATCAAAAAGTGACACTTCCATTCCATTCATATAACTTGTCACAAGCAGTTATACATGCCAACTTATTAAGGTTCTGCTGATTGCATTTTTTTATACAATGTACAAAGTTTGTCATTTCATCTTTGCAAAAAACAATTGGGCAAAAGAACTGGAAGCTGTGGTTCTAGTTTCGTCGGTGAAAGTTGAAATACATGTTGTAATTTTAATTTTTATTACTCACTCTGTTGAACAATACTTGTTGATTTGACACACGAGTTGAGAAATAATAAATAATAGCGGTACCCTTAAAATATAATTAAATGTACTGCTTTGAAAATGCATTGCCTAATGAATAATATTTAATGTCAAGGGTAAAATGCGCACAAATGAATAAATTATTCATTGTTTTTTCAAAGTAAACAAGTATTGTTGGATGGAGAGAGTATCTCTTAAATTTAGCCAATGCACCACCCAATATCGCGTGATACTAAACCAATTGATATTTTATTATTGACCAGTGAATTAATATATTTAAAAATTAAAAATTGATAAATCAAACTGTTAAACATAATTATATCTTTTAACCTACCAGTGAAAGTGGCAAATCATAATATGGTTAAAGATACCTTCCTTGAGACTTTGAGTAGTAAAGTAGACAATTGAAATCTTGTAGCTTAAACTTGAAAGATCATTCTCTTTCACTTTATTTATCTTTTGGTTTTCATTTTCACTTTCGGCTGAGGCACTTTGACTATTTAGTAATAACTGATAAAAAAAAATATTTTGGCTCAGTGTGTGCTAGAGTGTGATTCGATAAATATTTGAATAGAAATTCATACTCATAATAATTTAAATATGAAATTTAAAAAGGTAGAATGTGTATTTTTACTTTTTGGGATAATAATGTTACCTCTACCTTCCTAAGATTTCACTTTTTGGATAATAATGAACATGTGGTGGTTGTTAGTTACATCATCTTTACAAGAGTGAAGAGTTAAAAACAAGTATGTCCACCTTTTGTGTTTCATACTTGAACTATTGTGTGTGTAAGTTTCTATTAAAATTATCATTAAATATTTTTTCAAATACACTTCAATTATTACTCCCTGTGTCTAACAATATTCATTCACTATTGATTTGACGCACATGTTAAAAAACACTGAAAATTATATTAAAATTAGAGATAATCATCAGAGGCGAATCCAGAATTTCAAACTTGTGGGTTTCCAAGGGCTCCTTTCCTACTACTAAGTTATCCCTTGATTTAGTTATGGTTCCCACCTATTAATATTTATAACTTTTGATAATTTTTCTATGTAATTTTAAGCCTTACGGTAGCGGATGTGGGTTCCCGGGAACCCACACCTTCTACTCTACATCCGCCACTGATAATCATCCAATACCCCCTCGAACTACGGTCAAAATTGTTACGACACACTGTAACTTCACATGGGTCCTATTACCCTCGAACTCAATTATAGAGTATTTTTGTCACCCTTTCGTGCTGACATGATACTTTTATTACATAAAAATAGGCCCCACGTTTAAGGTGTCACGTCAGCTAAAAAGTTGTCACATAAGCTAAAAAGGGTATAAAAAAAACACTAAGATTGAGTTTAGGAGTAATAAGATCCCTATGGATGAAGTTGGAGTGTGTCGCAGTAAATTTAATCATAGTTCAGGGGTACTAGATGTTTTACTCTTAAAATTAATTTAATGCTTTGATAAATATATCAGGTAATTGAATATAACTAATAAGTAAAGAGTAAAATGAATAAATTATCACTTAATTTTCCAGGCTAGATAAGTAACGTTGGACATCTATTTTCAATACGATGGAAAAGTATTGTTGGACTAATTGTTCTTTGCTTTAGAGACGTGTTAAAATACTGATTATTACCTCAGTTTCTTCCTGGCCATTCATTATTCTGTAACTACTCTCTTTACAACTACAACCAAATTATCTGTATCTTCAATCAGCAATGGCTACTAGTCTCAAAGCCTTAAACTCCATTACATCTCCCATTCATAGTACAACAAGAATTACCAAGTCAACATTTTCAACAAACCCCACGTGGTTGTTTCAATCCAAAACCAAAAATGTTGGACTATTTCTAGCCAAATGTAGTGCAAAACCAAACACAAATCAAGAAAATGTATCAAGTGAAGACATGTTAAATGACACCATTTCAAGAATCCAACCACAAGTCAATTCAAATCAAGATTTTCCACCTTCGTTTTCGAGGGGTTTAGTGTATGATTTAGGCCAAAAAGATTCTTGGGACAGTTGTGAAATTGGTTCACCAGTTGTGAAAAGGTACCTTAGTGATGAGGAAGAGAGGTGGTACATGTGGTACCATGGGAGGGGTGGTGTTAAGGAGTCAATTGGTTTGGCTGTTTCGAGTAACGGTGTTCACTGGGAAAGAGGTGAAATAGTTATGAATTGTGGTGATGATTGGTGGGGTTTTGATACACAGAGTATTAGGCCATGTGAGGTAGTGATAATGTCAAGTGCTAAAGTGAGAGCAAAGAGTTCTGTTTATTGGCTTTACTACACTGGTTTTGGTTCTGAAAAGATTGAGTTTTTAGATGATTCAGATAGATTGCGATTTGAGAGTGGAAATGACAAGGCGTTGAAGTCGTTGCCTGGATTAGCAATGAGTCAAGATGGTAGGCATTGGGCAAGAATTGAAGGTGAGCATCATTCTGGTGCATTATTTGATGTTGGTTTAGATAGTGAATGGGATTCTTTGTTTATAGCTTCACCAAAAGTAGTTTTTCATAGCAGTGGTGATTTAAGAATGTATTATCATTCGTATGATGTCGAAAAGGGGTGTTTTGCAATTGGGATAGCAAGGTCAAGGGATGGAATGAAATGGTTAAAGTTAGGGAAGATTGTAGGGGGAGGAGGAATTGGTTCTTTTGATGAACTAGGGGTGTTGAATCCACACGTTGTGAGGAATCGAAAAGATGGGAAGTATTTAATGGTTTATGAAGGTGTGGATGCTAGTGGGAGTAGAAGTATTGGGGTGGCGATATCATCGGATGGATTAAAGGGATGGCGAAGAGTTCAAGAAACTCCAGTGTTGAAGAAAAGTGAAGAAGAGAGGTGGGATAGTGAAGAGGTGGGATCACCGTATCTTGTTCAAGTGGATGGAGGTCATCAAGATCATGAATGGAGATTGTATTATAGAGGAATTGGGAAAAATGGAAGAACTGGGATTGGTATGGCAGTGTCTCAAGGAAATGAATTCCAGAGTTTTCAAAGGTGGACAGGTTTTCATTTGTGAGGCATGTAAGCATTACAATGTGAGTCAATTTTTTTTTGGTTTTGGGTACTGAATTCACTTACATCCTGATAAAATCTTGTAACCGTCACATGCCTTGTTTTGTAGTTTCCCTCATTTCTTTTAAACGAACGATAGTGTTCAGGCTAGCTTGTGTACCTCGATTATTTCAATAGACACCTGCTACTTCCTTCCAATATATATATGTACCGGGCAACTCTATCCACCGGTGCTTAAGCAAATGGAAGAAATCGCTTGGTGTTTCATGCCTTTGTTTATACTAGTTGATGTTCTTTAGTGTATTTGAGTTTTAACAGTTAAAAGTAAGGCCTGTTCTGGAACTTGACTTACTAACAAAAGTTCTAGCTTTCTTGGAAGTCGGTCTGTTAAGTTTTAGTTTTGATCAAATACTATAGAGAATCAGAAAAATCAATTGCCATGAAGCTTATGCTAAAGTGGGAGGTCTGAAGTGTCATAATATTTGTGATCTTAGGTTCTAATCTTCCTGGATAAATTTTGGCTTTGTGGATTGCTTGTAATTACGCGGGAGAGGCAGGGGGCTAGTCTCCTCTATCATCTTCTCCTTTTTCTGTATTTGCGTAGTATCTTATTCTTCATTTCTTACTATTACAGTGGCTTCATTTGCTTTGTATTTCATTCTATTTTGCTGTCATCTCCCTTTAGTCCTGCTTTGATTGCTTTCTTTGAGCTGAGGTGCTGTCTGGAACAGTCTCTTTGCCCAGAAGGTCGAGGGTAAGGACGTAAGGTCTGCGTACATCCTACTCATTAACATCAAAGTTAGCGTAAAAATGAAGAAGAAACTACTAGCCATGGGAAATTTATTACGACTATGGACCCAAAAGTGACCCATTTCAGCAAATCGGGCACATGCCCAAGCAGACCCTTCACATGCCCACGCATGCATGTCATCATGCAAGTGGCTCTGGAAGGGTCAAAATGGCTATTTGCGGCTGCATCTCCTTCACCTGCGCATGCAGGTGGCTTTCGCAGGTGCCTCCAGTGTTTCTCCAAGCTCTTCTTTGCTTCCTTTTGACCTCGCTCCAAGGCCACTCGACCCTTCTGATAGCAAAAATGGGTCGTCAATCACCTCTCGCTTCATGATCATTCCATCAAAAGGTCCTGAGGCATTTTGGATTGTATCATTGCACCCATACAAGAATCAGATTTCAGTATGCACTTTGTATCTTAAATGCTACGGAATGCCATACTCTTTGCAAATAGTTACATGTTGAGGTTTGGTTCCCAGTCAGTTTTCTTTGAGCAAACTTCAGAAGGAAGGATGTCTAGGATAACATGGGCAAAGGACTGAACCTCTGCCATATGTTATGTCTGAAGATAGACGTTGCCAAGACTAACTTCAGATACCGTATGCCTGAAGTTGTCCGGAAATGGGTACAAGTGCAAACAGTTTCAAAAGCTAGCACAGGTTAAATGAACCGTCAAAATTAGGTTTCCGTGCTCTTTGCCCCTTATTTATTAACTCAATTTATCTTATATGTCAACTCAAATTGACCGCAAGGAACTTTGTCTCAAAATATTTTTAAATAGGAATACAAACGAGAAATTAAATCTTAAAGTATACCGATTGGATTCTGACTCATTGTTTAGTCCATTTTAATTGATTTATTTCAATACAAGTAACCTTTGAACAAATTAATGACGTCATTTATTAATTCAATCCATTTTAATCTACCTAAATTCAGCCAATCCAGGAGTTTGAGTTGTGATATGGCCTGATTTTCTCCTATGAACTTTACCCATTTGGAGTTTTGAGTCGTCCACTAACTCCATTCCAGGAGGCCTACTTGAAAGTGTGCTTTTGTAAAACTCCAATTGTTACAATTTAGGTAACACACTTTTTTGCTTAATTTATTTTAAAAAGAACGACACATTTTCATAGTTAAACCATAAATTTCAAATGCTCTTTTTTTTTTTTTTTGCTTTAAATTTTGTTCCAAATAAAAAAATAAAATTCACGTAAATCTTAATAAGTTTATCCCTAATTGCTCTCTATCTCTATTCTTTGCTAAATCAAAAACCCTTATTTTGTAAACTTTAGATACATAATTAGCATCCGAATATATAATTTTAAAGTTGAGATACATAATTTTGAACTTAAGAATGTAATAGTTGATTACTTTATTTTTGTTCGGATACATAATTAGCATCCGGACACACAATTTTAAAGTTGAGACACATAATTTTGATTATTGAAATGCAGATATTTCTAAAACTATTTGATCGAAATACAAAATACACAATACATTAACTAGACCAAAGAGAGATACATAATTAAAATTAGGTATCCGGAAATTTATGTGTTTGTGGATGTATCCGATTGTTTTTATTACAAAAAAAATTAGGTGATTGATAAAAAGAATAGGATATATAATTTATTTTAAAAGTTGTAATGTTATGTAATTTTTTCAATAAAAAATGACATGACATAAATTGACACAGAATAAGTACAAAAATTTTCATTCTAAAAATTACACAACTTATGTTTCCAATATTACAAAAAAATCCCAACTCCCTAAACATGTTATAAAAATCTCAATATATACACAAAATGCTATGTATATGTCGGCTATGTTATGTATATTAATAGAAAGAGAGAGTAAAGTAATAAAAAAAATAGGAAACAATATAATTACTTCCAATAAAGTTGGTATTTATGTTATTAATACTTTTTCATTTTCAAATGGGCCTCATAGAATAGAATCCACCTATTAAGGGGACATAACAACAAATAAAATCATCGTATAAATGACGATCTGCTTGCTTACCACTTGTTTTTTATTTATTTTTTTGGACTGTCCAACATCATTTCATCTAATTCAAGCTCAATAAATTGTATTATAGGAATATTTGTACTTGATTACGTAACATAACAACATTTAACTTATTATAGCAATTTTTTTTTAATTTTATTTTTTTGTAAAAAAAGAGATTTTCTTAATTTTAGTCAGTTAAATGAGTACAACCAATCACAAATTAGGATAGGCACCGCCTCACGTCTATCATCAATTTTATCTCAATTCTTTCCATTTTTAAAACTCGATTTTCTCTCTTGGAATTCGTAATGGAATAATTGTATATTGAATGTATAATGGGTATATGTTATTTGTATGCCATAAGTGTAAGTTACTAAGTGTGAATGAGTGTATGTCTAGTGTATTAGAATGTATATATTATGTATATTTGGTGTAGCTCCTCCTACTCATTCTCTATTTTTTGTAAAATAAAAATTTAAATATTTAGATATAGTCATAATGATTAACAATTCAAAATATTTAGAAAATATTTGAGTCATGACTTTTATGAAATTGAAATTTAATTAGTTGGGATGATCACCGGTGAAGTTTAATTCTAAGCTTCCACAGATGGGAAACCTAAACTTTGATTAATGCAATTGTTGTGAGCGTATAACTATTTTCAAAAAGTAAGATAAATCCCCTAGCATTTGAGATGCTAAATTTTATCTAAAAATTACACAAATATACAACTTATGTTTCCAATATTACAAAAAATTCCAACTCCCTAAACATATTACAAAAATCCCAATATATACACAAATGCTATGTATATGTCGGCTATGTCATGTATATTAATAGGGAGAGAGAGTAAAGTAATTAAAAAAGTGGGAGAGAGTGTAATTACTTCCAAAAAGGTTGGTATTTAAGTTATTTATACAAATTTTATTGTTGCATGGGTGGAATGAATCCAACATTTCAACTGTTGCAACAATCCTCAGCTTTTGTTTTGGCGGGCAGAGTTATCTAATTATGCTTGTTGCAAGTCACGAGAGATAGAAGATACTCAGTAAAACAATCGAAAGTGCGCATAAACTGACACTTACACAATTTTTATGAAGGAAAGAAAAAAAGAGATAAGCATTTAGTATCCCTGAATTATGACCAAATTTGCTACGACACACTCCAACTTCACGGAGGTATTATTACTCTCCTAAACTAAATTTTAGCGTATTTCTGTCAACCTTTTTACCTGACGTGGCACATAGCAGTCCTTCACGCGCCTCATGTGTTTTACTTCATGCAAGGTGTCATATCAGCACACAAGGGAGACAAAAATACGATAAAATTGAGTTCAGGGGGTAATAGGACCCCTATGAAGTTGGAGTGTGTCATAGCAACTTTGATCATATTTGAGGAGAGTATTGAATGCCTATCTCAATATATATATATATATATATATATATCCTGTTCAATCACTGTTCTTCCATTTTGCTTTTTTACTTTTTATTTCTTATAGTATGAGGAATATTTAAAACGATCTAACTCAACGAGTCCTAAATTTTAGGTCAAAACAACTTATTGGATTCAAGATAAATTATTGACTCATATTAAGTAAAAGGTTTAACATAATTACCAAGTTTGAGCTAGAATTATTATTGTGTTCTCCCGAACCTCTAACTAATGTTATCTGTCTTTGCTTATTGCACAATATTAAATTTGCATGCACGCAATGATTTTGTAGTACAAACTAAACAAATTACAAAACCATTCAATTTTATATATATATATATATATATATATATAAAATAAACACACACTGCGTCAGATTCATTCGAAAGAAGCACTTTCGATCAGGGATTTTTTCATACTTAGAATTTGAAACCAAGACCTATGACTAAGAAAGGAACAACCTCATCTACTATTTATATATAACCACATCCGTTGGTGGTTATATATAACTCTTGATGTTAAAAAAAAAATCTTCTTTTTTTTTTTTTAAAAAAAAGTATTGAAACATTAAATTTCTAGGTAATTATTGCCTCTCCCTATATATGCCGATAGTTAATTATTATAGTTATTCACATTGCCGGAAGTATAGAGTGTGCGTACATAACTACATATAAAAAAAGATCTTGATGTTAAAAATAGAGAGAGATCTTTTCTTCTTATTGAAAAAAAGAGAGGAAAAAAGGTCATATATATACCCCGAACTATTGAACTTATAAGTTATAACCAATTCAATCGAAAATCAATTCAAGAGATCAAACTAGCAAGGATAATATCAGTATGCAAATAGCCTCCCTTATATTTTTGGATTATTTATACCTTTGTCTTCTAACTTTGGGTACGTATATACCTCCGAACTATTGAAAATAGTACGTAAATACCCTTCAGTTAGACGGCGCGCACCACCTGTCCTCATTCGAAAGGAATTAACCCATTTCCTCTTTGCAATTTATCCCTTGACCTGTCGGGCTCTACGATCGGAGTTGGAAGCGAGTATTACCCATGTGTCCTCATCCTAAAGAAATTTTTCGTGACCGCACTAGTTTTGGTTCGCCAAGAAATAGGTGTGGGCAAAACCCGCTTCCAACTCCGGCCGTAGAATATTTTGCCGAAGGTTCACCGGATAAATTGCTAAGGAAAAATGGTTAATTCCTTTCGGATGAGGACACGCAGCGCATGCCATCTAACTGAAGGATATATACGTACTATTTTCAATAGTTTGGGAGTTTATTCCTACCCAAAATTAGACAACAAGAATAAATATAACTCAAAAAAAATAACGAAGAATATTTACGTACCATGCATATATGGGTGTCAAGTGGGCCGGCCCGATCCGGCCCTAGTAACTAACCCAGCCCGGTAAGCCCTAGGGCTTTAGGGTTCCGGGTCCCGGGCCGATTATTTTTTTAAAATGGGATCGGCTAACCCGGCCCGGACCAAGCCCGATCCAGGCCCGCCGGTTAACCGTCCCGGCCCGCCGGTTAACCGTCCCGGCCCGCCGGTTAACCGTCCCGGCCCGAATACCATTATTTAAAAAAAAAAAAAAAAAGTTTTTGGGCCAAACTAGTCGTTGGCCCAACGGCTATATAGCCGTTTTTGGATCCAAACGGCTAGTTTGGGCCCATTTATTAAAAAAAAAAAATTAACTTTAAAAAATATTTTTTAATCCCAAAAAAAAATTCTATAAATATCCTACAACTTCAAATCATTTTTCACACAATTTTTCACTCTCTCAAATCTCAATTCTCAAATATTCAATATAGTTAATTTCTTAAAGTGTTCTCTTTAATTTTTTAATTTTTCATTTACAAAGTATGAGCGGAAGTTTCTAAAGTCGCAATCTTCGGATACTTCCAAAATTTGGTATTGTCGTTCCATCTCTTACGTTTAATTTTTATTTATTGTATTAATTGTTTAATATTTAATTTTATTATATTTGTGTATTTTGAATATTTTTAGTTTAATTTAATTTATATTATGGATAAATTAAGAAACCTCGCTACTAAAGGTGTTAAAATTTTTTGTCCCGGAAGCGGTAGTGGTAGTAAAAAAGCAAATTACTAGCGGTAGAGGTAGTTCAAGTAGTAGATATACCCGTGTGCCTTCGCCTCCGGTACCGCTTGGTACACCTTTTGAGGAAGAAATAGGTGTAGGTGCTCACGATATGGATTATATAGAAGCTCAGGAAAATTACGGTATAGAAGAAGAAAATGAAGTAGATGTGGTTAATTTAGACGAAGATAATGAAAATATTGCTGAGACACCCGCAGTAGGAGATGCTAACGTTAGATCTGAATCGGTTAATCTCCCTCCTCGTCCTCCCAGTGCCCCAAGACCTCGTAAAAGAACTAGTATTGCATGACAATTTTTTGAACGTATATCAGATATTGAGGTGCAATGCAATATTTGTCAACAAATATATAAGCATAGAAGTGGAGGCAAGCAAGGGGGTACGGGTACGTTAATGAGACATGTAGCTGAAGATCACAAAAGAGAGTTAAATATTGCAAAAGGTGGTGGGGATGTTGGTGGGCCAACGCAAACTAGAATGGACCCAGCAACCGGTCACGTAGCGAAGAAGTATAATAAATTGAGGGTCCGGGAAGAAATAGTTCGTTATATACAAGCAATTTATAATCCTATGTTTAACGGTATTCCTAGAACTACTTGTCGGTCTGATATTTTTAGACTTCATTCACAATATTATTTTTATTTATCAACATTATTAAAAAATATTCAATGTAGATTGTCCCTAACTTCTGATCTTGGTCGTGCTGTAAATAAAAATGATTATTTAACCGTTACTTGTCATTTGATGGATAGTAATTTCGTGATGCAAAAACGTATTCTTGTTTTTTTATATGATGAAGATCGTAAACATACTGGACAATTTATTGTTGATTCTATTGTTAAAATTGTCGGATATTATGGTATCGAAAATAAAATTTTATGTATTGCTTTTGATAATGCTTCTAACAACAACACTGCCATAAAAAAATTAAAATCTACGCTATCTCCGTTCTTGCCTAAAATTTTTCATATTAAGTGTGCATGTCATATATATAATTTAATTGTAAAAGATGGTCTTGAGTTTTTTGAGTTTTATATTGAAAAAATTCGCCTTGCTGTTGGTTTTATTCAAGGAAATAATCGTAGATCGAGAATTAGAGAATTTAAAGTTAAATGTCAAGAAAATAGACTTACACCGATTTTGATGCCTGAGGAAATTGATACTAGATGGAATTCTATGTATGAATTTTTAAAAACTTGTTATAAATATAGAATTCCTATTACACTAGCTTTTAACCCACATTGCGGTTCATTTGCTGATTCTGGTGATTGCATGCTACGTAATTCTGATTGGGTTGTAATTAATGATCTTGTTAAGTTTTTAGAAAAAATTTATGTAGCTACGGTTGAATTTTTCGGTGTTTATTATCCCACTGTTTGTAATATTTTGGCATATATAGCCGATATTTCTGGTTTGCTCAAAGAATATAAAAATAAAGAAGGTTATAAAGAAGCTGTTGGTGCCATGTTTACGAAATTTAAAAAATATTTTTTCCCGATTCCCCCTATTTACTTGGTTGGTGCTATGCTAAATCCGTGCATGAAATATAATAATATGTGTCACTTTAGTACTCTTATTTATACTAACTTAGAAATAAATACTAACCATGATTCTGAACAAGTACAACCTGATTTGTGGACGGCTACGACTGATGCAAATGATTACATAGAAAAATTATATAATCACTATGCTGATTTATTTGATTTAGCCGTACCTACAAATATCACTCCAACTGTCGCTCCTCATCCTCCCGAGGAGCCATCATCTTCTAAAAGGCCGGCACATAGTGTTTTTTCTGATTCGTTTTATGATTTAAATTGTTGGAACAGTGTTGATGAGAGAACTTACACATCAACTTATCGGGAAGAGCTGAAATATTATCTTCGGACGGCACCAGAGGATCGCAGACGACGGATCAACACGTTGGATTGGTGGAGGAGTAATGAAACACAATATCCTGTGCTTTCAAGATTAGCTAGAGATATCTTGAATGTTCCAATGTCAACCGTTGCATCAGAGAACGCCTTTAGTCAGGGACGACAGCAGCTTGGAGACAACCGACACTCATTGGGAAGCAAGACAATGAATGTTCTAGTTTGCCTCAGAGATTGGATTAGAGCGGAAAGAAGAAACCAAGGAATGGAACCGGAGCCGAGCGATGAGCTGAAACTTGAAGAAATTATGACTTCACGGGAGAACTCAGCATAATCAAGTCCAATGCATGGTTTTACCCCCGTTGACTTCGACTATCCTATGCAAGTTCCCATTAATATTAACACGAATGAGTTGGAAAAAATGATGCATAATTTATAGATTTTTCATTCATGTGAATTATAAATTTTGGATCATTTTGCAATCAATAAAATTCCCCAAATTCATTCACTCCTTAGTCCTTGCTTTTTATATTTTTTCATTTAACGATTTAAAATTTTAAATTGAATTTCTAGTTTTCTACTTTAAATTTAAAACTTACTTCTAATATGTTATTAATTTACTACCAAATATTATTAATTTATTATATTAAGTAGCATATGTTTTGTATATTTGTGTATATATCTTCTACAGAAGTGTATATTTAACGTATACATGTGTCTATGTTTTATAAATTAGTATATAAGTATATCTATATATATTGTAATGTATATATAATGTAGTATATTTTATAAGTAGTAGTATATATACATTGAATGGTGCGTATACACATGTATATATCTTCTGTAGAAGTGTATATTTAACGTATACATGTGTATATGATTTATAAATTAGTATATAAGTATATCTATATATATTGTAATGTATATATAATGTAGTATATTTTATAAGTAGTAGTATATATACATTGAATGGTGCGTATACACGTGTATATATCTTCTATAGAAGTGTATATTTAATGTATACATGTGTATATGTTTTATAAATTAGTATATAAGTAGATCTATATATATTGTAATGTCTATATAATGTAGTATATTTTATAAGTAGTAGTATATATACATTTAATGGTGTGTATACATGTGTATATATCTTCTATAGAAGTGTATATTTAACGTATACATGTGTATATGTTTTATAAATTAGTATATAAGTATATCTTCTATAGAAGTGTATATATGTGTATATATCTTCTACATATGTATATATTTAATGTATACAAGTGTATATGTTTTACAAATTAGTATATAACTGTATATATATACATATTGTACTATATATATATGTATATTGTAGTATATATTTTATTTAAAATAGTACATATATATTGAATGGTGTGTATATATGTGTATATATCTTCTACAGATGTATATATTTAACATATACAAGTGTATATGTTTTACAAATTAGTATATAACTATATATATATACGTATTGTAGTATATATATATGTATATTATAGTATATATTTTATTTAAAATAGTACATATATATTGAATGGTGTGTATATATGTGTATATATCTTCTACAGATGTATATATTTAATGTATAGTATACAAGTGTATATGTTTTACAAATTAGTATATAACTATATATATATACATATTGTAGTATATATATATATATATATATATATATATATGTATATTACAGTATATATTTTATTTAAAATAGTACATATATATTGAATGGTGTGTATATATGCGTATATATCTTCTACAGATGTATATATTTAACATATACAAGTGTATATGTTTTACAAATCAGTATATAATTATATATATATATATACATATTGTAGTATATATATATGTATATTGTAGTATATATTTTATTTAAAATAGTACATATATATTGAATGGTGTGTATATATGTGTATATATCTTCTACAGATGTATATATTTAACATATACAAGTGTATATATTTTACAAATTAGTATATAACTATATATATATATACATATTGTAGTATATATATATGTATATTGTAGTATATATTTTATTTAAAATAGTACATATATATTGAGTGGTGTGTATATATATGTATATATCTTCTACAGATGTATATATTTAATGTATCCAAGTGTATATGTTTTACAAATAAGTATATAACTATATATATATACATATTGTAGTGTATATATATGTATATTGTAGTATATATTTTATTTAAAGTAGTACATATATATTGAATGTTGTGTATATATGTGTATATATCTTCTCTAGACGTATATATTTAACGTATACAAGTGTATATGTTTTACAAATTAGTATATAACTATATATATATACATATTGTAGTATATATATATATGTATATTGTAGTATATATTTTATTTGAAGTAGTACATATATTTTGAAAGGTGTGTATATATGTGTATATATCTTCTACAGATGTATATATTTAATGTATCCAAGTGTATATGTTTTACAAATAAGTATATAACTATATATATATACATATTGTAGTATATATATATATATATATATATGTATATTGTAGTATATATTTTATTTAAAATAGTACATATATATTGAATGGTGTGTATATATGTGTATATATCTTCTATAGACGTATATCTTTAACGTATACATGTGTATATGTTCTATAAATTAGTATGTAACTATATATATATATATATATTGTTGTATATATATATGTATATTGTAGTATATATTTTATTTAAAGCAGTACATATATATTGAATGGTGCGTATATATGTGTATATATCTTCTAAAGTAGTATACATTTAACGTATACAAGTGTATATGTTTTATAAATTAGTATGTAAGTATATTTATATATATATATATATATATATATATATATTGTAGTATATATTTTATTTAAAGTAGTACATATATATTGAATGGTGCGTATATATGTGTATATATCTTCTATAGACGTATAGCTTTAATGTATACAAGTGTATATGTTTTATAAATTAGTATGTAACTATATATATACATATTGTTGTATATATATATATATATGTATATTGTAGTATATATTTTATTTAAAGTAGTACATATATATTGAATGGTGCATATATATGTGTAATTGTTTATATATTTTTTTAAAAATATATAGTGTATATTGGAGTGTATATAGTGTATATTGGAGTGTATATAGTGTATATTGGATTTTTTATTTATTTTTTAAACGGGTTTGACCGGTTTTTAACTGGGTTTGACCGAATTTTGGTGGGTTTGACCGGGTTGGGTTAAGTGGGCCGGGTTAGGGTGGGTTTTAATTTTTTTACTATTTGGCCCGGCCCGGCCCGACCAGGATAGCGTCCAAACCGACCCTCAACCCGATTAAAAAGGAAAGGCCGGTTCCGTGTTGGCCCGGCTCGGCCCGTTTGACACCCATACATGCATATATATGACTTTTCCCCCCAAAAAAAAAAAATACTCAGACATTGAATTTCTAGGTAATTATTGTCTAAATAATTGAAGCTATTTTTTTATTGGGGTAAAATATCGTGAAGTATATAGATAAGTTGTTATTTTGCCAATGAGTAGTATTTGTGAGGGAAGCATGACATATTGAATAATAACTGTCAACGTACTTTGCAATATATAAGTTTGTTGAGATATCATCCCCACGATGTCATCAGAGTCCCAATAAAATTTATGATTAATAAATGGACTTTATTTTTTATTTTTTTGGGAAATAAATGTACATCTCATATTTAATTTGGTTGTACAATAAATCACCTAGCTACTGGACATGCAAATTTATGAAAGGGGGAACTGTGTTATTCAGAATAAGGGGCGGAGCTAGTAAGCGCAAGGGGTCACTCGAATTTATTACGTCAAAAAATTCTAATATTCAGATATATAATTGATGTTGAAATTCTTTTGTCTACTATAATTATTTTAGTAAAAAAAAAAAATTTACTCCACCATTATTGTTCAATACATTATGAGAAGTAAAAAATTAGTGCAACAACTCTGAAATTTTTATGTGCTGTATTTAGATGATTACCTTTAATAATGTGATCATATATATGTATGGATAAGCTAAGTTCCTTTTAGATGATGGAGGACAGAGTTTTCTTCTTCTTCAAGGTTTTACCTCAGAAGAGGTTGAAAAGAGACCCTAACTCCCTAAGTACAAAGACTACGACGACAACAACATAGCAATTAATATGATCGATCTCATAAGTGGGGTCGTGGGATAATGGGGCGTAGACAGACTTTATCTCTACCTTTGTGAAGGTAAAGAGGTTTTTTACTTAAGACCCTCTTTAAAGAAAAAGTCGCTCTTAAAAATATTTTGAGAAAAAAATGCAAAAGTAAAACGATGATGAAATTATCAAAGAAGCAAAAATACGGATAGGTTGTCGACCATAACTCTGACCTGAGACCTGGATCTTGGCCTCGTTGGGAATATAACCAACTTGAGACCTGACTGAAAACTGGGAATCAATTACTTGAGACCAGACTGAAAACTCAACTACTCGATAACGACCCCAGACCTCAACCTGGGACTTAATTCTCCACTCCAACTCGGGATCCTAACTCTAATCTCTAACAGACTAGAGACCAACATGGAATATAACTCTCAACCCTAACTCGAGAATTGATTCCCAACTCGACCCTGGCCCTCGACTCGAGAATCATAACCCAGGCTCGATCGATTTCAATCTCGACCTGAAGCTAGAACCCTGACCTAGACCCTAACTTAAGACTTGACTGGGGACGCAATTTCAACCCCGACCTAGGACTTGGAGCTCGACCTTGATTTAGGATTTAGGATTTGACACTCGACTCCAACTTAGGGTTCTAACTCTAAATCTAATCCCTATCCTAACCTCCACCCTCATTCAAAACCGACACCAACCCTAATTAGAGAACTAACTTGAGACCTGACTCAAATTGGGACCTAGCTCTTGACCCCAATTCCTAACTTGAACCCAAGGTCCCGATTGAGGACCCAACCTCGATCTCAATTTGGAAATCGACTCAAGACATGACCCTAAGGTCCTGACCCTAACCTGGACCAGACCCAAGGTCCGATCTCGAGGTCCCAACTTGGTGTTCTGACTATGGAACAAACAACGACATGGGACCGAACATGAGAGTACTTGATTGGACCCTACTCCCGACCCTATCTATCAATCCAAGACTCAAATCCAGATCCTACTTGTCATAATTTTCTTTTTGAGAGTCAAATAATATGAACTTTGACCAATATTATAAGATTTTTTTTATCATATTGATATGTGAAAAATTGCAACTTATAATACTTTTCATATATTTGTTGCATATCTAACTTTTAATTTTAAAATATTAAATTAATATAATCAACTTAATTTTAGAAATTAATCAAATTAACTCTGCATAAGAAAAATATGACATCTAAAAAGCATATATGCCTACACTCGAGGCTCAAAAAAGCAGAGGTATTATTTTCTCCTATCAACAGCCTGAAATTCCAACAGTGTAATTAAAGCTTGACGTAGTAGTGTGCTGCGGTTGATGTCACCACACGTTAGGAATTTATACTACATTTATTTTACGTAGCAGTGTAGCCAACTCTCTTGTCATACTACTTTATTATTTCTTCATTTGCTTGCCTATATATATATGCTCCCACTTAATTGGCTATTTCCATATTACCATTTCTCATTTCCACAAAAAGAAAGACACAAATAGCAAAGTTTAGTTTCTTGATTTAAGGTAATTATAGAATGGGAAGGTCCAAATGTTGTGATAAAGAGGGATTGAAGAAAGGGCCATGGACACATGATGAGGACCAAAAACTATTGTCTTTCATTGAGAAACATGGTTGTGGTAGCTGGCGTTCTTTGCCTGCTAAAGCTGGTATATAATTTTAATTACTTCCTTCGTCCCAATTTATCAAATGATTGATTTGATTGAACCGTCAAACTAGGCGACTGCATTGTATGCTGACCTGCATAGCTAGGTTGTAACCCACACCGCTCCATTGTCATCCCTAGTCATGGCTCAAGACTATCTAATGCTAGATAGCTTAGTTATTAGATTCATTTTATTTTCAAGACTATCTAAGCATGGTTATTGAATTCCCATGACCCTTATGTATCGTGTCAAATTATATAATCATATTATGTACAAGTACGATACACCCTAGTGGTGGTCCCCTTTCTCAGGCTCTGCACATAGCAAGAGCTTTAGTGCACCGGACTACACCCCCTTTTTTTTTAATTATTATGTACAAGTTTAATCCGTTAGAAAACACATTTCTATATAGGTATAAACTATATAATATTACATTTAACATTTGCTAGCCTGATTTTGATTTTTCTTTTTCATTTTATAGGTCTGCAGAGATGTGGGAAGAGTTGTAGGCTAAGATGGACAAACTATCTAAGGCCTGATATTAAGAGAGGAAAATTCAGTTTACAAGAAGAAAGAACCATCATTCACCTTCATGCTCTTCTTGGAAACAGGTATATATCTATAGCACATTAATGAATAAAAGACAGTAGTAGTAATAATACTCCCTTCTTGTTCAATGGCGGAGTAAAGATTTTTACTAAGCAGATTTAAAATATGAAGAAGTAAACACACGACGAAGTCAAAAAGGATTCAACGTCTACTATGAATACTTTAAAAGATAATTTTAAACATGTATGAGCAATGTAATTTTTCGCCGAATGTGGTTCATCAACATTTACTTGTTCATTATTCTAAAAATATAATTTCACTCTTGTCAGTTGTAGCATATAAAGAGACAATCATATATTTTTTTCATGTTTTACCCTTAACATTAGTAATTACTTCTTCCCAAATCATTTCTCATAACCTAACACTAAACATCAATGAATGTGGATCGTTATTGTGGTTGAATATTCATGTCAATCGTTGTTTCTTGTAGGCCATGCAAAGTCATCCAAATTGAATCAGTAAAAATGAATGGAGGGAGTAATAACTAAAAAACAATAGAGCAAAATAATGATAGAACTCATAAATTGTTAGTTACCTTTGCTTAGGGGTGTACATAAGTCGGGTTGGTTTGGTTTTCTATTAAAAAAAAAAACCAATTATGACGGTTTATTAAAACTATAAATCAAATCAAACCAACATAAAATCGATTTTTCCGGTTGAGGTTTTAGTCGGTTCTTTCGATTTTTTCGATTTTTCTCGGGTTTTTTTTATAATCTTTATTTTTTACAATTATATTGTGATTGAAGTTTAGATCAAGTATGTTTCCACTCATGTGCTAATGAAAAACCATAATTATGAAAAATTGAGGAGCGAAAAACTCTCTTGAAACTAAAAAATAAGATGAAGAGTGAAAAGTTTAGGTTTTAAGTTTATATTGGATTTTGGATCATTTTATTAACAATTAATGGATAAATATTACAAGTTAAAGAACCAAATATATATATATATTATGTCGGTTTGATTTGGGTTCGGTTTGACTTTTTTTTGGTTAACACCAAACCAAACCAAGAATGGTCGGGTTTTTTTTCCAAACGCCAAATCATAAGTCGATTTTTTTCTCGGTTTGGTTTGGTTCTTCAGTTTGATTTGACTTGACGGTTTGGTCTGTACACCCTACGGCTTTGCTTCTGTCACAATATTATTCTTTCCCAATTCCCATATAGTCACTGTTTTCTCTCTCTTTTAGTATGCAACAAATAGCCATAATTCTACTTATGATACTGTCGGTGATTAATATTGCCCTATTATAGCAGTGTGCACATTCAATTAAAGTCATTGATTGATCTGATCCAATGGTCCAAGGCTATCGATCTAATGTTAGATATTTGCTTAATCACTAAAAGAAAATAGGAAAATAATCGATGATAAGTCACTAAATAATTTGTAGTTAACATGACCCTGAAGGAGATTGAATGCATCGAATTAGCCTCCCCTTTATGATTTTTTAAATACGTTGCTAATTCATCGTTAAATAGAATTAGCGACAAACTATATATTGTCCATTGCTAATTTTTTTATTCTTTGTAGTAAATTATACAATAATTTTATTTTTTCGCGTAACATTTTTCATGTGTGATTATTGCAATGTCAAATTGATTATATTTGTTCCTCTCTTTGTCATCGATCAGATGGTCAGCAATAGCAACTTACTTGCCAAGCAGGACAGACAACGAGATAAAGAACTACTGGAACTCACGTTTGAAGAAGAGATTAACCAAAATGGGAATTGATCCAATGACTCACAAACCAAAAATCACAAACAACCTTAATGGTGTAGCCTCATCAAAATATGTTGCAAATCTTAGTCACATGGCTGAATGGGAAAGTGCAAGACTAGAAGCAGAAGCTAGACTTGTTCGTAAATCAAAAGACTATAAAATCCTCTTCAATAACAACAACATTAACCATAGTACTATTTCCCAACAATTACCTTATTATCAACCCCCTTGTCTTGACATATTAAAAGCATGGCAAATGTCTAGCACAAAATTACCAACAATAAATGACATTAGTGCCCTTCTTCGTAATAATTCGAGGAACAACAACCTCGAATCATCGATACCCTCAACGTTAAATTCCTCTGAGACATTGTTCGTGAACAATAATGTACCTACTACTACTGCAAATGTTCGTGATGATCATCAAAATCCTCCTAGTTTGTCTACATTCGAGTCGTGTTTTGAAGATGATCAACTCCAAACAGATCTTCCAAGTTTCATGCAAGAGTTTTCAGGGCTATTTCCAGAATATTATACACAAAATTCAACAAATATACAAGTGGATAATTTCATGGGGAGCTGCTCTGGAGATATTGAAGATAATAAGTTAATTAATTGGAACAATTTTCCTCATTATTTGGTCAATTCACCTATAGGTTCTCCATTATTTTTCTGATTGTTCATTATGTTCTATAGAAATTAATTGAACTTCGTTGAGTTCAGTTAGTTTTTTATTTTATGACGATGGTAGGACATTAGATTTAGGTAGCAAAATATTTCGTCGTATGTGGGCTTTTCAGATGTTTTATTGTTAAGTATAGTCATGATTTTTTCGACCTATTAGCGGAATTTGTATTCCTAGCTACTTATTAGTGTCAAGTCTAGTCTATGAAATGAATGATTAAAATTTAAAATCATCTACTTTTTATTTTCTTTCTAATATTCACTATGTTCTGCTTTAATGTGGCAAGTTTTTGGGGTACGATGGTCAAATTATTGAATTTCAGTGTGAATTTGGACATAGGTTTTTAAAATAATAACATACCTGGTATAGACTTACTTAAAACAAAATTTTAATAAATTTGTTTAAGCTTCTAATTTTTCCTCAATTTCATTGTTTAACAATTTAGATATACAAAAGAAAGCACTATCAATGCCCATCAGAATAGTTGTGGTCCTTTTTGGGCTTAATTATCGATCTATATAAAGCGTGACTATTGTCCAATTGAAAAGATGCACTCAAAATGGGGTATAGGAAACTTATTAGCTCGTTCGTGTCTGATTAAGACGAATTCATGTAGGAAAAAAAAAGTCCACTACAACAATAATAACATACCCATGGGTCTGAGAGGGTAATGTGTACACAGTCTGTTGAAGTTAGTTACAAAGGAAGTTAATAGTGGTAGTTGTCACTGTAGTTAGTTGTACAGAGTTGTTAGAGTTAGTTACAGCTAGAATGCCAGCTATACACAGTTAAATTAACCACATTGGCTGATTAGTTTGATAGCTAGGAGTGTAAGCATTAACACTAGAGCTTTGTATATAATAACAGTGTACATGTATTGTTTTGATTGATTTTCTCAGATGAAAGAATAAAAAAGCAGTTAATATTTCTCTCAACAGTTCTCTATCATCTTGTTTGAGTTTACTCTATAAGCATATACCTCATAATTCATCATGGTATCTGAGCTTGTGCAATCGATCGCCAAGTTTTCTCTCGTTTGAATTTCTGTTTTTCCTTCTCGATTTCAATTTTCTACTATCATTTTTTTGGTCTGCTACTCCAGTTCACATTGAATTTAGTCGAACACATACTATTCACTCTTCGAAACGGTTAGTTTTTAGTTGTATAGATTTCATTCATGGCGACAAATGAAGGTGAACTCGGCAATGAAACTGAAATTCCAATTAACAATGGTTCTTCTACAATGCAAACAGTGGATCAACATCATCCTCTGTACCTACAACCATTTGATACACTATGTAGCTCTTTAATCTTTGTTAAGCTAACTGGACTTGATAATTATACATTGTGGAGTAGTACTATGCGAATCATCTTATTAGAAAAGAGTACTAGGTTTTGTTAATGGTAGACATCCTAAGGAGAGTTTTCCTTCGCCTCTTTATGAATTATGGGGAAAATGTAATGCAATTGTTCTATCGTGGATTATGAACTCTGTTAGTGTTGAATTGTTATGTGGTATGGCGTATGCCTCGTGTGCTCATAAAGTTTGGGTAGATCTACAAGAGAGATTTGATAAAGTGAATAGCTCTCAAATTCTCATTCTGCATAAAGAAATTGCCACCTTAACTCAAGGAATTTCTTCGGTCTTTGCCTATTTCTCCAAACTGAAAGAGTTTTGGGAAGAATTTGATGCTCTTATGTCATGTCCTAGTAGTAATTGTGCTGAGTCCAGGAAATATGTTGAACATTTTGAGTACCAAAGGTTATTGCAATTTTTAATGGGACTAAATGAGTCTTATTCTCAATCAAGCAATGAGATCTTAAACATGTTTCCTATTCCATCTATTAACAAAGCTTACTCTATGATTATCTCTGAAGAGAGTAGAAGGAACCACTACAAAAAAAATAGTTTTTCCGACTACAAAAAACTGACCACAGCTTGTGGAAACGACCACATGTGGTCGATTTTTTATTTTTTTTTAAAAAAAATATTTTTTTTAAAAAGCGACAACATGTGGTCGCTTCTATATTTTAAAATTTTAAAATAATCATTTCAATAATTTTTATATTAATTATTATTATTATTTTTTTAAAATAAGGAATAAAAAAAGTGACCACTTGTGGTCGGTTTTGGAATTAAAAAAAAAAAGAAAACAATTTTAAAAAATCGACCACTTGTGGTTGATTTTATTTTAAAAATATTATTAAAAAGTATTTTAAAGAGCGACCACTTGTGGTCGGTTTTATTTTAAAAATTAAATTTAAAATATTTTATAAAAGCGACCACAAGTAGTCGGTTTTGAAATTTTAAAAAATAAAAAATAAAATAATTTAAAAAAACCAACCATTTGTGGTCGATTTTATTTAAAAATTATAATTAAAAAGTATTTTAAAAAAGCGACCACTTGTGGTTGGTTTTATTTTAAAAATTTAATTTAAAATATTTTATAAAAGAGACCACGAATGGTCAGTTTTGGAATTTAAAAAATATAATTAAAACGTATTTTTAAAAAGCAACCACTTGTGGTAGGTTTTATTTTAAAAATTAAATTTAAAATATTTTATAAAAGCGACCACAAGTGGTCGGTTTTGGAATTAAAAAAATAAAAAATAAAATAATTTTAAAAAACCGACCACTTGTGGTCGCTTTTGTATTAAAAAAATAAAATATTTTAAAAAAGAGACCACTTGTGGTCGGTTTTTATTAAAAAATAATTATATGTAAAATCAAATATATAATTTTTTTGAAATTACACTGATCACACGTATTCGATAATCAATATAATAATAATAAAAATTAATCAAACTTAGATTTTATAAAAAAAATTATACTAAGAAATATATCAAATAAAATAAATAAAAAACGTTAATCATAATCTTTATATTTTACTTATGTTTCAATATATAAAATAAATAATTTTCTTTGTATATACGTTAAATGACGTTAAACATAATCTTTGTATAATGAATATATCTATATCATACAGTTGAGGTAATGATATTGTATGCTACTATTGCAGTTATAATAATGTAACATACATATATAACTGATAATTTATCAGAGTATAATGAATGTGTTCTATTATGAGGTAATATACTTGTGGATGTGATGTATATAGTACCGATTCAGGAGTTGATATATATATATATATATATATAAATAATGTAGTGATCGATCGATGAACGATGTAGTCAAAAACTAGCAGAATCTATCCAAACATATTGAATACCTTGATTTGGAGTAACTGGTAAAGTTGCTTCCATGTGACCAGGAGGAGGTCACGAGTTCAAGCCTTGGAAACAACCTCTGGAAGAAATGCAGGGTAAGGCTGCGTACGATACACCCTTGTGGTGGGGCCCTTCCCCAGACACCGCGCATAGCGGTAGCTTTAGTGCACCGAGCTGCCCTTTTTATAGAAGTAATAATATACTATACGTTGAAGTTATATTAATGTAAGCTAATCAAATTAATCGATAACTCATCAAAGTATGTATATGAAATACGTCGCATTATATTACAGGATAATATACTCGTGTACGTATGTGATGTATATAGTACGTATTTAGAACTTGATATAGTCGATAATGTGTATATGTGTGTATGTATAGGTATATATATAGTATATATACATATTATGTAGTGAAGGTATAATGGCATAAGATAAACTAACTGATAATTCATCTGAGTATATGTGAAATACGTTGTATATTATTATGGGTAGTAAAATCATTTATATAATGTCTATAGTACGTATTCAAGAGTATATATATATATATATATATATATATATATATATATATATACATATACATATATGATGTAGTGATCAATGAACGATGTAGTAAAAAACTAGCAGAATCTATCCAAACATATTGAATACCTTGATTTGAAACGATCAAAGTAATAATATACTAAACGTTAAAGTTATATTAATGTAAGCTAATAATATTAATTGATAACTCGTTAAAGTATGTATATAACATACATCGCATTATATTACGGGGTAATATACTCGTATATGTATGTGATGTATATAGTACGTAGTTAAAACTTGATAGTCGATAGTGTGTATATGTGTGTGTATGTATAGGTGTATGTACGTAGTGCGTAGTTCGAAGCTTACATTTATATATATGTATGCGTATCTCTTGTGTAGTGATGTAGTAATACGTAGTCAAAATTAAAGCTAACAAAATATATCCAGTTATATATTGAATATACTGATATCATGCGATAGATCGATCAAGGTGATATATAGTATACTGTTGAAGGTATAATAACATAAGATAAACTAATCGTTGTATATTATTGGGTAGTAAAATCGTGTATGTGATCGATGTATATAGTACGTATTTGGAAGCATGATAGCCAATCGAATATATGTATATATCTGTATATTTGTATATCTCGTGTAGTGACGTATGCAGTAATCAAAAGCTAGATAACTGAATCTAATTAACCGATAATCCAACAGATTAACACGTTGTATTACAAGGTATATTTCAAATTTATTACCGATAATTTTATATAATATTTTAATTTCTATGTGACATACGTAATTTAATTATTTGTATGAATTTATTATTATATTTAAATAGAAGCCTACGTTAATTCAACTATCTTCTCATTTTTAGTTAAATTCTAGCCAACCTTATGTCTAATTGATGCCAATTTTAACCTATTTTTGAATTCAATTTAGTTTATTTTTTAAACCAATTTTTATTTTATATCTAATATAATATTTTTTAAGATTTATCAATTCTAATATAATATTTTATTATTTTTTCATAAACATGCACACTCACAATTATTTTACAAAATACATTATATATTATTATTATTATTATTATCATTATCGATAATTTTAAAATAAATATTCATAATTTATAGGTGTCTATTTTATTTTAATAATTATTATCGTTGATTTTAGTTACGCGATTTATTCTTAACTAATCTGAGAATAATTATATTATTTGTTTTTTACTATTATATTATTTATGTTTACATTATTGATACATTTATTAAATCATTTAATATCAGTCGTTGATCAAAGCCGATCCAACGGCTGGGATCAATTCAACTCTTTTTTTCCTTTTAAACTAACAACAAACCCTAATATCCCTCATTCCAACAAAGCAACCGCATCTCCTCTACAAGCTCTCTCCGCTGCTCCACCACCACCACCACTCTACCATCAGCGAGTCCATCACCTCTCTCTCCTCAATCACCTCTATCACCACCACTCCACCAAGATGCCGCCTCTCAACATCACCAACCAAACAAAACCTTCCTCCACCGGCGAAATTGTAATACCCCAAAAAATCCAAACCAATATTAGCGCCATGTTTCAAGCTCATGCATAGTATATCATGGTTCTTTTATAGTTTTATGAGAAAGTTAGATGTATATTAAGTCTTCAAATAACTCCCAGCTATCAGACGAATCAAAACATTCCTTACCGATTGAATTCTTGGGAAGGATATTGTCATAGTCAACTTCAAATGATAATATATCTTTTTATACTACGAATTATTGAGATCATGACCTACCAAAAGATATATAATTGAATTAGCTTTCGAACGATACCAATTTCGCCTAAATCCGATATCGAAGCAAAAAGTTATGCCCATTTTACTCCAGCATGTCAGCCTGAAAATTGAGTGACAACATTTCTGACGACTTATCACAATTCTGACGACATTTCTGATAACCTATCACATTTCTAACAACATTTCTGACGACTTATCAGCAATGTCGTCAGACTTAGGCAGAATGTCAAAAATTCCAGCTCCTAGGTGACGACCTGGCTTGACGGGCTATCACAGATCTGACAGCTTATCAGCCCATGTCGTCAACTGATAATTTCAAGAATTGGGAGGTAATTTTGTGGGGGTATTTTTGTCTTTTTCCCTCACTCTAAACACGCTATTATAGCCCTAAGAAGGCTATTATCCCATTATTTTCTCATTCTCCTCAAGAACAAGAACATTCTCTCCCAAAGGGGTTAAACCCTAGTCAAGAAAAATCAAGAGCAAGCCTAAGGATTTCTTCAAGAACCTTCAAGAAACATTAGATCTCTTTCAAGATCAAGCTTTAAGGTATGCGTAGTGTTCATCCACAGATTTCTTTCATCCGTGGAGTTCAAGAACCCTCTTTTAAACTATGAATCATGAAGTTATGTTGTGGGTTGATTATGTTTGTGTGATTGATTGTTATACAACTCCCAAATTAGAATCTTTATATGATTTTATAAAACTAGGATGACATGCAAATTGAAATATATGAATTTTGGGTGGTTTAAATCATTAAGGTGATGAATATGCCTATGCCACAAGGTGTGCATGCAAGGTGTTTGATAAAAGACCTAAGAGACTAGAAATCATGTATTATAGCTAAATAGAACTTAAATGACAAGACCATGCTCTATTCCTTACGACTCAACATGAATTCCATGCTAATTATTGTGTATTGTTGTTGTGATATGGAATGCTCATGAAATTAAAGTTATGCAAGAATTTACATGTTATACGCATTCCCTTTCATGTATATGGTGTTGAGAAACATGTGTAGTATGAAATCCCCTACTTATGGTATTATGAATTGTGGATGTTATTCCTATGATCAAGAAGTGTCATGTGTCCTTCCATCGAGTCCTAGGGGTACTTGTACCCGACAATTTAGCTGTGTGCCTAGAGCCATGTCATATTTCACGATACTCTCAGTCAAGCCATGATCCATATAACTCAGTCAACCATCTGACTCAGGAAATCCCAGAAATCTCAGTAGTTCAGTAATCTTAGTGATTTCAGTATTCCAAGAAAAATCTCAGTAACTACAGTACTCTCAGTCAGTCCTCAGAAATCAGTACATTCTGTTAGTCAACGGAATTCAGTAAACTCAGTTTAGCTCCGCTAAACAATACCACTAGTATCAGTTCAGCTATTCAGTTCAGTTCATCTAATCAGTTCAGTTTAGTTAATCGGTTCAGCTCAATTAATCATGTTTGATCTCTTCAGTTGGGAGTAGAAGTTAGCACCGAGTGAACCCAAGGATGGGAACTCACCTGCCAGTAGAAGGTTTGATCCCTAGAAGCAATCCTTGCATTCCGAAACTACGTAGCCAGCGTAGGCTGAGACATCATACCTGCTAGTTGAGGGTAGATGAGGTGGCCTAACCTGCCAGTAGAAGGTTCCCACCGTTCTCATTTTGAGTACCTGCTAGTAGAGAGTTCTCACAGTCTGTATTTATTAGTGGCGCGGTATTGACACCCTTTCAATCAGGGCAGAGATTGGACCCCATTTTAGCTATATTGGCACATATGGGGTATGTCGGTTAAACAACTACCTCCCACAATTTCAGTATCAGTCTCAATAAAGGAACTCAGATAGTTCTTCAAATTTTTAGAACTGTTAGATACAGTCAACTCAGTTACAGTAAGGAGCTCAGATGGTTCCATCAGACTCAGGACTGTCAGATACAATCACTCATGTTATCAGTCATATCAGAACCCCAGTTAGTTTAGCATGGGGCATGTCGGTTAGGTGAATACATCCAACAATTTTAGTTACAGAATCAGGACTGTCAGATACAGTCAATTCAACTCAGTAATACAGATTCATGACTGTTAGATACGGTCAATCCTTATCATTGTAAACAGACTTCAGGATCATCCACTAGATAGGACTGATCTCAACTATGGTCAATCAGTATCAGTATCATCAGATTTAGAGATCACCCGCTAGGTAGGACTAATCTAAGAATAAGTTAATTTATCTTTATTAACAATATACTCAAAGATCACCCGCTAGATAGGACTGTTCTCAGATTCAGTTACTCCATACAGAGCGCAACTTAGATAGTTCCATCAGAATTTAGACTGTCAGATACAGTTGCTTAGTATCAGTTATATCGGTTAGGCCGATCATCACAGTTATATCAGTTATATTAGTCATCACAACTCATGTTATCAGTATTCAGTTTCAGGACTGTTAGACACAGTCAATCAAACCAGTTCTTCATAATTCGAATTGTCAGAAATAGTTGTTCATCTATTCAGTACCTCAGTATCAGTAAACTCATGTTGTTAGTATTAAGACTCAGTAGTTAGTATCACCATGAGTTCAGTTATAGTTACTTATGCATGTATGTATTCTCACGTTCATATCAGTCGGCATTGTTCATGCATATAAACCCTTTGCATTTAGCCTACCTCACTCGTATACTCAGTACATTCAATCGTATTGACGTATTTGCGCTATGGTGCTTTCTCTTAGGTTACACCATAGGTTCAAAGGCATGAGTTCTAGAGCAGCAGTAGCATTATAGATTTCAGTAGTCAGAGTTAGAAGTGAGTCCTCATTCTTCGAGGACATGATTATTTCTTCATTATCCTATTAGTTAGTTTATTAGACAGAGTTAGTTGGGAACATGTCCAATCAGCTCCTTATTCAGATTACTCAGACAGTAAAGGCTTTCAGACTAGATGCAGACTAGATATCAGACTTGGTTTAGACTTCAGTATTTTCAATTTTGTTTTGGTATTGTGATACCACCTTATTCAAACGTTATTATTATTCAGATGTTTATCCAGTTTGAACCTTATGGCCTTTCAGTTCATGTTTTCGCATTTTCTAATATTTTATTCAGTATACAGGTACAAATATCAGTCATGGGTTAACTTGTGGTCCTTCGGGGTCATGAGTATCGTGTAGCATTTCGGTTTAGAAAATCGGGGCATTACAAAAATCTTTCACTGTCGGCGAGGATTCCATCGGTCAATAGTTGCCTTCCACCAGCGAAACCACCACCAGGAGCAGATCACCAGCAAACTTTCTCACGTCGTCGCTCTCTCAGGTAACATCTATAGACAAGTTGTAACGCCTTGAAAATGGGTCTCGAGATATCACACGGTGCTCAAGACTACGAGTAGTCTCAAGCTAACCCTTTAAGCCTTCTACTAAAGCTGTAACTCATAATACAAGAATCTAAGCATGAAAAACAATAATGAACTACTGAATACTATCTGAACTGAACTAGAATTAACTGAGCATAATGTCTAAAAGTGTTTAACTAGAAAATTTGAATAACCGACACTATAAGTATGAAATGTATCTAATAGTTGGACAAGCCTCTAACACTACTAATAAGAGAGTCGTTGGGACAGACCCCAGCAAACGCGACTAATTAAAAATAACTGAATAAACTACTTTAAAAAACTGGAAATTTGATTAACTGGGCCCTCGAACTATGAGGACTCACCAACTTTCAGGATATAGATAGAGATGCTCGCGGTAAATCACGCTGCTGGAACTGAGCACTTGTACCTACATTATTAAACAATGTAGCACATAGACATATATGCGGATCAGTACTTTTGGGATGTACTGAGCATATGGGGGTGAATGCATAAGTAAAACAATGATGATATGTATATATTTCTCATAAATAATACAGGCTAAGTATAAATGGCTCACCTTGGCTTGAGTAATTGAAAGCTGAAATCATAAATCATGATTGATAAAATATACTATATGAATACTGTGAGCCACCACACTTAGTTCTAAGTTTGTACTTGAAATCTGTTTTCAAATAATGCATGTTAAGTGTAGGAAGGACTCACTTTTATCATATGGAAACTAAAAGCTGAAGTTCTGTAAGTATTGTCTTAAGTAGGACCATATCTGAGTAAATTTGTGAGCCTTTACACTTAGTTTTCTAAAAGTTATTCTGTTATTCTATTTTTAAGACTTAGGTTTAGGGAGGTTCTTCTAACCAACACACACTAGGTGAGCTATGATAGTGTCCAAGTCTAGTTCCCGTAAGGGAAAACCTCACGTTGGGGAGAGGGGTCATACTCTTGCCGAGGAGTATAACCTGTGCTAAGTGATCACAATCTCTATCTGTCATCCATATACATGGAAACGATCTAAATCTGTACCTACATTGGCTCGTAGCTCTGGGGCATGTGAACTAGGAAACATACCTAACTCGGTGCTAAATACTAGTCGCTTTAATTTATATGCTCATTCTGTAGGAAATCCACTTTAAGACTAACATAAGGGTTTACAGTGAAAACTAGTTATGCATCTGTTTACTTTAAACTGTAATAAAACTAACTGTGTGGATCCCATATCTTAGCTGAGGATCAAAAGATCAAATCTTGTTCAAAATCTAAATATGAACTAGTCTTAGGGTGCTTAAAAGCATAATCTTCTTGAAATATCAACACTTAGACTTAGAGCTTAAAACATATCAAATCATCACAAAGTTCATATTTAATAATAAAATCTTGAAATTCTTTAATAATTCTATTCAAGATAATAAAATACAATTCTCAATCCGTAAAATCATGCCACATTCATAAAGGTGTGAAAGAACACATGCAACTCAACCTTTAAATCACTTATAACATCAACATCTTGGAACAATGATAATTGGGTATGAACCCTAAACTGAAATTCATATAATTTCATGTAAAATTCAACTCTAAAACTAGTTTTGGGTACAAGAATGAAATGAGTATCCTAGTTCATAAGCCCCATAACTTATTTGATTATTTGAATGCAGAATCTTGAACTTTGAATTCCAAACGATGTTCTTGAAGCTTCTTCTTGAAGTTCTTGAACTCGGAAACTTGAATTCTTGGTTATCTTGAAGAAGGAATGGTGAAACCTTGGATTTCTTGGACTCAAGGTTAAGCTTTAGGGTTTTCTTGGAGAGAAATTT
The DNA here is from genome assembly GCA_030864215.1 of Capsicum pubescens. Lineage (NCBI taxonomy): Eukaryota > Viridiplantae > Streptophyta > Magnoliopsida > Solanales > Solanaceae > Capsicum > Capsicum pubescens. The sequence continues at coordinate 384,937,073 of CM061548.1, forward strand.
AATGAATAAAGAGCGTAATATGCTTAGAATAAGGTTAAATCGTCTGTTTTCACGAATTAGGGCGAGAGTAATTGTAAAGGGCTGGGCATATTTTGGATAAAACCGAAAAAAACCAAAAAATCAAACCGAAATTTAATTTTGGTTTCGGTTTTTCATTTTTTCGGTTTTTAATTTTTATAATTCGGTTTTACGGTTCGGTTTTCGTAAAAAAAAATTGGTTAAACCGAAAAACCGAAATTATATAAATAATAATATAATATATATACATATATTATTAATATATATATTATATTAGTTATATAGCTTCATAATCCTAATTCCTAAAGCGCCTAAATCACTAAATCATTTTACAAATTCACACACACGCCGTTTTCGGCTTTGCACTTTACAACGACGATAGACCGCCGGCACAACGCACAAGAGATGATATTCCAACGGGCACCGGCGATCTACTCCATTTCTTTACAAAGACACTGCGACCGGCGACCCACAAAAAGAAAGACCCGCGACTGCGACTATGGTGTTTCGTGTTTGTTGAGCGGCGCCGGCGACTGTGTTTGAGGCGGCGACCGACGACTGTGGTTTTTGTTTGTTGAGCGACGACCGACGACCACTCTGGACAGACCACTTTTCCATTATTTGTTCCAGCAATTAGTCTAACATTTTGATTATTGTTTTTGGTGTTTTTGGAATTTGTTGTGCAGTAATCAGTACTTGACAGAGTTGTTAGCAAAGAGGCAGAAGTTTGTATCCTTTATGCAAGTTCTTCCAATATGCAGCAAGCTCTTGAATAATGGTTTGTTCTTTTATATCTTGAATTTTTATTTGTTGTTATTTAATTATATATGAGTTGATTGTTGGGCTAATCTTTTAAGAAATTGTCTGCTGTTGTGTTAATAAATATCTATGAATGGGAAAGAATCATAATTAAGTTGTTGATTTTAAGCCAAATTGATCGAATCTGCTGGTTGTGGTATCCTTTTAGTTCAAACTCTTTTGGGATGTAACTAAAAATAGATGATATTGTGATTTCGTTTTGTATTTTATTCTAATCGAGCAATGGGATGACTAGGGTCTGTTGTTTACTTATATATTAGTATCTCTTTAGTATATGGTATTGTTTGTACTTTGTAGTTTTTATTTCGGCCTTCAAACTGAAATAAAAATCTGAAATAATCGAACCGAATTTGTAAAAAACTGAACCAAACCGAATTTATTTCAGTTTGATTATGGATGTCATTTTTGTCAATCCGAAAACCAATAAACCGAACCGATATCAAACAATCAGACCGAACTGACCGAACGCCCACCCCTAATTGTAACTCCTCGAGACTGCACCTTGGGTGTCACACGGTGCTTACAATCCCGAAGGACCACAAACTAACCCATGACTAGTACCTGCTGTTAGCACTGAATAATAATAGTACTAAGAATATATGCGGAAATTAGGATGAGATTTCCATGAGGTTCATAAACTGAAAACAAATACTGAATACTGATAATAATACTGAAAAACTGAACATCTGTCTGAAATAGACTAGCCTAAAATCCTCTAACTGTCTGGATATGGAGTTGATAGGACAAGTCCTCAACTAACTTTGACTGCTGAACATACTGAACTACTGAAATGCTGAAATAAATAACTCTGTCCTCGAAATATAAGGACTCACCACTATAACTATTGTTGATGACCTGAGCTGCTAAGTACAGTCAGGAACCTGAGCGTCCGAACCTATGATATGAGACATCATAGTACAAAGAAAGAGTATGCGTCAGTACATGGAATATACTGGTATGCTAGATGAGGTGAGGCTGAAAAGCATGGGCTCATATACATGAACAGTAACTGACTGAATAAACATCATGAAATAACTGAATAAGGGTAAATGCAAAAACTGTAACTACTGATCATGCTGAATATACAATACTGTGTATATAACCTCTGCCTAAATTTGACTGAAATTGAAATACTGAATTTTGATGGCTAAATAACTGATAACTGATAGCCATGGTTCTGTAGAACTATTTGAGTTATTTACTGAATTCTGAGACTGAATACTGATTATTGAGTACTGAATACTGAAACTACAACTGTGGGAGGTATCATCTAACTGACATGCCCCATGTTAAGCTGATTTGGGTCCAACCTGTAACCCCAGTTGGAAGGGTGCTAATATCGTGCCACCGGTAATAACAGACTAAAGATTCATCCTCATCTGGTAGGTGCCCTAATGAGATAGGTATTACCCTCATCTGGTAGGTAAACACTTTATCAACCCTCAACTGGCAGGGTGACATCTCAACCTATGTTGGCTACATAGTTCTGGAACGCAAGGACTGCTACTAAGGATCACACCCTCAACTGGCAGGTGAACCCCCATCCTTGGGTTCACTCGATGTTGAATCCTACTCATAACTGAATAACACTGCTTATTATACTGAACTGAACTGGACTGAGTTTCACTGAGTTCTGTAACTGACTGAGTACTACTTGTTCGTGACATTTCTAAGACTATTCTGTATTTACTGTAATTGTAGATAAACAACTAGATTTTTGGGTATTGAATACCCCCGGAACTTGATGGAATCAATATTAAAACATGATAAAATCTTGAAAGCATTACATTAATTACTTATTCACCATGCATTCATTTAGATATTTTGATAAACACTTGAGAGGCAGAAACTTGTACATGAATGGGACCACATGATAACATGTCATGAATTCACTACTCAATTTACATAGGCATTTTATCAAACACTTGGAAGACATAAATAAAGAACATGAAATTCATCAAGATATAAACATCATGGCTACAACATTCAACTTGCATTCAAGGGTTCATCATGCGAATCATATAATTCTACATACTTGCTAATTAATTCACTTGAAACTAATATAAATCTTGATTTGAAAACCATACAATAATGCATACATGAAACATAATCCAATTCAAACATGTAAATCATGAAATCAATAAACTTATAGTTATAAAAAGGATTCTTGAACTCCAAGGGTGGAAAGAAACCCTAGGATGAACACCTAACATACCTTGATTATTAATTTCGTGAAGATTGTGATGAGTTCTTGAGACTTGATTCTTGATCTTGATGAACCTAGGGCTTGTTCCTGAGAGGATTTTGAGAATAATGAGTGTATTTAACCCTTTAGGATATTAAATCTCATGTTTTAACTGAATTGGGTGAGGGGAAAAAGATCTAAGTGCCCTTGGAAACTCAGAATTTAACGCAAAAAAACTGCCCAGCGACACAATTAGCGACGCACCGTGTCGATGGGTTCAATGTGGTGGCCAATACGACGCGTCAAGATTGCATTGGCTTGCTATTTTGCCCATCCAAACATGACCCAAACAAAGTTCAAAAATTCCAAAACTCACCCAATATGACCTATTGACATCCCTGATCATGAATCAACATGAAAATCGACATTCTAAGATCGAAAATAAGATCATCCAATTTCGAAGTCTAATAATGCTTCTAAGTCTTAACACTTAGCTGATTTTTTTAAAGTCTAGGACCCCTTATTACAAGCTATATGGGACTGAATTGAATTAGAACTTTTACGGGGTCTTACAGTAATTGACTTAAATGCCTTTCTGAAATTTAAAATCGTGACTGGAGCCTGATTTTGCACCTCGGCTCGACGCGGTGCTATCACATTGCATTACTAGAAACAAATAAGTGTGAATTTGCACTCCACCGCAACACGGTGCTATCGCGTTGCGTCACTGGAAATGGACGAGTGTGGATTTGCATTTCACTGTGATGCGTTACCTGTTCCACCGCAATTTTTAGTGCGACACTAACCGATTACAGTGAACTACTGGAAAGGACGATTGTGATTAAGGGGCTCACCGTGACGCGATATAATCGTGGTAAGCTACTGCCTCACACAAAAAAAATGTCATAACTTCTCACCTGGGTATCGGATTAGGGCGAAATTAGTATCGTTGAAAAGATGACTTAATTATCTACAATTTGGTTGGTCTTGAGCTGGAAAATTCAATATACAATAAGAGTTATACACTTTCAAAGTTGACCCTTGTAGAATCGAACACCAAACTTTGGACAAATCTAAGGTTCTTGTCTCTAAGTGATTTCTATGAATATTCTTCACCTACTAAATACTTCACACACTAGGAGCTGAACTGAACTAGAAAAAGTACGGGGTATTACAAAAGTACAAGTATTGTTCTTCTCATCATCTTCTACTTCAGCTTTTTGTTTCTCCATTGTGTGTTTACTGTTTCGGCTTTTTCAAATTTTTAGAGCTGATTTGTGTTAGGGATTAATCCCTTTTAAGAATTTGTATACCGTCTCTTGTAAGAATTTACCAATATCACCATGTTTTTTTACTATATGTTCCTCTATGTTTTTCTACCAGTATGTCGACCCATGTGCTTTTAACGATCCTTTTTTATTTCGTTTATCTCCAATCTTTCACGTCTTTGTTGTTTCTTTATTGTCTCTGTTGTTTTCATAATTTCTTTTTTTACTTTTTCTAATTTGATTAGGTTGTTCACTGTGTTCCTAACAACGTCTTGGTCCTCCCATCTCTCAAGCAAGTTGTCAAGGTATGGATAATATACTTCTGTTTCATTTCTGCTTTCAGATTTGGAAGGAAGTTTTTGTTTCCTAAAAAAATAGATATTGATTATGAATTTTTATTTTTATTTTTGATTTTCTGATCAAAGTTCACACTTAAAAAAGAGCAGAAATTAGAATACAACAAGATCTTAACTTCGTTTCCTTGTTATAGTTGATTCGACACAAGATTCATTTAAATGAAGCATGTAGTGGTCTATCAAAATTTAAAAAGCAAAAAATTGCAGCCAATATCACCATGTTTGGTAACCGTCTCTTGTAAGAATTTACCAATATCACTATGTTTGGTAACTTGTGAAGTGACTTAGTGACTTCAAAATGTTTAGGTGTAGGTACTTGAAATGTGAACTTTTCATTTTGAATTTAGTTTAGTTTGGTAACTTGTGAAGTGACTTAGTGACTTGAAAATATTTAAGTGTTGGTCCTTGAATTATGAACTTTTGTGACTTGAACTAATTACTTGAATGTGATTGATTGTGTAGATGGAACCTGATTATAGCTGGATATATCAACGAAATAATGATAATAGAATGGGTGAGGCTAAGAATGAGGACGCGGATGATGAGTTGTAGTTTTTAGTCTTTTGTATGTTTTGTAGTTTGGATTTGAAACCTCGATAAATTTTGTAAATAATTTAATTTTTTATATTTTTATTCTTAGTGTGGTTGATTTTATAGTAAATGTTGATTAGAGGGTTGTATTGTATAACAGGTTTGGAATGTAGCATAGCTATATGCTGTTATTTTAAAAAAAAATTATCAGAAAAACCGGCCACATATGGTCGGTTTTCTAAAATTTTTTACAAAAAATCAACCACGTGGAAGATTTTTAAAAAGGATTTCTAAACAATCGACCACATGTAGTCGATTTTAAAAAAAAATCCAGAAAACCGACCACATGTGGTCGGTTTACTATAATTGATTAAAAATTATTTTATTAAATAAAAAAACTAACCACGAGTGGTCAGTTTTGAATTTAAATTAATTATTTAATTTAAATATAAAATCGACCACTTGTGGTCGGTTTCTTTTGAAATTTTATTTTTGTTTAAATTTTTTTTTATAAAAAATTAATATCAAATTTTAAATATATATATATTTTAAAAAAAACGACCACACGTGGTCGATTTTTAAAAAGCTACGACGCTTTTCCGACCACGTGTTTTGATCATTTTTTTGGTCGCAAATGCAGGAAAACTGACCACATGTGATCGGTTTTTGTAGTCGGTTTTCCTGTTTTTTTTAGTTGTGAACATGTCCCAGTATCATGTGTCTGATTTGAGTGCGGGTACAGCTTTGCTATCTAGTGTGTAAGGCAAGGATGTACTTGTTCCTACCTATGGTTTCACTGAGAATGCAGCTTTACTTACTAACAGTAAAGGCAAAAGTGTGCATATGCCTGGCCATGGCTTTAATGATGCCTCTGGCTTAAGTAGCAGGAGTAATAACTTTCAGCAAATTGGTGGTTACAGTAGAGGTAATGGATCCATAGGCTACGGTTCTAATTACAAACTTGAGAAGAATTATCTATATTGCGATTTTTGTCACTTTAAAGGTCACACCAGAGATCATTATTATAAACGACATAGATATCCCAGTGACTACAAACAGAAGAAGAAGTTTATGCTAACAATATGTCTAGTAATACAACATGTTACTTACCTAGTGCTTCTAGTAATGTAGGTGCAAACCAAGCAAGTACTTACTCTGCAGGCACTTCTCAAATGCAACCTGGTCCTAGTGCTAATGGGCTCATGTCAAGTATTCCTTAATTCACTCAAGACCAGTCCAATCAACTTCTTTAATTACTTTGAAAGGGAGCAGATATTACTGATTTCACTATGACAGCAGGTATGACAACTGCCGCTATAGCTGGTGGTATGTTTAATACCTCCCAAAAGTGGATAGTTGACTCCGGTGCCTTCAACCATATAGCCTATGTGAAACAGGTTGGATCAGCTTGCATTCTTTAAGGGCAAAAGATAATAAATGTTATGCATATTACTGAAGTCAACTATAATTTGTTGTTTGTCTCTAAGTTAACTAAAGAGTTGAGATGGGTGGTGTTGTTCCACCCTGATTTTTGTATATTTTAGAATCTCTTAACTGTTCAAGTGAAGGGGATTGGTAAAGAAGATAATGGATTATATATGATAACTCTTGGAAACAGGATAGATGTTCAAGATGATACTAAAGGTGTTGCAAGAGTCACTTAGGCTTCAGTGATGAATAAACAACATGATTCAGTGTTGTGGCATAGAAGACTAAGGCATGTCTCTCTAAATTCTTTGCAGAAAATAAGTAGCTTAAACCATGTATTGAGTGATACTAGAGTAAAAGAATATACTATTTGTCCCTTGGCAAAGCAGACTAGATTGCCATTTCTTTTAAGTGATTTCGTTGCACATTGTTGTTTCCACACTATTCATGGAGATATATGGGGTCATTAGAGAGTACCAAATCATGATGGGAATTGATATTTTCTTACTTTAGTTGATGATCATTCAAGATATACATGGTTATTTTTGTTTCCTACTAAGTCTGATGTGATTTCTGCTATTAAAATTTTATTTGCCATGATCCATAATGTTTATTCTGGCTCAATTAAGTATTTTAGAACTAAGAATGGTTGTGAGTTGTTCAAATCTTAGATGTCTACACTACTCTAGTCTCTAGGTATTATCCATCAAAGCTCTTGTGTTTACACTCCTCAACAAAATGGCATAGCGAATAGAAGACACATGTATATTTAGAAGGTTGCAAAATCTCTCAGGTTTCAACCTAGAGTATTTCTTAAATTTTAATTTGGGGAGAATGTGTTACAACTGTTATGTATGTGATCAATAGACTACCTTCTTTAGTTCTTAAAGGTTAGTCTCTTTTTGAAATACTCTTTGGTCATACTCCTAACCTGTCTCATATGAAGGTGTTTGGTTATCTTGGCTATGTCACATGTATGAAGAAATCTGACAAATTTTCTCCTAGAGCACTCCCTGCAGTTTTTCTTGGCTATTCATAAACTCAAAAGGGCTACAAAATGTTTAGTATTTCTACTAGGAAATTCCTTGTTAGTAGAGATATTATCTTCCATGAATACACCTTTCCATTTATGCATCCAGTTTTCTTTGATGTCTCTTCTTTATTTTCTATTGTGAACTTATCTTCTTTTTTGCAATCTTCTGCTCTTCCATTCACATTCACACAAAATCCAAATCTTTTCAATCTACATTTATCTCAACCCGAACCTCATATTCTAGTTTCTGTGTCTGAGTTTTCTGTCTCTATTTTTGTAAATGGGGAGGCTTCTACTCCTTCTACTGTTATTCCATCCCCTTCTGATAATTCTTCTCCAGTTCCTTCTCCCAGAAAGTCTACTAGACCAATTACACCTCCTTTATGGATGCAAGACTTTATTACCAAGAAGCAGGGCAACTCTGCCTGTACTTATCCCCTTTCTCATTCTGTCAGTTAAGCCAATATCTCACCACACTTTAGTACTGCTTTGGCTTCTTATTCAAGCATTGTGGAACCAAAATCATTTCATGAAGTTTTTAACGATGTTAACTGGACTGAGGCTATGAAGCAATAAATTATTGCATTAGAGGACAACCACACTTGGAGAATTGTTGATCTTCCACCTAACAAGACTCCTATTGGGTGAAAATGGGTGTTTAGAGTTAAGTATACTGTATCTGTTACTATGGAAAATTACAAAGCCAGGCTTGTTGCCAAAGGCTATAGCTAATAGGAGGGGTTGGACAGTATTGAAATTTTTCTCCTGTGGCTAAGATGGTTACAGTTAGGTTTGTGTTAGCCATTGATGCATCCAAGGGGTGGTGTGTACCAAATGGATGTGCATAATACCTTCCTACAAGGTGATCTATTGGAGGAGGTGTATATGAATATTCCTCAAGGGTTTTAAGACAATGCTCTAGTTCCAATACTTCTCTTAAGGTATGTAGGTTACACAAATCCTTATATGGCTTGAAACAGGCTCCTAGGCAGTAGAACAAGAAGTTTACAGATGCTCTATTCAGCTAGGCTTTACTCAAAGTCATTTTGATTATTCTTTGTTTACTAAACTGGTACAATCTCATCTAATAGTAGTGCTAATAATGTAGATGATCTACTGGTCAAAGAAAGCAACTCAGAGTTGATCCTACAAGCTAGACATGATCTGCAATTGAAGTTTAAAATGAAGTTTTTGGGAGAGCTTGAATTCATTTTGGGAATTGAATTTATAAGATCATCTAAAGGAATTGTAATGTCCTAGAGAAAATATGCACTTGAGTTAATTGTTGAGATGGGACTTGGAGGTGCCAAAATTGCAAGCACTCCACTTAAATCTAACTTACAGCTAACATCCACAGACTTTGACAATTTGATAGCATTAGATAAACACAATGATACTGACAGAGAACTGGAAGTAGGGGTGTGCATCGGTCGGTTCGATTTGATTTTATATATTATCGGTTCGATTTATCGATTTTCGATTTTTAAATTTGCTAAACCAATAACCAAACCAATAAGATATTTTTTATCGGTTTTTAGTTTATCGGTTTTTAGTCCTTAACGGTTCGGTTTTCGGTCTAACCGATAAGAAAATACTCATAAAATAGAAATAGTAATAACTAACATGAAAAAAAAACTGAATCTTAGTTGCAACCAAAAATTCTACATAATGTGTTTTAATTTACAAGAATCTTTAAATTTGAACAAAATGTTGTTAGAAAAAATTAAGAGTTTGAATAATTGAAATAATAAGTTTGTTAATTGGTAGATTTAAAGAGAAATTAAGAGAAATATATAATAAGTCATACATACATACATATATATATGTATGTATGTATGTAAGTATGTATGTATGTATGTATATATATATATATATATTATTGGGTTATCGGTTTACCCAATAAGAAAAAATCAAACCGAACCAATAAGCCAATAATTTTTTTTATAAAACCATTAACAAACCGTTAATCCAATAATCCAATAACAATAAACCAATAATATTTTTATCGGTTGGTTCGATTTTTGCACACCCATAACTGGAAGATACTGGACAATATCAAAGGATGATTGGCAGACTCCTGTATCTCACCATGACTAGAATTGACATTGCTTATGCAATTCAAGTTCTCAGTCAATTATGCATAAGACGAAATAATCACATATGGATGTTGCTCAGAGAGTTGTCAGGTTTATCAAGGGAGATCATGGTCTTGGTCTTTTGCTGCCTTCTACTAGCTCTAAAATACTAGAAGCTTATCGTAACTCTGACTGGGGAGGATGTCTTCAGACTAGAAAATCAGTCACTGGATATTTGGTTATGAATGGTGGAGCTTTGTTTTCAAGGAAGCCTAAGAAGTAAACCACAGTCGCCAAAAGCTCAGCTGAAGCATATTTTAGGAGTATGGCTTCAGCTGTAGCTGAAATCACTTAGTTAAAAGGTTTGTTTCAGGAGCTAGGAGTCACTCTGAACTTGCCAATTCATCTGTTTTGTGACAACAAGGTTGCTATTCAAATAGCAGTCAATCCTATATTTCATGAACGTACTAAACATATAGACATTGATTGCCACTTTGTCAGAGAAAAAATTATTCAGGGTCTGATCAAAACTTATCATGTGTCTATAAAGGAAAAACTAGTTGATCTCTTAACTAAGAGTCTTGGAAAGCAACTACATGAGTATCTTTTTTCCAAGATGATATTGAAAAACCTCTTTCAGCCATTGGCTTGAGGAGGGGTGTTGAAGTTAGTTAAAGTTAGTTACAAAGGAAGTTAATAGTGGTGGTTGTCACTGTAAATAGCTGTACAGAGTTGTTAGAGTTATAAGTTACAGCTGGAATGCCAGTTGTACATAACTAAATTAACCGCATTGGTTGAGTAGTTTGATAGCTAGGAGTGTAAGCATTAGCACTAGAGCTTTTTATATAAATAGCACTGTACAAGTTCTATTTTGATTATTTTCTCAGATGAAAGAATAAAAAAGCAGTTAATATTTCTCTCAACAGTTCTCTATCATCTTGTTTGAGCTTACGCTATAACCATATACCTCATAATTCATCACAGTCCATACCACTACCTCGAATGAAATAGAAAAGTTGTTTTCGATATACTCCCAACTCAGGACAGATAATAGTATAACAAACAAAAAATACAAAACACACAATAAAATAAGATCACATGTAGACTGCTAGTTAATACAAGAAACAAGACAATCACAAGATAATACTATAAATTATCTATTCAAAATCATAAACATCAATTAAACACCATAAACAAGAAACTCCAGACGCAGACAAAACACTTTTCCCCCACTGTTACTGACGAACTCCTGCCCACTAACCCTCTACCCTAATATACGCTCTCCACACTTTCCTATCAAGGGTCATGTCCTCCGTAAGGTGTAACTACTCCGATCCATATAATTCCTAATCACCTCCTCCAATATTTCTTTAGCCTACCTCTACCCCGCCTAAAATCATCCATAACCAACCTCTCACACCTTCGAACAGGAGCATCCAAGCATCTCTTCAACACATACCCAAACCAACGTAATCTCATTTCCCGCATCTTGTCCTCCACCGAAGCCACTCCCATCTTCTGTCGAATAATCTCATTTCTAACTCTCGCTCTCTCTCTTGGTAAGGCCACACATCCATCACAACATCCTCATCTCCATTACCTTCAACTTTTAGATGTGAAAGTTCTTAACTGCCCAACACTCCGCTCCATACTACATAATCGATCGGACTGCCTCAAGGAAAAAATCCCGTCCAATATTATTGCCTCGAGTAATATTTAATGGCCTATTAGATTCATATTGTATTACTGCGTCTGTGTGGATCATGAAATAATTTATGATTGAGATTCATTTCAAATCTTACACTTACAAGGAAAAAAAAAAAAAATATACTAACGGCATCCTAACCCATGTTTGTTTGTCTTTTTTACAATTCCAAATATAATGAGACCTATTATGTGAAATAAAACCAAAAGCACACTTTTGAGAACCAAAAAGTGTGGTTTTATTTCACATAATAGGTCTCATTATATTTTAGATAATAAAACCACACTTAATATCTAGATAATAGTTTAGACATTTTTAGTAAGCATACATTAATTATAAAATAATTTATGCTTCTGCTTCATTTCAAATCTTACACTTAACAGAAGAACCAGAATGGTAAAAATAATACTAACGGCAAATATCCATTAAAACTAACCCACATTTCTTCGTCTTTTTATTCCTATGACCAACGATTACGAATCTAAAAATAATGACACCTATTATTTGAAATAAAACCAACACTTAATATCCAGATAATAAAATTAGACATTTTAGTAAGCATGCATGCATCTACTATAACTTTTCTCTTTCTGCTATAATAACTCCATCAAATTAAGTTAGGTAAATGAAATTATTGCTTCGAACCCTATCCATATATTCGATCATGCAACATAAATATAACTCTTTCACCTTCTTAAAGTATTTGAACAATTTCAATCTCTTTCATCATTACGTAATATTATATCTTTTTGGTGTCGAGAGTTCTATTTGATGATTTAAATATATTCATTAAGGTGCGTTTGGCATAAAGAATTTTTTTTTCTTTTAAATATACATATGTATGTGATTTATTTATTTCTTTTTTTTAATATTCACTACCTTCATTCCTATTTTCTAAGTTATGCAGAATCACGGATCAACTTAGACAAATTTAATGTATATATTTCTAATTAATGTATATAAATTATACACGATCATACACATATATATTATGCATCTATTAATTATTTTTAATTTAATCAATTAACAGAAATTTTATTTATAGATTAATTGTCCATTATAAACTCTATCAGTTCCCACTAATTGAACAATTACATGAAAAAGAAAAATAGAATTTCTTTTTTTAAGAAAAAATTATGGTCTACAGAATAATGGTATATATTAAAGTTTTCGCTTTTGTTAGATTTATACACATGGGGTCTTTTAAAAATAAATAGCACGTTCATTTATTAGTCCCTCTCACCTCTGCACGTAAAGTAGAATTTGATAAAAGATATATACCCCACCAACATTAATATAATCGGAAGATTTATTATATGAATTTTGACTAATATTTAATATATTTTTTCATCTATTCAAAAAAAATACTATTTATGGTATTTTTTATATAATTTTTGAATATTTAAATTATAATTTTAAAATATTAAATTAATTTAATTCAATTTAGCTTTAAAAATTAGTCAAATTAACTCTCGAAAAACGAAATATGTCAACTAAAAAAGAACGAAGGGAGTAGTTAATTTCTTAAACATTTGATATTTCAATTGAACAACTTATTGCAAAGTATTTCAATTTGATACTTGCGGTGCAAATTTTGAAGAAAAATAATTATGGAAATTGTTTTCATTCGTCTATTATATAAGTACATAAGTTAATCAAATGACATGTTCCATTTGTTAACTTACCTACGTAATAGATAAATGAAAACACAAAAAAAAAAAAAACTAAATTTGAAAGTATCTAGTTGGAACACTTTATTAGGAATTGAGGTTCTCAATAATAACAAGGCTTAGTTTGAGTGTCAGTTTTAATAAAATAGTGAAGTTTTCGATCGAGATCTTCTCGCCTCACTCATTTTAACGCTCGCTTAAATCAAAATCTTTATGCGTTGGTTGTATGTTGTGAAATTCGAACCAGACAAAAAGACTAGTTGGAATTTGACACGTGAAAGCATCAACTGGGTCTTAATTAAGCTCGCAAAAGGAGTCTCCGGTATCGATCCATCGATCAACATCTTGATATTAATCCTCTTACTTAGTTTAAGTGTCAGTTTTAACAAAATAGTGAAGTTTTCGATCAAGATATTCTCGCCTCACTCATTTGAACTCTCGCTTAAATTAAAATCTTTATGCTTTGGTTGTATGTTGTGAAATTCAAACTAGACAAAAAGACTAGTTGGAATTTGACACGTGAAAGCATCAACTTAGTCTTAATTAAGCTCGCAATAGCAGTCTCCAGTCTCGATCCATCGATCAATATCTTGATATTAATCCTCTACTGAGTTTGAGTGTCAATTTTAACAAAATAGTGAAGTTTCGATCAAGATCTTCTCGCCTCGCTCATTTGAACTCTCGCTTAAATCAAAATCTTTATGCGTTGGTTGTATGTTGTGAAATTCGAACTAGACAAAAAGACTAGTTGGAATTTGACACGTGAAGCATCAACATAATCTTAATTAAACTCGTAATAGGAGTGTCTGGTCTCGATCCATCGATCAACATCTTGATATTAATCCTCTTACTTAGTTTGAGTGTCAGTTTTAACAAAGTAGTGAAGTTTTCGATCAAGATCTTCTCGCCTTACTCATTTGAACTCTCGCTTAAATCAAAATCTTTATGTGTTGGTTGTATGTTGTGAAATTCGAACTAGACAAAAAGACTAGTTGGAATTTGACACGTGAAAGCATCAACTTAGTCTTAATTGAGCTCGCAATAGGAGTCTCCGGTCTCGATCCATCGATCAACATCTTGATATTAATCCTTACTTCGTTTCTTTGTGTATTTATCTTTTAATATGTTAAATATCTTGAGTAAAAATTTTTATTTCATCACTATCAGCAACATTATTTCAAAATACTATTTTCATTATTCCAATTTATATGATTCATTTTTCACTTATTCACTCTCAAAAGAAATAACACATTTCTATATTTAGTAACAATTTAACTTTAAAATAATCATTTTATCCTTAGTGAAATGCTCCGCAGTTACACAAACACCTGTGACTTAGTATGTGAAACACCTGTGACTTAGTATGTGAAAAAGAAAAATGGAATTTCTTTTTTTAAGAAAAAATTATGGTCTACAGAATAATGGTATATATTAAAGTTTTCGCTTTTGTTAGATTTATACACATGGGGTCTTTTAAAAATAAATAGCACGTTCATTTATTAGTCCCTCTCACCTCTGCACGTAAAGTAGAATTTGATAAAAGATATATACCCCACCAACATTAATATAATCGGAAGATTTATTATATGAATTTTGATTAATATTTAATATATTTTTTCATCTATTCAAAAAAAATACTATTTATGGTATTTTTTATATAATTTTTGAATATTTAAATTATAATTTTAAAATATTAAATTAATTTAATTCAATTTAGCTTTAAAAATTAGTCAAATTAACTCTCGAAAAACGAAATATGTCAACTAAAAAAGAACGAAGGGAGTAGTTAATTTCTTAAACATTTGATATTTCAATTGAACAACTTATTGCAAAGTATTTCAATTTGATACTTGCGGTGCAAATTTTGAAGAAAAATAATTATGGATATTGTTTTCATTCGTCTATTATGTAAGTACATAAGTTAATCAAATAAAATATTTTATGCATCAATCTTCAGTAAAAAATATTTAAGATTTTACGACTTATTAAGACAAATGTATATACTTAAAGGAGATGACATGTTCCATTTGTTAACTTACCTACGTAATAGATAAATGAAAACACATAAAAAAAAAAAAACTAAATTTGAAAGTATCTAGTGGGAACACTTTATTAGGAATTGAGGTTCTCAATAATAACAAGGCTTAGTTTGAGTGTCAATTTTAACAAAATAGTGAAGTTTCGATCAAGATCTTCTCGCCTCGCTCATTTGAACTCTCGCTTAAATCAAAATCTTTATGTGTTGGTTGTATGTTGTGAAATTCGAACCAGACAAAAAGACTAGTTGGAATTTGACACGTGAAAGCATCAACTGGGTCTTAATTAAGCTCGCAAAAGGAGTCTCTGGTATCGATCCATCGATCAACATCTTGATATTAATCCTCTTACTTAGTTTAAGTGTCAGTTTTAACAAAATAGTGAAGTTTTCGATCAAGATATTCTCGCCTCACTCATTTGAACTCTCGCTTAAATTAAAATCTTTATGCTTTGGTTGTATGTTGTGAAATTCAAACTAGACAAAAAGACTAGTTGGAATTTGACACGTGAAAGCATCAACTTAGTCTTAATTAAGCTCGCAATAGCAGTCTCCGGTCTCGATCCATCGATCAATATCTTGATATTAATCCTCTACTGAGTTTGAGTGTCAATTTTAACAAAATAGTGAAGTTTCGATCAAGATCTTCTCGCCTCGCTCATTTGAACTCTCGCTTAAATCAAAATCTTTAGCGTTGGTTGTATGTTGTGAAATTCGAACTAGACAAAAAAGACTAGTTGGAATTTGACACGTGAAAGCATTAACTTAGTCTTAATTGAGCTCACAATAGGAGTCTCTGGTCTCGATCCATCAATCAACATCTTGATATTAATCCTCTTACTTAGTTTGAGTGTCAGTTTTAACAAAGTAGTGAAGTTTTCGATCAAGATCTTCTCGCCTCACTCATTTGAACTCTCGCTTAAATCAAAATCTTTATGCGTTGGTTGTATGTTGTGAAATTCGAACTAGACAAAAAGACTAGTTGGAATTTGACACGTGAAGCATCAACATAGTCTTAATTAAACTCGTAATAGGAGTGTCTGGTCTCGATCCATCGATCAACATCTTGATATTAATCCTCCTACTTAGTTTGAGTGTCAGTTTTAACATAGTGAAGTTTTCGATCAAGATCTTCTCGCCTCACTCATTTGAACTCTCGCTTAAATCAAAATCTTTATGTGTTGGTTGTATGTTGTGAAATTCAAACTAGACAAAAAGACTAGTTGGAATTTGACACGTGAAAGCATCAACTTAGTCTTAATTGAGCTCGCAATAGGAGTCTCCGGTCTCGATCCATCGATCAACATCTTGATATTAATCCTTACTTCGTTTCTTTGTGTATTTATCTTTTAATATGTTAAATATCTTGAGTAAAAATTTTTATTTCATCACTATCAGCAACATTATTTCAAAATACTATTTTCATTATTCCAATTTATATGATTCATTTTTCACTTATTCACTCTCAAAAGAAATAACACATTTCTATATTTAGTAACAATTTAACTTTAAAATAATCATTTTATCCTTAGTGAAATGCTCCGCAGTTACACAAACACCTGTGACTTAGTATGTGAAATGCTCCGCAATTACACAAACACCTGTGACTTAGTATTTTAAACTAAAAATTGTTGGGTTCAAGATTAAAAGTGTGAATGGAAAATAGAGGGAATTAAGTGGAGAGAAAAAATGAGTCCACACTAAAATGAAAAGTGTGCTCAAAATGAGAAAAGTTTACTAAATTCTCCCACATTGGTGGGAGAAAGAAACTTGCATGTGTTTATATTGAGAAACACATCTCCACTTGGTAAGTGAGGCAAGAACTAAGAGGTGCCCCGCACCGTCGTCGCTCAATCGGCTTTGGCTTCGAATTTATCAAATGATCGATAGATAAGATTAATTTTTTTGAACAAAATTTATTTGAAACTTGGAAATTCAAAGGAAAAAAAACGCAACAGTTTTGCTCCTCCATTAACGTGCATGCTTCTACATGAAGAAATGATGCTGAAAGCTGCTCGAAAGAGACACAACTCTTCGAATAAAAGAAACACTATTTTGAGAAAAGATGTGACTGTTTGGATGGTTGTGGTTGTTCGAAAAAAATCTACTGTTTCGAATGGACAGACATGACTATTCACAAAAGAAACACCTTTCTGATGAACCATTGCCTCCTTTCCGAAGAGGCACTTCATGGCTATATAAACCTGCATTTTCCCACAGGTTTGGAACGAAAATTTTCTGCATGAAAAACACTTCTTGGCTTCTTAAAAACTCCGTGTGATCCTCTCCCATAGAGTGAGTTCGAAGAAAACCAGAATATTTGAGGTACCTCTACTTTCTGGTTGTCAAACATTTTATCCTGGGAGGAAAATTTCACAACTTCAGGTACTAGAGGGGAATTATTTCCTTAAGGACACTTCGTGAATCCGAAGGACTTGGCTTATTATGCTTCATCTTATTTCTTAGTAATATAACACACTTCTTTGATAGTTCATAGTCAACTTGTGTTGAAGGTGTTGGAAAACTTCATAAGTGTTCTTGAAACGTCTTGAACTTGTGCTGAAGTTTATTGAACTTACATACAGATTTTGTGTACCCGAAATAACAATCTTAAGGAAGTAACTCATAATTTGTATTTTTTTTGGTTTCTGGAGATTAAAGTTTTAAGCTTTCTACTCCGTTTGAACTTAACAAGTAATTTGAAGTCATAAAAACTTTATCACAAGTTAAAGGTCACTCGGTTAACGATTGGAAGTCATAAAAACTTCATCGTTAAACTAGAAACAAGGGGTGTTTAAAGTTGCGACAACTTTATAAGTAGTATTTCGATATACTAAAGTTGATTGTCTTTTTGTGACAAGAAAATGACTACTGACAGTCATGTGAATGATTTTGGGACGAGTGTGGCAGCAATTAATGTTGCCACAACGAGTCGTACGAGTGCGCCGCAGGCAATGGCACCAGTGGAGAAACCTGAAAAATTCACAGGTGTTGATTTCAAAAGGTGGCAATAGAAGATGTTCTTCTACCTTACAACATTGTATCTTCAAAGATTTACATCTGAAGAAACTCCAGATGTGCCCGAAGAAACTTCGGTCCAGGAGAAATTTATCGTTATGGAGGCATGGAAATACTCTGATTTTCTATGCAAGAATTACATTCTAAATGGCCTCCAAGATGACCCATACAATGTGTATAGTGGAATGAAAACGTCAAAAGAGTTGTGGAGTGCACAATAAAGAAAATACAAGACTGAGGATGCTAGAACCAAGAAATTGTTGTTGCAAGATTCCTTGAGTTTAAAATGATTGACAGTAAGTCTGTTGTATCTCAAGTACAGGAACTGCAAGTTATCATCCATGATCTCCTTGTGGAAGATATGAGTTTAGTAAATACCTTAGTTGAACATGTTAAAAATGTTCTTAATGTTCACATGAACTTTATTGTAGGTTTGGTTGTGAACGAGGTGTTTCAAGTCGCGACAATAATATAGAAGTTGCCACCTATGTGGAAGGACTTCAAGAACTACTTGAAACATAAATGAAAGGAGATGATAGTCGAAGAACTCATAGTGAGACTGCGCATTGAAGAAGACAACAAAGCCGCAGAAAGTAGGTCGAAAAGAAATTCTACAATGAATGGAGAAAACATTGTAGAAGACGACCACAACAACTCAAAAAAGCAGAAGAAAGCTGGACAGGAAAGCAATCAACCTAAGAATAAATTCAAGGGGAAATGCTTTAATTGTGGTAAGATTGGTCACAAGTCAACAGATTGTCGTGCCTCAAAGAAAGGAAAAAAGAAGAACCAAGCAAATATGGCTGAATCCAAGAAAGAAATGGATGATCTGTGTGCCATGTTGTCTGAATGCAACTTGGTGGAAAATCCTCGAGAATGGTCGATGGATTTCGGTGTCACCCGCCACGTTTGTGCAAATTAGGAGTTGTTTGTTGCCTTTGCTCCGGCTCAAGGCGAAGAGAAGATCTATATGACAAACTCCGCAACTGCAAAAGTTGAAGAAATAGGAAAGGTCTGCCTAAAAATGACATCAGGCAAAGTGTTGACTTTGAACAATGTCTTGTATGTACCGGAGTTACGGAAGAACTTGATTTCTGTATCACTTCTTGATAAAAATGAATTCAAATGTGTATTTATTTTTGAAAAAATTATACTTAGTAAAGGAGAAGTGTACATAGGTAAAGGCTACCTCACCGAGGACCTATTTAAAATGAATGTAATGAATGTTGAAATTAATAAAAGTTCAGTTTCTTCTTACTTGCCTTAGTCTAATAATTTGTGGCATGAACAATTAGGACTTTTCAATTACAAAACATTACAAAAACTGATTAGCTTAGACGTTTTGCCAAACTTTGAGTGTAGTAAATCAAAATGTCAAACGTGTGTGGAGTCAAAGTATGCTAAGCATCCGTATAAGTCCGTTGAAAGGGATTCCAATCCCTTAGACTTAATCTACACATACATTTGTGATATGAAGTCAACACCATCCCGTGGTGGGAAAAAGTATTTTATAACTTTTATTGACGATTGCACTAGATATTGTTATGTCTATTTGCTAAACAGGAAGGATGTATCTCTAAGATATTAATAATTAAGAGTTATGTATTATTGGTACTTATGTATTAGATGGTAATGTATTGCAAGTCTTAGCTATGTATCACGACAATGAATGAAAAATCAAAATTTTACACAAATATAAAACAACCGAAATTTTATGTAATTATATACTAAACTGTTGAAATTTATAAAAATTGCCCTTAGAATATATCATACTTATGTTCCACATCCTTAAAGAACTTATATTCCATTAGACATAAATTCAATTCAAAGAACTTATATTTCATAATACATAAATCCAATTCAAAGAACTTATATATGTTCCATTAAACATAAATCCAATTTAAAGAGCAAAAAATTAGAGACCAATTCATTTGATCAGAAAACTAATTATCAGTTCAGTGAAGATAAACCGTGAAATTAAATGAAGGCAATGGGCACCAATGATTCTAAAGATATGATGAGAACAAATACTCCCATCGTTTCATATTAGTTGACCCTTATGAACTTGACACACCCATTAAGAAAATATTAATTAGGAGGTATATTTTACAAAACTAGCCTTATTAATTATGCTTTGAAAATATAAATTTGAGTAAATATACTTTGTTTAGTCATTTAATGTTAAGGGTAGTATTGGAAACAGCCTTTCTACTTCTCTTGAAGTAGTGATATGGACTGCGTATATCTTATCCCCCCAGACCCCACTAGGTGGGAATACACTGGGTTTGCTGTTGTTGGTAGTATTGGAAGAACATAATAAAATTCTCTTGATTTCATCAAAGGGACAATTAAATTGAAATAAATATTTTTAAAAAGATGATCAACTAAAATGAAACGGAGGAAGTATAATGTTAGATAGGAGTATCCCCTAAAGATTTTCACAATTAATAATAGATATCTCCGTACTTGTCATTTAAACTTAGCAAAAAAGTTAAATTGATGGGGGAATTGAATACTCATAAATTAAATCAACGTACATTAGCAATCACTAGAATAAAAGAAATTGAAAAAAAAAAAAAAAGAATAATAAACAAACGTACGTACTGTAACGTAAAAGTGTTTTTTTTTTTTTAAGAAAAATAAAAAAGGGAAGTGCTAAATAGTCAAATTTGGCCCAAATGTTGCTATAGTACTCAATTTACAGACATGCACGTAGTAATAATTCTAATCATTAATGAATGATTACTATACTAACTAAATTTATCCAATTGGTCAGAAAGATAGAAGCTAATCATTTGGTGATTGATTTTGGGTTAGATTTTACTCCACTGTCTCAATTTACGTGACACATTTTTTTTTAAGTTAATTTTAAAAAGAATGATACGTTGCTACATTTAGTAACAATTTGACTTTAAAATATTTATTTTATACTTAATGAAATGGTTTATAGTCAAAAAAAATATCTATGACTTCTTTTAGACCATAAATTTCAACAGTTATTCTTTATTTCTTAAACTCAATGCCAAGTCAAATTACATCACATAAATTTTAGACCATAAAAAAAAATGTGTGCAGTGACATAATATTACAAACTTTCAAATAAATACAAGTTAACAATGATACACTGATCCAGAAAATCAACAATAGTAATAACTAGCTATTGTTTAATACTATAATTCTTTCATATGGTATAAATAAACTATTCACGTCGAGGATGATCTTTTTTCTTTTTGTAAATTTCAAATGATAGTCTTTGTTTGCAAAATATAAATTTATGAGTCAAGTTTACATTTAAAAAAAAATAAAAAAATAAAATCGCAACTTAGAAATTTAAAATTCTGCTTTATGAAAATTATTTCAAATCATGATTTAAGAATAAAGTTGAAGTTTTGTTTATATTCATAAACAAATATTGATTTCAAATCAAAACTTTAAATATTAACCCCAAATTCTACGATCAAACGTCTCCTTAGAGTTCAATATATATGTGGGAAATTAATTTAATTTTCCTCTAACTGAACTTGTGAACTCCACGAATCCACGTTTCTGAATTATTCTCTTAAAATTTTCTTTCATTTAATTTTTATTTTATTTTTTTGTTTTAAAAGGCAACAACTACAACAAGTAGAGGGAGAACTCCATAACTATGAATTATGGTGGGCTATATTTGATTAATGGTTATAAATATTTGTGTTGCATGGTCTGAAACAACCTGCCACTAAAAGCACATTGATTATGAAACTGTAGTATTGTACCATGGAGCAACCATATTTAATTAGTATTTAATTAATGGACCTTTTCGATTAATTGCTACCAAGCTAGAGATTTCTAGCTATGTACTTTATCGTGGTCTTGTCTTCTCGATATTAATTACTCCCTCCGTTTAAAAAAGAATGATCAAATTTAACTTGGCACGAAGTTTAAGAAAATGAAGAAGACTTTTGAATCTTGTGGTTTTAAACATGACACGTGAAAAGTTAAAATTAAAAAGTTGTCAAAAAACGAAAGCGGTCATTCTTTTTTAAACGGAGAAAGTATTAAGTTTCAGATTTAAATTTTAGGAGAGGCAAAAAATATTATGTACGCAATAATTTCTATTTGTCTGAGTAGGTTGATTTGAATCCTAAAGATTGGTAATATTATAATTGTGTATGACCAAAAATATTGGTAATACACAAATCGTTAGACGAAAACAACAATTTTAATTTACATAAATTTTGCTAAAACTCTTTAAAATAAATACAAAATTATCTTGAGAATTGTTATGCTATACAACTCTATATACAATCTTCACTCAATTTGTTAATGCACTAAAATTGTAGAATATTATGAGAGAAGAAGATAGCCAGAAGAATCATAGTAATCAAGTTATGGTTTTTCGAGCACAGAAAATATAAATATATATATATATATATATATATATATATATTTTTGGATAATATATTTTGTTTGCTTATGAAATATCAACAAATAAATAAATAAATAATTACTTATTTTATTAAAAAAAAAAAATTGAAGTATACCAAACACTCGCCTTTAATGAATATATATTCAAATTATCAAATAAAATTCTTAGACAAAAAGGATAACGCTTGTACCTATAATATCTGATGAAAGAGATTGAAATGGATCACTTAGCCCTTCATGTTGTATGATCAAAAAGATACTATTCTAAGCAATAATTTCATTTACCTATATTTATTTAATGGATAGTAACCGAGTTGGTTGAGCGGGTGATCTTTCAAATGAGAGTTTTAGGTTCGAAACCCTTTGCATGCTTGTCGGTGATCTCCCAAATTGGGATTTGCCTAATGCAGTTTACCTTTTCTGTATGATTTGCAGGTTATTACATTGAAGTGAGGTTTACCTTATACACATCTGAAGAGTAGCGATTACATCCCTTATCTCTTTTTTAAAACAAAAAATAACTGCATGGAAGTATTAATTAAGGTCAGTTCGGCGTACTAAAATTCCCGCTATATATATATATGTGTGTGCGGGTCAGGAAAAGGATCGGACCACAAGGGTCTATTGTACGCAGCTTCACCTTACATTTCTGCAAAAGATTGTTTCCACGACTTAAACGCATGACCTCCTGATCAATCACGTGACAACAACTTTACCAATTAATCCAAAACTCTCCCTGATTCCATGGAAGCATTCATTAAGTAAATTAAATAACGTGGATGGTGCATGCTGTTTTCCTTCTCTCTTTTTTTTTCCAGGACTGGCCATCTGATATTGATTCAGATATATTTATTGTATTTCATTTCCTCCTCTCATATTTAGCCTTATAGACTTTTTTTAAAGAAATCAGGTAAAATACTTTACACTATAATGATTGATGTTAGAAGGGGCAGTTCGGTGCACTAAAGCTACCGTTATACGCGGTGTCCGGGGAAGGGCTCCACCACAAGGGTGTATCGTACGCAGTCTTATCTTGCATTTCTGCTAGAGGCTGTTTCCAAGGCTTGAACCCATGACCTCCTGATCACATGGCAGCAACTTTACCAGTTACTTCAAGGCTCCCCGAACTTAATAATTTGCATGATTGTTTGTGACATAGTAGTAGCTATTATTAGTAGTATAGAAAAAAATTATTAGAGATAACTAATAATTGAAATAAATATTTTTAGAAAAAAAATCAATTAATATGAAACGAACGGAGTATATACTTATACTAACTTCAAGGTGATGCAATAACCTACAGATATATAGGCCTGTAAATGTTGCCAACTTTAAGTACTTCCTCCGTCAATTTTTATTTCTCTATTTTTTTATTTTGGTACGTTTAATAATATTAGCTCAATTTATAAAATCAGTGGATAATTTATATATTTTTATTTATTTTATTTTTTTAATATTAAATACGATTCATTATCTAATATATTTTTTAAAGTATTAAATTTATTATATTTAAAGATTAATATGATAAAATTATCTGATCATTTACTGTTTCTTAATCCTATGTTAATAAAAAATGGATAAATAAAAATGAGTGGGGGAGTAATAATTAGAACTATAAGAAACAGATACACTGAATCCCTTGCTCTTAAGAAAAAAATTTAATTCCAAATTCAGGTATAGATGCTACTCCTTTAAAATCATATTAAAATATACTACAAGTCAAACATAGTTAATATTTGAAATATTAAAATAAAGTTTGAAAAATATCTGATCAAATAAAAAACCTATAACTACCCAAACCAAAATACTTTCACATAAAATGAGCCACATGAAGTATAATTATTACAGGGATATCTACGATTCTAAATACTTCGATCAAATAGTTTATAAAATATATACAAAGTGTATAGATGTGTATATATGTTTTGTATATATCGATCATATTGATAAACTAGTTGGCCGAACGATATATATATATATTCATAACTTTCCCTCACTTAATTTGTGGACTTAATTTTGTTGGGCTTCGTAGTTCAATAACCTCAATAAGGTCAACAAATGTCCTCATGCACATTGATATACATATCTTTCTTTTGTATTCTACATTATTAAATAATGATTTAAGGGTAATTATACTTACACCACTATAATATGATTCAGTTTTAAACACATCCTATATATTTTAAAGTCAAATACTTACATACATTATGTATAACATGAAAAAAAATTATTTGTCTCCATATATATATATATATAAAGAAGCAACTTAAATAATATATGCACATACTCAACTCGAAAATTTAGTAATCTGACCATGATAATAAATCATTTCATAAACTAATTTCCACACTGGATAATACAAATACATATCTAAATTCCATAGTCATGAAACAAAAACTAATTAAACTCAAAGAAGTACAATTTAATACAACTAATTTTAGCACCATGCCCTAGCTAGCTAGTTGAACACTAAGAATACTGGAGAACCAATAGGTGAATTAACCAAATAATTAGGGAAATTGTTCCAATTAATTAACTTGTTATCTTCAAAATCTCCAGAACAGCTTCCCATCAAATTTTCCACATGTTCATTTGTTGAATTTTGTGTATAATATTCTGGAAATAGCCCCGAAAACTCCTGCGTGAAACTTGGAAGATCTGTTTGGAGTTGATCATCTTCAAAACACGACTCGATTGTAGATAAATTAGGAGGAATTTGATGATCATCACGAACATTTGTAGTAGTAGTAGGTACATTATTGTTCACGAACAAAGTCTCAGAGGAATTTAACGTTGAGGGTATCGATGATTCGAGGTTGTTGTTCCTCGAATTATTACGAAGAAGGGCACTAATGTCATTTATTGTTGGTAATTTTGTGCTAGACATTTGCCATGCTTTTAATATGTCAAGACAAGGGAGTTGATAATAAGGTAATTGTTGGGAAATAGTACTATGGCTAATGTTGTTGTTATTGAAGAGGATTTTATAGTCTTTTGATTTACGAACAAGTCTAGCTTCTGCTTCTAGTCTTGCACTTTCCCATTCAGCCATGTGACTAAGAGTTGCAACATATTTTGATGAGGCTACACCATTATGGTTGTTTGTGATTTTTGGTTTGTGAGTCATTGGATCAATTCCCATTTTGGTTAATCTCTTCTTCAAACGTGAGTTCCAATAGTTCTTTATCTCGTTGTCTGTCCTGCTTGGCAAGTAAGTTGCTATTGCTGACCATCTGATCGATGACAAAGAGAGGAACAAATATAATCGATTTGACATTGCCATAATCACACATGAAAAACGAATGGAAGGAGTAATAAATACCTATTTCCAAGAAGAGCATGAAGGTGAATGATGGTTCTTTCTTCTTGTAAACTGAATTTTCCTCTCTTAATATCAGGCCTTAGATAATTTATCCATCTTAGTCTACAACTCTTTCCACATCTTTGCAGACCTATAAAAAATAAAAAAGATTAAAATCATGCTAGCTAGCAAATGTTAAAATATATAATAGTACACAATTAAGATAGATTTTTGAAGTTAATAAGTCATAAATATTTACTTGATTATAAATCATCTATTTAAAAATAAAAGGCCTTGGTTATTTGTGTTAGTAGTTATAGTACTAGTATTGTTTCAGAATGTTGTATCCTTTGTTGTACTACTTGGTGAATCTTGTCTATGATATTATTGGGTGTGGTAATTTCTATTGTATCTTGTCCGTTTACTATTTCTTTCTAGATTGTTCTACCTTGAGCCGGGGTCTATCGGTATCGGAAACAGGCTCTCCATCTCACATCTGACATAGTGGTATGGACTGCGTACACTTAACCCCTCTTCAGACTCCGGTCATTTGGTGGGACAATACTGAGTATGTTGTTGTTGTATTTAAAAATAAAATAAGAAATTTAACGTGAAACTATTTCTAAAATATAGAACGATATCATTTTTTTTTATTAGAAAAAAGAAAAGTGTGTCACATGAACCGGGGGACAGAAAGGAAGCATAAATTACCAGCTTTAGCAGGCAACGCACGCCAGCTACCACAGCCATGTTTCTCAATGAAAGACAAAAGCTTTTGATCTTCTTCAGCAGTCCATGGCCCTTTTTTTAATCCCTCTTTATCACTACATTTGGACTTTCCCATTTTGTAATAACACCAATTAGAGAAAATTAAAAAAAAATAAAAAAAGTAGTTATTTGTGTGTCTTTTTTTGGGGGAAATGAGAGATGGTAGATGTGGAAAGGTTTAGTTGGAAGAGGGTATATATATATAAGCAACAAATGAAGAAATATTAAGTTTGTATGACAATTGACAATAGAGTTAGTTGGAATGAAAATAAATGGAGAAAATAAGACTACTCAACTCAACTGCCAAATTCTCCACTTGTCAGACTAGGGATGAAAGTAGCTGCGTCAAATGGATGGATTGGATTTATTTTAAACGGATTAAAATGAATTCAGTTAATAAATGAACGGATTATATATTGACGCGTCCAAAAGTTAAATTTGGACTTAAACGGACTAAAATGCAAGTTATAACCGAACTCGTTTAATTATTTTATTTATTCTTTTATAATTTTTAAGTACCTAATAAGATTATTTTTTTTATCTTTATTATCGCATTGGTTATATATAACATATCAATTTCTTTTTTAAAAAAAAAGTCTGATATGTATGTTAGGCTGATTATGTTTTGATAAGCTAATTTGGCCGCCGCCTCTTGTTCAACAAATTGATCACATATTGTCCTTATATGTATATATATAATATAATTTTTGAACGACCGTTTATTAATCATACATTATCTAACCAAATTCAATTTTCTCTCTATACGTTCCTCCAAAGATTCGATTCATGCAGATTTTTTCTCGAACTAAGAAAAAGATCTTGTTGAAATTTTCACATATGAAACTGATCACAGTTATATAAAGAAATAAGAAACTCACTTATTTCTCAAGGAAAAATGCAAATGAAATTTGAATTACCCCTTGCGTCTCTCTAGCTCCGATCCGCCCCTTATCCTTATCTACATGTTCCCCTTTCGTCAATATACATGTCGGGTATTTGGGTGATACATTAAGGTCCACCAAAGAAGAAAGATGTATATTTATTTCTCTAGAGTAGAAAAGCCACCTTCAACACACTTGTGGTTGTAAAAAAAAAAAAAAATTTAAGGACATTATTGTCAATTCAAAAAGGTTTTGTGCATTATTGGATTGTGCTATAGCTTAAAAATACATGAACATAAATGTCTAATAACAAAACAATCGAACAACTTTCTCTAAATACCAATTGTATTTCCTTGTCAAGTGATGTAATATTTCACACGGAGAATCCGATGATCCCAAACATAACTCCTTCTTTTTTTCTTTTTTTTTTGAAAAATCAAATCGCTTTTAAATGCATATTCTTTTTTTATGGGAGCAGTGCAAATACTCATTTATGTTTTCCTTTTATGAGACTAAAAAGAAAAAAACAATTGTTTCAGTTTTTTCTGCATGTTTAAATAACTTTTCTAAATTTAATAAAATTAGGTATTTTTAAACAAATGATAATTATATTAATCATAATTAAATTTTAAAAGTAATAAATGACAATATTTAGTGTTAATTTATCTTTTATATTAAAAATAAAATTTCCTTTTTACTTATTTATTTTAGTAAGATAAGAGATGTCACACCCTTTTTTTCGCTCGAGAGCCGAGTCGAAGGGTTTTTCCAATTAAAGTGACGATATTGAATAGGATTAAATTATTTACAGAGTCGCCACTTGGAATTGAGTTTTGGTGTTCCAAGTCACCGTTTTTGAATCCCTAATCAAAAGGAAATGACTCTTATTTGGTCTGCGAAAACAGAAAATGGGTAAGGAATTCTGTTGATCGAGGGGAAGGTGTGAGGCACCCCTCGAGTCCCGTGGTTCTAGCACGGTCGCTTTTATTGACTTATCTTGACTTAAATTATTTTAATAAATTGTGTTAAGGTCTAAATTTGCTCATTTTTATTATACCAAAAATTAGTCTATTATCCTATATTAAAATAAATCAGTAAAAATTAATTTTAGAAAAATATTTGTTAAGGTGAATTATTGCATCCTTAAATTTTAAAATGTCTCGGAAAGATGCGTATGCCGCATTCTTAATTTGAGACAAATATTTTAAAATGCGTCTAGAATTTGTCTAAAATTTACCTAATGTTAAGGGCGTGCTTACTCAAAATTCTATCTAATCTTATTAATATTATAGAACAATTTACATTTTTTTTATAATTAATTAATTTTAATAATAAAATAATAATAAAGCCTTAGTAATGCCAATAAATAAAATAATATAATATTAATACAAAAGGATCCCTATTCATATTATATTAATATTGATTTTCCAAAGAAATAAAAATATATACATACAGCATTCGACACACACACATAATACAACTACCAAATCCTATTTTTCTCTCTTTTCTATCAGTAATAACAATGTCTGTGTTCGTATTTTTTTTTTAACTTTTTTAGTAATTAACTACCTTCTTTTGCATGCATGCATAACATATATATATATATATATATATATAGTAAAGTATTGCATCTGCATGTGTGCATTTTAAATTTTAAATTTTAAATTTTTCATGCATGTTTTGGTCTACATATTATGATTTATTATAGCTATGCTTTGATTATCCGTAAACTAAATGTAACTTTACAATTTTTTAACATTAGTAACTTTCAAAATATATCATTCAAAATTCAAAACCAACCTAACTCATATTATTTCAAGCCAATCAACGATTCATGAACAAAGACATAAAAACGCAAATTATATAAATAAAAAATTACACATGCTAAATAAAATAACAATTCGTTGGAACGACTTCATTCATGCTTTGAGTTACGACAAAATTGATAAAAATAAATAGTTCAAAATGGAATAAAAACCTGTATGATACATTAGACCAAACATTGAAACAAGAATATCGTCACCGGTAACTCAACGGAAACCCTAACTCTATTCCTTTCTTTTTTCTCTAATCTTTTCTTCTTTCTGTTACTTGTTTTCCTTCACTATTTCTTATTTTCCCTCACTATTTCTTGTTTTCTCCTTGATCCGTTTCTTGTTTTTTTCTTTTTCTTCTTCTTTTTTTTTTTTTTTTTTTTTGTTCCTTGTTTCTAACTCTCCTTTTTTTTTTTGTTTTTCCTTTCACGATTTTCTTGTTTTTCTTTGTGTTTGCTTTCTCTCCCGTTCTTCCCTCCCCCTGTGTGTGTTTGTAATATATATATTAGTGTTGTGTGCATGTGTAGTTTTCGATGTGGTGGAAACGTGGGGGGGTTATGCGTGTGTGCATGGGGGGAGTTGAGGAAAGTGTGGGGAATGTGGGGGGGTTAGGGTAGGTTTTTCTTTTTAGGATAAGATTCCTTTTTTTTTTTTTTTTAATTATAAAAATAACAAAAAAAAAATAAAAAATAGTAACAAATAAAATAATAATAATATAATAATTAATTAATTTTTATATTTCAAAAAAAAATACAATAAAAAGTCTAAAAATTGTCAAAAATAAATTATATAATTAAGATAGTACAAAAACTACTAACTTATTTATTTAAAAAGAATTTTTTTTTTTTTTTAATTTTTGTATTATTTTTTTAAATAGGAATAAAATAAAATAATATCCTAAAATTAACTTCATTTAGTTATTTATTTTTTAAACTAAAATTTTACTAAAAATAAAATAATAATTAAAATAATATCGAATCAAATATAAATATTTAATATCGAAAAATATATATATTACACTCGGAGGAAGGTCAAAAATCACGTGTCTACATTTTGCCCCTCTTTGTTTGAAATCTCGAAGAGTTTTCATACAAAGAAGTAGACAAAAGATGATTTTTGACTCTCCGATTATTCTAAAAGTAAAGATAAAATAAAATAAAAGATGTGACCGAGTCCTGGTTTTGGACCGCCTACATATCCCGGGTTTAAAGGGAATCAGGTCACATGTAGTTCAATGAGGTAAAATGGTGAGACATTGAGTTAGAGTTCAAGTGAGATTCCGTCGAGTTTCCAGTTTTCGACTTTCTGCTTTTACATTGAAATGAACAATAAAAAAAATGAAGATACAAGAGAAAGATCTTATCTATGCAGCTTTTTTGGAATCTTGTCTTGAATCTTCATGACTTCTCAAATGGTGAGACAGTCGTTTTTCTGAGTTGAAATTGAAACAACAAATGTTCCTTCTCATTGGCTTTTGGCATTGGAGAGGAACTTGACAATCGACTCGTTCTCCAGATTTTCCTCTGACTTGATCTTGAAAATCTTCACCCTATTCTTCATGCGGGCTCCTGGACTTGCAACTTCTTCACCCTGTTCTTCAGGCAGGCTCCTGAACTTGCAACTTCTTCACCCTGTTCTTCAGGCGAGCTCCTGAACTTACAATATCTTCACCCTGTTCTTCAGGCGGACTCCTGAATTTTCTTTTTCTGATTTTTCAAATATGTTCCTGAACTCAAAATAAAAGGTGAAACAGAAAAATAACACCCCATTCTTCAGGAGGGCCCTGAGCATAAATAAATTCCCATTCTTCAGAAGGGTCCTGTCCTATTCTTCATGAGGGTCCTGAGCAAAAATAAATTCCCATTCTTCAGGAGGGTCCTGAGCAAAAATAAATTCTCATTCTTTAGGAGGGTCCTGTCCCATTCTTCAGGAGGGTCCTGAGCAAAATTAAATTCCCATTCTTCAAAAGGGTCCTGTCCCATTCTTCAGGAGAGTCCTGAGCAAAAATAAATTCTCATTCTTCAGAAGGGTCCTATCCCATTCTTCAGGAGGGTCCTGAGAAAAAATAAATTCCCATTCTTCAGGAGGGTCCTGAGCAAAAATAAATTTCCATTCTTCAGGAGGGTCCTGTCCCATTCTTCAGGAGGGTCCTGAGCAAAAATAAATTCTCATTCTTCAGGAGGGTCCTGTCCCATTCTTCAGGAGGGTCCTGAGAAAAAATAAATTCCCATTATTCAGGAGGGTCCTGTCCCATTCTTCAGGAGGGTCCTGAGCAAAAATAAATTTCCATTCTTCAGGAGGGTCATGTCCCATTCTTCAGGAGGGTCCTGAGCAAAAATAAATTCCCATTCTTCAGGAGGGTCCTGTCCCATTCTTCAGGAGGGTCCTGAGCAAAAATAAATTTTCATTGTTCAGGAGAGTCCTGTCCCATTCTTCAGGAGGGTCCTGAGCAAAAATAAATTCCCATTGTTCAGGAGGGTCCTGAGCAAAAATAAATTCTCATTCTTCAGGAGGGTCCTGAGAAAAAATAAATTCCCAATAAATACGAACAAAATTTTTGCCCCAGTTAGCACTAGAAAATTTTGTGAGTGTCATCAAATCACAACTTTTAAAAAGTACAGTAAAAAAAAAGAAAAATCAAGGCCCTTTTAAAGAAATGCATTTTTTCAAAGTAAAACTGATGACCAAAATTAGGAAATGTGTCTCCTAAGAGTAAATTGAAGGACTCGACTAGAAAGTGCATCTTCTAAGAGTGATGGTTCAAGTTAGGAAGTGCTTCACCTAACAAATGAAAACTGACTTATTCAGACTAGGAAGTGCGTCTCCTAGGGGTCAAATGAAATGACTCGACTAGAAAGTGCATCTTCTAGGAGTGAATGTTCAAGTTAGGATGTTCTTCACCTAACAAATGAAAAACTGACTTATTCAAACTAGGAAGTGCATCTCCTAGTTATTAAATTAAATGACTCGGCTAGAAAGTGCGCCTTCTAGGAGTGATTGTTTCAAGTTAGGAAGTGTATCACCTAACACATGAAAAATGACTTACCCAAACAAGGAAATGTGTCTCCTAGGGGTAAATGATGATGAGTTTTACCATGATTGTGATTACAAAACATGTGTAGCAATATTACCTCTTGTATTTGCGAAAATCAGGAATTGGATCTTTCTGATATTTTGGCTTTGAAGCCTTTGATTTGAAAGCAACATGTTTTTGTTTCATATAAAGAAAACTTTCTAATTTAAAACACGGTGGTTGATTTGTGGCATTTGGCCATTGAGGCGATCTCTTGCACTTGTCATGCTCAGCTCTATTTCAAATCTTTGATAAGCATCATTGACTTGTTGTATTCTTGACCTCCAATTCTGACTACTGAAACTCTTTGACTAAAATCATATTTCTCTTGCATGATGCCTCTAGGTTCAACTTCAAATACACTCCTTATACTTCTATGAATCTAAAAACTGTCGGATGACAAGAATTCTTGAATATCTCACTTTATTTTGAAGCATTTCAACTTGGTCCATCAGCTCTTTGTCATGCTTTGTGCAATTGAGGGAGTTGGTAGCAAGTTTTGAAGTTCTTTCTCACTTGTCTTAACATAAATTTGACTCAAAATACATAAAAGATGACAATATTGATTTTCCATTCGATGACAAAGACATAAAATCAAAAAAGAAAAATAATAATAAAAAGAAAAAAAAAGAAAATAGACATCTTTTTTCCAAAACGTCAAAAATAAAAAATTATCTGGGTGCGACAGTTGATTCCAGTGATTATGACATGCATTTTGAATTACATAACCTTGTCTACCCAAACTAATCACTATCAACTTTTGCCCACTCATTGAATTTGAAATGGAGCTATTCTTGAACATGCTCCCTCTGGATTACAATCCTCCTTCGACTAGTGACACCTCGATGGGTTTTCGCCAACAAGCCGCTCCCATTTTCTTTTCTTTTTCAACTCATCGTCGTCTTATGGTGCCCATGAAGACTTTTTCCAATAATACTCTCATTTTTTATTGATCTCACAACTCACGGTCGCCTTATGATGCCCAAAAGGGTTTTCACCAATAAGACTCTCTCATTTTTTTTTCTTTTTTTCTTTTTAAATAACACTCAAAATATGAAATATCATTCACCCATAACATGTTTAGCCTTGAAATTCTCAAAGATTGATCTGAAGGTCTTCCTTTGGTTGTAATTTGGCTTTTGGAATGGGGTAGAAAGAAAGGTCGGCATGGGGCTCAAAATTTACACAACATTGGGTAAAAGATACAATTTTTGGAATCGACACGTTTAAGAAAATAAACTTTTGCCCCAGTTTTATTTCATTCTGGGTAACTTGAATTTTCCTTTGGTTAGACCGAACTCCAGAGTAGGGCTGCCTACGTATCTTATCATAGCAAGAATCAGGTCAAACGTAGTTCAGACATTTCTTTTGCTTGAATATGGATTTTTGATTGATTTTTTCTCTTCTTTTTTTTCAACACTTTTTTTTTACTCCATTTTTCTTGATACTTTTTTTTTTTTTTTACTTTTTCAAATTCTATTTTGATTCCAAAAGAGGGGTACGAAAGAAAATAACACTAAAGCTCAAAAGGGGTAACAACGGATGACACAACATTTGGGTAGTAGAATGAAATGTCTTCGTCATATCAATCCTTTAAAACACAAATACATAACATGTAATCTGAGAGTAGAACATGAAGATCATACGCATCTTTTTCAACATTGATCATGACTAAGCTCATGCACTTGCGTCACTTCTTTTAAGCTTGTGAAATATACATGTCCACTTATATTGTACTTTTCTCTCGATAGATGACTCATGCCCTTTTGGAGCTAACTTTCTTTTGTTTTTCCTTATAGTGGATAGTATATATCCTCCGATCGACCCTATTAAAAATTCTTGAATTGAATCTTCTAATCGATGATCAAGTTATTTCCTGATTCACAAAGTGATTGTCTCAATACCTTCAAGTGAGGTTGTAACTATGTCCCCAAATACCTGATCACTTTACTTATTTTCTTATATGTTTTGTCCCTTCAACTCTATCTTCTTGGTCAAATGTTTCAAGATTAGATTGGATTTAAAGATCAGTTTGTGAATTCAACACGCATATCACATCACTAGAATCACTGTAGAAAGACAACTAAAAAAATATACAATAAAAAAAAAAAAGAAAAAAAAAAGGACACTCATTTGTTGACATAAAGATTGAAGAATTTGAATAGAAATGATAATAAAATAAGATAAAATAGATCCCAAATTCCAACCCTAAAATAATTTGGGTAGTAGAAAGAGAAATAAAACAGACTACCAAAACTCC
The DNA here is from genome assembly GCA_030864215.1 of Capsicum pubescens. Taxonomy (NCBI): domain Eukaryota; kingdom Viridiplantae; phylum Streptophyta; class Magnoliopsida; order Solanales; family Solanaceae; genus Capsicum; species Capsicum pubescens. The sequence continues at coordinate 384,971,718 of CM061548.1, forward strand.
TTCCTCGTGGGGAGAAAATTGACTTCTAAATTGCCGAACTTAATATTTTAGCCATTGAATTGCACGTCAGCCTTGATGGAGTCTCCACAATCATAGCTACATCATTTTTTTATTATTATTTTTTAATTATTATTATTATTATTTTTATTTTTATTTTTATTTTTTGAACTCAATTATTTTGAATTTATCACCTCAAACTCTCTCCAAAATAAGTCGTCAATATTTTCTCTGTTCCCCTACTCCTCTTCATTGATTACAAAACTTTTTCATATGAGTCAAAGGATCACCATGACCCTCGTACATGTCCAACTTTGGTGTTATGGAGTTTAGAGGTAAGTGAACATTGAAACATGAACAAATCCTTGTGAGAACTCTCCTTTTCTCTTTTAGTATTTGCATGTTTCTCATATTTTACTCCAAATTTTTCACTTTTCAGATCATTTCTTATTATTCCTCATTTCTAACAATCTACACCAACTCATCTCAGACCCTGTATCATTTTTTGTGGGTCATCTTACTTGTTCTGTGAACATGGTGTTGTATTGGTGAGATGCCAACTTAGCCACAAACCAACCACCTTAACACTATTTTGATTTTGGAGAAAATTAATGTGTTAGAGTTCAAAATTTTTCTTTTTAAGACCACTGAATCCATGAAGGACTGCCTACGTATCTCATTAAGATGAGAATCAGGTGTGCGTAGTTCTTGAAAATTATGTTGTACAAAATTTAGCCTCACGACCCCTAAAGGTTCAGGGCTATTAAGATTTATATTTATTTTTTATTTTGTAAAACTTAGCCTCATGATCCCTAAAGATTCTGGGCTATTAAGATATATATATACAAAAATTGAACTTGAGAATAAGAAAAATAATTATAAAAGTAATCAAATTTTCAAAACATTCCCCAATAAATCTATGAATAATTTTTCAAAAGATAGGGTCGTATCCTGGGAAGGACTTCCTACGTATCCCACTAAAGAGTGAGAATCAGACCCTCGAAGTTCATGAAAACCGTAAAACTATGTTACTAAAAATTTTCTCTTTTAAAAATAAAATTTTTCTTTCAAAAATGATTCACTAAATGTGACGATAATTTAATCTCTTGCATTTTAATGTTGCTTAAAAACCGATCAACACACAAATAGCCTTCCAAACAAATGTCAAAGAGCACGGAGGATGCACATGTTGGTCTTTATAAAGTAGGTTACCTGTCCTAGACAGACCCGACCCCTGTGCCGAGTCCCTTTAAGTCAAATGCATATGATGCAAATAAAGTGACACCTAATAGGGATAACCAGATTCTGAGTTTTCAGTTCTTCTAAGTTTAAATCTAATAGGGATAGGTGTCTAGACTGGCTTACCCGAGCGGACACTCGAGTCGGGGAGGGACAACTTGGTCGGTAGCAGGGCAACACCGCCTTCGTTGTCGATCCGAACCCCGCCTAACATGTGTGACTATATCCTTCACCAGGTGCCTTGACACTCCGGCTATCTCAAAAAGAAGGTGGGATGCATATGTTGCATTCCCTCTATCCTATTTCAGAGACTCAGAGGGGGTACATGAGAGAAAACAATAGATAATACAGTTCAAATAATATCAAAGCAGTAAATATGCAACAAGTAGCACATAAGGTCAATAAACACATTATAAAATAATTAAAGCAAGTAAAGTCAATATCAAAGCTCGAATTCTTATCAGTCCCCAGCAGAGTCGCCAGAGATTTCACACCCTTTTTTTCGCTCGAGAGCCGAGTCGAAGGGTTTTTCCAATTAAAGTGACGATATTGAATAGGGATTAAATTATTTACAGAGTCGCCACTTGGAATTGAGTTTTGGTGTTCCAAGTCACCTTTTTTGAATCCCTAATCAAAAGGAAATGACTCTTACTTGGTCTGCGAAAACAGAAAATGGGTAAGGAATTCTGTTGATCGAGGGGAAGGTGTGAGGCACCCCTCGAGTCCCGTGGTTCTAGCACGATCGCTTTTATTGACTTAAATTATTTTAATAAATTGTGTTAAGGTCTAAATTTGCTCATTTTTATTATACCAAAAATTAGTCTATTATCCTATATTAAAATAAATCAGTAAAAATTAATTTTAGAAAAATATTTGTTAAGGTGAATTATTGCATCCTTAAATTTTAAAATGTCTCGAAAAGATGCGTATGCCGCATTCTTAATTTGAGACAAATATTTTAAAATGCGTCTAGAATTTGTCTAAAATTTACCTAATGTTAAGGGCGTGCTTACTCAAAATTCTATCTAATCTTATTAATGTTATAGAACAATTTACATTTTTTTTATAATTAATTAATTTAATAATAAAATAATAATAAAGCCTTAGTAATGCCAATAAATAAAATAATATAATATTAATACAAAAGGATCCCTATTCATATTATATTAATATTGATTTCCCAAAGAAATAAAAATATATACATACAGCATTCGACACACACACATAATACAACTACCAAATCCTATTTTTCTCTCTTTTCTATCAGTAATAACAATGTCTGTGTTCGTATTTTTTTTTTAACTTTTTTATTAATTAACTACCTTCTTTTGCATGCATGCATAACATATATATATATATATATATATATATATATATATATAGTAAAGTATTGCATCTGCATGTGTGCATTTTAAATTTTAAATTTTTCATGCATGTTTTGGTCTACATATTATGATTTATTATAGCTATGCTTTGATTATCCGTAAACTAAATGTAACTTTACAATTTTTTAACATTAGTAACTTTCAAAATATATCATTCAAAATTCAAAACCAACCTAACTCATATTATTTCAAGCCAATCAACGATTCATGAACAAAGACATAAAAACGCAAATTATATAAATAACAAATTACACATGCTAAATAAAATAACAATTCGTTGGAACGACTTCATTCATGCTTTGAGTTACGACAAAATTGATAAAAATAAATAGTTCAAAATGGAATAAAAACCTGTATGATACATTAGACCAAACATTGAAACAAGAATATCGTCACCGGTAACTCAACGGAAACCCTAACTCTTTTTCTCTCTTTTTTCTCTAATCTTTTCTTCTTTCTGTTACTTGTTTTCCTTCACTGTTTCTTATTTTCCCTCACTATTTCTTGTTTTCTCCTTGATCCGTTTCTTTTTTTTCTTTTTCTTCTTCTTTTTTTTTTTTTTGTTCCTTGTTTCTAACTCTCCTTTTTTTTTTGTTTTTCCTTTCACAATTTTCTTGTTTTTCTTTGTGTTTGCTTTCTCTCCCGTTCTTCCCTCCCCCTGTGTGTGTTTGTAATATATATATTAGTGTTGTGTGCATGTGTAGTTTTCGATGTGGTGGAAACGTGGGGGAGTTGAGGAAAGTGTGGGGAATGTGGGGGGGTTAGGGTAGGTTTTTCTTTTTAGGATAAGATTCCTTTTTTTTTTTTTTAAATTATAAAAATAACAGAAAAATAATAATAATAATAATAATAAATAAATAAATAAGATAATAGTAACAAATAAAATAATAATAATAATAATATAATTAATTAATTTTTATATTTAAAAAAAAAATACAATAAAAAGTCTAAAAATAGTCAAAAATAAATTATATAATTAAGATAGTACAAAAACTACAAAAACTACTAACTTATTTATTTAAAAAGAAAAATATATATTTTTTTAATTTTTGTATTATTTTTTTAAATAGGAATAAAATAAAATAATATCCTAAAATTAACTTCATTTAGTTATTTATTTTTTAAACTAAAATTTTACTAAAAATAAAATAATAATTAAAATAATATCGAATCAAATATAAATATTTAATATCGAAAAATATATATATTACACTCGGGGGAAGGTCAAAAATCACGTGTCTACAAGAAAAAAAATTATTTTCTTCTAATATTAAACCTTGTTATTAAGTTACTATACCAAATACTAAATGTCAAATTTAGATTTTCAAAACATATTCATAAAACTAATTCAGTAAAATAAATTTTTAATAAATATTTTTTAAGATCCGTGTCAAATCAACATGTATCAAGTAAAAAAAAAATTAAAAAAATATTTATTAAATCGGCATAAACTCCTAATAAGATTTTACTTCGCGGGAATAAACATAATTTATTATTATATCAAAAGAAAATCTATCAAGTAGATATTAATATAATTTATCAACACTAAAAAGATAAAGACTTATGACGTTATAAAAGAAAGATGACATTATAAAAAGAAACAGCACGAGCACAAAAAACACATGTTTTTTTTTTATTTAGATTTATTTGATGTGCTTTGATTAAAAATATACTTATTTCATTTGTATGATTTAATTTGACTAAATATTGACATACAATTTCTTTAATTTTTCATATATATACTAGATAATTTATTTATTTATTTTAAAAAAGTTATTTATTAACATATTTGAGCTCATAATTGCAGTATTGTATAGTATATAATTATAGTTTTTTTTGTAGAAATACACTAGGTATATTGTTGTTGTAGTATATAACTATAGGTTTTAGCATTAGAAGCGGATCAGGATTTAAAGTTTGTGGGTTCCCCGTGTTAGATAAAAATATAGATACTAAGGGAATTTGAACCCACAACCGTGAGGTCAATAAAATTTTACAAGCCTCTCTACTCCACTAGACCAATAATATTCTTTGTTTATGGGTTCCCAACTTATAATTCTTATATATTTACTAGATTTCTCTATATAAATATTAGATCCACGCGAAAGTTACTGGGTTCCCGAAAACCCCCACCCGGGCCTCTGGATCCGCCCCTGTTTAACATACAAGATCTTAGTAAAATAATTTTTTTTGAATATAATTATTTTTAAATATAAATAATAACTTTCTTAAAATTGAAAAAAATATATCATATAAAATTAATAAAAAAAAATAACTAATTGACTTTTTATATTTGGGAGAGAATCAATGGTCGAAACATCTTCTCCTTACAATACTCCTTTGATAATTGAGAGTTTATAATTAAATTACAACATCAATAAACTAAGAATTTATTGAACTAAAATTAAACTGTATATTTTTATTCAAATATTTTTTATTTTAACAAAAAAAATATATAAGTTCAGGTGTTTCATTCTATTTGATTTTTGAGACACACCCTTAAAAGAACTTTAATTAGGAATATATTTTACTAAATCTACTTTATTAAAAATGTCCTGAAACTTTAAATTCAACTATTGTTACTTTAATAATTATTAGATAGTAAGAGTAAAAGTAATATAATAAAATTTTCTTAATTTAAAAATTAAATAACTATTTTTAATATATAAAAATCAAGTAAAATAAAATAAAAATTCATAATGTTGGAATGGTGCGAGCACGGAGCATTCCATCTTAGTTTATTTAAGAATCATAAATAGCATAAGGACTCTGACGCCATCGTGGGGATATCTCACGTCTCAACTAACATACTTTATATTGCAAAAGTACATTGACATTTATTATTAGGCTCACCCTCTTTTTATCTTATTAGTTTAATGCACGTGTCTCGCAGGTGTAAGATTTGATAATTTAAAATTATATAATTTTATTTATTATATTAATTTTTAGTAAAATGTAAAAAGTTTAACTCACTTTTAATTTTTTTTTTTACATCTATAATACAATAATGTAAACATAAACGTATATTTTAGTGTAGGCACAAATATATTTCATCACCAGAAGTTTTAAGTGGTTGATCGATTAACACTTTTACGTTTGCCATATAGTACATCTTTCCCTTGCTGTCAGATGTTAAGAGAGACGTATCAGTTTGAACCATATTTGTGGTACGATTATTTTTTCTATATTTAAAATCTTTCCTTATTTTTAAAGTCAAATCTTTATAAAATTATTGATTGCACTCTTATTACATACGTAAAACTTTTAAAAATTTGATACTTCTTAAATTTTTCTTATTCTAACGCTTTTATATTTGTTTCTAGATTTTTCAAATCTTCTTGCAAATCAAATTTAGTTGATTTAGAATTCTTAAACTAATGAAAAAAATATTAGTGGTTATTAATTTTGATCACTTTCTACTAATAAGGAAAGATTTTACCATAAATATATTTAATTAATTTTTAACTCTTAAATATTAAAAAAAAAAAATAGTGAAAAACGATTCTGTCCGAAGCAAAGACTTTAATGAAGGAAAAAAAGTTCAAACAACATTTCTAAGGTCCTTAACACTTTTAATATATTATAGAGATAAATATAGATTATAGATATATGACATTCTATTTTTTTTTAGTCCATCCAAGAATGAATGTTATGTTTCTTAAGTTGTACAGACTTTTCACTTTCAATGTACTATTCTTAAAGAATTCGATACACACTTATTCTTATTTTATTTCTAATGAAATATAAAATTATTTTAGACTGTAAATTCAAAAAAGTATTCGATTTTTTCTTAAATATATACTGTGTCAATCAAATGATGTCATGTGAAATGTGACAGAGGGGTTATTATTCAACTCTCAATGTCATGCTCACTCCCCTCACAAATACTACTACCAATTTTTGCAAAATAACAAATTCATATCCCTTACTAAAGTTTAAAATGTTTCACTATATTTTATCATAACAAAAAAGTAGAACTAGAAATTCAATTATTTCCACAATAAATTTACAGCTTTGGCTACTTTTCTCTTTAGACACAATAAATCAGTGTATATGTGAGTAACTATATACACTGATTTAGACAATGTTTTAGTAGCAGTACTCTTCTCTCTTTTAAGTTTTAACATCCAACTTTATTATAAACTTCGTACACAGTGGCGGAATCAGAATTTTATTGAAGGGGTTCAGAAATATATATACGAATTAGATGAAGGAAGTTCAACATCTACTATATATGTACATAAAAAAAAATTTTAACCATGTAAAAATAGTATAAAAACAGTATAATTTTCTCTCGAAGAGAGTTCGGATGAACCCCCGGGAGCAAAGATGGCTCTGCCACTGTTCGTACACCTTCGTCGTATATGTTATAACAAATAAGTATATATATATGTGTGTGTGTGTGTGTGTAATTCATTTGTTATTTTGTTTTATAATTTTGTTTAGTTTGCATGAAGCCAAGGGCTCCACGTCAGTGCATGCATGCGTACACGTTTAATATTCAGCTCAAAGTTTTACTTGATATGAGTAAATATAATCAATATCTCAAGCTCTAACTGTCCTAAAATATAAAATCTATCGAGTTAAAACTTGAATCCTCCTCTACAAATAAAAAGTGTAAAAAAATATGAAGAATAAAAAAAGATATTGATAAGATCTTTTAATCAAATGCTTAATGATAATACTCTATTATTTATGAGAATCTCTAATAATACAATTATTCTCCAACTTCAAGAACTTGATATTTATATTTAGAAGGTGACGTGTACTCTTGTAAATTCTCTCTAAATAAAGTGTGTACCAAGCCAATGCACGCATGTCATGTATTTGGATTTAAAGTTCATGTTACTTAACCATGATTAATTAAATATATATTTTACTTAACTTAATTACATAACCATGGTAAAGAACATTAATTTGGTGTATACACCGGGTGCGTGTAAGTTTTTACTGTGTGTGTATTATATGTTATTAATTGTGATTTGAAAAAGATGAGGGATTGGTTGGTTATTAATTGTACCGACGCGTAAAACTTTATTATACTATGTTTAATATTTGTAAGTTTGTGACCATATAATAAAAATTGAGTACGTAATACAGGCTTTATAATAAATTGGTTTTTGCAGATTTGGTGAAACAATATAATAATGAGGCCCCTCTATTTATGTATAATATTTAATAACTTTATGGCTAATACATCCCACAAGATGGGACATTAAAATTTATGTTTTTGTCCTCTAATTAATCATGATCTCTTTCGAAATAAGTACTACGCAATGGGTTCTTAATTATATTATAAAAATTAAAATGCATTATAATTAATTAATTTTAACTTTTAGAGGTTCTTGATATGTTTCACCACAAACAACTATAGTATAAACTTTATGGTGATGTCGTAATGATATAATATATAGTAATAAAATCAATGAATCGAGAAACATAAGAATGATATCACAGTAACTAGAGTTGACATATCATCAGAAATTTTATCAAAAGATTCACCATTTACTATATATATATATATATATATATATATATATATATATATATATATATATATATATATACCAAAAATTGATCTAGTATATCTAAAATATTTACTGCAAAGGGTTAGGATGAAACCCCTTCCACTCCTCTTGTTTCGATTAGAGGTGTCAGACGAATGAATAGGTTGAGTTTGGATGAATCAAAATAGTTGAATTAATAAATGAGCGGGTTGTTGACCCGCTCAAAAGTTACTTGGGCTAGAACAACCTGGACTTAAACGCGAGTCACAGCCCAAACCATCAAAGTTTTACCACGTTTAAATTGTTTTATTTGTTCTTTTATAATTTTTAGCATCTCATAAAACTGTTTTTATTCACTATCACAGTTATATTACAGTGTAAACATCATAAATTCTGATAGTTTGGAGCTTAATTACAGAAAATTTTGATATTTTTCATAATTACTGAAAATTTCGATTTTGGGTCTGTCGAGATACATAGTTAGCTCCCGATGCATCCAAAGAAGATACGTTTTTTTCCTTTGTAAAGATACATAAGTAGCTTCCGATACATATTTTTCGATTTTGGGTCTATCGAGATACATAGTTAGCTCTCGATACATCCAACGAAGATAAATAATTAGTTGAGTTTTTTGTAATTACTTAATAAGGGTGGAGATTTGTGTAAATATGATAAGTTAAGGTGTATGTTTATGTTATTGTTCCTATATTATAACATATAAAAAAGTTTTAAAATGTCTTTTTGAAAATTAATTGATAAGACTTCTCATAAGTCAATTCGGATTATATATCAATCCAATTTTGATGGATTGAAATGAGTTGAACTGAAATTGACTGGTTAGTAACCCGATCAAACCTGGGAAATGAGCGGATCATAATTTTATGAGCTAATTTTGTCATCTGACTCCGTCCTTGATCACACGTATAACTTATAAGCCGAACGTGTAACTACATGTTTATGTAATTAGTAATATAGCATATTATGATGTGTGGTTGGGGGATAGAATATTAAATGTACGTATATATTGATAATAAAGTTAATGACACATGCAAAATTAAATAGTAGGTCAGGGTGAACAGCGGGATGGTATGTATGTATTAATTTTTAATGAGGGCAATATAGTGGACCGCTACGTATACACTAGAGGCTAATTGCATTAAGTGTAATGATACAAATTGATCAGAAATGACAAGGAATTATAGGAGTTATTTATGTTTTGATATTGTATTTCAGAAATCAGAAAGCACAATAACCAGCAAATATATATAGTTGTGCATGATGTGGGTGTCGAGGCGCGTATTAGGGTAGAAGGATATAGTAGGTAGGAGTATTTTCGTGCTTTTCGAAGTAGGTGTTTGTTGTTGTACTAGCCATAGTATTGTAGTTCTTGCTTATTGTGTTTCGATTATCTCATTATTTTTTTAGTTCTTTTTTCAGGTAGACTTTGCATTGTTCCCTTTCTAGTTGCTATATTTTCTCCACCATTTCCTTCTCTTTTGTAACTTGAGCCGAGGGTCTTTCAAAAAAAGCCTCGCTACCTCCCACGAGGTAGTGACAAGGTTTGCATTTACTCTACCCTTTCCAGACCTCACTTGTGGAATTTCAGTGGGTATGTTGTTGTGTGTGTTGTGGGTATGTTGTATGAACTATGAAGAGGTAATTAAGAAACGAATGAATTTTATAAATAACAATGTTATTCACCTGCATGGCTGCATCATAGTGTTCATATATCATATGATGAAAGGGTCCATCTAAGAAGACATGAGGAAATATATTTCATCAAAGTTTTTTTCTTCATTGATCATAACAACAAGAAATGAGAATTCCTTTTGGATAATCGAGTAATCTTAAGTCATGTACAGTTTAAAACTCAATGAAAATGGGCTCATCGACCACTCTATCCTTCTCCATTTAAATATCGAGTGTTTTCTCTGTAACATAATTTCACTTGTAACATAAGCCTAACTCACACGTTAGCAGATGCATCTTGTTGACCTATTCATCAAGCACACCTATCTATGTTGCTCGGAATCTTTAAAAAATGTCAATAAAGTGCACGTCGGATTCTCCAAAAGTGATGTATTTTTAAAGAATCGACAAGAATGCGGCATTAAAAGTGAGGAGTCCGCACAACTTAGCTTCCTATATTGCATCTGCTTCCTACAACAACAACAATGAATCAGTGTAATACCCATAAATGGGGTCCAAGGAGAGTGATGTGTATGCAGTCTTACTGCTACCTTGTGCAGATAGAAAGATTGTTTCCGAAGGACCCTTGACTCAAGTAAAGCATAACTAAATCAGTATGAAAAGGAAATACTATAGTAAAGACACATAACCAAATCGCTTCCTATCACAAGTATCAGAAAAACTAGTGTATGAAAATTGTAATATGAAGACATATATCTTAACTAAGTTCTCATGAGGGAGAGTAAACATACACATTTCAAATGATGTCTTCACCAGAATGAGTACATAAACACTGAACACTTAACTCTATACAAAGGATTTTTTTTCATTGGATTTTTCCCAGTAAATGATTTTAATGAGGCAATTATTAATCACATGTTTTACAGAAGTGTTACTATCTATTCGTTTTCACTCACCAAGATATTTCTCGATTGATAATTTTCTAGTAGGGTTATATCGAGACAGTCTAATACATAGAGATCTAACAGGGAGAATTATGAATGTATTATTTGTGAATGTGCATTAGCATAATTAACTCCACAGCTCTTTACGTGCTAACTATAACCTCTGTAAGGCCTATAATCCTCACTTTTCTTGTCTACAATATTCATAATCACACCTACAAATATGTAATTATTGATGACACACAAGTATGGCTTTAAAATAGATGCACTTGATTCATACTATGAAACACTTGAAAAGGGAAAAGGTTTTGTCTCAATATCTTGCTATCTTTCTTAATGTTAGTGTTCTTTTAGTTTTATTTCACAACTTGAGGAATACCGGATCAAACCATTTTGTTAGAGTCCCACATCGGTTTGTAGATAGGTCTTTGATCTCCTCGGATTGGGCAATCCTCATCTCATGGACTAACTTTCAAATTTAAGTTAGGCTCAAGATAAATTTTCTTACCATGGTACGAGAGCCTGACTCATCCCAATTCTTGGTTTACCCCACGTTGGACCTCCATGTTATATTGACAGAGTCCAAGTTCCAATTGATTGTTTCTGAACTTCCCCACAAATATGAGAAGTGCTACTTTCGTTGGCACCCTGAAGCCAATACCTGCGGATCGACCAGCTGACATTTGGATGAAGAGCAGACAGAAAACAGTTTAAACTACTTAACTAGAGAAAACACTATCGTTTAGCCACTACTGAAGAATTCCAAGTAGAGAACTTTCTCCCCAGTTCTCCTGCAAAAGGGAGTACAGAAGCATACTGAGCATCTCATACACTAAGATGCAGCATACGTAACTCAAGATCCAGTCCAAAGGAAAAAAAATATGAAAAACGAACCTTTGCTCCACCATTTTATAAAGGGCACAGCGTGATGAATTGGTTAGAACGAAGAGAGACCAGCAATTTGTCGGAACTTCTCATATGACACCCAGAATACAAATTGCCAAGGGCCAAGTCTTGCCCATGTTGGAAAGAATCCCTTCCACAATGCTTTGAGTCCTTCAACTCTAACAGTTTTGACAAGACAATCGTATGAGTTTCTATATTTATAATTCCCTTGCTTATCAGCAGCCTGATTCATCATTCTTGTCTTAATTACATCTGCTGGACAGCTCAATGTAGTTGCTGCCAGGCCTGACATTATAGATGATAAAGTGTGTGCATATATATTATCATTCGCTATGTTGTTATTGATCACAAAGCGCTTAGCATGATCATAGCACGCCAGTTCTCCCATGTTAACTAAAAAGGCTCTCTGGACATTTGGGAGCACGCCTTTCCAAAGTCCCCTGAAACCTTCAGTCCGAATAATCTTGTTGAAAGCATCAAATGGCCCGCAATATCGAGGTTGAAGACCCTGACTTGCCATTCTACTGTCTGCTTGCATCCTGACTTTGACAAGATCAGCTGGGCTTGCCACAACCTGAATCATAAGAAGACATGCAACTATAACATATTTGACCGCGCTTAATTAAAAGGTTGGGTTGGGCCGGCCTCACGGGTTATCTATGTTTGACCGCTCAATATGTTGATGATAATTGGAAGTTAGTTTCTAAAATTTTAAATTTTTGTCGAATGATTCCTCCTCATATTGGAGTTGAATTGGCTGCAACTATATATGATTGTTTGGAGGAGTGGGGCATTGATAAGAAGGTGTTCTCTATCACTTTGGATAATGCCACTAATAATGATAGCCTGCAAACTATTTTAAAAGGACATCTTGGTTTGCAAAAGAGTTTATTATGTGATGGTGAGTTTTTTCATGTGCGTTGTTCTGCTCATATTCTTAATTTGATTGTCCAAAAAGGTTTAAAAGCAGCTACTGATGCCTTGTTTAGAATTAGAGAAAGTGTGAAGTATGTAAAAGGATCTGATGGTAGAATGAGAAAATTTGACCAATGTGTTAAGCAAGTGGGGATTAGTACAAATTTGGATTTGCGTTTGGATGTGACAACTAGATGGAACTCAACGTACTTGATGCTTGAAAGTGCTACAATATGAAAAAGCTTTTTCTAGTCTACAATTAATTGACAGAAATTACTCTCTGTCCTACATTTGATCATTGGAGAAGGGCAGAAAAAATATTTGAATTCTTGGAACCTTTTTATGAAATAACTAATTTGATTTTTGGTTCAAGTTATCCAACTTCCAACTTGTATTTTATGCAAGTTTGGAAAATTGAATGCTTGTTGAAGGAGAATTGATTGTTGAGGACATGACCCTCGATAGGAAGGTTTGGAGGAAGAGTATTAGGATAGAGGGCTAAGGTGTGTAGTCAAGTCATAGGCTGTAGTTAGGAGAGTTTGGTGTAGCTTGGTTGGTAATGCTGGGGTTGGGGGAAGGGGGTGTCCTTTGTTGGTTAATGTACTTTATTGATGTGGTTGTTGTATCTCTGTTATTTTTATCATGTTGTATGCTTGCGACGTTTGTCTACGGTCCTTTGTCTTGAGCAGGGGGTCTATCGGAAACAGCCTCTCTACTTTTTCGGATGTAGTGGTATGGACAGCATACATTTTACCCTCCCCAGGCCCCACTATATGGGAATATACTGGGTTTGTTGTTGTTGTTGTTGTTGAAGGAGAATTCAAGTAGTTCAGATGAAGTTATTGAGGAAATGGTTGCAAGAATGTTCAAAAAGTTTCAGAAATACTGGAATAGATTTAGTCTAGTACTCTCATTTGGAGCTTATCTTGATCCTCGATTCAAGATGAAACTTTTAGAATTTTGCTTCTCAAAGGTGGATGCTTCTTCGGCAAAAGAAAAAGTTGCAGCTATTGAGAAAAAATTACACAAGCTCTATGAACAGTATGAAAATAATCAAATTGGGACAAGTGCTACTGCTCAATGTAAACCAACTGAAGAAGGAAGTCGATCCAAATAAAAAAAGTCCACTTTGTTGCTGTAAGTATCAACTTTTATTTTCTTTTATCTGTTCTTCTTCCTACTTTTCTTTCTTCAGATTTGTGATTATGTTGTGTTTGGTATTGTTGATGATAGTCAATTTTTTGTTTTCCCGAAAAAGTGAGATAGGTTGTATCTTTTGTGTTTGGTTATATTCTAGCAACTTTTTCTCATCCAGGTTGTGAAGTTAATATTGAGCAATTTCTACCTAGTGAGTAGTGGTTGTCTGTGTTACATCACTGAATACAAAAGTGTTTCTACTAACATGATTAAAGCTCCCGAAGTTGGTACTTGCTACATGTAACTGTAGATTGTTTCATCAATCTCTGCCAAGGGCGTCATCTTCATTGACATCTTTACTAATCTTATTATTATTATATAAGATTAGTTTATATTAGTTTAATTAGCTTAATCTTATTCCTTGCAAGAGTTTTGTTTATAGTTTTTTTCTTTACATCTTTTTTTTTTGGCAATAAACTGTGAAATATTACCATACCAACCAAATCCAATATACCTAAGGAGCACACAAGCAGTCTAGCCACCTACAAGCAGGGGCCAAGGCTCTCATGCCTCAAGTCAACAAAGCTATACATATGAAAATAGTTACTGCCTACATTCTAAATGTTGTATCAGTTGTCTACAACTATTGGCTTTCTTTGTACATTTCCATTGCTCAATTCTTTCCTTAATCTCCCTTTGAATCTGGCCTATCACCACAGCCCTCGATACGAACAAATTCTGAAACTGCTTTCGGTTCCTAGCTTTCCATGTGTGATATATACTCGCACCCCAAATTGCTGTGGCTACTTCTTTGTGGAACTGCTTCCACCTTCTACTTTTGTACCATCTCAACGATTGCTTGACCGTAAAGTTCAACAATGGAAGACCTAACCATCCTTGTAGTGCTTGTTTCACCTCTTTAACCCAATCACATTCCGCAAACAAGTGTTGTTGTGACTCCAGTTGGTCAGCATCACATAAACCACATTTGTCATCTTCAATTGGCAAGTTAAGTCTCAGTAGTCTAGCCTTAGTAAGTAGTCTCTCCTGGTAGGCTAGCCATACGATGAACCTATGTCTTGGCATCATTATAGAGTTCCAAATTAAATCTGCCTCCCGACACTTTGACTGTCTCCCGACCATTGCATTATAACTGTATGAAACTGAATAGGTATCATTCCTTGTCAACGTATAAGCTCCATTCTTGTACCAGTGCACCATATTTCTTTTAATCTGATTGAGTGCACCATATTTCTTTTAATCTGATTGAGTTTCCTCCAGTAGTGCACCATATTTCTTTTAATCTGATTGAGTTTCCTCCACTACTAGCTACTATCCACCGGAGGAATATGAGACCAAATTTCATGTTCTAAATTAATAGGAGTTTAAAATGTTTGAGGATACATCTGTTTGTAATGCTGGAAAGACAGAATTGACCCTTTACTTGGACGAACAAAAGCTTGACTATGAGTCCTTTCAAGAGATGGATGTTATCAAGTATTGGAAGGATAATGAAAAAAAATATCCCGATCTTTCAGTCATGGCACGTGATGTACTTAGTATTCCAATTACTTCAGTAACATCGGAATCGGCATTTAGTATTGGTGGTCGTGTTGTTACCAAGTATAGAAGTTGTATCCATCATGAAAATGTCCAAACTCTTATTACTACAAGAAATTGGTTGCATGGATTTACCCAATCTAATACAGGTAATATTTTCTATTTTTCTTATAGTATTTGTTAATGGTTACCTAACTAATATCTTGTTTGATGTTAATTGTAGATGAAGATGAACTTCTTAAGGAAACTATGTCAAATGTTGATTCAAATGTGATTGATGATTCAGAACACATTGCACGTGCAAGTGAAAGTGGAGTTGATACTTGATAAGCTTTAATTGATTAGTTTTGTAATATTTAAAAATCTAGATTTGTTTTGTAACTGGGCAAGATTTTAGTCCAGTTAAGATTTGTAAGTTTTGAATTTAGTTTTTGTCCATCTTTTGGAGTTTTGGTGGTTACTATTTCTTTTGACATGAGATTACTTTGAATCTCTAATTAACAGGTTTGTTGGCTTATATTGTTTGATTAGGCTTTACAATTCTCATGATCTTTTTTAATTCATTTACAGAATGTTGATATTATTGACTTTAAATTGATGTTTTTAATCACTTTATTCGTTCACCTTTTGAATTTGTTAGTGAATTTATGACTATTAAAACATGTGATAAGCTCAAACTGTTTACGTATTTTCGTATTTTAGGTTATTTTTATTTTTTGAAGGGCCAACCCGCGGCCCGCTTAGGGCTGGGTTGAGCTGCTTGTTTAAAAGCCCTTTATTTAAAAGGGTCGGCCCGTCCTAACCCGTTTATCTCTCTAGCCCACTAGGGTTGGGTTGGGCCAGCCCGTATTGACAGCTCTATCACTATCTCGGTACACTAAATAAAATGTCAAAACAAAAGGAACCTGTTATAAAGAATGTTTAAGACAGCTGACTTTTACCCGGAATGAACAAATAAAACAAAAGGAAAAACTACAAAGAACGTTGTATTCTTCTGGTGGACAAAAATAATAAATCACGACAAGAATGGCACCCAAGTCCTGTTTCGGTGATCACTAGTCCTTCATCGGTTTACTCAAAAAGTTTCAGGTACCACCAAGGAGAGATTCCTCTTCCCTAAATAATGTGTGATCAATTGGTCAACTCAATTCAGATTGTGATGAATCCATCAAAAAGAAACACTTGTCCTATCCTGTATTTTTCCATTGACCGCTTATAGGCAACAAATTCATATCTAACATTTACATTTTCATAATTCATGTGGACTTGGGAAATAACTGACCACAATAGAAGCAAATACTCTCAAGTGATACCAACTAGTAGAGGTTAAAACTTAGTTTTGGTGAAGAGTCTTTTGCTTCTGCTTAGAGACTCATTTGTCTTTGTAGGGGCAATGTCATATTTAGAGATCCTTTGGTTCTAGGAAACAAAAGAAAAATTATTTAGTATTATGGCTACAAAGAATTCATATAGGTAACACAACTAATTTGCCATTGAAGCACAGATGATTGGTCTGGATTCCTTGTATTTTTCTCTAACTAATCTTGTTGCAATCACCTTAAAGCCAGCTTCAAGCACTGAGACGAGGATCTATTGCGCTGAATCAAACTAGGTAGATGTTCATATCAAATTATCAATAGGTGCAAATTAGCAAGAAATCATTTGGATTCTAATTGGTGGGGCTTGACATATCTTCGCGGGAAGCAAAAGGGCAGCCTGGTGCACTAAAGCTGCCGCTATGCGCAGGGTCTGGGGAAGGGCCGGACTACAAGGGTCTAGTGTAAAAGATCTTCTCCGGAAGCATTTTCTCATTGTTTTTTAGTGTTTGAAGACATAAAAGATGTTTTTCAACTGAAGGGTTCTGCAATATAAAGGAGATATCAGCTCTAATCTCTCACTGGATTAGTCGTGTATCCAACTCTACTGACCACCAATCACTACTATAGTCTTCATCGCATCCAACCGGCCACAAATGGACTCGATAACGAGAACCACCATACCACTGTTGCCACCACCACTCATCACCACTATGAGCTATCCACTATGATCATCAATAAACTCCCAACTCAATGTAGGAAAATGGTAAAGAAAATAACAACACAGTAAGACATTTTTCTGAAAGAATCCCACTCCATATTAACCATTTAGTCAAATGTTTACCAACTAAACATAGTATTTTCACCTAACAAGTAAGTACTTAATCCTGAAGAACTTACAAAACATCAACATATCCACAAGCGGGGTATGGGAGTAGAGTGTACGCAGACTCTACCCTTGCCTCGTAAAGATAGAGAGGTTGCTTCTCATAGACCCTCTGCTAAAGTAACGCATCTCAAAGCCATATCTTCACACATGCTGCAATAGAGAGTTTCATTGATGCAACTACAGGAAAGAATTCTACATAACCCCCACCCCACCCCAAACAACCTCCCAAAATGTTGACCTACTTTAATTGACAAACTTCATCTATCCAACCATTCAAATTTAACGTAAATTAAAACCACTCTGTTTCAAAGTATATAACTCCCTTTCCATCTTGGAATGACAAAATTTGTGACCCTATATTACTATATTGCTCGATATCAACTTCTCAGTAATTCAAATTTGTTTAACTATTTAAAGTTTAGACCTTGATAATGTTTTCCTTATTAAACTATTCCATCTATTTCAATTTGTTTGTTTGTCATACTTTCTTTTTTAGTCTTCTTTCCTTTTGTGGCAACTCTTTAATTCTAACTCTCCACAAGACATGTTTAAGATAACAAGATTAAAGAGCATTTTGGTACATTCTCCCTATATTTAGTTTAAGACCGCAAGATTCAAAGTCTTCTTTACTTTCTTCAACTACGTGCCAAGTCAAAACTAGACAAACATATTGAAACGGCTGAAAGTACTCCAACCTCTTTTTTCCGTTACATGTTTTTCTCACTACTACTAACAGAGTATATACATCAAATTAAAATCTTCCTACCCCCGTCTAGTCAAATTCCTTCACATAAAAATGAAACAGATTCGTACTGTGCTATTATTTCAAATTTCATGTGAAATCTTCTTAATTAACCCTTTTTAACTATGAAACTTTACTGGCATAATATATAAAAGTGAACTTGGCTTCAACTTGCATCTATACACTCCAACTTTGAGTCTACACAAGTAGACACTTAAACTTATATAAAATTGAACAAGTAAACACATGCGTCCTATGTCGCATCCTTAGTGGTCCTACGAGTATTATGCCACATAGGACACCTGTGTTTACTTGTTCAACTTTATACAAGTTTAGGTGCCTACTTGTGCACATCCACATTCGTCCTATGTGGCATCCTAAATGGCGTCCTACGCGTATTATGGCACATAGGACACACGTGTCTATTTGTTCAACTTTATACAAGTTTATGTGTCTACTTGTGCACATCCAAAGTTGGACGTCATAGATGTGATCTAACGCCAAGTTAAAAGGGCATTGTTTATGTATTATGCAACTTTTTTCTGTCAAGTCGAATACGGAGGAAATTAACACGATATTTGCAGATCATTTTAGCTCCATACAGCAATGTACTACCAAAATTCAATAGGATTTCAGGTTAACTTCACCTGAGCAATAACACCAGATAATCCACCAATAGTAGCTTTACTCGACAGCGAAAGAGAACAATCATCATCACGAACCAATAAATTCCTTAAAAACTCATAATTCACAATCCGAATTGGAGTGTAAAACAAATGCCTTATAATCGCCGGCGACAATCCTTTGTACAATCCATTAACGCCGTCGTTGCGTAAGATCTCCGATACTAATCGAACGGCTGATGATTCGCCGTGGAGTTGAAGCCGAGTTTTGATGAGGTCAATTGGAAACGTCGCCGTTTCGGCTACCATTGCTGATATCGCCGTTAGGGATATCTTTGTTGTATGGCCATTGGTGACTTCTTGGATTTTCATTGAGCTTGTAGTGGTCTAAGAGAGAAGGGCGTCAGTGTTGTACAACTTAACACGTACTCACTTTCAGTGCTGTTTGGTAAGCAAACTGAACTGTGGGATTGTAGTTGGGTTTATAGTTATTTCGAGAATCGTAGAGAGAGAATTGAGAGTCAGGTGACAGATAAGTTTGGAAAATTAAAAAAGATGGTAATTTTAATCAGTTAAGATTAAAGTTTTAATTAATTTTTGACTAAGTTAATTTAAATGTTAAGTATAATTTTTAAAACTTTTTAACATTCCCATTTTAAATTTTAAAAATTAAAATTTTGTCTATCTCACTTATCAAATTTTTTTTCTTTTTCCCTCTTTCTCTCTTCGTATTACTCTCTTTCTTCATCTTTTTTCTTCTTTTTCTTTGTTATTTTTTTTCACAATTGTCGCCACTACGATATTCGTTCTTTTTTATTGTGTTATTCTTCTTGTTCTTCTCTTTTATTTTTATAAATTATTTTCTTTTAATTTTGAGAATTTAAAAAAAATAATTTTCTAAAAGTGATTAAAGAATTTATGAAGAAAATCAAGCAATTACAATAGTTGCTTTCAATACCGGCGGCAGAATTTTCATAAAGGGGGCTCAAGCACAATAAGTAAGCATGCTAATAATATTCATAATTAAGTGGATCTGGTCAGATATAAATCTTGAGCATTTGTGTATATTTTTCTATAAAAGAGCATTATAATATTTGTTCATGATATACATTTTGTTGCACTAACCTAGATTTTCTGAAATAATATAAGTGTTGAATCACTAAACAAAGGATTATCTGCAGTCGAATTTAACTTCTCAATGTAGGAATTAAGTTTTGTAGGAATACTAGTATTAAAATCCATGGATTAACTTTCAATGTAAAGATATCAAGAAATGGGCTAATAGAAGAAAATAAAACCTCTAAATATTTATTAAGAAAATTTGGAGTCTCAAAACGAACGAAGAAAGCAAAGCCATTCAAGGAAATTAAAAGGATGCATCAGATTGATAATCCTTATTACTCAAAACTACGATAGAAAAAATACATACATTCGCTCAATACTATGATGTATATGGATCATTTATTTCACACAAGTATTTTGTACCTATTTTTCAAAAAAGAAATATAATTCTTAAGCAGCTGCAGCAAAAAGAGAAGCAGAGTTTGTACACTTACCGACTTTCGTGGATTGCATCAGCTGGTAGAGTCTAGAGAATTCTCAAAAGTTGTGAAGCAAACATCCAGTAGTAATCACGAAGAAGAACAGCTCACAGACCTATGTTAAAAAAAAACATGAATATATTAAGAACATATCCTGAAATATCTTACAATCTTCTAGAATAAGAAAATGCTAAGTATTATACTAAACAGTAGAAACGACACTAATCATTAGTGATAATGGCCTAGAATACAACAGGAAGCAAACTTAGCATTCAACGGTCTGAGATGCCACTACAACAATATATATGCCTAGTATCAAAGAAGTTGGGGTCGACTGAGATACCACTACAACAACAACATACATGTCTAGTTCCAAACAAGTTGAGGTCGGTGAGATGTCACTACTACAACAACAAATATGCCTAATCTCAAATGAGTTGGGGTCAGCCGAGACACCGCTACAACAACAACAAAAATGATAAATATGCCTAATTCCAAACAAGTCGAGGTCGGTGAGATACCACTACAACAATAAAAAATATGCCTAGTCCCAAATAAATTAGAATAAGCTGAGAGACCATCACCACCACCACAACAAATATGCCTAGTCCCAAACAAGTTGGGATCGACTGAGATACCCTTATGTAACATAAAACAACCTGCAAAATTTAGTGACTTATCCAGAGGAAGATCTAGACTAAAACACAGTAGGTTCGATTGAATCTACCGTGTCTAGCTCGTACTACATATATATGTCTGGGAAAAAGCTTGGCACGTACATAATGAACAGAATTCGAACCCTGAATTCACCATTGGAATTCTTTAAAATAGTTCAACCCTATGGTCATAAATCAAGTAAGACTCGGACTTGTAACACCACCCATAAGTTGATATTCTGTAACAGAAGATTTCCACTTTTGTAGAACCAGTAGGTGAAAAGTCCAGTAGGCAAAAAGTCTTGTGTTGCTATCTCCATACAAATCTGGACTAACCTGCTTTTAATCCCAAATGGACAATAAAAGCAAAAGAAGAAGTCATAAGACTAGTAGATACAGACAAATAATATGTCAATAATTTCACTCCATAATTGTTCAAATTAGAATTGAATTTCTCGTGGGCAGCCTGATGCACTAAAACTTTCGTTATGCGTGTGATGCAGAAAACGACCGGACCACAATGGTCTACTATTGATAATGCTCAAATTACACTCGTGAATGGGTGTAAGCGATCGTTGCCAATATAATACCCCAACTTAGGTTGGGGTCGCATCCACAGGGAGTGAAAGTATGGAATTCAAAGCTCAAGAGTATTAATAGTCTACTAAAAGATGACCCGTAGTGTGAATAAAACAAGCATAAATGTAAAATGGGAGGGATTTAGTTTGAATGTGTTTATAAATGACAACTACTTCAATTTTAGTGCACTAGCTTGACGTTGAAGAATGCTAAAAGTGAATTCAATTGAGAATAATCCTTGGGGTTATGCAATTATAGGTGTAGGATCATGCATGGGTATTTGGCCATTTATTCAACTTTTAGCTAAAAGTCATGGGTAGGCTAGATGTCAATGTATTGATGTCAATCTTTCAATTACAACACCAAATTTCACAAATGGGTTCTTTCGAACACCTCACAAGTGTGATAATTTTCCACATCTATTGCCTCAATTGACATCTTTATGTCTAAGAGATATCATTAAATGAAATGAATTAAGTTATTGGTTGCATGTATTCCTCACCCAAGTCCTCTCTTTCAAGAATGACATGGGTTCTAGGGTGGTTGGAGTTTGCAACCCCCAACTCTCAATTAATTCACGAAATAAATGCAACACCGATCACAATTAACTAGTTAGAAAAATAATTAGCTAAAATCCATGCACTACCACTATCTAAGCAAGCATAACCCCAAGATTGAAATTTAGCTACTCATAGATAAAAGGGATAAGAATATACCAAAGTTATCATTAACCTCATCCATGAGAGATAGAGATAATGTAATTTCACACTTGGGATTTTAATAATTTTTCAAAGGAAAATCACTACCATGTATTTTTCATTCAAGCTTAGTACAAAAATCTCAAAAGATGAAAAGATAAGTGCTAAAAGAGAAGAGAGAAACTAAGAGCTAAAAGGGAGGCTATATTGCTAAGAGATGAAAACTTAGGTTTGAAAAATGAGCTAAAAGACCCCTTTTAAACTCCACTCTACATTTGATGAAAATTACAAAACTGCCACCTTATTCTTGATCTGCTTGAGAGGATCCAAAGCGGATGAAGAGAAGACAGAGAGCAAATGGCTAGCAGCTCCAAAACAGATGTGAAACGGATGCAAAGCGGATGACTCATTTCCTTCACATTTGGCCTCTTAATGACTTGAATAACTTGCTCAATCTTCTCTTTTTACTTTTACCTACATAAATGCGCATTAAGTAAGAGAGTACCATCAAATCAATAGAAAAATATGATAATTTAGGCTTAAAAGGTGCTAGCAAGTCGTTAAATTGACGACTTATCACCCCCCCCCCACCCCCCCAAACTTAAACTATTGTTTGTCCTCAAGCAACCAAAAAAATTCAATGTGATAGGGTATTTAGCTCAAATCCACCTAGAAGAAAACTATACTAAAGGAATAGGCTAACAAAACTCTACAAACACTTTCCACGCATGCCATGGCAACAAACAAATCAAAACTTTTCAATAAGCACATATTTATGAAGCAAAGATGCAAGTTTGTATCAAATGAATTTTTTCAAGTCACAAAACATCTTAAGATAAGACACAAAATCATCAACGATTGTCTCAATCTTCACAATGCAACTTACTTCACTCATTTACCCAAATCGATAGTAAACCATCACCCTCTACCCAAAAGTACCGATGTCGCTCACATGCAAGAGTTAGCTCCACACACCAAAGATATTTCAATTCTTAAGGGAGCTCAAATAAAGAAAAAATTCACACTCACTCTCACAAAGAAATTCAAGTACATTGAATAGAACCATAGGCTTGCCCTTTGTATTTTTCGCCAGTAATGTAGACTTACTTAGTTTGGAATCACCAAGGTCTTGCGGGTCAAGATGAAGGTTTAAGGTGCGGGAAGGAATACATATGGATCAAGTGACTAAAGGACCTCCTTCAATGCCATTGCTCAATCCTTTCTACCCCTAAATTTTTCAAACCACCAACCTTATTCTTTTTCAAATCATTTTCCATATTTTCCTAACTATTTGTTTAGCATTTACCAAACCATTCAAAGCCACCATTTTCTTTCTTCCACTTCTTTGACTTTTTCAAGAGATTTTCTACCTATAAGCCTTTCTTAGCCCCTCACTCATTTAATTTTTTTTTTTAAGTTCTATGGGCTAGGCTATTCAATTTTATCATCAAGCACCTCTCTTGTCTTTTAAGCACATGCATTGACAACCCTACATACACCTTTCTTATCTTATCTTTGATCATCTTCTCTCAAATACACAACCCTCCAAATTTAGGCTTTTGCCTATAATCCATTATCTAGAATCATGCAATGCATTAAAGGAGGTTAAGTGCCAAAAGAGAGGTTTTCAAAAGGGTTTAGGTGTTTTAGCATGGTTATCATTATAATAAGAAAGAATGAAGGGCAAAAAGGTTCAAATGGGTTAACTAGGGAACAATGTTAAGGTGGGAATTTGGTTACGTGACGGGTCAAAAAGGGCCCCGAGTCATCCTCCAACCCCAGCTTGCCTAGAATTTTGCTTTGAATACACTCGAGGCAAGTTCTATACTACACAAATGCACAAGAATTATTCAAAAATCTCACCACTCATGGCATTATACTCATAGAGCAAAAAGTTAGTCTCCCAACCAATTTGAGCAATTTAAGCTTCATAAGTTACTCCGAGTCAACGACTCATCCTTGTAAAAAGAGAGCCAAAAATTGAGTTGTCTCACTCAAAAGAAAACTCAAGACATCCTTGATCTTACAACTAGTTTTTTGATTTTTTTTTTCAAAAATATTTTATTCCTTGCCAATGACATTTTGGAAGTACTTTCGAATTTTTGCTTCTTCCTAGTTAAACAAAATGACTAGATACTTCACCTAAGAATGTCTCCTTGCCATCCCTCATGGGTGAATTATCACTCGGTTCGACAAAGAAACTAAACTAAAATAAAAATAAAAGATCAAAAGAAAGAGAAAACAATAATTTTCTCCTTAGGAAAAAACCGAGTTTCGACGAAAACCCTTGGAGTTTATTAAACACGTATATACAAAAGGCGACAAGAGCAATGGACACAATTGGATACCACATTTAAATTAAGCGCATGACACAAATTCAAAATCAAAACGACAATATTTGACATCATTATCAAGATGCCCAACAAGGGCCCATCCAAAGCAATGTCAATAAAAAAAAACACGTTCCACAAGGGCTAAAGTACACAAACATCAAAGTAATAAAATAGAATATCTCTCCACAATTTATCAAACCACATGCCATAAAATGAGACAATAGGTACCGACCATCAAATGAATCATAACTATACCCCCACCCCCACTAAAAATATTGTACTGTCCCCAATACAGAAATAAAAGAGAGTAAATGAGGGTAAAGACTCCCTGTGGCGCACTAGGCGCTCGGGTCCATGTCGGTGAATGATCGTACTGTCTCAATAGGAGCCTCGTCAGACTGAGCTCCTCTCATCGAGTCTTCTATGAAGGGTGACTCATCATCCCTGGATAATTTCTCATGGCAAGTTTTTACTTGGAGACATAACTATGAGAAAGAAACAAAACAAAATCAAAACAAAAGACAAAAGGTAAAAAATGTTTTTGAAATTTTGTAAGATAAGAAAGAAAATAAAAATAAATATAAGAAAAGAAAATTGGTGAAAGATGCAAGGTAACTCATCACTAGAGTCCATGGGTTTCATTTATTACAACACTTAGTCGTTTAGGCACGACATTGTCTCACATTCGTCACATTTCTCAAAACTAGCTCATAGGACATTCATAACCTCCAATGGAAACAAGAATGACCAATACCCTTAAGAATGATGTCATCCAATCTATCATAGGGCAAGGCAAACATTCATGTTTTCCAGTTAGGCTTAATGACCAACAAGAACAATGGATTCCTTATTTCTCAACAATCTCCCTCAACCAATGACTACCAACTATTTCATTATTAGGTTCAATTGGACCCAAAACGATGCATAAGAAATGACCACACCATGTCCTAAGGAAAGTCACATTGGCCATCACAAGCATACAACACATTCCTCTCTTAATGTCATTTTATCAAATATATAGTGGGCATGTCAACCAAGAACTTGGAGAAAGAGAATAAGAGCACAAGAGAGCAAGCTGATCCCACCAAATCATCTTCAAACATATTCAAGGTGTTCATACTATCGTACTTAATCCACCCACCACACAAATAAGCAAGCAAGGCTTAATGGACGTTTTGTCAAACACATGGGGCACTAACTTCATTTAAAAGAGCATCATTAATTAAGAAAGTGAAACAAAGCACCCATGCCAACATAATTATTCCAACAAGTGTTAATCATCCCTATAAGCTCACAAAAACTTAATTCAAGTGACAAATCATCATAAACTATGAAACACTACGTCCATCTCTGAGAGAATTTAAAAGTGAAGTCATGAGAGAGCATACCTTTCTTGATTTAAGAGAGGAGAAAATTGAAGCACAAGTCCAAAAGAATGATCTCACTTCTTGTTAGCTCAATTGTTGGTAGAGAAAGAGAGTATGTTGAGTTTGAGAGAAAGGCACGTTGAAAAAAAAAGTTGTAATGAGAAAGTTTAAATGTTCACTGTTTTTGGCTACTTTTAAGTGTTTTAAAAAGACTTTGGGTTGACCGGGTCGGGTCAGCCCCATAAAATCCGACCCATTTTAAAGTATCAGTGAAATTTTTTAAACGATCTGCGCGTCATCTGTGTTCAACCCGTGACTGTACTGCTTAAGCAGTTCCAGTGCACCTCAAGGCAGTACGTGCCAGCTTTCCTTGCGTCCAACATGCGCCTGGACTGTGCTTGGACTGCTGCAGCAAGTCCATCGCATGTCCAAGCAGATTTCACGGTGGAATACACGGCTGACCTGTGTCCCAATTTTGGCTGACCTGCACCTGGACTGCTTGAGCATGTCTAGTGCAGGTTGAGGCAGAATACCTGCAGTTTCTGGGCCTAAGTCTGCGCTCCAAATGCTCCTCACCTGCGGTTGACCTGCTCAAGCAGATACAGCGCAGGTTGTACCAGCTTGGCACACGATTTTTCGATCAAAATTCTTGGCTCGGGGCTCACTTTCGAGCCTCTGAACCCACCTTCTCGCACCCGGATTTTGCTATACTACCTGCATCAATCAAAACTAAACTAAAATTAATATCAAAAATATTTAAAACATCAAAAATAAGTCTTGGGTTGCCTCCCAAGAAGCGTGTAGTTATAGTCGTGGCACGAGATCATTTACTCATCATTTTGGATCTTTGAAGCGAAACGACTCAACCTTAGTCGCTCCGGGTCCACCCACATAATAGTGCTTTAATCGTTGGCCATTCATCATAAATTTCTTCTTCTCGTGATCTTCCAACTCAATAGCTCCCCTCGGATAAACATTTGAGATCACGAACGGGCCCGACCACTTCAATCTAAGTTTTCCCGCAAAAAGTTTCAATCTTGAATTGAAGAGAAGGACATCACCACCCACATGAAACTCTCGCTTTAGGATTTTAGCATCATGCCACCTCTTCTTCTTCTCTTTGTACAACACGGATCTCTCATATACTTTGAGTCAAAACTCTTCCAACTCATGAAGTTGATTCACTCTCGATTTTGAAGCGTCCTCCCAATCCATATTCAACTTCTTCAAAGCCCATAAAGCCTTATGTGCTAACTCAACAGGTAAGTGACAAGCCTTCCCAAACACCAATTAGTAGGGGACATACCGATAGGAGTTTTATAGGCTGTTCTATATGCCCAAAGAGCATCATCGAGTTGCCTTGCCCAATTCGTACGACCAACATTCACGGTTTTCTCAAGGATGAACTTGATTTCACGATTTGATACTTCAACTTGGCCACTAGTTTGGGGATGATAAGGAGTAGAAACCTTATGCTTCACCCCATACTTATCAAGCAAAGACCCGATTACAAAAATAAGAGTCGTCATCACTAATAATTGCCCTTGGAGTCCTGAACCTTGTAAAGATGTACTTTTTCAAGAAAAAAATGACACTCTTGCCTTCGTTGTTCGGTAAAGCAATGGCTTTCACCCACTTTGAGACATAATCAACTACTACCAAGACATATTTATTACCATATGAGCTCACAAAGGGGCCCATGAAGTCGATCCCCCACACATCAAATAGTTCAACCTCGAGATTGGGCTTAAGAGGAATCTCATGCCTCCTCGAAACACCACCTTGCATTTGGCATTTAGGGCATGTTTTGACCATTTCATAAGCATCTCTATGAAGGGTAGGCCAATAATATCCACTTTGAAAAACCTTAGCGGTCGTTCGAATCCCACCATGATGACCACCGAACGGAGAGAAGTGACACGCCTCAAGAATATCTATCATTTCCGCCTCCATAACATACCTACGGATCACACCATCCACACACTCCCTAAACAAGAACGGTTCATCCCAAAAATACTTTTTCACATCAAATAAGAACCGCTTCTTTTGATAATGATTAAGCTCGTCGGAAAGCACACCGCTCATAATATAGTTAGCATAATCCGCATACCAAGGTGTAATGCTTCCCGAAAGTGACATGACTAGCTCATCGGGGAAGGTATCATCAATATCAATCTCGCCCAACTTTTCATGATTGGATTCAAAGAGGGAAAGGTGGCCAGCTACTTGATTTTCGCACCCCTTTCGATCTTTCACTTTAAAATCAAACTCTTATAAGAGCAATATCCACCTAATCAATCGAGGTTTTGCCTCTTTCTTTGTCATGGAATATCGAAGAGCGGCGTGGTCCATATGTACAACCACTTTCGTTCCTAACAAATAAGCTCGAAACTTCTCAAAAGCATACACCACCGCTAACAACTCTTGTTTCGTAACCGTAGAATTACATTGAGCACCATTCAATGTCTTACTTGCATAATAAATCGGGTAGAACAACTTCTCTTTCCTTTGAACCAAAGCCGCACCTAGAGAAACACCACTTGCATCACACATTAATTCAAAAGGTGATGACCAATCCGGGGCTACTATGATAGGAGCCGACACAAGGAGTTCCTTGAGATAATTAAAAACTTTTACACAATCACCATCAAACTCAAATTTTGCCTCATTTTTAAGAGGCTTGCACAAAGGATGAGCGATCTTCGAGAAATCCTTAATGAAACGCCGATAGAACCCGATATGACCAAGAAAACTTCTAACGCCCTTCACGGAGATCGGTGGAGGTAACTTAGCAATCACCTCAACTTTTGCTTGATCCACTTGGATGCCCTTTTCCAAAATTTTATGGCCTAGAACAATGTATTCCTTGATCATGAAATAACATTTTTCCCAATTCAAAACAAGATTAGTCTCCACACATCTTTCAAGGACTTTACTTAAGTGAGCGAGGCAAGAATCAAATGAATCCCCAACCACGGAGAAGTCATCCATGAAAACCTCCATTGTATCCTCTACCATATCGGCAAAAATGAAAAACATACATCGTTGGAACGTGGCTGGAGCATTGCATAACCCAAATGGCATGCGCTTGAAAGAAAATGTACCATAGGGACAAGTGAAAGTGGTCTTTTCTTGGTCTTCCGGGGTGATACAAATTTGATTATACCCCGAGTAACCATAAAGAAAGCAATACCAACCTCGACCGGCTAGCCTATCTAACATTTGGTCCATGAATGGCATGGGAAAGTAGTCTTTTTCGATCCATGAGTTCAATTTGCGATAATCCACACACTCTCCAATTCGTGACCGAGCGCATAGGTACAAGATCACTATTCTAATTTAGAACCACCGTCATGCCGCCCTTTTTGGGAACACATTGGACCGGACTCACCCACGTGCTATTTGAAATTAGGTAGACAACTCCCGCATCAAGCCACTTAATAATTTTCTTCTTGACCACCTCTTGCATCGATTGATTTAGTCTCTTTTGGTGTTCCACACTAGGAACATGATCAACATTTAGCTTGATTTTATGATAACAAATTCCGGGAGGGATGCCTATAATATCCGCGATAGTCCACCCGATAGCACGAATGAATTTTTTCACAATTGATTTGGCATATACTTGACAAGGTTCAAGATCACCCGCTATAATGATTGGCAGTGTATTATCCTCACCCAAGAAAACATATTGGAGATGGGATGGTAACTTCTTAAGTTCAAGTTGAGGTGGTTCAATAATAGATGGCTTGTCGGGTGGACTCTCACGATATTTCAAATCAAGATCCAATTTGATCGGGTTCTTGGTGTAAGATCCAAGACCCGTCAATGAAGCTACTACCTCATCATATTCTTCAAGCACCTTACTTCCAAAGTTCCACAACACACCCACCAAGGGGTCATTCACAAGATCTATTTCAAAGGTGTTAGCTACCTCATATCAACCACATCAATCACCGAAATAACTTGCAAGTCCATAGGTTGCTTCATGGACTTACGCACATTGAAGGATACTTCTTCATTATTCACCCGAAATTTCATCTCCCCACATTTCACATCCACTAAGGCCCTTTCGGTAGCTAAGAATGGTCTACCAAGAATGATTGGGATCTCATGATAAATCTCGCAATCAAGAATAACGAAGTCGGCCGGAAAGATACACCAGTCAACTTTCACCAAAATATCATACAACACGCCCACGGGATTTTTGATTAAACGATCAACCATTAGAAGCCTCATAGTGGTAGGCTTAGGAGCACCCAAGCCTAACTTTCGAAACACGGAAAATGGCATCAAATTAAAACTTGCCCCAAGATCACACAATGTTTTTCCAAATTTGTAGACTTCGATTGTGCAAGGAATAGTAAATGCACCCGCATCTTCTTTCTTCACTATCATTGTGCTAGATATTATAGCACTAGAATTGTGGGTTACCTCAATTGTTTTAAAATCCATGACTCGCTTCTTTGTAACTAAGTCTTTCATAAATTTAGCATAACCGAGCATTTTTTGTAAGGCTTCTAGCAACGAAATATTCACCGATAAATTGCTAAACTTTGGAAGAAACTTCTTGAACTTGGTATCATCATACTTGTTCTTGAGCCTTTGTGGGAATGGGGAAGGAATTTTGATTTGTGGCAATAGAACAATTGGAGTTTCATCCATTTTTGGAGTATCATCCTCAATCACCTTCGAAGTTTTCTCACTTTCAATATTTTCTTCAACTACCGTTGGTCGTTCAACACTTGTCTCATTAGGCTTTGGATCATTATCAATTGGCTCTTCTAACCGCTTTCTCTTTGCATTGGCTTGTTCTTCACTTGCCTTTTTATTGGGGTCTTCACCAAGATCAACAACATCCTTACCAAGAGTTCGACCACTCCTAGTGACAATAGCCATGATGTGAGCATCATTTTTAGAATTGACAACTGTGTCACTAGGTAATCCACCATTTGATCTTGCATTAAGTTGTGCCGAGATTTGGCCCAATTGAGTTTCAAGTTGCTCGATAGAGGCCGAGTGAGATGTCACCGTTTGATTTAGTTGTGAGAAGTCACCTTTCATTTCTCTCACTATCTTGTTGGTCCCCTCAATACCCATTAAAATCCGAGCAAGGACATCTTCACTTTTGAACTTATCCGGGTTAATGGAACTTGACTCTTTACCCTTTGCTCGATCATGTGAAGGTACATACCGATCATAATCTCTCTTCTAATCTCTCCAATCACGATCTCTATCACGATTTCTATCACGCCAATCTCTATCACGATCTCTTTTCTTCCATCCTTGATTCCCACCTTGCCTTTGGTAGGTAGGGCGGGAACCCCCCGATTGGTTCGACAAGAATCGAATTTCTTCATCAAGAGACTTTGTTTCCTAATTATCATAAGCTTTAGCACTCTTAGAAGCAACGACATTAACCTCATTTGGAGGAGCCCCAATCACATGCGGAGGGATCCCCCACGACCACCTCGGTATCTCTTGTGTGCCACCCTCTACTTTGCTTGGTCACTTGATCTAATAAAGTTGATGCAACACCATACGATAGTCTAACAAGAGAACCCCCGACCGCATTATCGATGTCACGCCCCAAAATCCCATCGGGCCGGACTGGCACCCGAAGCCGAGAAGGCCCGGGAGAACCCGTTCAAATACCTGTACTTTCACTTACATGTCACCAAAAATTTGGACAGCACTTCGTTGCATATAGAAGAATCTAATTACCTGTATCAGCACAACACGCACAAATATATATATATAACACTTGGCCGTCGGGGCCACCACATATACAAATATAACATGACTATATAAACTTCCATGACTTTACCCTTCCTTATGTCTACAAAGCCTCTAGGATATACATGACATAACTAGGGTCGGGACAAACCCCCGCCCACACATGACTCCTGTAGAATAACAAAACATAAAGAGCCGACTCAGAAAGCTCCGAAGCAAACTGGAGCTCACCAACAATAGTTGTATGACCTGGCTCCTACTTGTGCGGTGTATAAGCTGAGGTACCTGTGCCTGCAGCATGAAATGCAGGTCCCCCGTGGGGGACGTCAGTACGAAATATGTACTGAGTATGTAAAACTATAGATAATCACATATGATATAGGAGCTCAATAGAAATCAGAAACAAGTGAATAAAGTGTAATAGGAGTGGACCATATTTACTAGAACTTGTGACAACCTGTACATTGCATTTATTCAATCACTTTACCTTCGTTCTTATCGTCTTTGTAATCATTACTGTATTGTACTGTGACCATTAGGCTGCCTCCAGTACATATCAACTGGGATCGACCCATGCTAGGCTTATGCCCCTGGGATACCACCCATAAACACATAAATAGGGATCGACCCATGCTAGGCTTATGCCCTTGGGATACCACCCGATAAGAGAGAACTTCCATCACTTAGTTCAATTAATCTTTGAGATTGTTATTTCGGTCGCCACCACATTTTTGATACTTTGAAACAATGATACATCAATAGGAGACATATAAATAGACCATCAATGCAATAACAATGAAGTAAGAACTCATTGGCACATCAATGAAGTGTTTTGGAGTCATCAATGCCATAACAATAAAGTAGGAACTTATTGGTATATCAACAATGTGTTTCAGAATCATCAATATCACAACAATAAAATAGGAGCCTTTTGGTATATCAATGAAACATTTTGACACTTTATAGGATGGAAACAACTTCGTTGGTAACGTAGAACAATACATGTTTTTGGACAACCTCGGAATCTTACTTGATGGAACATTGGTGTTTTCATGCTAAAGAACATTGTTAGAGTATGCTTTACATACCTCGTCGTAGATTCGGATACCAATTCAACACAACTTCCCGCCTTTACAAATCACTTATCTACAATGAAATGTTTGGCATCTAGTATTAGCAACCCAACACCATAATTCTCTTCCATAATTCCATACAACCAATATTTGCAAAACATTCCAAAAACCAACTTGAACAATAGGTTTATGTGTATATATATATATATATATATATATAATCATCATTTCAATACCACATCATCAATACCAAATCCCTTCACAATTCAACATAATCCAACCATGCACAAGAATAATCCAACATCATTTCCCAATCATCTTTCAACAACAATCAAATAACATACTTCTTATGCTCACATGCATATATATATATATATATGCATATCCATATAAATAACACCAACATAATTTACATCCTTACCATAAAATGGCCCTTTTGGTTTTGAAGTCCTGTTGGCACAAATAAGGGGTGCTTCTCGAAGCCCTCGAGACGGTGAACACAACTAC
Source organism: Capsicum pubescens (assembly GCA_030864215.1). Classification (NCBI taxonomy): domain Eukaryota; kingdom Viridiplantae; phylum Streptophyta; class Magnoliopsida; order Solanales; family Solanaceae; genus Capsicum; species Capsicum pubescens. The sequence goes on from CM061548.1 coordinate 385,005,018, forward strand.
GGAATCAATTTGGACTTTCTACGGTTGAATCACAAGATAATTGGAGTTGAAATTAGGCTAGGGTTCCTTATTCTTCAATAATTGGATGATGAATGATGGATACTAGGCTAATTATATGTATATAATGACCAATTTTCGTCCATGAGGTGATGGAAAATGACCATATTGCCCTTAAAAATTTAAGTAAATCCGAATCTGTCCATGATGGACTGTTTTGATAGGCTAAAGTAAATCGACCATAACTCTTTGCTCCAATATCGGATTTGGGTGAAATTGGTATAGTTGGATAGATAATTCAAAGAGATTTCATTTCATATAAAGTAGGCCACCCAGTTAGTCCTGTACAAGGAGTTATGATCGTTTGAAGTTGACCCTCAAAAACTGTTTTGATAGGCTGAAGTAAAACGAGTATAACTCCTTACTCAGATGTTGGATTTGGATGAAACTAATTGCATTGGAAAGAAGACTCAAAGATATTTATTTTGATATGTGGTAGCTCTCCCAGTTCATTATATTAAGTGAGTTATGATCGTTCAAAGTCGACCCAAAAAAACTGGCAGGCCTCAGTAGTTTGTGTGCAGGAAATTTTCCTGCACATTTACTATTCACCATATCCCGGCCACCGTTTTATAGTTTCGAACGTGCTCGATTATATCCGAAACTTATCCGTTTTTGGAAATCTTTATATCGTTGGAAAACTTATTCAATAACCTTCGTATGGAACCATCGACGGGCAAATTCCGGTATAAATAAAATAAAAAATTAATTCCATATAAATAAGACCAATCACGTACTTGAATACGCCAATACATGTACTTAAATACGGGGTGTTACATCCTTCCCCCCTTTAGGACATTCGTCCTCGAATGTTAGCGTAGTTATTCAACCAAAACAAGTTCAAGTCCACCATTAACATTCACATCATCACATAAATACTATGCATATATAAACAAAAACTTACTTGTTAATGTTCTAACTCCGTTTCTTGAACTTCCTCTTCATCTTTGAACAAATAAGGGTACTTAGATTTCATTGCTTCCTCAGCTTCCCATGTAATCTCTTTCCTTTGTTGATTTCTCCAAAGTACTTTCACCGATGCTACTTCTTTATTTCTCATCTTCTTAACTTGACGATCTAATATAGCAATAGGCATCTCCTCATAGGTAAGATCTTCTGTTACTTGCACATCTTCAGTAAAAGTAATAAGGGACGGATCTCCGATGCACTTTCGAAGCATCGATACATGAAATACTGGATGCACTGATGAGAGTTCCTGGGGTAGCTCTAATTCATAAGCAACTTGCCCACATCTTCGAATAATCTTATACGGGCCTATATATCGTGGACTCAACTTTCATTTCTTGCCAAATCTCATCACCCCTTTCATTGGCGATACCTTCAAAAATACCCAATCGCCTAACGAAAATTCTAGCCCTCTTCTTCTACTATCCGCATATGACTTGTGTCGACTTTGGGCTGTTTTCAACCGTTGCTGAATCACCTTGACTTTTTCTATGGCTTGATACACAAGATCCGGTCCGAACATAAGAGTTTCACCCGCTTCGAACCATCCTATTGGTGATCTACACTTCCTCCCATATAAAGCTTCATATGGTGCCATTTTGATACTTGAATGATAGTTATTATTGTAGGCAAACTCAATAAGAGGTAAATGATCATCCCAGCTGCCTTTAAAATCTATAACACATGCTCGTAGCATATCTTCAAGTGTTTGAATGGTGCGCTCTGCTTGTCCATCCGTTTGAGGGTGAAAAGTTGTACTCCGATTCACTTGTGTTCCCAAACTCCGTTGGAAAGACTTCCAAAAGTTTGCGGTAAATTGAGTTCCCCGATCCGATATAATAGAAGTTGGCACTCCATGTAATCGGACTATTTCCTTAACATACAGCTTCGAATATTCTTCAACTGTGTAAGTGGTCTTAACGGGTAAGAAATGTGCGGATTTAGTAAGCCTATCCACAATCACCCATATAGAATCAAATTTCCGAGCTGTATGAGGCAAACCTGTAACAAAATCCATGTTGATCATGTCCCACTTCCAAATTGGAAGATCTATGCATTGCATATAGCCTCCGGGATTTTGATGTTCCACTTTAACTCGTTGGCAATTTGGACATTCAGCTACAAATTCTGCGATGTTCCTTTTCATGTCATTCCACCAATACATATCATTCAAATCTTGATACATTTTGGTTGATCCTGGATGAATGGAATACCTTGAAAAATGTGCCTTTGTCATAATCTTCTTTCTTAGCCCGTCTACATCCGGCACACACAATCGGTTTTGGCACTGAAGTACTCCTTCTCGCGTAAGCTCAAATGCCTTGGTCGCACCACTCTGAACGTTCTCCTTAAGCTGTAATAAAATAGGATCTGCATATTGCTTCTCTTTCACTTCAGCTACTAATGAAGATTCCGCAGCATTATGTACGATAAGCTCTTTATTCGGAGTTTCAAGAAGGCGAACTCCCAAACTAGCTAACTGGTGAAGATCTTTAACCATCCCTTGACTTTCTATAGGCGCCATCATAGCCTTACGACTTAACGCAACAGCTACCACATTTGCTTTCCCTGGATGGTACAAGATATCAACATCGTAGTCCTTTAATAGTTCAAGCCATCTCCGCTGCCTTAAATTTAGATCCTTCTGATTAAAAATATATTGCAAGCTCTTATGGTCAGTATATATATCAACATGAACCCTATATAAGTAGTGGCGCCATATCTTTAAAGCAAAGATAACCGCTGCCAGCTCAAGATCATGTGTGGGGTAATTTTTCTCATGTGGCCTCAATTGCCTTGAGGCATATGCTATCACCTTACAATGCTGCATTAATACACATCCTAAACCAATTCTCGAAGCATCTCAATACACTGTATACCCTTCTGTACCTTCTGGAAGTACCAACACAGGTGTAGAAGTCAACTTATTCTTCAATTCTTGGAAACTCTCCTCACACGCATCATTCCACTGGAACTTGGATGCTTTATGCGTTAGCTTGGTTAAGGGTGCTGAAATGGAAGAAAAGTCTTTAACAAACCTTCTATAATAACCGGCCAAGCCGAGAAAACTACGAATCTCCGTAGGCGTTGTGGGCCTTGGCCAGTTCTTCACAGCTTCTATCTTTTGAGCATCAACCTTTATCCCTTCACTAGATACAATATGACCCAAAAATGCCACCGACTTTAACCAAAACTCACATTTAGAGAACTTTGCATAAAGCTTACAATCACGAAGAGTCTGCAATACCTGTCGTAAGTGATTGGCATGGTCCTCTTCTTATCTAGAATAAACTAGAATATCATCTATAAAAACTATCACAAATACATCCAGGAATGTCTTAAACACCCTATTCATCAAATCCATAAAGGCTGCAGGTGCATTAGTTAGCCCAAATGACATAACTAGAAACTCATAATGACCATACCGTGTTCGGAAAGCTGTCTTGGGTATATCCTTCTCTTTGACCCTCACTTGGTGGTAACCTGACCTCAAATCAATCTTAGAAAAACACTTGGCGCCCTGTAACTGATCAAATAAATCATCAATTCTTGGGAGAGGATATTTATTCTTAATAGTCACCTTATTCAATTGTCGATAATCAATACACATCCTCAGCGAGCCATCCTTTTTGCGCACAAATAACACTGGTGCTCCCCAAGGGGAAATACTAGGCCTAATGAACCCTTTTTCTAGCAAATCTTTCAATTGCTCTTTCAATTCTCGTAATTCTGCTGGGGCCATTCTATACGGAGGAATGGAGATTGGTTGGGTGCCTGGTATTACATCAATACCAAACTCTACTTCTCGTTCAGGAGGCAAACCTGGAAGATCTTCAGGAAATACATCAGGAAATTCATTTACCACCGGAACAACGTGAAGAGTTGGTGGCTCCGCTTCTGTATCCCTTACTCTAACTAAATGATATATGTATCCCTTGGAAATCATTCTTCTTGCCTTAAAATAAGAAATAAATCTACCTCTTGGCGCGTTAATTTCACCTTTCCATTCAAGGACTGATTCATTTGGAAAATGGAAATATACCTTTTTCGTGCAGCAATCAATTGTGGCATAACAAGACGCCAACCAGTCCATACCCATTATAACATCAAAATCTACCATTTCTAACTCCACAAGATCAGCCATCGTATTACGACCACAAACAGTTACTATGCAGTTTCGATAAACCCTTCTAGCTATAATAGATTCCCCGACCGGTGTGGACACTTCAAATGGCTTAACTAACAGTTCGGGTATTCTTTCGAACTTTCCAGCAACCAATGGAGTAACATAAGATAATGTAGAACCGGGATCAATTAAGGCATATAAATCGAATGAAAATATAGACAACGTACCCGTAACCACATCTGGGGAAGCCTCTAAATTCTGTCGATCCGCTAGAGCATACGTACGATTTTGAGCCCCGCTAGAACTCGTGGCTCCTCTATCACCTCTAACACGACCCATTGGCTGTGCACCCCTTCCTGAATAAGGCATCGATGATGATGATGCAACAAATGACCCTGTAGGTCGTGACATACCCCCTATGTCCCTTCGTGGGCATTCCCTCATCATATGCCCCGACATACCGCACCAAAAGCAAACATTAGTCCCCAGCCGACATGCGCCCAAATGATACCTTCCACATTTATTGCATGGCTCTCGAGGAGGTCTCGATTGGCTCATATTCCGTTGCCCTTGGTAACCCACTGATCGCGAACTATGACCCTCACTTCTTTGCCCAAATTGACTACCTCTGAACCCCTGATGCTGTGGTGGAGCACTAGCTGCAGAATAAGAAAATAATGGCCTAGGTGGTCTAGCAGAAAATTGAGGTCTAAAACCTCCCTGTGGCACCATAAACTGCCCTGTAGATCTGGCCCTCTTAGAAGATCCTCTTTCAAATTCCTGTGTTCTTCTTCTTTGCCTCTGATCTTCCATTTTCTGTGCAAATGCTTGGATCCTAGCTATATCCATGTCTTTATTCAGTGCAGCAATAGTACAATCCCTAACCAAATACGGATCCAATCCATTCACATACCGATGAACTCTGTCATCCATAGTAGCTATAACATTAGGAGCATATCTGGACAAGGAATTAAATCGAAGACTATACTCCTTCACACTTGTATTACCCTATCGAAGATTTAAGAACTGATCCGCACGGGCCTGACGAGTCTCATATGGAAGATAATGATCAATAAATGCCTCTTTGAACTCTTTCCAAGTAGCTGGGGGTGCATCAATGCCCCTTGACCGTTTCCAGTCTTCATACCAATATATAGCCTCACCTTTGAATCTATACGTGGCTAACTCCACTGTCTCTCTGCCCGCTACATGCATCACCTCTAGGGCCCTTTGGATCTGATCAATAAAGTCCTGCGGATCTTCGTTAAGATCGGATCCGGTAAAAGTAGGCGGATCCATCTTAAGAAAATCCTGTGTTCGAAGACTATCCGCCCTAGCTATACCACTAGGACCTGCAGTAGGAATAGCTTGCCCTTGAGCTTGCCCAGCAACTATACTAGTCAAAAGTTGCACTGCATTTCTAAGATCTTGATCAACAACATTAATAGGTGGCTCTGGGGATATAGTTCTCCTCCCCCTTATTTCTTCCGGACTGGGGGAAGTTTCTGATGCATGCTCAGCTGGAGCCTCACTTTGATTAGCTGGTATAGTGGGTGACTTACTAGTCCCCTCTCCGGCAACCACATCTACTTGTTTACCGGTATTCTTGCTTCTGGTAACCGGCATCATTACTATAATAAGAGAAACAAACTGATTCAGTGGTCAACTATGACTTCATATACGATATAAGCTCTATCGCACGATCTAAGACATGAAGAAAAGAAACAATTCCTAAATGTCCATAGCCTCCTGTTTATAGATGTGGTGCACAACACACCGATAAACAAGACTCTACGTAGACACGACTTTGTAGACTCACTAGGACAAACCTCTCTGATACCACTTTTGTCACGCCCCAAAATCCCATTGGGCCGGACTGGCACCCGAAGCCGAGAAGGCCCGGGAGAACCCGTTCAAATACCTGTACTTTCACTTACATGTCACCAAAAATTTGGACAGCACTTCGTTGCCTATAGAAGAATCTAATTACCTGTATCAGCACAACACGCACAAATATATATATATAACACTTGGCCGTCGGGGCCACCACATATACAAATATAACATGACTATATAAACTTCCATGACTTTACCCTTCCTTATGTCTACAAAGCCTCTAGGATATACATGACATAACTAGGGTCGGGACAAACCCCCGCCCACACATGACTCCTGTACAATAACAAAACATAAAGAGCCGACTCGGAAAGCTCCGAAGCAAACTGGAGCTCACCAACAATAGTTGTATGACCTGGCTCCTACTTGTGCGGTGTATAAGCTGAGGTACCTGTGCCTGCAGCATGAAATGCAGGTCCCCCGTGGGGGACGTCAGTACGAAATATGTACTGAGTATGTAAAACTATAGATAATCACATATGATATAGGAGCTCAATAGAAATCAGAAACAAGTGAATAAAGCGTAATAGGAGTGGACCATATTTACTAGAACTTGTGACAACCTGTACATTGCATTTATTCAATCACTTTACCTTCGTTCTTATCGTCTTTGTAATCATTACTGTATTGTACTGTGACCATTAGGCTGCCTCCAGTACATATCAACTGGGATCGACCCATGCTAGGCTTATGCCCCTGGGATACCACCCATAAACACATAAATAGGGATCGACCCATGCTAGGCTTATGCCCCTGGGATACCACCCGATAAGAGAGAACTTCCATCACTTAGTTCAATTAATCTTTGAGATCTTTATTTCGGTCGCCACCACATTTTTGATACTTTGAAACAATGATACATCAATAGGAGACATATAAATAGACCATCAATGCAATAACAATGAAGTAAGAACTCATTGGCACATCAATGAAGTGTTTTGGAGTCATCAATGCCATAACAATAAAGTAGGAACTTATTGGTATATCAACAATGTGTTTCAGAATCATCAATATCACAACAATAAAATAGGAGCCTTTTGGTATATCAATGAAACATTTTGACACTTTATAGGATGGAAACAACTTCGTTGGTAACGTAGAACAATACATGTTTTTGGACAACCTCGGAATCTTACTTGATGGAACATTGGTGTTTTCATGCCAAAGAACATTGTTAGAGTATGCTTTACATACCTCGTCGTAGATTCGGATACCAATTCAACACAACTTCCCGCCTTTACAAATCACTTATCTACAATGAAATGTTTGGCATCTAGTATTAGCAACCCAACACCACAATTCTCTTCCATAATTCCATACAACCAATATTTGCAAAACATTCCAAAAACCAACTTGAACAATAGGTTTATGTGTATATATATATATATATATATATATATAATCATCATTTCAATACCACATCATCAATACCAAATCCCTTCACAATTCAACATAATCCAACCATGCACAAGAATAATCCAAAATCATTTCCCAATCATCTTTCAACAACAATCAAATAACATACTTCTTATGCTCACATGCATATATATATATATATATACATATCCATATAAATAACACCAACATAATTTACATCCTTACCATAAAATGGCCCTTTTGGTTTTGAAGTCCTGTTGGCACAAATAAGGGGTGCTTCTCGAAGCCCTCGAGACGGTGAACACAACTACGGAATCAATTTGGACTTTCTACGGTTGAATCACAAGATAATTGGAGTTGAAATTAGGCTAGGGTTCCTTATTCTTCAATAATTGGATGATGAATGATGGATACTAGGCTAATTATATGTATATAATGACCAATTTTCTTCCATGAGGTGATGGAAAATGACCATATTGCCCTTAAAAATTTAAGTAAATCCGAATCTGTCCATGATGGACTGTTTTGATAGGCTAAAGTAAATCGACCATAACTCTTTGCTCCAATATCGGATTTGGGTGAAATTGGTATCGTTGGATAGATAATTCAAAGAGATTTCATTTCATATAAAGTAGGCCACACAGTTAGTCCTGTACAAGGAGTTATGATCGTTTGAAGTTGACCCTCAAAAACTGTTTTGATAGGCTAAAGTAAAACGAGTATAACTCCTTACTCAGATGTTGGATTTGGATGAAACTAATTGCATTGGAAAGAAGACTCAAAGATATTTATTTTGATATGTGGTATCTCTCCCAGTTCATTATATTAAGGGAGTTATGATCGTTCAAAGTCGACCCAAAAAACTGGCAGGCCTCAGTAGTTTGTGTGCAGGAAATTTTCCTGCACATTTACTATTCACCATATCCCGGCCACCTTTTTATAGTTTCGAGCGTGCTCGATTATATCCGAAACTTATCCGTTTTTGGAAATCTTTATATCGTTGGAAAGCTTATTCAATAACCTTCGTATGGAACCATCGACGGGCAAATTCCGGTATAAATAAAATAAAAAATTAATTCCATATAAATAAGACCAATCACGTACTTGAATACGCCAATACATGTACTTAAATACGGGGTGTTACAATCGACTACCGTCTTGTTCAATTGATCTAATGCCCTGTAGAAAATTTATAGAAACATCTTATCCAGAACCTCATGATTTGGGCATTGCATTAACTTGTTGTTGAATCGTTGCCAAACCTCATATAACGGTTCGCCATTAAGTTGGCGAAAGTTGATGATTTCATCCCTTAGTTGTAACATCCAAGAAGGAGGAAAATATCTTTCCAAGAATGCCTCCGTGAGCTCACTCCATGTAGTGATAGATCCCACGGGCAAAGACCGCAACCACCATCAATACATTGACATCTAAGGTGGTTGAAATTTGCAACCCCAACTCTCAATTAATTCATGAAATAAATGCAACACCCATCACAATTAACTAGTTAGAAAAATAATTAGCTAAAACCCATGCACTACCGCTACCTACGCAAGCATAACCTCAAGATTGAAATTTAGCTACTCATAGATAAAAGGAATAAGAATATACCAAAGTTATCATTAACCTCATCCATGAGAGATAGAGACAATGCAATTCCACACTTGGGGTTTCAATAATTCTTCAAAGAAAAATCACTACCATGTATTTTTCATTCAAGCTTAGTACAAAAATCTCAAAAGATGAAAAGATAAGTGTTAAAAGAGAAGAGAGAAGCTAAGAGCTAAAAGAGAGGTTATCTTTCTAAGAGATGAAAACTTAGGTTTGAAAAATGATCTAAAACACCCCTTTTAAACTCCACTCTACATTTGATGAAAATTACAAAACTATCACCTTATTCTTGATCTGCTTGAGCGGATCCAAAGCGGATGAAGAGCAGACAGAGAGAAAATCGCTAGCAGCTCTAAAGCAGATGTGAAACGGATGCAAAGCGGATGACTCATTTCCTTCATATTTGACCTCTTGATGACTTGAATAACTTGCCCAATCTTCTCTTTTTACTTTTACCTACATAAATGGACATTAATTAAGAGAGTATCATCAAATCAATGGAAAAATATGATAATTTAGGCTTAAAAGGTGCTAGCAAGTCATCAAATTGACAACTTATCAACTATACACAGCCTTACTTAATATTTTTGCCAGATGTTTATTCCATGAAGAATTGAACTTATCATAAAAAAGATAAACTAGAAAAAAGAAAAAGAACAGTACCTGCCATCCAACTTCAATGCTATTAAGATCGGAATCAAAAGAACCAACAAGAACCCAAATTTGAGACAAACTAAATTCATTTTCCTGATGGCAGCAACTACCTACTAAACCCATAGCAAAATTTTAGGGTACACTATAAGGAATTTGATGTATGTTTTGCAAACTTGTTACACTTCAAGTGTATATAAGCGGAGACAATCAGAATATTCTTAAAAAATAAAATATTTGAAGAAGCTAATCAAAACATAATTTTGATATTGAAAATGCAACTACATACATTATTACAATTGTACTTTACGAGGTTTCATATCTTGAAATGTCTTAATAAGAGCATCATTAGAAATATTATCAAATGCATATTTTTTCAAAGAACGCACCAAGCAACCACTAAAAAAACTATCACTCATTTGACTCCGCAAGTCATTCTTGATAAACTTCATTGTCGAAAAAGCTCTTTCAACGAACATTGTGGCAACTGGTAGAAGTAAAGCAAGTTTCACAACGCGGAATATCAGAGGATAATTTGAATATTTTTGTGTGTGAATTAATCTTTTGAAAAGATCACAAAGTCCATTCACATCGAAAAATCTTTCATCAACATCACAAACATCAACAGTGTAACTTAAAAGTTGATTCTCAAGAATACCTATATTAACTTCATCAAAATCATCTGAATATAATTTGGTCATTCTCATTATTTTTCTGGTGCCAAAACTTGAAAATAAGTTAACTGGATTCAAAAAAGCAATTTCATGGAGCAAATTCGTTGTCACCTTACCAAAATGATCATTGAATTCTTGAAGTTGTCAATCAATAATATTGCAAAATACTTCAACGCAGTAATGATGTAAGACTGTATAGTCGCCAAGTTGTCAGCAAAATCTTAAAGAGATAACATATGGATCCTTAAAATTAGGTATCAAAATATCATGTTTGTTACAAAATAGAGATACCTTATCATTAAGAGAATTCCACCTACTCTCCCTTAAAACTTGCAACCTTCTCTTTGCTACTTTAACAAGTAGCATGGCATTTGCAACATCTTGCTCCTTCTTTTGTAAGAATTTGCTAAACTCATTTGTGATAGCCAAAATATCTCTCATCAAATGTAACATGAACGCAACCTCAAATGTTTGACAAGCTTTGAGATGTCCCATTGTCTTGGCTCTTTCATCCATATTATGTGCACCAAGAACAAGTGATTTAAGAATATCAAGAATAGAGCCAAACATAAGAATAAAATTGCTAAAGGAATGAGACCCCCAACGAGTATCACAAGCCCTTGAAAGACCAAGTTGTTGATTCAAGCCCCTACCGACAGTAATTTCACCAATATCTAATGCCTCTTGAATTAATTTTTTTGAGAATCTCGAAGTTCATCCATACGCTTAAAAGGAGATCCCAACACATTCAAAATATTTGAGACCAACACTTTAAGTTTTTTCACTTTAATACACTTTTTAGATACTCTAACCAGAGTTAATTGAAGTTGATGAGTAAAACAATGGATAAAATAAGTCAATCTACTTTTTTGCCTAATCAATATTTTAAGACTATTGATCTCACCTTGCATATTACTTACCCCATTGTAACATTGTCCATGCACAAATGATAGACTCAAGGAATATTGAGCAAGTAAATTGACAATTGTCCTTTTCAAAGATAAAGCACTAATATCTTGAACATGAATAATATCAATAAGTCGCTTCATCACAAATCCCATCCTATCAACATATCTCAATACAATAGCCATTTGCTCTTTGCGTGACACATCAAAAGATTCATCAACTAGTAAGAAAAAGTAGTCACCATTTAATTCCTCAAGAATAGCTTTAACAGTTTCTATTTTATATGCACTCACAATATCTTTCTGAATTGTTGGAGAAGTCATTGATCATTTTGAGGAGCATGTTCTAGCACATAAGCATGAATTTTATTACACTTTTTTTGCGTACTATGAGAGTATTTGAAGAAAGTTTTTCCTAATAAATAACGATTTAGATTCATCGTGACCTCGAAATGCAAAGCCCTGAGTTATTAGAAGTCTAGCTACATCAATCGAAGTATTTACATGAATTCAATATCTATGCTCAAGTTGATTTAATTGCCTATCAAATGCATATTGAATAGACTATTTTATCATAATAAATCTTGACATTTCTTCTTTGACTGATTCTGTACGCGATTCGGTAGACTAATATGCTTCTCAAGGCTCTTCTTTTTATGCCAGCTTCTAAATCTTGTAGTTGAAAATACTTCACCTCCACCTTGATGAATGTTATTATCTTTAAAAAGATAATAATACAAACAGTAGGTTGCATCTTTAATAACGCTATACTCTAACCAATTATGATACATATCATCGAATCATTCATGATTAAAACAACGCATTGATTCAGAAATATCTGTTTGAGGATGCTCATGAAGTTGGAGACTAGATTGACAAGGACCAGTCAGAAGATATGCTCTTCTAATAAGATCACGATGCTTTGGAGGATACTTTAATATTGAAATTCTTTTGCTCAGATCAAACTTTAAGGAACTCAAATCAAATTCTTGAGAAGGTAATGCTACTTTTGAATGGTTGGTATTTTCTTCTTGGTTAGATTGAATATCATTATAAGAGACTAAATTTGATTTTGGTACTACAGTAAAAAAATTCTTCATTGAACGTTGAGATTGTTGTAACGTAAGAACTTAGTTAAAACTTATAAATCAACATAAAAAGAAAATAGCCATCCTTATACCGTATTAAATGAACCAAAAAAACTTTTACATAGATAATAATCAAAAAATCAACATAGATAATAATAAAAAATCAAGTAGCACATCAAATCATCCAAAAAAATCAATTATTTTTTACATCAGCCGGAAAAAAAGTTTTTACACAAATAAAAACACAAAAATCAAGTAGCAAATATATAGAAATAGAATTTTAGAAAATTAAAATAAAAAAGATGAAAATTAAAAATTACCAAAGAAGCCATGACAAATAGTGAAATTGTGTAAGATCGGCGAGAAGTTGAGATCGAAACTCAAAAAATGATGCCCGATGGCGATAATCAGAACTAGGGGCGGATAAAACTCAATTTGTCGGGTTAAAGACTTAGAGAGATAGTGAGATAATTGTGTTAGAAAATAGGATTTTTTAATATTTGACTTTGAATTGGGGATTTACTTAAAAATTCATTCTTCCTTTTTTTTTTTCAAAAGAAAAAACGACGTTGTTTAGGTTATTTAAAAAAAATTAAAATTCTAAACTTATTTTTGTTCCAGATTAATTCTTGAAGTAAAAAAAAATTGTCTTTAAGCGGATTCGAACGCACGATGCAGGGGTCTCACATGTGAAATTGTGAACCCCTTTGCCGCTGAACTAAGTCTTTTGTTTGTGTCAAGGGGGGTCAACTTTATATATATAAACATAGAAAAAAAATTTGATCGTATATATTTAGTGTAATTTTTTTACGAAGGGGGTTCGGATGAACCCCCTAAAAGACATGTAGATTCGCCCCTGGTTGCTTCAACAACTGCAATAGTTGCTACAACAACTGAAGTAATTGCTACAATAATTGTGATAGTTTCTACAACAAATGTGGTAGTTGCTTCTGCGAGCAACAACTTGATAGTTGCTATAACAACTGCGGTAGTTGTTTCAGCAACTGCGGGCAACAACTTGATAATTGCTGCAACAACTCGATAGTTGTTGTAGCAACTATTATAATTATTATATTGCAGCAGTTGTAGTCATTGTAGCAGTTACGATAATTGCTACGGTAATTATTGTAGTTGCCACCACAACTACGACAGTTGTTGTAACAATTACTACAATTTTTGCAACAACTTGGACAATTGCTTGCTAATCTAGCAAAAGATGTGGTGGAGAAGTTGTCGAAGAATGAGATGATAGTTATGGCAGATAATGAGGTGATAGTATTGGTGGTGCAGGAGGAGAAAATGATAGTGTTGGTTGAGGAGGAAGAGAGAACAAATAGTTGTGTAATAGGGAGGAAGTGGTGGTTATGGAAGAAGAGGAGGAGGTGCGTTGATGATAGTGGAGAGAAGGTGCTGGTGCTGGTGGCGGCGATGGGAGGATTGTAAAGGGGGTGGGGTGAGGGTGGAAAAATAGAACTTTTGTGTAAACAATAAAACTTGAGGATTTAAAGTTTGGGTCATTAATATTGATATTAAAATTGTTACCTCTGCTCAATAATTAAGACTTGTGTCATTTTTTTCTAAGTTTTAAAAATTTTTTGTCGCCATTAATTAATTTTTTCAGTATAGGAATAAATTATTCTATTACTATGTTATAAATGGTGTAGTATAATCTAACAAGTTTAATAAGTTTAAGGGTCCCTTATTATTTTTTCAAAACTAAACGGGGTCATAACACACATTCAACAAACTTTATTCTTCCTCGCATAGCTAAAACCTGACCGAGAGAGGGGAGGGTTTAAGCAAACGAAAACCATTTTACTGCTACAACCGCCTCCTCTCTTTGTTGATTGAGCTGGTCAAATAATCACCAAAAAAATGTATAGGAGAAAAGCCACAGTACTCACATCTAATTTATTGAGAAATCTAACAAAGGTACGTAGACAATCTCTTCATTTTGAACCATTAAAGATTGTTCCTTTTTCAAGAAATATTAGCACTGCTACTCAATTATCTGAGTTAAAGGGGGAAAATAATAGTGATTTAGAGCAAAACCCAGATGGGATTTTTGATTATCAGGTGAAAAATACTAGTGGGGTTGATTTTCAAGAATCAATTAGTGGTGGAAGAAGAAGTTACTTTTCAAGAAATATTAGCACTGTTACTCAATTATCTGAGTTAGGAGGGGGAAATATCCGTGATTTTCGGCGAAACCCAGATAGGGATTTTGATTATAGCTCAAAAAATTTGGGTTCTTTGAATAAACCAAACTGGCAAGGTCAAGAATGGGGATATAATCAGCAGAATACTAGTGGGGTTGATTTTCAAGAACGTAAAACTGGATTTCAAGAATCTGCTAGTGGTGGTAGAAGTTACTTTCCAAACGATGTTGAAGGGTTTAAGCAGAACCCACATGCGCAAAATGGGAACTTCTCATCTGGGTATGAGAGTTTATCCTCAAGAAGTAGTGATTTCGGGTCTCGAAAGGATTATCAAAGTACTTTAGTTGATAATAGAAATGGTAGTGGTTACAGTGGTGGAAATTCGTCAAATTTGTCGCGTAGTTCGGGGTTTGAGGGAGGTTTAGAAGCTCAGCCAAGTCACAGTGGAGTATATGGACAGTATCACCAAAATGGAAATGGTTATTATGGTGGAAACAGTGAAATGTCACAGCAGAATTTCAGTGGCAATTACACGAGAAATGTAGGAGTGTCTCAGCAAAACCTTCCCATTTATGATCCCGGAAATGTAAGGAATGTTCAATCTGGAAACTCTGGAATGTATCCACAAAGTGCGAGTGGGTATTATACGGAAAGTCATACTAATTCTAGTGGCCACTCAAGGAAGATGATGGGGCAATATCAGCAAAATTTAAGCGGCTTTGAAGCTTCTTATCAATCTCAGAATGGAATAGTAGGCCATCAAGAAATGAGAAGTTCAGCACCTGTTGAACCGTCGATTGATTATGCTGATAGCAGCAATAAAAAAGGGTCAATTGATGAGCTCGAGGACTTCTGTAAAGAAGGCAAAGTGAAGGAGGCAGTTGAAGTTTTGCATTTGTTGGATCAGCAACATGTCACAGTCGATTTGTCTCGGTATATTATGTTGATGGATGCGTGTAGTGAGGATAAATCCCTTGAGGATGCTAAATCAGTTCATGAGCACCTTGTGAGATCTCATCCTCATCTTGAAATTAAAATGTACAATAAGATTCTTGAAATGTATGGAAAGTGTGGCTCCATGAATGATGCCTTTTTGGTGTTTCGAAAAATGCCCCAGCGTAATCTGACTTCTTGGGACACAATGATTACATGGCTTGGTAAGAATGGTCTTGGAGAAGATGCAATAGAATTGTTTGGGGAATTCAAGAAAACTGGGATGAAACCTGATGGCCAAATGTTTCTGGGAGTCTTCCATGCTTGTAGTGTTGTTGG
Source organism: Capsicum pubescens (assembly GCA_030864215.1). Lineage (NCBI taxonomy): Eukaryota > Viridiplantae > Streptophyta > Magnoliopsida > Solanales > Solanaceae > Capsicum > Capsicum pubescens. The sequence continues at coordinate 385,020,801 of CM061548.1, forward strand.
TGATATAGTTGAGGGCATGTTACACTTTGAATCAATGAGCAAGGATTATGGCATTGCTCTCTCCATGGAGCAATATGTGGGAGTGGTAGATATGTTGGGAAGTGCGGGATATCTTGATGAAGCTATGGAGTTCATTGAAAGGATGCCTACAGAGCCAAGTATTGAAGTATGGGAAATCATGATGAATCTCTGTAGAATTCATGGGAACTTGGAGCTTGGGGATCGGTGTGCTGGGATTGTTGAGCTCCTAGACCCATCTCGTTTGGATGAACAGTCAAAGACAGGTTTTTTGGCTGTAAAAGCGTCAGATATCGCAAAGGAGAAAGAGAAGAAGAAATCTGCTCAAAGTCTTCTTGAGGCTAGAAGCAAAGTTCATGAATATCGTGCTGGAGATAGGTCACATCCCGATCATGAGAAGATATATGAATTGCTTAGGGGTTTGAAGCAGCTAATGAAGGAGGACGGTTATATACCAGAGACGAAGTTTGTGTTGCATGATGTAGACCAAGAAACTAAAGAGGACGCTTTAATGGCTCACAGCGAGAGATTGGCTTTTGCTCAAGGTCTTATGAATAGCTCTGCACGATCACCAATCCGGATTATAAAGAATCTGCGTGTCTGTGGTGATTGCCATAATGCATTGAAGATTGCTTCAAGGCTTGTTGGTCGGGAAATTATCATGCGAGATGCTAAGAGATTTCATCATTTGAAAGACGGATTGTGCTCTTGTCGGGATTATTGGTGAAGATCCTAACCTTCAGGTAATAATTAATATTACTCCTCTATTGTCATCCGGAAGATCCTTTATTTTTCTTATCCTTTTTTCTTTCTTGTGTGAACAAGGGTCCGCTAGTCTCTACTTTTACCTGTTAAAGTTTGCATCTTGAGAGGATCGAACTAGGTGTCATTATTTTATCGCTGAAAGGCATTATTGACAGTTAACACGCTAGGATGATGAACAGCGGCAAAGGAGTTATCACATCAATTTATGCCATTGTAGTTTATTCTTAAAGTTAAGGAATTCAAGCTTTGAAAGGATGAGGGATCTATATTCTGTACAACTCTGTTGGTCTCTCTCTGGATCTGTTTTCCATGATTGCTGAGTCCTTCTGTAGATCCTTAAATTCAAATGCTGAAATTGTAGCTTACTAGGAAATAAGTCTAATATTTTAAGATGGCCAGTTAAGACTCAACATTTGCTTCTGCAGGGCCATCTGAGCCATTCCACTTTGTGGGAATATACTGGGTATGTTGTTGTTGCTATAGGGCCATATGAACCATTCCCAATCTGATATACAATGTCTATATTGCTTGGTGCTTCACTTTTTCTGTACCTTGCTTGCATTTCTTCTGTAAATTTTTCGTTGATAAATTGTTGTCTGTTCATGCAGACCATAAGTGAAGGGAAACACTTTAGGTGCTAGCACGTGCTAACTCTAATTTGTCTAATGTCATTTCCATTGTAACTTAGAAAAACGGATTTGGTAGTCTTGCTTCTTTCGGTTGCTTATTTGGCTCACTGCTTAAGTTCCCTTGCTGGGCTTTCTTTTCTAGCAATGGCTTCTATATAGTAACATTAAGGACCAAAGAATGCACAACGTGTATGGACAGAGTTACCTGGTACCTACCTGTTGCTGGTGGGAGGTGGTAGATATTCCGTGGAATTAGTCGAGGTGCGCGCAAGCTGGCTTGGACACTAGGGTAATCCAAAAAAAAAAAAAAAATGTACAACGTATAGGATACAGAGTTACAGACAACGTATGCCGTAATTAGCGCTCCGGCACTTGAGCTTCCCTCTCTGCTGACCCTATTGGTTCTCTCTCTCTCTTGTTTGGGGCGGGGGAAATCTGGGGCGTGGCTAGGAGCGAGTTGAGTGATAGGGCATATTAACGGATTAAAATTCAAGTCCTGCAGCTCAATTAGAGGAATGATCCCAAACTGCAGAAGAATAGACTTTTCTTTTTGTTTTATTCTTTTGAACGTTGTTAAGAGGTCTTTTGTATGCACATCTTCTTGATACTTGACCAGAAAAAAAATGAAAGAAAGAAAGAAACAGAAAAAAAAAAAAAAAAAGAAACTGAACTTCATTCCAGATTCCATTCCTAATTTCGTTTTTCTTCCTGGTGCTTATTTGCAGTAAGATTTTTTTTGATATAGGGAGCCATGATTTCAAGCAGCAACTCGTTTCATAAAACTCACTATGAGATCCTAGGTGTAAAGAAAGATGCAAATTTGGAAGAAGTCTGTATACCCTATCGTTCAGCCATACTTTGTTTTCATCCAGACAAGCAGCAAAATGCATCGGAAACATCCAATTCTGAGTGTCTGACAGACAAAAATTATTGGAGATACAGAGAGCCTGGGAAACCGTTGGCAACCCAAAGTCACGTGCACTTTATGACGTTGAATTGCTTACTTTGAGACACGATACAGCAACTGCTGAAGATGTCAGCTTAGAGGACCTTACAGTTCAAGATTCTGGTGATATATTATAGAGCTTTCTATCCTTGTAGATGTGGTGACTACTACTTTATTGATTCTTTCGAGTTGGCAGATAGGAGTTGTTCAAAATCAAGAGATGGGGATACGATATCGTTGCTAACATCTAAATCTTTGCCAACATCTGTTGTGCTTCCTTGTGGATCTTAAGTCCGCCTACTGATCAACGGTGATACTAGGCTTCGTAGAGATGTTCACTTGTAATTGTAACTGTGTTGTGCAACATTATTCTCTATGATATTTTTGCATATTGAAATGATGAGAAAAAGAAGAAATTTTGTTGGTCTTTTTTTTTTTTTTTTTTTTTTTTCCGGTTATTAATGCCTGCATTAGGTAGGCTGTCTTTATCACACTTTTGGGTGTGGCCTTTCCTCGGACCCTGCTAATGCGGGATGTTTTGTGCATCGGGCTGTCTTTTTAATGGTTACTAATTCAAAAATGGTGAGTAGGCTACATGATACGGCCATTTTATCAATTGTAACAAAATGCACCTTATATTTAAGGACTCAAATGACATTTTTATGTGCCGAAGACTCTTTCAGAGAATGTCCAGTTTTGATATAATCACAAATAGCCTAAACTATGAAAACGGGGTTGTGGTAGAGCAATACAAGCGCTGTGTTGCAAGGTGAAGCAACATGAGTGTTGCATCCTAGATAGCGAAAGTTTAGTAGCCGAAAGTATCACTTTAATCTTATGCTTTTATCTAAGTAGCAGGGAGGGACAGTCGAAAGAGATTAAATAGGCGTATAGTTTTGAACATGTAAAATCTTTTAGGTAGTCAATAAGTCATTCGGAATAGCTAAAATTAAATATATTCAACCGCTAAATACACTCTCTCAAAATAGAAAAATTGTCCTTTCCATTAGCTTTTAACATTGTTACAGTAAGGAGACCAAAAATGCTCCACTTTAGCAATGCCAAAGGACTTAAATAGACAATAACAATATACTCAGTTTAATTTAGGTTTTAGGAAAGGTTAAGTGTACACAAACTTTACCATTACATCGGAAAGGTAGAGAAATGAATTCTGAAAGACCGTCGGCTCAAATGTAGCAAATTAAGGTACAAAGAAGAGAAACATAATGCAAATAATATGACAACATGGTAACATGGTATAGTACAGAATCTATCATAAAAATAATAATAAACCACGGGATAGTGCAATAATCAATCAAAATACAATAAATAACAACAAAAATAGATATCTACAGCTAAATCTGACGCTACCACACTACGATTAATGCACGATATTACTCCTATCCGACTAATCTTCTTCTCTAATACACACATCTACTCTCTAAGCCTAAGGTAATATCTTCGGTAACTTAAATATGCATCATGTCCCGTCTAATTATCTCCTCCAATACTTCTTCGGATGCTTAAATTATATTTGAAGACCAAAATGAACCTACTTTAATAGATGTTATTCATTCGGGTCGGGTATGAACATGGACTACAGTCAACACTCCACAGTAGCACTCAAACATAAAAATGGCGGCAAATATAGTAAGCTAAAATTCTTCTCACCATTAAACCGTCAACCCCCCTCCCCTCCCCGCCGCCCCCCCACACTCACCTTCAACTCAATTCCAAATCCTTAAACACACAATTTGAACCAATTAGGGTTTCTAAATCATCACTGGAGATTAATCCCTTGACAATGACGTGTGATACGTCTTCATCGGGATGTGATTTGGATATATTAGACTCGTTGAGTGATGATTCTATATTAGAAATATCGGAAAACTGGAACGGATTTTGCGCCAGTTCCGAATCACTTCTTAAAGGCAGTGGTGGTGATGATTCGTCATTGAACGCCGAGTTTGTAATGCGAGCGGAGAATCTCTGTAAACACGGGCTTGCTTCTCTAGTTGAACAACACTTGTTTCGCTCCATTGAGGTACGCTCAATTCGTTTTACTTGACCGCTATAATAAAAATAGATTTTTCATTTTACTTGTTTAATTTAGCAAATTAAGAGGATTTTGTTACCTTTTTCCCCATACTATACTTAGTATTAAATAACTAAATGAAGTAAGTAGTAGCGATACGTCTTCATTGGGATGTGAGTTGGGGATACTGGAGTCGCTGAGTAATGATTCTATATTAGAAATATCAGAAAACTGGAACGGATTTTGCTCCAGTTCGGAAACACTTCTTAGAGGCAGCGGTGATGATTTGTCATTTAGTAATGAGTTTGTTATGCGAGCTAAGAATCTGTGTAAACACGGGCTTGCTTCTCTAGTTGAACAACACTTCGCTCAATTGAGGTTTGCTCAATTCATTTTACTTCGCCACTGTACTAAAAAGTAGATTTTTTGTTTTATTCGTTCATTTTAGCAAATTAAAGTAGATTTTTTGTTTTATTCGTTCATTTTAGCAAATTAAGAGGATTTTGTGACCTTTCTTCCGATGATATTCTTAGTATTAAATAACCACATAAAGTAGTACTCTCTTTGTTCACTTTTACTTTAGTGTGTATTAATATACTCGCTGGATTCCTTTTTATTTGTCACATTTTGCTTCTAAGAGAAACTAAATGAACTTTGACCAACATTTTAAGATGTGTTCTTTTCAATCGTATTAATATGAGAAGGATTGCAACTTATAGTATCTATGTAATCACGGCCTTGCTTCTCTAGTTGAACAACGCTTTGTTCGCTCCATTGAGGCTTGCTGAATTCATTTTACTTGACTGTTGTACTAAAAATAGAATTTTCATTTTACCTGTTCATTTTAGCAAATTGAGAGAATTTTATTAACTTTTTCTCATAATAGACGTAGTATTAAATAACTACATAAATTAGTAGTAGTAGTCAAATTGGAATTGTAGAGTATCATTAATTAGGTTAGTTTAGTATTAAATTTGTCATTCAGCGATGAGTTCGTAATGCGAGCTAAGAATCTATGTAAACAAGGCCTTGCTTTTCTAGTTGAACAACACTTTCTTCGCTCCGATGAGGTTTGCTCAGTTCATTTTATCTGGACGCTGTACCAAAATAGATTTTTGATTTTACTCAGTTCATTAACTTTTACTGATGTTATTGTTAGTATTAAATACTACATAAAGTAGTACTTCCTCCGTTCAGTTTTACTTGCCATGTCTTGCTTTTCGAGAGCCGAAGTGGATGAACTTTGACTAGGATTTTAAGATGTACCTTTTCATCATATAAATGTGAGAACGAGTACAATATAGTATTTTTTATATATATAGTTTTGGAACATCTAAATTTTAAATTTTAAATATTGAACTATTTTAATTTCATTTAGCTCCAAAAATTGATCAAATTTGACCCTCGTGAAGTGAAAAATGTCGAGTAAAAAGGAACAGAGGGAGTATATCATAGTGTTTTGTTTTATTCTGAATAAAACGTGCATATTTCGAAAGTAGATTAAAATACTAAACAATCACAACTACCTATTTCGCCAAGCTCAAGTAAAGATTTTTTTTGGGGGGATGGTTTTGTTTGGAGGAAAATGTTTTACCTTGTCACCTGGATTATAGTTTCTTGCATTTAAGTGGGTATAATAGTAAGTGATATATGGTAACTAAACAAGTTATAGTATTGGAGATACAACAACAACAACAACAAACCCAGTGTAATCCCATAAAATGGGGTCTGAGGAGGGTAAGATGTACGCAGTCCATACCGCTACCTCCGAAGAAGTAGAGAGGTTGTTTCCGATAGACCCCCGGCTCAAGATGAAGAACAGTAAACAAAGGGATGGATGGCATAATAGAGAAAGCAGGAATGTTAGATTGATGTGAATGGGAGAAAAGGTTGTTTAAAGGTGAAAGGACTGAAACCACCAGATTTATGAAATAACATACTCAAATCCAATGGATGTTCACTCCCCTCACCTTTTACAGAAGTGGAGTGGCGGTGGACAACTTTGGGGAATTGATTTGACAAAAAAAAAAGGGTGATAGAATAGACATAAAGTTGATGGAGGAGCTGCCATGTTGATGGGAGCAGGTGGAAAGGTAAAGGGAAAGGTTGAGGACCATCGAAATTGCTATTATTCGATGGTCCGAGAGGGAATCGGCGTTGCAGAGATGAAGGATGAGCTGACGACACTTATGGTTGCATTTTGGTTAGTCCAAGTTATAGTATTGGAGATAAGGAGAATAATTGCACCCAAGGGTATGTCCTAGTGTCAATGGTGTGGGATGTCTCAGGTTCGATCCCCAAAGAGATAAAAAAACACTAGGTGATTTCTTCCTATCTGTCCTAGCCTTGGTGGACAAAGTTACGTGGTATCTGTTATTGGTGGGAGTTGACAGATATCACGTGGAACTAGTCGAGGTGTGTGCGAGCTAGCTGGTACACCACGGTTATATAAAGATTAAAGAAAAAGATATAAGGAGAATAATTGAAAATGATTGAATTATAATTCTTCTCTTATTGGAAAATTCTGTCTTTGGAGAAGTGAATTTCAACTATTCAAGGGATTCAAATTGGGAATGTGCTATCGCAAACAGTATTTTGGTAGATGAAATTATCTGAAATATTTTTCTTTTTTTGAGGATGGTAACAGTTAGTCTGTATATATCCACAGAGGCACTACATCCAAAAGATGCAATACCTATTCAAAAGTATTACATACTACATCAGTCTTTCTTCCTTCTCTATTTCTTACAAGTAGTCTAGTAGTACATCAAAAATGTCTTCGGTTTGCACTAATATATCCTGTTTACACCAAAAATAAAACAAAGCTAAGCAGTTCATCTTGAGACTTTGAATGTCATTCTGCTTGTCTTCAAAACATCTTTGATTCCTCCCCGTCCACACTGTCCAATGCTGGGACAATCATCCATCTCTCCTCCTTTGAACTTGCATTGCCATCATTGTTCCAGGAACTCAAAAACACCTCTGATGCTACCTGGTTTCACCTAGTTTATCTTCCTTAGGCAAATAAATACCCTCCATAATTTATCTGAAATATTCTCCATAATTGATCTGAGATGTTCTCCATAATCTTCCATCTCTTCATCTGAAATATTTGAATACCTTGAATTTGAAAATGTTTTCTCCAAGGGCAATATCAAAATATTTGCAATTGATTTCATCAATCAAAATATTTCCATGAACACATTTTCAGCTACACCATGCATACTATGATTCACGATTTCCCAAATTTATGATGTAACCGAGTTTTTGGATTTTTAAAGTCAGTGTGGCCATTATGACTTTACTAGGTGTTTTTATTGAACTCACAGTGACAATGTTGTGTTGGAACAGGAAATTTTCGAGAGAAATGGAGCAAGAAGGTTCTGGAGTTATTTTGAACCTTACAGCAATTTTGCACCATCTGAAACGAATAAGGATCCAGTACGTGCATACGGTCCTTCGCCGTGTCATATATTTGTCTATATTAAAGAGAAGGCTTATTCTTTCGAATTTGAAAAAAATAGATTACTTGATTTTCAGGATTATTGTCTGTGCAGATGCAGGATTATTGTTATTCAGGATTCTCTATGATTGTCGTAATCTTTGGATTTTTATAACTTATTGTAAAGTTTTACACTTTTGTTCCCTATCCAGTCTTTCTTTGATAGAGTATGTGTACGTTACACGACCTACCAACCCATTTACACACCTTTTTTGAGTAAGTGGTTTAAACTCCTTAATGGTTTTAGATTTGGTATTGTATGATTACCATAATTTTCTTGGTCTTTACTTCTTTCTTCCATTGCTACAAATTTATTGAACACTGTCCACAATAGGCTTATATTTTTGAATCTTAGCTACCTTATAGGTAACTATTTTATTATTTTTGGGAAGTAATTTACATGGAAAATGTTGTCAATATTATCTTGTCTAGCTAGCTGATGTGGATGGTTATATCCTCATTATTGTGCTGTTTCCATTTGGCATGTTACCAATTTTAATGTGGCTCAAGCGATGACTTGGTTTTAGGGCTTGAAATTTTTTACATTGATGCAGATTCTAGAAGAAGAGATTCAGCAAGTAATATGTAAAGCTTTGGAAGAAATATCATCTCAAAAGCAGTTCCAGGAGAAGTGCCTATCATTGTTGGCTCATGCTTTACAGTCCTATGAAGAAGACAAGTTGCAAGAAAAAGCAAACCCAGATTCTATTCGGGATTATCTGTTCTCGAAATATCAACTAATTGTATCTTCAGTTCTTTTGACTAGCCTTCCTCACCATTTTCCTGGTATGTGGATTAACTCATAGAATGTTAGTACACGCTGCTCAGGAGCTTTTCTTAGTTGATCCTTTTTAAATGTTTGCCCACTTCTAAATCTCATTCTTTTTTTTTTCTTTATGTCATGCCAATAAATGTAGCTGCTAGCTCGATCATAGAATTTTTCTCATTTGGCTTCCTCAAATGGCTAATTGGCGGTAATGCTTTAGCTGAAAGGCATAAAGTGTGCTTTATAGAACAATTTGTTCTTTGTGATCTTCAAGGAATGGTTAAACTGAGATTGTAAGGGTGTGGAGATTTATTTAGTCAACATAATATATAAAAACCTATACTTCGTTGATCATTGTTTTTTGTTGTTTACTGCAAATTGATAATTTATGTGAAAATTCTTGAACAACGTATATCACATGCGCATGTCTCTTGGGGATAAAAGAACAGCAACCTCAGTGTCTTGAAGTTCAAACAACTGCTCTTTAATTTGTATTCATTGATGGAAACACACACATTTGGACTCTCTTTTGTTACTGACCTGTGTGCTTCATATCAAACCCTATTCAATTACCTCTTGAATTTTCAAAATAAAATGATGTAACTACTGACTCTTCATGGATATGGTAGCTTTGTGAGGTTCTAAGAATGTTTGTTTGTCCTATTTGAAGTTACATAATTCTCTTTTCTCTATGTTCCATTTAAATCAGTTTCGTACTTGGGCTATTCATGTAGCAAATCACTGAAATGTTTAATACCATTGGCTAGAATTGTCTGCTGCAACAGAAGAACTATAGTTCTTTAGTCACTGATCTTACTGCTTTGGTTTCTGAATTTACAAGTTAAACATGTCTTTACAATACACAACACACACATTTTGGCAAAGGAAGAAGTTTGAAACTCTTAAACATTTGCATTTTGTCTTCAAGTTTTGGAAGAGACAGAATGGTTAAGGGAAGCTTGATATCAAAAGATGCTTCTATGGCTATGATATATAAAGCATACATTTTTAATTCTTCCTTATGCTTTCCCTTACTATATTTTTAGGGATACTACACTGGTACTTCAAAAGAAGACTGGAGGAGCTGAGTACAATTGCAGCTGCGAACTCTGAGGATGAAGATGAGTTAGGCATGAATGATAAAATGGATTTAGATGAGAAAACCAAACTTCCCTACAAATGTGGTGATATGGATAGTGATATAAACCAGAAATATGCTGTATTTTCAGAGAACAATAAGTTGGTGAAGAACATTGGAATGGTTGTTCGTAATCTGAGAAATATTGGATTTACATCTATGGCGGAAGATGCATATGCTTCTGCTATATTTTTCCTTTTAAAGGTATATGGCCTATAGTGATTAAGTTTATCTTTCTACATTTTCAGTTGATGTCAATCATGTCGTGGTGATTCTTCAGATTCTTGATTTTGTTAATTTGACAAAAATAAATTATTTTTTCGTTTCAAATTATATAAATTACACTCTAATTTAATCTTGTACAAAATTATTCTTTTGAATGTGGGTGATAGGACAAAGTACATGATTTGGCCGGTGATGACTATAGGAGCTCTGTTTTGGAGTCCATCAAAGCATGGATACAGGTTGGTCTCATCTGCATGATCCAATTTCACTCTCAAATTACAGTGACAAAGGTCCTTTTAGAGTACTATTTTGTAGTTGCAGTACAAGGTAGTTTGAATTTTATCTTCTTCAGCACTAATAGAGTTGAAATCACTTCTTTTGTGGTGGTCATTTGACTCATTGAGGATATTAAGTGACTGGCATCCTGAAATAAGAACTATATTTTCCTTGCCTAATGCACTTGTTTCGATTCCATTGACCCTGCAATTTGACAAGTCAGACATTATGAGTCTGATAGATCCAATGGATTTTCTTATGCTTTTAACCAATTTGTTGATATTGATACTTTCACCCATGTGATTTGTGTGTCGATAGCTTGAGAGGTATTCTATAAATGACATAATAACTTTGTGAAAGGTTGACTATATTATCTTAAATATTAATTCCACATGAATTTTTGTTCAAACTTGAAGAACATGGATAGACTTATGTTTAGACCAATCTGACTTAACAGGAAATTTCTGTTGGTCCAATTTTCTAACATTGAGGACTCATTTGTGCAGGCTGTGCCCCTTCAGTTCTTACGAGCACTTCTTGATTACCTTGGTGATTTTACTAGCTGCGATGGCCCTTCCCCTGGACTGAAATCTCCCCTGGCATCCCACCCCTCTTTGTGCTATTCTGGAACTGGAATTCCATCTGAGGGGCTTGTTAGATGGCAGTTGCGCTTAGAGTATTATGCTTATGAAACCTTGCAGGATCTCAGAATAGCCAAACTTTTTGAAATCATTGTGGACTATCCAGACAGGTGATTTACTATTCCATGTTCTTCTCTGCATTTCTCCCCTGGCATCCCACCCCTCGTGTTAAGTCAGACTGAACTTCAGTCTCTGCACATGAGTGTATATTCTAGCAGATTCATAAGCAAGAAAACTCAGATATTTGAAAGGAAAGAAATGAAAAGAAAGAATGAAGACCTCGTTAATACATTGGACTCTGGTACCCTTAGCGATATCATTGGACTGGTACCCTCGTTAGGTTGAGAAGGGAAGAGATATCATTGGACTCTGGTACCCTTAGCGAATTATTTCTCTTGTTAATACATTTAGCGTCTTTTTGGTATTAGAAAGTGTCTTTCCCTCTGTTTCCGCCCACTTATGGATGGAATTAAAATTTTAGATTTTGTGCATAACTTTATCCCTTCCCTTTTCTCCCAAAAAAGTCAATGTCAAAGCAAAGAACTAAACTCATCCGTGTTCTGATCTCCTTTCTCTCCTTTCCCTTCCATTTGGACTGCAACATTTACTTAGTTAATTAGGTCACTAATTTTTTAAGTGGATATGACATGCATAGAGGATGGAGTGGTATTCAGGACTCCCGATGTTTTCTCTTTCCTATGTTTCTTCCAGTCTCCCTATGAATAATTGACTATGTTTGGCCCCATTTTCTTTCATCCTACAAATAAAATTTGATGCAACATTCTCCTAGTTTTATCTTTACCATTTAAGCTTTTTAGTACCAATTAAGTTGGAAATGAAAGGAATGAAGATTATGTTTTCTTCGCTTATCAATCACCAACATTGTAAATATTTTATTCATATAAGATTCAATATTTCAACTTGCGAGTTAATGAAAGTTAAAATTTGACAGTGCTCCTGCTATTGAAGACTTGAAACAATGTCTTGAGTATACTGGGCAACATTCAAAGCTGGTTGATTCTTTTATCTCATCACTGAGATATAGATTGCTAACAGCTGGTGCCTCAACGAATGATATATTGCACCAATATGTTTCAACGATCAAAGCACTTCGAACTATAGATCCTGCAGGTGTTTTTCTTGAAGCTGTTGGTGAGCCAATAAGGGAATACCTGAGGGGGAGAAAAGATACAATTAAATGCATTGTGACCATGCTTACTGATGGAACTGGCGGAAATCCCAATGGACCAGGCAGTTCTGGGGATAGCCTCTTGGAGGAATTGAATAGAGATGAAGAGAGTCAAGAGAACACTTTTGTCGATGATGATATTAACACCGATGACAAGCAAGCATGGATTAATGCACAAAAGTATGCCATCTTTGTCTCTATTGTTTTGGAAATGATTGGAGGACATACTTCATCTTGTACTTCATATCATTTTTTGGGCACATTGTACTTTTATATCTTATGCATATATTTTTTATGATCTGAAATCTTTAAGCTGGGAGCCTGACCCTGTAGAGGCTGACCCATCGAAGGGAAGCAGATATCGAAGGAAGGTTGACATACTTGGTATGATAGTTGGCATAATTGGTTCCAAAGATCAGCTGGTTAATGAATATCGTGTAATGCTGGCTGAAAAGCTTTTGAACAAATCTGATTATGATATCGATGCCGAAATACGTACTCTAGAGCTTCTTAAGGTAAGTGGTCAAGCCTCTGAGTTTGAGTTCTCGATCGTCTCAAATCAGTCATGATGTACTCGTAAATAGACACCTTTTCTGCTACTAAGTTGCCCGGACTCTCCAAAAATGTTGCCGCACCCGTGTCGGATTCTTCAAAAATACACTATTTTTGGAGGATCCGACACGCACCCATAGACATATTTGAAGAGTCCGAGCAACTTAGTTCTGCTATATGTTTTCATCTTGATTTACATAGTCAGCTTGACGTTTTTGTCATTTGCAGATTCATTTTGGGGAAAGCAGCATGCAGAAATGTGAAATAATGCTTAATGATTTGATTGACTCAAAGAGGACAAACACAAATATAAAAGCAACTATCAAGAATCAACCAGGTATTGATTGTGAGTTATATGTCCCGTTCTTAGGATTCCCACTATTTTAATCAGTCTCAATGATTACTGGATTTGTCCAAATACAGAGCAAAGGGACCTTGATGTATCTCTAGACAATCTTAATGCTACCATCATATCTTCAAATTTCTGGCCTCCTATTCAGGTATGCATCTATTCTTAGATTTACTGATACAATAATTTTTATTTTGCTAGCTATTTGTAGTAAAAATCTTTAGTTATCTAGTGGAGCATCCTGATCCATTTTGGACATGAAAACTTTTACCCTACTGGAAGTTAAATATGAAAACATTAAAATGAACTGTTTAAGCGGAATATTTCAAACTGAACTGCATCATTTTATTTCATTGATATTAGTTGTGATTTCTTCGTCCAAAATAATCATAAATTAACGAGTTCTGGATCCTTTACATTAATAATTCATGGTCTTAGTCTGAATCAAGTAAATGTCCCCTTTGCCATCCTTGATGTGTTGACGAATCTTTCCTTTTATGCTTCCTATTGTCATTGCCTCTGCCTTTGAACATGCTGCAACCTGCAAAGAGTTTAGATGCTTTTGTGTCTGCAGCATGATGTCAACAGATTAATAGCTGTTTTACTTTCATATAGATTGCTTAAGTTATGTACTAGTTCATGTAAATTAGGAGGTGAGGCCACCACCTCTGCAACTCACGGAGAGAAAAGGAAAGAACCGAGGAAGTAGACTTTCGAATCTTCTTTTTTTATATGTCGGTGACAGTAAAGTGATCTTATTTTCCTTTCTTTTGGATCTCAACCCCCCCCCCCCCCCAAAACCTTCGTGCAGGCCTTCGGTTAATAGTGTCAATTGTTTGCTTTTATGCAGCTTTCTTTGTTTCATTTTTGCTGGTAAAGTAACAAAATCTGGTTATTTGATGGCAGGATGAGGCAGTCAACTTACCAGAGCCTGTGGAGCAGCTGCTGACTGATTATGCTAAAAGGTATACTGAAATCAAGACACCTCGTAAGCTAATATGGAAAAAAAATCTGGGCAGTGTAAAGGTCAGTCACTGTACAGTGTACTTGGGACTTGTGCGTCTTTTTAAATAGTCTACACAAACAGTTGATTTTATAATCTCTAGATCTGGGTTCTCTGCATCCTTTGATACTACCAAATGACTGACTCTTGTTACTGCCATGTTATTGTAGTTGGAGCTCCAATTTGAAGATAGAGCAATGCAGTTCAATGTTACTCCTTTGCATGCTTCAATTATTATGCAGTTTCAAGATCAGAAAAAGTAGCTTCTGCTATCAGCTTTGTATTTTTATTTTACCAATTGGTTCAGAAAAGTTTTGGCAATGGCTATAAAGGGTATGTACACCTCATGTTGCAGGTGGACATCTAAGGATCTTGCAGCTGCAGTTGGAGTACCTGTTGATGTGTTGAATAGGAGAATAAATTTTTGGATAAGCAAGGTTAGTTCCTTTCACTTGCATTTTCATCGGTATATGGTTCTCTGGTGGAAATATTTATTTGATATTTTTTTTTTCATTTGGTTGACTAGGGAGTTCTGGTAGAGTCAATGGGGGCAGACTCTGCTGATCATGCTTTTACTCTGGTGGAAACCATGAATGATACTGGTAAAAGTGGAACTATTGATGGAAACTGTGAGGAGCTATTGGCAGGTGATGAGGACGGGGAACGCTCTGTGGCCTCTGTTGAAGATCAATTGCAGAAAGAGATGACTGTCTATGAGGTTTTCCATTCGAGTTCCTTTCTCTTGCTTTTGCATACAAATGGAGCTTGTTTGTATCTGAATCTGATACACTCTTAACAGTTGTCAACGACAGTAGAAGCTTTCCTTTTCTCAAAAGCTGTTTTTTTAATTCTTATGGAAGCTGTGGTTTCGAAGCTGCTGAGTTGCGTTAACATCATCATATAATAAGCCACCAATCTTTCTCTTTGCTAATGAGCTACCTGGGTTTTTGAAATATTGTGCATAGTTCCCTTAGTGATACAGAATAATTACTAATGGGTTTCAAAAGCTTTAACATCAGTAGATAGGGAACTCCTTGTGAAACTTTTTGCGAGGCAGGACAGAGATGGTACCCTATTGGCTTGCCGTGTTTTTATCTTCCATTATCAAACCTTACCACCAACTGGATGTCTATTGTACAAATCTGAAATGTGTTTATCTTCAATTTTAAATTGGCAAGGCTAGTTCATTGTTCTTGCAAAGAACAGAGGACAAAATAACAGAAAAGAAACACTAGTGTTTTCTTTTAACGAGGTGCTGGTGTTAACTGCAGAAATTTATCAGTGGAATGCTTACCAATTTTGGCAGCATGGCGCTGGACCGTATTCATAATACTCTCAAGGTAATTATTTGTTTTATAACTCATATTAATTATGATTGAATTGGGAACTAGTTGTGGCTTGAGGCCATGAAATACCGAAGAATTAAAACTACTAATCGTTGCTGCAGATGTTCTGCATTGCTGATCCTACATATGACAAATCACTGCAACAACTGCAAAGCTTCTTATCTGGTTTAGTTGCTGAGGAGAAGTTGGAATTCAGAGATGGAATGTACTTTTTGAAAAAGTGATCAATTCTTTCTATATTGTCTTGGTGGCATAAGTCTTATCGCCTCTAGTCCCAGGCGGATGAAATGCACTAACGAGCCGTCAAGAAGGAAATAACAACATTTGGCTGCATAGAGATCTCTTTTTCTCTACTCTTTTCAAGTGCAGAAATATCTATTAACTCACCGTGCAGTCAATCATTTGTGTGCTGTGGATGCTAAACGCATAAGTGTGTTAGTAAATAGTAATATTTATTAGCAGATCCTTCGCGAGGAGGAAGAAACAAAGACGGTCAAGAGAAGACGTCAGATCTGGTGCTCTATATAGAGTTTACTAGTCAGTTAGAAAATTGCAACTTATTTTCTGTATATGATGTAAACTGTGTAGATTACACATTTGCTTTCAAAAGAAAGGGGGTGCCATTGTTTATCCAAAACTACTGGTATCTAGTTTTTCTCATTGTTATAATAACTGATAAAAATGAAGTTCATCTCATGGTTATTGCTTTCTAAGGTAACCTCAAAATTAGCAAGTTCGTTCATTCATTCCTTTCTGCTTATAATATAACTATCCATCCTGTGGTTTTTCATTTACTCTGTGACTCGGAACTCCTGGCCATGATTTTATATTTACTCTTAATGTGATCAAACTCTTGGCCATAGTTTTTCATTTAAGGGGTTGTTTGGTTGATAGGGGTATCCCATGGGATTAGCTATCCCACCTTTTATATGAGCTAGCTAACCCATCATTTTACTATAAATTATGGATTAAGTAATTATGGGATAACTTACTCCCACAATTTTAATCTCGTATAGAGGAGGTGATTACAAGTTAAGACAATCAAATTTTAACGGATAACCTAAAAATAGGTAATCAATTGAATTACTAGATTTAGAAATGGACCCTAATTATTAATTTTATAGCAACAGTTTCATAATTACATTTTGTAGCAACTTGTATTTTGTATTTTTAAAATCTGTTGCTATAAAAATACATATATAACAAATTTACTGCCCTTAATTAACTGAAATTGGTTGAGCTAAATATGGTATAATTACCAATCAATTAAATTTATAGATTCCTTTTCCATTTAAACCTCTTACAAAACGTGATTTTCGTTATATGTTGACATCACTAAACACAATTCAAATTTCAGTTTTTTTTCATTAACAAGTTCATCGGAAAAAAAAAAAGCAATATCAAAATCTGCTGAATCTTTTTCTGAGCAATTTGTTCTAATCCAACCGTGTTTCTGAAATTCAACCATTGTTGTTGTTGAATCAAATTCGACTGAATCTTCTTCGAAATCAACATCAGTTTCAAAACGATGCATTAATTTCTTTGAATCAAATTCAATTGTAGATTCTCCAGTTCAATTTGTTCGAATTCAACAATCAGTTGAAATTCAACCATTACTATTGTTTAAGGTACATAATCATTATTATTTTTCGGTTTGATATTTTTTTTTTAACCATTACCGATGTGCCTATCTAGTTTCTGTTGTCGTCGTTAATTTGTTTTTGAAAAATTTGTAAACGAATTTCGAGTTAGAAGCAATGCAACAGTAAATTCAACATATAGAACAAAAAACTTCGGAATTCAAGTATCTGTTGCAAATTTCATCTTAACAGTTGTTTCAGATATTAAAACTTCGAAATTCAACTATTGTTTTGGGGATTGTTTGTTGTTATTTTGATCTTTTAACAATTGAACAAATTGGGAAGCTTTGTAGAATTTTTTTAATTTGTTGTATAATCGATTATGAATATATTATAAACAAATTTAGATTTGAAGTTTATTCAATTCTTTTTGAAACTCCTAGATCAATGAATGATCGAATATTAGCTTTTCAATGTGATGAAATTCGATTTTTTTTTGTTTTGCTTGTCGGAATTTAAGAGTATAACTGTATATATGAAACGATCTTTTATATCTGTTTTATTTGTGTTCGATTCAGTAGTTTTTGTATTTGGTTGAAAACTTTTCCTATGTTTGGATTTTACTTTAAACAAATGTTGTTTAAATGTATTTAAAGCCTAAAAATACATATGCTGTGTAACTTTATTTGCACTTAAAGCTGAAAAGTATATATGAAAAGATCTTTTATATCTGTTTTACTTGTGTTCGATTCAGTAGTTTATGTATTTGGTTGCAAACTTTTCCTGTGTTTGTATTTTACTTTAAATAAATGTTGTTTAAATGTATTTTTAGCCTAAAAATACATATGTTGTGGAACTTTGTTTGCACTTAAAGACGAAAAATGTATATGAAAAGATCTTTTATATCTGTTTTACTTGTGTTTGATTCAGTAGTTTATGTATTTGGTTAGAAACTTTTTCTGTGTTTGTATTTTACTTTAAACAAATGTTGTTTAAATATATTTTAGCCTAAAAATACATATGTTGTGGAACTTTGTTTGCACTTAAAGCTGAAAAGTGTATATGAAAATATCTTTTATATCTGTTTTACTTGTGTTCGATTCAATAGTTTTTGTATTTAGTTGCAAACTTTTGTTGTGTTTGTAATGGAGATGTTGGTTGTGTAAACTTGTTTGCACTTAAAGCTGATGAGTGTATGATGAAACAAGTGACATCTGATAAATATGTATATTTGTTTATTTTTGGTTAAATCATGTAGAAATGGGAAGCATACCAGTTCTTGTGAAGCATTCTGGTAGGTGGACGTATGAAAAAAACTGCGAAGATTACATCACTGATACTATACTTTTGAGCACAACATCATCATTCATTGAGCTGCATGATGTTTTGGCATCACATTTAAATGTGGACTTAACCAACAAACGTATTCTAATGGAGTATCAAATCATTGGTAATACAAGGCAAATACAAATACACAATGATATGGGTTTAAAGGTTTTTATGTTGCAGAAAAAAGATATACAAGACATGAATTATCTTCCTTTATATGTAAGCATTTTGGAGAAAGTTGTAGGAGCAACTTTGCAAGTTCATCTATGTGTGTTACTGAAAGAAGAGCCTGTTGTAACAACAAGCAGTATTAAGTGCATACAACGAAGGAGCTTTGGTTTCTGAAGAAACTACAGCATTAGATGTATTTGAGATTGATACGGTTGAGATGATTATCTCCGATCCACATCACAACTTTAACTGTAATTCAAATTTATCTGTAATTCAAATTCTCATTTATAATAATAATAAATGAACACATATTAAAATATATATTAGTTATGATTAAGGTGTATTTTTGAAATGCTTAATTTTAACACTGTATATGTATTTTTAGGGTAAATACATTTGATGTATAATGCATATGTATTTTTAAGCAAAATATCAACACTGCATATGCATTTTTATGCTAAAAAATATTTTGATGTATAATCCATATGTATTTTTAAGCAAAATATCAACACTACATATGTATCTTTTGTAACTAAAATCTCACTATAAAATGTAGAACTGCATAAAAAACTCAAATTTATCTTTAATTCAAATTCTCATTTATAATGATAATAAATGAACACATATTAAAATATATATTAGTTATGATCAAGGTGTATTTTTGAAATGCTTAATTTTAACACTGCATATGTATTTTTAGGGTAAATACATTTGATGTATAATGCATATGTATTTTTAAGCAAAATATCAATACTGCATATGTATTTTATAACTAAAATCTCACAATACAAAGTAGAACTTCATAAAAAACACAAGTTTATATTTAATTCAAATTCACATTTATATTGATAATAAATGAAAACATATTAAAAAATATATTAGATATGGTCCAGATGTATTTTTGAAAATTCTTAATCTTAACACTGCATATATATTTTTAGGATAAAAACTTTTGATTGATACTGCATACGTATTTTTAAGCATAATATGAACACTACATATGTATTTTTTTAACTAAATCTCACAGTAAAATATATAACTGCATAAAATACTCAAATTAAACTTTAATTCAAATCAAAATTAGACCCAATTCAAATTAGAATTAATTTAATTCAGTTAAAAAATAAGTACTATTATAACCTACAATTAGAACCACTTCAAAACATAAAAATTAGATTGTACAATCAGAACCTACATCCATACACTAGTTTCTCTAACTATACAAAGTAATAAATCCATCAATCATCATACATCAAAAACTTCAGTAACACTAGTTATTCTACTTTGTCTTGCAGGCCTCAAGGGTGCTTCGACATCACTATGAGCATTTGCTTCTTGTTTTCGGATTCCATAATCCCACAAAAGTGCAGCATATCTTGTACGGAGTGCGTTGGGGTCGAACTCAATCGCAATAACTTTGTAACCATAAGAAAGACACTCTGCATATGTAACCATAAAGAGACCACAATCCCTACAAAAAATAAGGAAAAAAATATTTATTTATAAGTAAAATATATTTTGTACAAACATTCAATTTTGGTATATGTAAATTAAAAACTTAAAAGCTTCCACTCGGTTGTTGAGGCAAATTCTCTTCAAATATCACATCAAACAGATCTGAGTAATCTTTGTCTTTGTATCTTGAATGATTTTGAAGATCAATTCCTTTCTTATTGTAGAAATCATAAGCTTGGAGACACAAAGGGATAATCTCAGCTAATTTCTTGATCTAAGCAAGAACAGCCGGATAAGAAAAAAATTCATATAAACAAGCATATGTATTTTAAGCAGACAAAAAATGTAACCAATACTGAAAAATACATATCAATTATACTAAAAATACATATAGCCAATAGACAGTTCATGAGTAGTTAACACAATACTTAACAGTACTTATTGCCCTGTATCTTTAACTCACAACTTTGATAATATCTTTATTGCCCTATTTAGAACAACACAATACTCAACAGTCAAAAAAATACATTTACAAACAAAGAAATACCCCATCCTCAGTATCTTCTTCAAAATCATCAGCATAAGATTTCTGAACATCGTCTTCAATTTCTTCAATTTTCCTTTTCTTTTCATACAGTTTTTAAATTTTTTGCTCCTTCTTCAACCCTTTTTTTTTTCAAAATTTCACTGATCTTCACTGGGTCGTTGCGAAACTTCGACCTAATCTCCTTCAATCTCCCAGATTTCTTCAACTGTATAGGATTTACAATAACTTTAACTAAATCTTCTTGAGTTAACCCAAGACTAAAAGATTGTGCATAATCAAACTCTACATTCATATTCCGTATGCTATTTGTTGGTGTTTTTGCTGTATGTTCATCCATTAAAACATAAAACCCTTAAAATTTGATTTTCAGTTGAATTACAGTAGAAAAAAAAAAGAGGAACCGCTACCATGCAATATGCGATTAATAGTTACCTGAAATAGAGGAAGTAAACCATTATCACAGATCGTGCTAGAATCGTGCAAAAGGAACAAAATTTGAAGTGGGTGAGATCGTTAATGGCGAAAGAAAAGGAATAAAAAATTTAAATTAAGGAAAGAGAAATAAGAATATCGTGAAAAGGGGGATTTTAGCACAGTAACTTTCTTAGGGGCAAAAAGTAGGGGACCACTTAAAATAATGCTACAGATGCTACATAATGTAATTAGGATAAAGTGTTACTATTTTTTTATAATTTAATAGTTAAGTATGCTACTATATGTAGTTATCCCTTTAGAAATCATGAAGTCTTTGTTTTATGTCAAATCTTTTTATCAAAAACAATATATATATGTGTGTATGTTGGGTAAAGAAACTATTTTCGAACAACTTGAAATCTTTTCTATCATTGTTATTAAAACCTTATCTAAACTAGAATCTAAAGTAATTTGATGCTAGTTTGATTTTATCATTGGATTCTTCGAGAAAATAAATTGATTTCCCTGTTTTCCTCTCTTTGTTTTAATCAGATATTCACACATCCTGGAGTGGACTCTAATCATATAAAAAGAAAAAGTTAGGTAAAGAAAGTAAAAACAACACTAGCCGTTACCGTGAAACATAATAAATTCGACCGTTACATTCCATCAACATTCAAATAATTTCAACCAACATAAACCAAAACACAATCACAAAAAAAAAAAAAAAAAAAAAAATTTACTTACAACAACAACCACATACCAATTACAATCCCGCAAAGTAGGGTCGGGAGGGGTAGAGTGTACGCAGATGTACCACTACATTAGATAGAGAGACTGTTTATTTCCGATAGATACAGAAAAAAATGGAGCAAGAAGAAGATGGAATCCAAAATCTCAGATCCAAAGCCACTGAACTTTTCCTAAGAAAAGAATGGAAACACTCCATTGATGTTTACACTGAATTAATATCCCTTTACCATGACAAAATCTCAAACCCCCACCAAAAAAATCTCGAAAAGCTCAAAAAATCCCTCTGCTTAGCTCTCTGTAATCGCGCTGAAGCTAGACTAAATCTTCAAGATTTTGCTCAGGCCTTAAAGGATTGTAACGAAGCATCACGAGTAGAAAACACCCATTTCAAGACTCTTGTTTGTAAAGGTAAGATTTGGCTAAGTCTCAATAGATACGCGTTGGCGTTAGAGTGTTTTAAAGAAGCAAATCTTGATCACCACGAGTTAGAAAACTCTGAAATACTTAATCTGTATTTAGATAAGTGTAAGAAGTTTGAGTTTCTATCAAGAACGGGCGCGTTTGATGTATCTGATTGGGTAGTTAACAAGTTTGAAGGGAAATCACCTGAGTTAGCAGAGTACATTGGTTCAATTGAGATCAAGAAATCGGAGATCAGTGGCCGGGGCTTGTTTGCAACGAAGAATGTTGATTGTGGGAGCTTGTTGTTGGTTACAAAGGCGGTTGCTATTGAAAGGGCGATAGTACCTGGATCGAGTTTTGAAGGTGCTAAGGAGCAAGCTCAGTTAGATATGTGGAAGAGTTTTATTGATAAGATTATGGAATGTATCAAGAGATGTAAACGCACGCGTGATTTGATGTGTAGGTTATCGAATGGTGAGAATGAGGATGGTTTGGAGGTTCTTGATATCGATATGTTTAGGCCTGAGGCGGCGGATAGTAGATTTTGTGATACGAAGATTGATGATAAGGAGAAGTTGCTTAGCATTCTTGATGTTAATTCCCTTGTTGAGGAGTTGGTTTCCGCGAAGATTCTTGGCAAACACAATGATGTCCATGGCATTGGACTGTGGTTATTGGCTTGTTTCATCAACCATTCTTGTGATCCCAATGTGAGGCGTTCCCACATTGGTGATCACGTGATGATTCATGCTACTAGAGATATAAAAGCGGGCGAAGAGCTTACTTTCGCCTACTTTGATGTGTTTTCGCCCTTCAGGGATCGTGAGGAGAGGGCGAAAGCCTGGGGTTTTGTGTGCAAATGCAAAAGGTGTAATCTTGAAAAGGGTGTTTGTTCAAATCAAGAAATGATGGAAATGGAGATGTTTCTTGGTGGTAAAGGAGTAGACAACGGAGGCGTAGTTGTTTATCGCTTGGAGGAAAGTATGAGGAGATGGATGGTAAGGGGAAAAGGGAAAGGGTACTTGAGGTCATCGTTTTGGCAAGCGTATACGGATGTATATGATTCAGAAAGATTGTCGAGGAAGTGGGGGAGCAAGATACCGTTGATGGAAAATGTGTTGGATAGCGTTGTCGATGCAGTGGGAAGTGATGAGAGAATTGTGAAGTTGTTGATGAGAGGATTGAAGAGAAAAAATGGACATAAAGGGAATGGAATATTTGAGATGGAAAAAGCAATGAAGTTAGGAAGGGGATTGTATGGAAAGATAATGAAGAAACAAACACTGAAGACTATACTAATTCAGCTTGGTGGGTAACTAATGCTGATGTTTTCATTCTTTCTTGTTCAGTTCTAAGTATTTTAGATATTGTTGGACGCGCCCAGATTAGGGTAGAAGGTTAGTAGGTAGTTGAGGGTTCTCTCTCGTGGAGTAGTTGTGTACTTCTACTAGTATGGGAATCGATTGTACTCTGTGGTTTCTTGATCCTTCAATTTCTGTTACTATTCATTGTTCCTTGTACTTCTATTATTTTGTTGTAGTTACTTGTTTTTTTCATAATTTTTTGCTCGTGCCTTGTTTAGTTTTTGTCTTCATTTCTTCTTCACTCTTGGTATTATTTTCTCGTGCCTTGTATATACACTACCCTCCCCAAATCTCACTTGTTATGATTGTTATCTTGCTGCTAGCGATGTTAGTTTATTTTGCACTTATCTTTTGTGTTTGTTATACTGTTATCGATTCTAAGTCGGGGGGTGTTTATCGGAAACAGTCTCTCTACGTGGTATGGTCTGCGTACACTATATGGGAATACACTGGGTAAGTTGTTGTTGTATGTTATGTATACCCAAAAGCCTTAGTGAGCTCGAGACAAAGAGGTTGCATAATAGGCGATCGCTTTGAGGGAAACCCTTCAAGTAAATGAGACTTTCTCTAATAGAAAGACTTGCATGCAACAACGATCAAGAAATTAAGACTTTTCTGATAGAAAGATTTGTTTGCGACAAAAATCCTAATTTTGTGTATTCGCGTTACCAGACCCATTTCTATTGGTCGTTAGAGGCATTAGTTGGTAATATTAATACTTTTGTATATCATATACACAACATGTAAACAATCCCCTCCCCCCCCCCCCCAACACACACACACACACGAATTTTAGTTCTATTTCAAATGACAGCTATTAAAACATGTGCAAATTATCTGTGAAAGGCCCATTCAAAGGCAAGAAAGTCAAGGCTGAAAAGTTTGAGATTTTTGGGCTCCAGTCAATGGTCCAAACAAAATGGTTATTGGAACTTTACACTGAATATGCATATAATATACATAAATTATACATAACTAGTGTACAGTTTACTGTGGCGGAAATCAAGATTTTCGTTACGAGTGTTTAAAATAAAATAGTGTAATTTTCTACCAAAAGTGGTTCGGATGAACCCCGTGATCCTTCCTATCTGGCTACACCCCTTGAGAGTTACATATGTATCTATATTTGACGAGCAGATTTAATTATTTTTATCCAATTGGCTAAATGTGTAACTTGCTCAAAAGAAAATAGACAATCTTTTTACAAAGCTTTGGCTTATATTTATTTGTATGTAGTTAATTTTGTTATTTTGAGAGGTTAAATAACAAAATTTAAAATATGAATATGGTACTAACTTGTAACATGTCTATGCCATTTGTAAAAAGTAAAGTAACATGACTATTTAGCATGTGTTATATGTGAATAATTAAAAAAAAAAGTAAGTGGTTTATCTGTTTGGCGGCATATAGTCGGTCCAATTTGTACATCTATTTATTCCTAATAGATGTGTGTTTGTACTTTATATAATCCACCAAAACAATAACTACGGCTGTGTTCGGTACAAAGAAAAATACTTTTTGTGAAAAATAATTTAATTATTTATTTTTCTTGTATTCAGTATGTAAATAAAAAAAAAGGAAAAATTACTGTAACACATTTGCATCTAACTTGGATAAATACTTATTCATTTGACCTTATAAGTGGAATGAAAGAATATTGTTGTTAGAAGCAAGACCTCGTGTTTTATTTTTGAAAATCACCTATTATATTATTCAAGAAAGAGATTTTGTATTTTCTTCGTTTCATAATAAGTGAATTATTGAATTTTGGTACATAGATTAAGAAAAAAAACAGTAAAGACATAAATTTAATACAACTTTCCATTTTTATCCCAAAAAAGGAAAAAACTGACTTTGTAATACTTTTGAAACACCAATAAATACCTCAACAATTGGGTATTTATTGAGGTAATCTAATCTATTAAGAAATTGGTATTCTTTCATTAAATAATTCATAAGGAAAATTGGGTTGTGCATATATAAAAAAAGGTCAAGATATGAGTAATATATTATATATTCACTTAAATTAAAATTAAGAACTAATCATTTTTCCGATGGAATTATTGTAAAATTCGGTCATAGTGACTTTTGTGATGGTCGGAGTAAGGTTAAATGACCATGGATGAAATGAATGAAAGAAAAGTGACTTTTGCGTAATAGATACAAAGTTAAGTGACCATGAATGAAAGAAAAATGACTTTTACGTAATAGATACAAAGTTAAGTGACCATGAATGAAATTTACCCCAATTAACATGAAATACTACTTGCTTTTTCTACTTTCAGTCGTTGTTCTCTCAAAAAATAATTTTAAAATATTTTAATCAATCAACAATAATAATATACTGAGTGTATTCTCAAAAAGTGGATTTGAAAATGATATCCAAACCACGATGATCTCAAAGGTAAGGTAGAGAGACTACTTTCAATAAATCCCCAGCTCAACACAAATAAGTCTAGAATAAGACGTAGTATAAAAGCAAAAAATATTAGACGGTAACAAAATAACATATTGTAACAGAAACAAGATAATTACAAAATAATACTATAATCGATCTAACTGGAACAATAAATATCATCCAAAAAAAAAAAACTAAAAATTAAAACATTACCAATACTAGTACACACCACAAAACAAATCACTCCTACTCTATTTGCTTTGATTATTCCCTCACTCTTAAAAAGAAAACAAAAATTAGGAGGGTATATTCTGTAAGACTACATAGGTATGAATACTTTGAGCCACAAAAATAAACAATGAGATCATCCATGACAAACTTTGCACACCTAATCAAGCAAATTATTTAATGTTAGATAAACTTCAGCCAACCCCTAAAAGCTAAAACTAGAAAGTAATCTTTGACTATTATTTCCAAAGCAAATAAATGGAATTCCTTAATTATTTAGAATTACAATAATAAAAAAGGGAAAAAGAAACTATCAAGTCTATGTCATGTTGATCAAATAATTAAGTTTGGTGACTTGATTAGTCATTGGTCCTCTTAGGGTGTGTTTCGAAAAATATTTTTTGAAAAATATTTTTCTATTTTTTCTCATTTGGTTGTAATAAAATATTTGAAAAACATTTTTCACAACAACTTATTTTCCTTAATTTGAGGGAAAATGACTTCCCTCATGGGCCAAGGGAAGTCATTTTCCAGAAAATGACAAATGTGACTTATGACCCTATCCCCACCCCTCTTCCACACCCTAACAACACTCATATCATATTTCATTTTGTCATCGATGTAACTTGTTTCACGAGGTTGAATAAGCTTGTCGTTTCGTTATATTTTTATTGATTGTAGTATTTTGAGATTGTCCTGATAAAATATTGAAAAGTGTCTTCTATATTTGCTAATTAATAGTTGCTTAAATTTAGTGATTGTAATATTTTAGTATTCGATATTGATATTATTTGTTATGCTTAAATTAGTTTTTACTAATTGTTGAGTTGCTAGAGGCATTGATATACTAGTTAACCGTTAGTAGTATTTTCTAAAAAAAATATTTTTCATTCACCAATCAAATACTAGAAAGTATTTTTCTAAAAAATAGTCTCTACTCACCAACCAAACACCATAAAATATTTTTAAGAAAATATTTTTCACTCACCAACTAAACATGAGAAAATAAGTAGAAAATCAACTTATTTTTTAAAAAAATATTTTCCAAGAAAATATTTTCCATCATACCAAACACACCCTTAATATAAATATTCCACTAGCTAGGCTGCCCCACATATAGATGCATGTAATGCACCGATTTGAGAAGTTAATTAAAGTTACTTACGTTGGTTCAAAATAGTTAATCTTTATTAATTTAATATTTTTTTAAGAAAATATTTATTAAGGATTTATTTTATCAAATTAGTTTTATTAATTATATTTTAAAAATATAAATCTGAATAAATACACTATATTTAGTTATTTAATGATAAGGATACTATTGAAAGAGCAGAATAAAATCCTCTTGATTTCATTAACGAGACAACTAAATTGAACTAAATATTTTTAAATAGAGGACCAACTAAAGTGAAATGGATGGAGTACTATTATTTTTATTGTTCTATAATTATATTGGTTTCGATTAATTAGATTCACATTGCGCAAGGTTCATTAAAGGAGAAAATATTCATTATCGACATCATATACTTAGTCCAATGAAAAACATTTTTCACATTTAGTCCTTTCTTTCACCAAATTGACAATTACATGACCTCAAGAACTGATTTGCAACTTAAGGAAACCTTATCCTCCAGTAAAAAACATTGCATTTTCCTTCTTTTTTTTTTTTTTTTTTTAAATGCAATGGACCACTAAATGTTTAATTTTTTTATTTTTTTTTTACTACTTATTGTGTTTTGTAGATAAACCTCAAAGAAAGATATGCATGTGTTGTCCTCATCCCTTGTTTTGTGCTCATCTACAAATGACCCTAATTATTGGGAGGAAAACCTCCCATGTCAAGACATTCCATGTAATATAATTCTGTTAACATGAGTGAGTTGTTCGAATGGTAAGTTGCTTACTGTAAGTTATAGGTGGAGTCATTTATATATAAAGGTGGTAAGGTACATAATTTTCATCGAAAAATTATATTATGTGTATATATTAACGTTAGTTATTATAAGTATGTACTTATTTTGTACCTTAATCAGGAGCGGATTTATTAAGGCCCGTGGAGTTGGCACGCCACCCGCAAACTTCGACGAAAACTGTATATATATAGCTGTATATATATACAGATATAGTTAAAAATTAAGTCTGCCACCCACAATAACAAGATACTGTCTAGTGCGGGTGGCAAAGAGCTGGTTTTGTAGCTCCAAGGTGTTGTGTTCGAAACCTGCTGGCAGGATTTGTTTTTTAAAACCATTTTTGTTAATAATTTTTCATTAAAAATGTAAGGTACCAGATGGCTTTGTTAATAATTGCAACACGTACTTGATACCAAGCAAAGCCAAATTCCTATTTCCAAATAATTAAAAAAAAACTATTTCCAATTCCAAATCAAAACATCGACTGAGACTCTTGTTCTTGAGGTTTCCTGTTGCTGCTTGCTCTCTCTCTCTTTGTTTGCTCTCCGTAAGTTATATTGAAAAATTATTTTGTTTCTCTTTCTTGAGCCTAGAAACCCAAAACTATTTCTTCATTAGGTAATCTAATCTATTAAGAAATTAGTATTCTTTCATTAAATAATCCATAAGGAAAACTGGGTTGTGCACATATTAAAAAGGTCAAGATATGAGTAATATAGTATATATTCACTTAAATTAAAGTTAAGAACTAATTAAGGTTGCCACATCATTTTTTCGATGGAATTATTGTAAAATCCGATCATAGTAACTTTTGTGATGATTGGAGTAAAGTTAAATGACCATGGATGAAATGAATGAAAGAAAAATATTTTTTGCGTAATAGATACATAGTTAAGTGACCATGTATGAAATGAATGAAAGAAAAGTGACTTTTGCGTAATAGATACAAAGTTAAGTGATCATGGATGAAATTACCCTACTTTAAATCATGAGGTCGTAGGTTTGAGTTACCAAGAACTTAAAAAAAGTGAGAGCTCCTAGAAAGGGGTAAAAAAAAAAAAAAGACCGTATGTTAAAGTGTTTATCGATCTAATTAATTTTTCTATTCATATACCTCATTAGTCGTTAGCTTCAATTTATGTGATATAATTTAAACTTACTTGATTGAAAAAGATAACAACGAGAATTTATATCATATAAATGAAAATTAGCAAGAAATTACTTTTTACTTAAGCTGCCTTATTAGAAATTCCTCTAATGTGTTATATGATTTTCAAATGCTTTAGTCATGATTCGACTTCTTAATTCATATGGCCTAATTAGATCACTATTACATCACCTATAGGCAAGAAGTTTTATTTTATTTATGATTATACAATATTCAATGTTTTATGGGAAGAAAGATAAATAGAAGTTGTAGTCAAATATGTACATTAAAAATAATAAAGGTAAAGATCGATCATATCAAATCGAGATTATCAAGAAACCAATTGTGTTTTCTTATTGAGGAATTTTAAATAGAAAACCAATATACTTGTGAACTCTACATGATTAGATCAAAACCTAACGTCATGGAATATACTTTGTTATCTAAGGATGATCACTGATCAGTGTACAAAATATTCTGCGTTAACGAAATTAGAAGAAAAGTCGCATTTCAAAGAATTTAATGTAGACAACTTAACTTAATGCAAACATTATCAGTAGTTGTTTTTGTTGGAAATTGTTTTAAGTTACTGCACTAGTTTTTTAGTAAAATAAATTATTTAGATTAGGATAAATTTAAATTTTGAATTTTAACTAGTTTGTTTAATTAGTTGAGATATTTTAGGTTATTTTGAATTTTGAATTATGTTGATTTTCTTTGTAAGTTGGCTATTTAAAGCCTCTTATGCTTAAGAAAAAACATTGAAAGCTATTAAAAGATTTCAATCCATTGAGAGTCATTTTAACCTTTTTTTTGTTGCCCCATCTTTTTTTAAAAAACCAACAGTGGTATCAAGAGCCTCATTGATCTTTCGGGATCTGTGAGTTTTTCCAAAGCGCTACCATATCATTTTTAATCCGTAAGGGCTACCTTTTTAACCCATCAAGGCTACCTATTTTAATCCGTCAGGGCTCCCATTTTCAATCCGTGCTTATTTTCAAAGCGTAGGGCTATTTCAATCAAAAAGATATCAAGCAACAGTCTCTCATTGAATGCCTCAAAAATTTTCACTGGCAAAAACTAACAAATTTGGTCAGTGGAAATGAAATCATATCTTCAAGCCTATGATCTGTGGGAAGTTGTATCGGAAGATATACCATTACAATCACTCCCTGAAAATTCTATCATTGCTCAGATTAAATCTCATTCAGATGAAAAGCTCAAAAAATTCAAAGCCAAAATTGTAATTCAAAATTCAGTTGCGGATTCGATTTTTTTAAAAATCATTGCTTGTGAGACAACAAATGAAGCTTGGGAAAAACTAAAACAAGAATATCAAGGAAGTGACCGAGTTAGACAAATGCAAATTTTTGAATTTGAAAAGAATTTTTGAATCTGTTA
Source organism: Capsicum pubescens (assembly GCA_030864215.1). NCBI lineage: Eukaryota > Viridiplantae > Streptophyta > Magnoliopsida > Solanales > Solanaceae > Capsicum > Capsicum pubescens. Next base: position 385,051,283 of record CM061548.1, read on the forward strand.
GGATGTAAGAGGATGAAATTATTGCTAAGTATTCTGACAAGATTTCTTTGTTTGTCAGTAAAATTAGGTTGCTTGGCGAGGATTTCAAAGATGATAGAATAGTAGAAAAAATTCTTGTGACAATTTTGGAGAGATTTGAGTCTAAAATCTTATCTCTGGAAGAGTCTAAAGATCTCTCTACTATCTCTGTTGAAGAACTAATTAGTGTTCTTCAAGCACACGAGCAAAGAAGAGCCTTCAGAAAAGATAATGTTACTGAGAGTGCCTTTTATGCACAAAACAAAAAAGGAAAAAGTAATTATCCTCCTTGCAGACACTACAAAAAGAAAACACACTTGGAGAATTTTTATTGGTGGAGACCTGATGCAATCTGTGAAAATTGCAAATAAGCAGGTCATGTTACAAAAGTGTGCAATAAAAAAAATCAACTTTTTCAAATCGCAATAACTAAAGTAAAAGAGGAGTGCTGAAAATTGCTTTAATTTATTACTGCACTAGTTTTTTAGTAAAATAAATTATTTAGATTAGGATCAATTAAACTAAAAATTACACAAATACACAACTAATGTTTCAAATATTACAAAAAATTCCAACTCCCTAAACATATTACAAAAATCCCAACTTATACACAGAATGCTATGTATATGTCGGCTATGTTATGTATATTAATAGGGAGAGAGAGTAAAGTAATTAAAAAAGTGGGAGAGAATATAATTACTTCCAAAAGGGTTGGTATTTATGTTACTTATACTTGGTATTTATTTACTTACTTATTTATTTTGAACTTTAAGGGGCCGTTTGGTTTGCAAATAATCTCGGGATAAAATTTTTTTTCCGTCGTTTGGTTGTAAATATTTGGGATAACTTATTCCGGGACTAATAATTAGTCCCGGGATAAGTTATCCTCCCAATTGGTGGGATAACAATCCCAACATTATTCTTACATGGGATAAAATCATAAAATGACAATGTTACCCTTAAATTCTTTGATTTTTCACTTCCATACACATAATTTGAGTGCTAAAATTTGAGTGCATAATTTGAAATTTTTACTAAAAATATTTCTGTGAAGCAACTATAATTTGAGTGCATAATTTATTATATTTCTCAGGCTAACACAATTAAATTTATTATTCGTACTATAATTTGAATGCATAATTTAGTCTATTTTCGCAATTAAATATTTTAGGAAGTATAAAGGCATTTACCGTTCAAAATGGTTGTAAAATATATAAATTATGTTTATTTATATATTTTAATTTCTCTAAAAAATAATTAAAAAATTTAAGAATGAATATTTAAAGATTAAAAAAAAATACTATGCATGATGATTTGTGATGCATGCTTTGACTTCTAAGGCTTGATAGGTCCTTTTGGTCGATTTTCAGTTGATTGCCTCAACCTATCGATTGAGTGAGTTGGAGAAGAAAGTCTTAGAAGGCTACGACTCTATAAGTTTCGCGTCTTATTTTTTGCGTGTCTACTATTTATTTAGGTGCAAAGAGCCTAAGCGGTTCAAGCTATTATATTCCGCGCCTGCTCTCCATTCGAGTATTGAATTTTCCCAACCTGGTGAGCACCCTTAATGTCTCTAGTAGATAGACTCAACAAGGAACCTTGCTCAGAGGAAGAAGGACATTAGTTTGAAGTCTCGAGTTTCTATCCCCTCTCTAGTGCTGTTTAAAAGGACCTAGTTCCCTACTACCGTGTCATGGCGATATTCGCCTCGAAATCCTCTGCTTGCTTCGTCTCCTAGTGGTTGTTTCTCGTGGAGCGCCCATGAGTCAGGATCAGGTGGGATATATATATATATATATATATAAGTTAAATAAGATGGAGGGTATTTTGGTAATCAATCAATTTATTCAGAGAAATTATACCATGCATATTACTTTGAATACAACAAACCAAACACTCAATAAAAAATAATCTCAGCATAACTAATCCCAGTATAACTTATCCCATCATAACTAATCCCAGTATAACTTATCCTATATTAACTTATTCCAACATAACTAATCCCGGTATAACTTATTTTCAAACCAAACGACCCCTAACTAGGTTGTTAGTTTGTTTAGTTAGCTGAAATATTTTAGGTTATTTTGAATTTTGAATTATGCTGATTTTCTTTGTTAGTTGGCTATTTAAAGCGCTCCTACACTTAAAGAAAAATCATTGAAAGCTATTAAAAGATTTCAATCCATTGGGATTCATTTTAACCTCTTTTTGCTACCCCAACTTTTAAAAAAAAAACAACAGTTTTCACAACTCGAAACTATTTCTACTATTCGAGAGAAGTGATTGCTTCCACGACGAGAGAGAAAAAACTAGTGAATTATATCTAATGAGCTTTAACTATTGAAAAGCCAATTAAGTATCTCTAACTCAGATTAATATTTTTTTTTAATATCATGATTAATAAACTTAATGGCTCATTTGTGATGTGGTTAGATAAGAACCACAAGTTTAATATTCACCTACATTTTTCTCTAGTTCTTATCTTATCTAACCTCTTTTGACTTGACAGCTGTCCACTTTCTAAAGTAGGGACCCCTAGCTATTTTTGGCAATTGATTATTTACTCAAAACTAACTTTTTTTACTAAATATAATTTTAATTAAGATTACCATCATTTACTTAAGTTGAAAAGTAGGAAATCTTTTTTTTTTTTTTTTTTTTTTTGGCATAAAACAGTAAATCAATTGATTCTATACTTGGAGAAGAAAGTAGAATGTTGTTTCCCATTATATTTTTGGATGAATTTAACTCCTTGTTATTAGATGACTCATCTTATAATTCATAATAAAGGTAAATTAGGAGTTAACTAATTATCACTTAGATTTTTTAACACTGAATAAGTGAAAAATAAACAATTATTTTTTAATATAATAGAGAAGTAAAATTGCGGAAATTGATGAATTATACGTTTGGTTATGTAGTTTTACTAAAACATTTAGAATTCTTTCACGTATAGAAAGATAGTAATTTGGATTAGGAATTCTTAAATAAATAATCTCTTTTCAAAACACATTGATTTATTATGTCTTCAAATTAAAGAAGCCATACATAGTCACACATAAATACACGGAATATCCATTGCCAATGATACTCACCTATTTAAAATTTTAAATTAAAAATGTGGTAGAAATCTCTAAAGAAACTTAATTATTAGCTATATTTTTATAATATATGTGCATGTAATAACGTGTTTTATAACAACCATATTATAAATCACGTGTGACATTTTTTTCTTAACACATTTTTCTATGATACAATGTATCTTTCTAATAGAGCACATAAGTTTGTTTCCTATAATTGTGGAACAGAAAAAAAAAGAAAGAAAGAAAGAAAGCTATGCATTATTGAAAACACTGTTTTTCTTTAATGCAGTGGACCCTTTGTAGTGTGCTCATGCAGCTTCTAGATGAACAATATAAGGGGTCGTTTGGTAGAATGTATAAGAACAATGCTGAATCGAGTGTATTAGTAATGCTTGCATTAACAATGTTGGTATTAATTGTGCTTGCATTAGTTATGCTGATATTATTTCTTATACATTGTTTGGTTTGATGTATTAAAAATAATATATTAAAAACAGAGGCAAAGTGTAGAGAAAATGACAAAATATTTTAGTAAGGATTTAAGGGGTAAATTTGTCATTTAACAAGCTAATACATGTATTAAAATGCTTTGTATTATTAATACCTAGAAAATGATGGTGTTAGTAATACATTACTTAATACACAAAAGAGTGTGTAACTAATACAAACATTAGTTATGCATAGGCTAAGAAAATGAACCAAACAAGGTATTACTAGAACACAAGAATAATGCATGCATTAAATTTTTTTAACACACTCTACCAAACGACCCCTAATAGTAACTGCTTATTCAATGTAATTTCATAAGCGGCATTTTAAGTCTGCAGTCTTAATCCTACCTTTTAAAGATGGAGATTATTTCTGGTAGATACTCGACGACTCAAGTAAAGTATAACAAAAATAAATACGTAAAGCAAGTACACCTGCGAAGAAGTCATGTCGAAAACAATGAAAAAGACAGTACAATCAGAGCTGATCTAAGAAGGCGGGAGGGCGTTACCTTGATGTTCTAAATTCAAATTCAAATTCAAATTCTAGCCACTGCAGCATTGATATTGTGATATTTATTTTCTAATAGAAAAATGAGAAGTTTCTACCTATGTCCAGTAGGAAATTCATCGAAATTTAACTCGTCGATAATGTTTCTGACTGATTTTCGACAAATTCTAACCAATTCTATCAGATAAGTTTGATGAAAATTCTCATTCTTAGTAATATTTTACCGAGGATTCGAGTAACTCTATATCTCTTTTTCTTTTTTTCCAGTAAGTAACTCTATATATGTACATAATATTTTAAATATACCTTGATTATGATATAAAACTTACGTATGCAAATATAGTCTCTTATGTTAGTCAATATCGAACCACATGAAGTATTAGTAAATATGAAGATTCTAATATATCTTCTTAATTAAATTCTTATCTATCTACTTAAATAAAATGGTAGTTGATCTACACTAATAAATAAGACTCAAACTATTAAACTAACCAACTCAACTAATTTGGATTTGTATTGTGGTCTTTTAAAATTATTAAACTAACCAACTCAACTAATTTGAATTTGTGTTGTGATCTTTTTCAAGTAATAGAGTAATTATCATATTTTTTTCCCCATTCAATATTTAAGTCTGAAATATTTAATTAAAGATGAAGAATTTCATCTATCCCATCATATCCTCTATTATATTTTATTACCTTGAACAATTGGATCCACATATGTGAATGGGGTTAATTTCATCCCTATCTAGCAAAAGCCAATTGGCATATGGAAAAAAATTCCAAGAGCTCAATAACACCAATAAGGTCCAAAATTTGTTTGCTTATTGTCTTCATACTCCAATCTTATTGGCTTAGGACCATATATAACTTTTGACTAGAAAGAGTCTATCTAGGAATAATAGTTTGTTAAAGTTGCATAACAAGAAAATAAAAGATAAGAACTAAAGGATATTCCCCACCCCCACCCCCACCCCCCACCCCCTCATCATGTTATCCATTGAATGAAGAAAGAATAAGATAGTGATTTTGCCTAAAATATTATACAAGCATGGCCTTGCAATATTTATATATAATTAATATATACTCATACTAGGTATGCAAGTCATTAAAAAACCAATCAAAAAATGACAAATTTTAAAAACTTCCAACAATTATAAATTGGGCAGCCTTCTCCTTGCAAACATTTCAAACACTCACACTTCACATTTTCCTCCCTAAACAATAAAAAAAATTCCCACTCTTCCCTTTTCTCTTTAATTGATTCAATACTTCAAAATCATATAATTAATATACACTTACCAATTCTTTTTCATTTTTATACTAGCTATATTTTCTTTTTTTTATATAAAAAAAAATGGTTGGAAAAATTAGCTCTGATCTTCCTCCTGGATTTAGGTTCCATCCTACTGATGAAGAATTAATAATGTATTATCTTCGATATCAAGCTACATCGAGGCCATGCCCCGTTTCAATTATACCCGAAATTGATGTCTACAAGTTCGATCCCTGGGAATTACCTGGTTAGTAAACATACATACATACATATTCAAAAAAATTATTTAAATGCAAAAAATATATGATAAAGTTTTCGAATATGATATTATTGATGATTATATTATACAATAGACTGGTTTTGTCTTGAGCCGGTAGTCTTTGGAAACAGCCTCTCTATCTCACCTCTGAGATAGTAGTGGTGCGATCTGCATATGTTCTATTCTCTTCAGACTCTACTCTGTGGAAATATATTGATGACTAATTATGTGCGTTTGTGAAATGTAGAGAAAGCTGAATTTGGAGAAAATGAGTGGTATTTTTTCACCCCTAGAGATAGAAAATATCCAAATGGTGTTAGGCCAAATAGGGCAGCAGTGTCAGGTTATTGGAAGGCAACAGGGACTGATAAAGCAATATATAGTGCATCAAAATATGTTGGAGTTAAAAAAGCACTTGTTTTTTACAAAGGTAAACCTCCTAAAGGTGTCAAGACTGATTGGATCATGCATGAATATCGTTTGAGTGAATCAAAGTCTCAAACTACTAAGCACAGTGGCTCTATGAGGGTAAGCAATTCCTATCCAAATCAATATGAAATTCATCGTTAATCTGTCGCTAAATAGTGATAGAGTTTCTTGATAATATATCTATTGGTAAATATATAGTAAAATGATAATTTGTCGCTAAAGAGGATTAGAAACAGGTTTTTACTGTTTACCGGTAGAAGTTGTTGTTAATCCATCATTAAATAGGAGTGGCAACAAGTTTTTATTATTTAGCGACAAAAGTTATTCAGTCAGACTTATTTATTTTATTTGATAAATTATAGTACTAAGATTCTTTTTTTTTTTTTTTTTTTTTTGTCTTGGGTATTTTTTTTCAGTTAGATGATTGGGTACTTTGTAGAATTTATAAGAAGAAGAATTTGGGAAAAACTATGGAAATGATGAAAGTTGAAGAAGGAGAAGAAGATGTAGTAGAAAGTCATCATCAAATTGTGAGTACTACAAATAATTCAATTGAAGTTATTGGTGGACCACAAACAATGAAATTACCAAGAATTTGTTCATTGTCACATCTATTGGAGTTGGATTATTTTGGATCAATTCCACAATTACTAGGTGATAATAATTCATATGATCATGATGACCAAATTTACACAATGAACAATATTGTTAATAACACAAATATGGAGAAATTTCAGCTAGGGGACCAAGTATCATCACAACAACAAAATGCGAATAATATTACAAGTAATAATTGTAATATTTATTTCAATTATCAGCAGCCACTTTTTGTGAATCCAGCATTTCAATTCCAGTGACAATAATATTATATTATATTATATTATATTATATTATATTATATTATATTATATTATATTATATTATATGAAGGCTAGCTATTGGATGAAAAATGTGACCAGCTAGCAGAAGTTTTCAACAATTGTAAAATATAATTGTTGTTATATATTACTTGTAGAATTTAGTTTCCCAGCTTGTGTATGAAATTGTAATGAATATTTATCAGCAGTCTATCTTTATTTAATTTTACAATGAAATGTCAAATTGGACTCTGGAATCAAACTTCCAACTCTATTGTGTTTTTTTGTCTTTTGATTGGTGGAAAACGGATAGTTTTCATTGAATTGCCTAATTAATAATTCCCTCCGTTCGGATTTACTTTTCATATTTTTTTACTTTTGATTTTCATTTTTAATTGTCATTTTTGACTATTCAAGAAAAGATAAAAAAAAATTCATGTTTTATCTTTAACATTAATTATTTATTTTTCAAATTATTTTTCAATACTTATTATACTAAATATTAATTAATATGATAAAGTCACTATAATATTTGTTATTTTTCTTAATAAGTGTGCACTATAACAATTACTATTATTTTTTAATAAAAATATCGTATCAAAAAGTGATAAATAAAAGCGAACGGCAGAAGTATAGGCTAACAAAAAGGAGACTTCTTCAATAAATTTAATCAACTTTAAATGCAAATCCCTGTAAAAAATAATAATTGTGCTACTAGCTAAATAAGACTTTTTGGATAACATACAGAATGGAACCGAACTATCTGATAAACAATTGGTTAATACTTTTAATTGGTGATTAATAAAATATTTAAAATTATACTATGTAATTATCTCTTAATTAGATAAATTTAAGTGTGCGAATAATCTTAATATTATCAATTTATTATCCTAATATAAAACTTAAATTCAAATTTAAAATTACTGAATATAATAATATTTGATAATCCAAAATTTCTTCTACCACATGAACGTGTTTCTTCAAGTGAAAGATGATTCGAGGAAAATGTCCGTATTTAAATCTCTATAAATTTATACTAATATTTATAAATAAGAAAATTACTTATTATATACAACAGATAAAATAATCCGATGATGTAAGTAATGTATGTATGTAACTTAATTAGAAACCTTAAAAATATAAATATGAGTTATAGTGAGATGATTGTCATCTCTCTATCCTTAACACGATAGATTCAAGCTTTAAAAATGAAAAAAATGTGATTCAAAATTCCATCCAAAAGATGAGCCTTACAATATGTGAATTCGAATTAATCAGAATTTAATATAAATATTAAATATTAATTTTATTTTTATTTTTTTAAAAAAAAACGTTTAGACAGTTTACAAAGAAATGAAGGTTGTGGGATGTAGTGGCCAAAATAAAAGAATCAGTTAGGTGCATGCATGGCCCTTTTTGAAAGCTTAAAATACGCCCATCATCTCGATGATGACATTTTTTGAACTATTTTGTTAACTTATTAGGCGTTTGATCATAGATTTTCAATGATTATTTATTTTGCTTAAAATTTATAGGGCTAAAGTTAAAGTGTTTTTAATTATATTTTTTGTAAAAACAAAATATTGTGTTCAGAATTTGGTAAAACTTGTATAACTTCAAGAGGAATTTTAATTTTTATGATTAAATATTAATTTTGAAATAATGTGATGTGGCATTTTTTAAATTTTGAGATTCAAACAAGTCTATTTCTAACGATAATTTTTTATATATTTTTTTAAAAAATTGAGTTATCAATTATTATGACTTAAAGTATATTTTACATAATTTTTAAATATATAAATTTTATTTTAAAACAAAAAAACTTAAGAATTTCATACCTAAATTTATAATGATACCTAAAATTGTTTGATTCTCAAGAAGAAAAATATAATCACGTAATTAAAACTGACTGAATAATAAGTTATACCAAAGTAAATAATTTAAGTGGTGAAACAGTTAGTTGTTATTGATTCTTTCTTAATTAGAGGTTTTAGGTTCGAATTTTTAATATAAAAAGTTCTTGATAATTAATGTTTTTCCCAAATAAATTTTATGTGATATAAATTTAAATTAATCGAATTTTAACGTGGATATCCGACATAAATTGGAAAAATAATGTTAGTTGCAATTGAGATTTGTTTTACTAGTTTTGTTTTTTCTTTTAACGGCTAAGGTTCCGCCGAAATTTCTCCTAAAAAGGACAAAGTCTTTTATTAGATTTTTGGATAAGATCAAAATTTCAATTCAATGAATAAAGGTATGTGCATTTTTATTTCACTTTCAGGATGTGTTGGACTTAAGGTATGAAGTAAAATGTTTTCCCCTTAAAAATACTTTGGGTTTCTATTTATTTTTTAATATTTCGTAAATTGTCAAAAAAGAAAAAGGGTACTATCTAATAAAATATTAGTATAAGGGTGGGATGTAGCGTGGAGGTTCAAGAATATAAAAAGGGTGGGATGGTCAATGTGTGGGGGCAGATGAAAAGAAGATAATGAATTTGAAATATCATTAAATACAAACTTTTTAAATTTCTATTTTCAATTAACAAAAAGTCAATTATCCTTATTTTAAAAAAAAAAATAAAATATTTTTCTACACATAAAACATAGACTTAATCCTCTATTGAATAACGAGGATTCTCAAGATAGAGGCAAAGAAAATTTAGGTTGGAACTAAATCATTGTACAAGGTAAATAATATTCTCTAGCTAGCTTCGTTCATTTGTATGTAAGGTAGTTTGATTAAATGCACTTTGAAATTTTAAGAATTGTTTTGATTGCTAGGTAAAGTTATGCAGATTGTAAATTAATATAGAAATTAGTCCTGTGAAGTGTATTCATTATATGTTTTTATTCTATTTAATATCCTTTATAAAATAATATATATATATATATATTAATTTATTTATATTTATTTTATTTACATGAGAAAAAGAGAGTTCGTGTGATTGTATTGTAGCTCAAAGTTAGGTTGAAGAGACAAAAAATGTGTCCATATTATTCAAAAAAAAATTAAGTTTGGTGCATTGTTAGTGTATTTTTTTTTTTACGCTATCAGGTAATTATTACATGCTGTAGCAGATCATCCATTTCTCAGGTAAAAATATATAAATGAATGACATGCTACTAGCTGCAGCATGTAAAAGTCACATGATGGTATAAAAAGAAAAGGGAAAAGGACATTCTATAAGACTTTTTAAAACAAATATCCCAAATTTAAAAAAAATAAATTAAAATATCAAAATAATCATTTCAATAATTTTTGTATTAGTTATTATTTCTTTTAAAAATTATAAATAAAAAAAAATAACAAAACCAACCACTTGTGGTCAGTTTTCTTTTAAAAGAAAAGTTAAAAAATATTTTTAAAAAACCGACCACTAGTGGTCGGTTTTTATTTTCTTAATAAAAAAAATATTTTTAAAAAACCGACCGCTTGTGGTCGATTTTTAATTAAAATAAAAAAAATAATTAAAAAAAATCGACCACTTGTGCTAAGTTTTTTTATTAAAATAAAAATAAAATAATTTTTAAAAACCGACCACTTGTGGTCGGTTTTTTAATTAAAATAAAAAAGAAAATAATTTTAAAAAACCGACTACTTGTGGTCGGTTTTTATTAAAATAAAAAAGAAAATAATTTTTAAAAACCGACCACTTGTGGTCGGTTTTTTAATTAAATTAATAAAGAAAATAATTTTAAAAAACGACCACTTGTGATCGGTTTTTGAACTAAAAAAATAAAAAAGTAAATAATTTTTAGAAGCCAATAATTATATATATGTAATCAAATATACATATTATTTTTATTAAAAAATAATTATATATATAATCTAATATATAATTAAAAAGTATTTTAAAAAGAGACTACTTGGGGTCGGTTTTATTTTAAAAATTAAATTTAAAATATTTTATAAAAGCCACTTGTATACATTACATACACAAAATTATTTTTTTAAAAAAAAAAAATCGACCACTTGTGGTCGCTTTTGTATTAAAAAATAAAATATTATAAAAAAGAGATCACTTGTGATCGATTTTTATTGAAAAATAATTATATGTAAAATCTAATATATAATTTTTTGAAATTACACTGATCACACGTATTCAATAACCAATATAATAATAATAAATATCAATCAAGCTTAGATTTTGTAAAAAAATTTATACTAAGAAATAGATCAAATAAAATAAATAAATTACTTTAATTATAATATTTATCTTTTACTTATGTTTCAATATATAAAATAAATATAATGTAGTGATCGATCGATTAATGATATAGTCAAAAAGTAGTAGAATCTATCCAAACATATTGAATACCTTGATTTGAAACGATAGAAGTAATAATATACTGTACGTTGAAGTTATATTAATGTAAGCTAATCAAATTAATCGATAACTCATCCAAGTATGTATATGAAATATGTCGAATTATATTATTGGATAATATACTCGTGTACGTATGTGATGTATATGATACGTATTTAGAACTTGATATAGTCGATAGTGTGTATGTATGTGTATGTATAGGTGTGTATATATATATATATATGGATTATGTAGTGAAGGTATAATAACATAAGATAAACTAATTGATAATTCATCTGAGTATATGTGAAATACGTTGTAATTATTATAAAATAGTAAAGTCGTGTATGTAATGTATATAATACGTATTCAAGAGTCGATATATATATATATATATGTATATATTACAAGATCGAAAAACTGGCGGTGAACCGATATATATATATATATATATATATAAAACCGATAATTTATCTGAGTCTATGTGAAATATGTTGTAATTATTATAGGATAGTAAAATCGTGTATGTAATGTATATAGTATATAGTATATATTATAGAATTGATATATATATATATGTGTGTGTGTGTGTTTGTGTGCGCGCGCGTGTGTGTATGTATGTGTGTATATATATATGATGTAGTGATCGATGAACTATGTAGTAAAAAAATAGCAGAATCTATCCAAACATATTAAATACCTTGATTTAAAATGATCGAAGTAATAATATACTGTACGTTGAAGTTATATTAATGTAAGCTAATAATCAAATTAATCGATAACTCGTCAAAGTATGTATATGAAATACGTCGCTTTATATTATGAGGTACTATAAAATTAAATTTAAAATATTTTATAAAAGCCACTTGTATACATTACATACACAAAATTATTATTTTTTTTTAAAAAAAAATCGACCACTTGTGGTCGCTTTTGTATTAAAAAATAAAATATTATAAAAAAGAGACCACTTGTGATCGATTTTTATTGAAAAATAATTATATGTAAAATCTAATATATAATTTTTTGAAATTACACTGATCACACGTATTCGATAACCAATCTAATAATAATAAATATCAATCAAGCTTAGATTTTGTAAAAAAAATTATACTAAGAAATAGATCAAATAAAATAAATAAATTACTTTAATTATAATATTTATCTTTTACTTATGTTTCAATATATAAAATAAATATAATGTAGTGATCGATCGATTAATGATGTAGTTAAAAAGTAGTAGAATCTATCCAAACATATTGAATACCTTGATTTGAAACGATAGAAGTAATAATATACTGTACATTGAAGTTATATTAATGTAAGCTAATCAAATTAATCGATAACTCATCCAAGTATGTATATGAAATATGTCGAATTATATTATTGGATAATATACTCGTGTACGTATGTGATGTATATGATACGTATTTAGAACTTGATATAGTCGATAGTGTGTATGTATGTGTATGTATAGGTGTGTATATATATATATATATATATATATATATGTATTATGTAGTGAAGGTATAATAACATAAGATAAACTAATTGATAATTCATCTGAGTATATGTGAAATACGTTGTAATTATTATAAAATAGTAAAGTCGTGTATGTAATGTATATAATACGTATTCAAGAGTCAATATATATATATATGTATATATTACAAGATCGAAAAACTGGCGGTGAACCGATATATATATATATATATATATATATATATATCTAACCGATAATTTATCTGAGTCTATGTGAAATATGTTGTAATTATTATAGGATAGTAAAATCGTGTATGTAGTGTATATAGTATATATTATAGAATTGATATATATATGTGTGTATGTGTGTGTGTGTGTGTTTGTGTGCGCGCGCGTGTGTGTATGTATGTGTATATATATATGATGTAGTGATCGATGAACTATGTAGTAAAAAAATAGCAGAATCTATCCAAACATATTAAATACCTTGATTTAAAATGATCGAAGTAATAATATACTGTACGTTGAAGTTATATTAATGTAAGCTAATAATCAAATTAATCGATAACTCGTCAAAGTATGTATATGAAATACGTCGCTTTATATTATGAGGTACTATACTCGTATACGTATGTGATGTATTGTAACGCCCCGAATCTGATACTCGAAACGCTACATAGTGCCCATGACCCCGAAGGACCACAAGCTAACCCATGACTGATATCTGTAAACTGAGCACTGAATAATAGTAATAATATCGTAAATGCGGAAACATGAAATGAAAGGACATAAGGTTCAATATTAGTACATAACTAAAAAATATGGTATAGCAATACCAAAACAACTGAGATAATTGTCTGAACATACTGTAGTCTGAAAGCCTCTAAACTATCTGAATAAGGAGTTGATGGGACATGTCCCCAACTAACTCCAACTACTAAAATAAACTGAAAAATAAAATATTAATGTGATCATCATGTCCTCGAAGGATGAGGACTCACTGCTAACTCTGATCGCTGAACTGAGATGCTACTGATTTTGTGGAGCTCGTGCTTCTAAACCTATGGTATAAAACACCATAGCGCAAATGTGTCAGTACTTTTAATGTACTGGTATGCAAGTGAGGTAGGCTGAATGTAATAGGTTCATATGCATGAACAATACTCACTGACTGACTAACATGAACGTGAGAATACATGCATGCATACGTAACTGTAACTGAGATCATGATAGGACTGGATACTGAGTCTACTAACATTGACATCTGAGTCATTGATTAGTGAGAAACTGATACTGTATTATTGAATACTGAGGGACTGATACTATGTTACTAATACATGGATAACTGTGTCTGACAGTTCTGATTATCAAGAACTGTCAGGTTGACTGTATCTGACAGTCCTGAAGTTGAATACTAATAACATAAGTTCTGATAACTGATATAACTGATAACATGAGTGACTGTATCTGACAGTCCTGAATCTGATGGAACTAGCTGAGTTCCGTACTGTATCTAAGTAACTGAATCTGAGATCAGTCCTATCTAGCGAGTGATCTCTACATCTGATGATACTGATACTGATTAACCATAGTTTAGATCAGTCCTGTCTGGTGGGTGATCCCAGGGTCTATTTATAATGATAAGGGTCGACTGTATCTGATAGTCCTAAATCTATACTACTGAGCTGAATTGACTGTATCTGACAGTCCTGATTATGTAAATGAATCTGTGGGATGTATTCATCTAACCGACATGACCCATACTAAACTAACTGGGGTCCAACCTGTAACCCCAGCTGGAAAGGTGTCAGTACTGCACCACTGGTAAAGACAACTGCTGTGGAGTCAGTCCTAATCTAGCGGGTGACCCCTGGGATCAGTCCTATACATTTAAATGTGCTAACGGGTGATCCCTGAGTATGTCAGTCCTATCTAACGGGTAACATCTCATACTTATGCTAGCTACGTAGTTTTGGAACTTAGGGATTGCTTCTAGGGATCTCAATCCTATCTAGCGGGTGAGTCCCCATCCCAAGGCTCGTTCGGTGCTGAATCCTACTCCCATCTGAAAGACACTGAACTGATTAACTGAACTGAGCTGATTAACTGAACTGAACTGATACTAGTGGTATTGTCTAGCGGAGCTAAACTGAAGTTACTGAGATTGACTGGGAATACTGAGGTTACTGAGCTACTGAAATTACCGAGATTTCTGAGATTTCCTGAGTCACATGACTGACTGAGTTCTATGGATCATAGCTTGACTGAGGAGATCGTGAAAATATGACATGGCTCTAGGCACACAGCTAAATGTTCGGGTATAACTAGCCCAGGACTCAATGAGAAGAAACTGACATAGCATGGCTTACTTGAACACATGACCAACAACACAATTCATAATTCATATATTGAAGCACTTCATCAAATATGTGATATGCATAAGCTTGTACATACATAGGGATTTCATGATATCATACTAGTTGGGCATTGTTCCTTCATCTAGGCATTTAATCATACACATGGAAGGCATAGCACATGTAGACAACATTATACAACAATTAATCATCATGATTCATCCCTAATTTCATTATCCCAGGGTTTATTTATAGGTTCACATGAACATACATCTATACAAATCAATTCCATATAAAATTGATCACTCAACATGGATTTGAACTCAATTGATCATTCTCAACATAAACAAAACAAACCCAGCATGAAATTCATAAAGAAATCCATAAAATTAAACTTAAAAAAAAGATTCTCGGGCTTCATGGACGAAAGAATTCCATGAATGAACACTACACATACTTGGGATGTGATTTCTTGAGGATTGACGGTGAAACCTTCTTGAATTTGAATCCCCAATAGAAACCCTAGCTTGTTCTTGAGAGAAACTAGTACATTTTGGGTGAAGAATGACTAAATCACGTGTTATTGGATATATATAGGGGTAGGAAATTGACCCTTTTAACCCTAGATGTGTCTTTAATTTCTGAAAAAATTTCCCGATTCTTATCCTTGGCATGACGCGGCGCTATCAAGCCGTGTCTCTGGAAAGTGACAAATGGGAAATAACATGGTGGCGCGATGCGGAGATATCGTGTTGCCACCTTGTCTGCGACCTGGAAGTTTGGCGTGAGGCGCCACTATCGCGGAGCAACACTGAAAATTGACAATTGCTATTTGAGCTATCTCCGCGATGCATTGAAGGCTCAGGTGATACACTGTCTCACTAAAAAGGCTCTAACTCTTCATCCGGGTATCGAATTTAGGAGAATTTGGTATCGATGGAAAGCTTATTCGATTCCCCACATGATAAAAAGTGAAAATCTTGAAAATACCATGTGTACAAAAGTGGATTCATCTTTCAAAGAAAGCTTCTAACATTCTTGGGAAACTTTTCAAGCTAGGAAAAGTACGGGGAATTACATGTATCTAGTACGTATTTAAAACTTGATAGTCGATGGTGTGTATATCTGTGTGTGTGTGTAAACTGATAATTCATCTGAGTATATGTGAAGTACGTTGTAATTATTATGGAATAGTAAAATCGTATATAATTAGACACATAAGAAGTAACATTAGTTTTTAGACGTAAAAAGTTAATTGGTAAATAATTTTTTGACTTTTTGCATATAAGTGTGGTCATTTGAGAAGTGAATTAGTTAGTCGAAAATGTTTAAGTGTAGTTACTTGAAAGGTGGACTTGTGTTTTGAATATAGTTAAGAGTGGTCACTAGATAAGTAAGTTATTAATTCAAATACGACATTTTGCATAATTTTATATATATTAAATTATTTTTCGTAAATACGCACATTCTCATTTTTCAAAATACATTATCTAGTTTATTATTATTATTAATTTATTTCAAATTTGATAATTTTATAAAATAATTTTAAGTAACATTAATTTTACATGCTTAGTTTATTTTGATATCAACGTCTTATTATTTCAATAAAATAGTAGGCCTAATTTCTCAATTTGTTGATTTTCTAGTCATCTTATACACAATTAATGTGAATTCTAACCAAATTGACATTTGATCCCTTTTTAAATAATTTTAATCTCAGTCGTTGATCAAAACTGATCCAATGGCTGAGATCCCATAACTCTCCTCTTTCCTTTTAAACAAAACCTAAACCCTAATCTCTCCATTGTCACCAACAGCCGACCCCCCCTCTTTCTCTACCTTCTCTCTTCTCTTTAAAAAACTCTCATGCGGCCGCCCTTCTCCATCACTGGCGAGTCATGACCAGCCGCTGCTCCGCTGCCTCCATCCCCCTCTCCCGTCGACAAGCCTCGCCGAATGTGATTACCGGTGGGCTCTTCGTCTTCAGCGCCGCCAGCCTCCGCTCCACCACTGACCGACGAATCTCCTCCCGTCAGCCGCCTTTGTTGCCTCCCTCACCTGCCAACAACCCCTCTCGTCCCTCCAGCCAACAGTCCCTCTCTCAGTGGCATGTCCAAGTGTGTATTTTTTTCTTTTTATCCTTTGTATTAAAGTAACTGTATAAAGTAAGGATAGTCAAATTTATAGTTCAAAATATTATTTATAATGTTAAATTTAGTATAATATGTGCCAAGTAAAAATGAAACTGAGGGAGTAAATTGTTAGACTCTGGAAATTCGTGTTTGTGATTATGTGTGTTTGTGTGTGTGAGAGTAGGTAGAGATGTCAAAGGAAGAAACCTGAAATGCAAAATCAATGTTTTAGTAAAACCTTCAAAGAAACTGTGTTTTAGTTCATATGGTTTGTCATTTTCTTCTAACATTTTTTACCCGAGCTCCACCATTTTTGCTACCTTATTCACTCGAACCCACAATCTGAGAGTTGGTGTTGCGGGGTGCTTACCAACCGAGCTATTCTCTCTTGTCTTCATATGATTTCTCAAAAGTTTGGGACAATATGACTGAATTTCTAGTCTTTCTTCTTGAGTTGTCTAGTTTATTATGTGTTTGATTGTCTTCTACATGTTTACTTGTATTTGGCCTAACTAAAATGTAACTGCAAAAATCATAGTTGGAAATTGAAATAGATAATGTTTTACAAATTGCAAAGTCCATATTATTAATTTCGTTTAATGTTGTGACTCGATTTGTTTAATGTTGTGCGGCTATATTTTGAATTGATTTGGCATGATTGAAATTATTTGCTTGATTGCTGTGAAATTTTGGTAAAGAAAGATTTTTCTCTTCATACAATTTAAGTTTAGGTACTTGAAATGTGAACTTGTGTTTTGAATTTATTAAAGCGTGGTCACTTGAGTAATGAATTAGTGACTCGAAAATGTTTAAGTTTAGGTATTTGAAATGTGAACTTGTCAATTGAATTTACTAAATTTGGTTACTTGAGTAGTGAACTAGTGACTCGAAAATGTTTAAGTTTAGGTAATTGAAATGTGAACTTGTCAATTGAATTTACTAAAGTGTGTCACTTTAGGTATTTGAAATGTGAACTTGTCAATTGAATTTACTAAATTTGGTTACTTGAGTAGTGAACTAGTGACTCGAAAATGTTTAAGTTTAGGTAGTTGAAATGTGAACTTGTCAATTGAATTTACTAAAGTGTGTCACTTGATTAGTTAATTAGTGACTTGAAAATGTTTAAATTTAGGTACTTGAAATGTGAACTTGTCAATTGAATTTACTAAAGTGTGGTCCCTTGAGTATTGAATTAGTGACTCGAAAATATTTAAGTTTAGGTAGTTGAAATGTGAACTTGTAAATTGAATTTACTAAAGTGTGTCACTTGACTAGTTAATTAGTGACTTGAAAGTGTCTAAGTTTAGGTACTTGAAATGTGAACTTGTCAATTGAATTTACTAAAGTGTGGTCACTTGAGTATTGAATTAGTGACTCGGAAATATTTAAGTTTAGGTAGTTGAAATGTGAACTTGTCAATTGAATTTACTAAAGTGTGTCATTTGAGTAGTTAATTAGTGACTTGAAAATGTTTAAGTTTAGGTACTTGAAATGAGAACTTGTCAATTGAATTTACTAAAGTGTGGTCACTTGAGTATTCAATTAGTGATGCGAAAATATTTAAAGTGAATTAGTGAGTCAAAAGCATTTAAGTGTAGTTACTTGAAAGGTGGACTTGTGTTTTGAATATAGTTAAGTGTGATCACTAGAGAAGTGAGTTAGTGAGTCGAAAATGTTTAAGTGTGGTTGCTTCAAAGGTGGACTTGTGTTTTGAATATAGTCAAGTGTGGTCACTTGAGAAGTGAGTTAGTGACTTGAAAATGTTTAAGTGTAGGTACTTGAAATGTGAACTTGTGTTTTGAATTTAGTTAAGTGTGATCACTTGAGAAGTGCATTAGTGAGTGTAGACACGTAAAATTTATTGGATCAAATTCATATAAAATTTGAATTTGATCCATATTTTATTGGGTCTAAAATTATTTTGGGCTTAAAAAAAATAATGATAAGCCTATTTATTCTTCATCAAGGTCCATCTCACTTTGAAGCCCAAACTCATCAAGTGACGTGGCATCCCAGTCAAATTCAAGACCAATGAGACACCGCCACATGTACAAATGATGTGAAAGTCTCATTTAAATTCAACAACCAATCAAGAGATGTCAAGTGTCAAAGTGACATATTTCGGCCAATCACAAGCAACTAGGCCTACCCCCTATAACTATAAATAGGGGGTAGCATAACATTCTAAAGAAGGAAAGAAAAAAGAGGACATTCTGCAAGCATTGGAGGAAGCCTCTGCATTGACTACACAGCTCTTCAACGAATTGACTAATGGAGTTCTGCCCTGAGATCAACTCGACAAGACGAAGTGCTGTCAGACAATTCCTGGAGATCCAAACACATTTCTAGGAGGCTCAAATCATCCTACACTAGAGAATCACGATGCAAAGGCCCTCGAATCATGGAAAAAATTAGGAGAGAAGAATCGAGAGATCAACGAAATTGTACTCCCAAAATTCATTTATATAAAATTATTCTTTTTGTTTATTTTATTTTTGCTTGCAGTTAATTTTTAGCGTTAACAAAAATTTATTGCGAACAAATTGGCACACCCAGTGGGACTAGTTCTGCTCTTCATCTCTTTCTCCTACAAGTCAAAGAAAATCTCATATTCAACTACTACAATGGACTTCAGAAAAATCAATGAAGTTTCGTGCAAAAAGTCTACTACTACCACGTCTATTGAGATCAAACTTGTTGGCCCCATCAATCGACGCAATCTCAATGCTTGTGCTTTGGATGGATCCCAATACTTCACCATTTTGGAGATGACAAAAAGGAGAAAATCTCAAATTTCGGCAGTAACTACAACCCCTAGGGGCAACTTTGCATCTATTTTATCAGATGAACCATCTGAAACTGGCTGCAACTTTGGAGAATCTAAAGACTTAATAAATTCTCCAACTTTAATGAAAGTCAACACCTTCATGGTTGATGCAATTGACTTGGACGAGAAGTTTTCAATGATGGAGCAAACCATTGAAGCCTTGAAGAAGTCCGTTGATTAGAAAGATCATCAAATCGTCCGACTTATGAGCAAGTTAGATCTCTACAATCCTGAAGAGTCAAATTATAATCTAACACCGCGAGAAAAAATTGATGGTGAATCTCTCATCAAGACAAGTGACAATTACTGCGATGATCGATCCGCTTCAGTAGCTACTCTAACAGTTCAACAACTGCAAGATATGATTGCAAACACCATCAAGGCACAATATGGCGGTCCATCACAAAGTTTCGTAGGATACTCAAAGTTGTCTTCTAAGTGAATCGAGGTCTTACCGATGCCAATTGGATATCAACCGCCAAAGTTTCAATAATTTGATGAAAAGGGAAATCCAAGGCAACACATCGTTCATTTTGTTGAAACTTGTAGCAATGCTAGTACACATGGCGATCTTCTTGTCTAGCAATTTGTTCGCTCCTTAAAAGGCAATGCTTTTGATTGGTACACAAACTTGGAGTCTGGATCAATTGATTGTTGGGAGCAACTAGAAAGTCAGTTCCTAAATCGTTTCTACAGTACTCGTCGTATGCTCAGCATGATGGAGTTGACAAACACAAGACAAAGTAAAGATAAGCCTGTACTGGATTGCATAAATCGTTGGCGAACATTGAGCTTTGATTACAAGGATTCAACTTTCTGAAACTTCCGCGGTTGAAGTTTGCATTCAAGGGATGCGTTGGGGCCTTGTGTATATCCTCCAAGGAATTAAGCCTCGAACTTTTGAAGAATTAGCTACGCACGCTCATGACATGGAGCTAAGTATTGCAAGTCATAGAATGACGTCACCTATTTTTAATCCTAGGAAGGAAGTCATGAAATTCGAAAACTCATATAAAAATAAAATTGGGGAATCTATGATGACAACTGTGAGTTTTACAAAGTCCCCTACAAGACAAAAGTTAAAAGAGGAAGCTCCAAAGCAATAAATGCGAGAGGTGAAAAATCAACCAACCTTGAAAGAGTTACAAGCAAGGGTATATCCTTTTCCCGACTCTGATGTTCCTGAAATTCTTAACGAGTTATTAGCTAAAGAAGTCATTGAACTTCCTAAGTCAAAGCGACCCGAATAATCAAACAAAGTTGATCATCCTAAATACTATAAATTTCACCGCATTGTTGGTCATCACACGACAAAATGCTTCATCCTGAAGGAAAAGATCATGACATTAATGCAAGAGGGAAAGATCATCATTGATGAAGGCGATACAGTTGACGCAAATCATTTTAGCGCCAAACTGCACCATATGAAAGGTTCAATTTCAAAAGCTCTACAAGCCATACACTCTGTGAAATCACCAAAAGTTGTAGAAATAATCATGCTACAATTTGGGAGCTTTGACCCATTTAGGGTTCCAGCCTTGAAGAAAACAATGGGAAAATCCATGCAAAATAACTTCTCCAATAGCAAGAAGGGTGATACTTAGACATCGATCACTTGCAAAAAATAAAATGTCAAAGGACTTCTAAACTCCAACTTTCAAAAGTCGACACAAGATCAAGTGCAAATTTGCTTCAACCAATGGGGGAAATAAATACCAAAATGAAGTGCAACAATACTCCATTACAAAGCATTGGAAGGAAAGTTACATTACAAGAATTCCTCCCCAAAATGCTCCTCGATTCACGATCCTAAACTGCAAGTCAAGACGTTTCTGGACGCACGAGCCTAAACTGCAAGTCAAAATGCTCCTTAAGGCACGAGATTAAACTGCATGTCACTCCTAGCCCGCATGAGTCTAAACTGTGAACGGCTCTAAAAAAAGTATGAAGCTTGAATGCATATTTGGAGTCCTTTGAAGATGTCGTCTTAAAGCAAAAGAATTCTACATTATCTCCCAAGCAATAAAGTCTTCTCGACAAGAAAAAGACTTGTGGTACTTTAAATATTTCTCTAGTCCGTCCTTCAACATATTGCGGAAGAAATGCGGCCCAAAACTTGAAGTAGATGATGAAATTCATGAAGTATCCAAAATCTGAGGAGAAATAGAATATCATAAGATTTAGGCTGCAACTTTAGAAAAGTACCTGATAAAATATAAAGGTTATATGTTGATGGATTTCACGCTTAACGTAGATTTGTGAGTCTACTTTCCAATCTAAAAAACGGAATCTGATTCTGATACTTCCACATCAAGATATGAAATTTATCGTGACACTGCGCAAAGCTGAAATAACCAGCTAACCAAGATTAGAAGGCTGTATTTGGAGCAATATCTGGGACGATTCGGATGCAACCTAATTGTGGTTTCCTCGTGAGACATATCTCTGTGAGTCTAATTTCCAATGCAAAAAACGGAATCTGATTCTGATACTTCCACGTCAAGATATGGAATTTATCGTGACGCTGCGCAAAGCTGAAATAACCAGCGAACCAAGATTAAAAGGCTATTTTTGGAGCAATATATGAGACGATTCGGATGAAATATAATTGTGATTTCCGTGTGAGATGTAGCTCTACGAATGTACTTTCCAATGCAAAAAATGGAACCTGATTCTGATACTTTCACGTCAGGATATGGAATTTATCGTGACGCTGCGTAAAGCTGAAATAACTAGCGAACCAAGATTAGAAAGCTGTTTTTAGAGCAATATTTGTACGATTCGGATGCCATGTGATTGCGATTCCCGCGTAAGATGTAGCACTATGAGTCTAGTTTCTAACGCAAAAAAAATGTCTCCTGATTTTGATACTCCTACATCAAAATACAGAATTTATCGTGACGTTGCGCAAAACTGATAAAATAGGACATTGAATTCCATTTTTTATGAATAAAACAACTCATATTTTTGTTCTCCCATTGCAGAATAAATATTTTTGTGGACGTGTGCCTAGTACTTGCTCACCAAAGTCAGAAAAGACTACTCCCTGTGTTAATATTATCAAGCTGGATGGCACCACGTACGTGCTTCTTGAAAAGAATGGGATGCTCTCACTCGAGGCCTCTTTATCACTGAGCCCCACGGATGAGATGCACCACATGCTTGCTTTGCAACGATGGATTGCAGACACTCAAAACTTCATCATCACAAGATCGCAAGAATGACACCAAGTACATGCTCACTGAAGTTAAAATGGAAAACTTTCAGCGTCGTCAAGGATAAAATCAGATCATTCCAAGTCACTTTCTTATCAAGCAGTAAAGAAGTAGTGCACTAAGTGGTTCAACATCAATCATGTCGACTTTTTTGTTCTGACATCAAAACCATTTGCATAAACCTGCACAAAAAAATGAAGATATAACACATATACAGTGTTGATCGGATAAAGCTTCTCGGTTTTATGCGGATTGATGTCAACTACGTGAAACTTCAATCTGGCAATAGGTGTTGGTACCAAAGGCATGATGCTTCTATTTGGCATGATCAACATTGGGAGAAACACATCAGTTTAGTTCAACATGGCTGATGAAATTTGGTTTTCAACCATTGATCTTCTATCCCGAGATGCAAGGAGTTTTCTATGCCAAGATTTAAGGAAATAGGCATAAATTTTCTTGCCAAGAATAGAAAAGAGTTGCTACGAGTGTCCATTTTCAAGCCGTGATAGGGAATATTGCTCGCCAAATCCGCGATAAAATGGGTGAAGCACCTAGTTGTTGCTCATTAAAAAACTGTGACTCAAAAAATGAGGACCACTACAAACAAATCGTTGGTTGCTTTGGCGAAGACTTTCATGACATGAAAGTTCATGGAGGAAACTTTATTTAGACCACTCGCAAGCATTAGTCTAACTAGGATGCACCGATGAGAAACAAATACCTTTGAGGTCACGAGAATGAAAACATATTCATGAGTACTTCAAGTCTCGCTGCCAAGTTTCGGCAAGCCTACACGTCGACCAACCTTGAAGTAGGGGGCATCTGTAGACACGTAAAATTTATTGGATCAAATTCATATAAAATTTAAATTTGATCCATATTTTATTGGGTCTAAAATTATTTTGGGCTTAAAAAAATAATGATAAGCTTATTTTATTCCTCATCAAGGTCCATCTCACTTTGAAGCCCAAACTCATCAAGTGACGTGGCATCTCAGTCAAATCCAAGACCAATGAGACGCTGCCACATGTACAAATAATGTGAAAGTCTCATTTAAATTCAACAACCAATCAGAAGACGCCAAGTGTCAAAGTGACATGTTTCGGCCAATCACAAGGAACTAGGCCTACCCCCTATAACTATAAATAGAGGGTAACATAACATTCTAAAGAAGGAAAGAAAAAAGAGGACATTCTGCAAGCATTGGAGGAAGCCTCTGCATTGACTACACAGCTCTTCAACGAATTGACTAACGGAGTTCTGCCCGGAGATCAACTCGTCAGACAATTCCTGGAGATCCAAACATATTTCTAGGAGGCTCAAATCATCCTACATTCGAGAATCACGCTGCAAAGGCCTTCGAATCATGGAAAAACTTTGGAGAGAAGAATCGAGAGAACAACGGAATTGTACCCGCAAAATACATTTATATAAAATTATTCTTTTTTTATTTTATTTTTGCTTGCAGTTAATTTTCAGGGTTAACGAAAATTTGTTGCGAACAGTGAGTCAAAAATGTTTAAGTGGAGTTACTTGAAAGGTAGACTTGTGTTTTGAATATAGTTAAGTGTGGTTACTAGAGAAGTGAGTTAGTGACTTGAAAATGTTTAAGTGTAGGTACTTGAAATGTGAACTTGTGTTTTGAATTTAGTTAAGTGTGATCACTTGAGAAGTGCATTAGTGAGTCGAAAATGTTTAAGTGTAGTTACTTGAAAGGTGGACTTGTGTTTTGAATATAGTTAAGTGTGGTCACTAGAGAAGTGAGTTAGTTAGTCGAAAATTTAAGTGTAGGTACTTGAAAGGTGAACTTGTGTTTTGAATATAGTTAAGTGTGGTCACTTGAGAAGTGCATTAGTGAGTCGAAAATATTTAAGTGTAGTTACTTGAAAGGTGGACTTGTGTTTTGAATATAGTCAAGTGTGGTCACTTGAGAAGTGAGTTAGTGACTTGAAAATGTTTAAGTGTAGGTACTTGAAATGTGAACTTGTGTTTTGAATTTAGTTAAGTGTGGTCACTTGAGAAGTGCATTAGTGAGTCGAAAATGTTTAAGTGTAGTTACTTGAAAGGTGGACTTGTGTTTTGAATATAGTCAAGTGTGGTCACTAGAGAAGTGAGTTAGTTAGTCGAAAATTTAAGTGTAGGTACTTGAAATGTGAACTTGTATTTTGAATTTAGTTAAGTGTGGTCACTTGAGAAGTGCATTAGTGAGTCGAAAATGTTTAAGTGTTGTTACTTGAAAGGTGGACTTGTGTTTTGAATTAAGTTTAGTTTGGTAACTTGCGAAGTGAATTAGTGACTTGAAAATGTTTAGATGTTAGGTACTTGAAATGTGAACTTTTCATTTTGAATTTAGTTTAGTTAGGTAACTTGTGAAGTGACTTAGTGACTTGAAATGTTTAAGTGTAATTACTTGAATTATGGATTAGTGACTTTTGTTTTGAATTTAGGTACTTGAAATGTGAACTTGCGTTTTGATTTTAGTAAAGTGTGGTCACTTGAGAAGTGAATTAGTGATTTCAAAATATTTAAGTGTAGGTACTTGAAACGTGAACTTTTCATTTTGAATTAATTTTACTTTGGTAACTTGTGAAGTGAATTGGTGACTTGAAAATGTCACGACCCGAGCCAAGGCCCTGGCCGCGATGGGCATCCCGAACCACGAAGGCCCGAGAAACTCCTGTCTCTGCCCAACCCACTAGTGATATTGTCCGCTTTGGGCCCAGGCCCTCACGGCTTTAAAACGCGTCACTAGGGAGAAAGGCTTTCTTACTTATATACCCAGCATCCCTCCTGTTTTTTGCCGATATGGGAATCCTTCCTAAGTTGGGGTGTTACATACACCCCACTTATGGACTTAGCGTCTTCGCTGAGGTTTGCCTCACCGAATGGGATTTGCCTAGACTCAGGACTGAGGTTTGCCCCGCCTTACCGGGATTTGCCTACACTCAGTTTGAACTCTGGCCCACATCGACAGAGCTGACACAGGAGCGGCTCTGATACCATTCTGTGACGACCCGAGCCAAGGCCCTGACCGCGATGGGCATCCCGAACCACAAAGGCCCGAGAGACCCCTGTCTCTGCCCAACCCACTGGTGATATTGTCCGCTTTGAGCCCAGACCTGCACGGTTTTAAAACGCATCACTAGGGAGAAAGACTTCCTTACTTATATACCCAACATTCCTCCTGTGTTTTGCCGATGTGGGACTCCTTCCTAAGTTGGGGTGTTACATATGTTTAGGTGTAGGTATTTGAAATGTGAACTTTTGTGACTTGAACAGTGAGTTCTAGTTTTTAGTCTTTTGTATGTTTTATAGTTTGGATTTGGAACCTCTGATAAATTTTATAAATAATTTGATTTTTAATGTTTGTATTCTTATGTTGGTTGGTTGATTGTATATTAAATGATTGGTGGGCTAAATTGTAAATAATTTGATTTGATTTTTAAAGTTTGTAAATGATTGGTGGACTGTATTGTAAATAATTTAATTTTTAATGTTTGTATTTTGAAAAATTTTAATATTTTTTTAAAAAAATTATCAAAAAAATCCACCACATGTGGTCGGTTTTTCTGAATTTTTTTACAAAAAACCGACCACATGTGGTCGGTTTTCTTTTAAAATTAATTAATTAATTTAATAAAAACCGACCACAAGTGGTCGGTTTTTCTTATAAATTAATTAATTAATTTAATGAAAATCGACCACATGTGGTCGGTTTTTATAAAATTAATTTTAAATGAAAATCGACCACTTGTGGTCGATTTTTTAAAAATGAATTAATTATTTTTTAAAAAAAATGACCACTTGTGGTCGGTTTATTTTGAATATTTTTAAAATCATTTTTTTCTATTTTAATAAAATAGTAATGAATTTTAAATATATACATATATATTTTAAAAATCCGACCACACGTGGTCGGTTTTTAAAAAGCTACCACAGTTTTACTGACCACACACTTTAGTCGGTTTTGTGATCGAAAATTGAGGAAAACCGACCACTTGTAGTCAATTTTTGTGGTCGATTTTTCTTTTTTTTTAATAGTGCCAAAAGAAAATACACCGACGGTACACCAAACTTAACAAATTGGAGCATTCAAATAATGTTGACCAAATATCTCATAATGATAGGGTGGTTGAGAGGTATTCACCCTTAATCGTAGATCTCTAATTTAAGTTATGAATATATATAAAAAAAATGTTTTTTTGAGAGCATCATATTCAAAAATAACCCTGCAATGTGCAAATTTAGATCAATTAAGTTTCAATATAAATATTAAACACTAAGTCAAAATTTTTGAAAAGATAATATTGTTGATCAATTTTGTCTACAAAGTTCACAAATAACTCACGTCTCAACTAAAAAAGATATATAGTGATGAAAAGAGTAACACAATAATGTGAACTTGTGCATGCCAATTACACAAAATGGGAAAGAAAACTCCCTTTTGACCTTTCCATTTTGAGATAATAATATGGGAATATTGGTTACATGTTTGAACAGGTTCTTCTTATGTGACATTCTTTTTTAGTCAATCTCAAAAAAAAAAAAAAAAAAGTGTTTGTTTATATTGAGCAATAATTAAAATTTAAAATTCTAATGATTTGTAGTCACATATTTTCATAACTTATTTTAGATCACCATAAAATTTTAAAAATCTTCCTTTGTTTTTATTTGTTGAGAAAAGGATAGTAAAAAATATACACAATCCAATTAATACTATATTTTACACCTATATATGATGTTATATTTTTAGTTTACAGCTTGCTGGAGTGTTGTTCTATAATTTTATGCAATAATATATGCGAAGTATTAATATTAAACACACATATGAATTAATGTATTTTATCTTGTACAAAAGCACATACTATCATATGAAAATGTAGTTATTATGTTGTACAAAATTCATGTATATATAACACATTGCTAGCTATAAATGTAAATTAAAGATGAAATTCTTCTGAATTTTCCAGTTACAAGATTGTTCAATATGACTTAAATTATGTAGATTATTTTCAATAAATATAAAAAGGCATTTAATAAAAAATTCTCACTATCCTGGTTAAGAATTCGAACTAAATTCTTTAAGTTTGTTCAACATAATAATGAGTTATCTTTTTAATATAATTTTCACCACCAAAATCTCACAAAATCAATATTCTAACTACAATTCAGGCAGGCTCCGGAACATTACAAAAGATTGAGTTCATCAACTAGTAAATAATTTATTTATTTTTAAATGAGAAAAACGATCTTCCTAGTGGAATTAAATAAAATAAGTTTTACAAGTTGTATTCGAATATTGATTGTATTCTCTCTATTCTCCAACAGCCTCATCTTCACCCCATATCCACCACCCCACATTTCTCCACATTCCTATGTTCCATAATATTTATCCAAATTATATAAATATTTTTTAAATAATATTTTTTTACTTGTGTATCAAACATGAAATAAATAAATAAATAAACTAAAAAATATCTTTGAAAGAAAGTTTTTTCATGAGAACATTTTCCTTCATGCAGAACACATGCACCGTCCCTCATTGCTAAAATTTTAGTTTCCTAGAAGCAAACTCAGAACTAGTTGGCTTCTTTTCTATCATCCAAAGCTCATCATTCACATAAGAATTAAAAATGCCATCCCTAGCCAAACATACATCTCTGAATTGAATACTTCACCAAAAAATGTGCCACTATTTAATTGTTTTATCTAATTCCTTCCACTATTTAGGAAGAAATATATAAACTGCTAGTTATCACTCATGTTATAAGAAGACTAAATGGTGCATTTGGTTAAAGATTCAGTTTCGCACTAAATACATTTGTTCTTTCATTTTTTAGTGGTGCATCCGTATTTTAGAAATCTTAGAATCGGCCCTCAGAGTCCCACAAGTGAGACGATCAGGAGAATGTAAAGTATTTACAGACCTTACTAGTTAATAATGACCCCTCTACCTTGTCAAGGTAGAATCTCATTTTCAAAATACCGTCGACTCAAAAGATGGCGGCCTCTCATTTGATCAGCTGTCAAACAGCGAATTAAGACTGATTGCACGAATGGTTGGTCAAATATTCTTGAGATTGTGGTCAGTCTCGCTTTCTTTTTAGTTACCGTCCCTATCGATGATCGATCCCATTCAAAAAAATGCACTAAGTGTAGTATTTTTGATGGCGTACACGACTTATTAACATTGTTCTCCACCTACCTTTGAACACGCCTTCTATTTAATTAGTAAAGTTGCGTTATTATAAAAATAAATGTTTTGTATGTAAAGTCAATTATTTTAGAAGAAGATCTTCATTAGTAGTAAATTTTCTAAAACAGTGTTTTGTATGTAAAGTCAATCATATCAGAAGATTTATTAGTAACTTTCTAAAACTGTGAGATTTCATTTAAGTCCCATTTGTTCATATAACTGTTTTCTTTTGTTTAAGAAAGTATTTTTTTTGAAATTGTTTGATTTATGTTGAACTCATGACACTTTAATATTATTTTTTTATGTATGTTCTAAAACAACTTCAATTCCTTAATCACATTAAATCTATGTCCAACTATTTATTTAGTATAAAAATGAATAAGATAGGTTACTTGCTATACCATATATAAATCTAATAGGAGATAGGGTGTAAAAATTATTAAGACTAACTATGTATATATATATATATGGGTGTGTATAAGTTAAGCTCATAATAATTTTATATATATATATATATATATATATATGCTAATAAGTTTTTTTGTTCAGTTTTAAAAATACTTTTCTAATCATTGTCCTGAAATAACTGTCATTTTCTACAAGTCCTATGAATAGCTAATCCTCACTGAATGGTTGTAAATTAAAGGTGAGTTACACTATGACGTATTAATCTAATCATTAATCCAACTATGTGGGAAAATCAAACATGAGGATTTTTTGGTCATCATTGAAGCAAAACTAATTACTGTAAATCTATTCTATGGGTGTCAAATGGGCCGGGTCGGGCCAACCTGAAACCGGCCCTTCTATTTTAATCGGGTTGAGGGTCGGTTAAGGGCTGGTTCTGATGCTAGCCGGGCCGGGCCAAACAGTAAAAAAATTAAAATTCATCCTAACCCGGCCCACTTAACTCAATCCGGTCAAACCCACCAAAACCCGGTCAAACCCGTTTAAAAAATAAATAAAAAATCCAATATACACTATATACACTCCAATATACAATATATATTTTTTAAAAAATATATAAACAATTACACATATATACGTACCATTCAATATATAATTATATATGACTATACGTACTACTTTAAATAAAACATATACTATAATAGTATAATATATATATGTACACTACAATATATATATATATATATATATATATATATTTATATACTAATTTATAAAACATATACACATGTATACGTTAAATATATACTACTTTAGAAGATATATACACATATATATGCACCATTCAATATATATGTACTACTTTAAATAAAATATATACTACAATATACATATATATATATACAACAATATGTATATATATATAGTTACATACTAATTTATAAAACATATACACTTGTATACGTTAAAGATATACGTCTATAGAAGATATATACACATATATACGCACCATTCAATATATATGTACTACTTTAAATAAAGTACATACTACAATATATATATATATATATATATATATATATGTATATATACACTTACATACTAATTTATAAAACATATACACTTGTATACGTTAAATGTATACTACTTTAGAAGATATATACACATATATACGCACCATTCAATATATATGTACTGCTTTAAATAAAATATATACTACAATATACATATATATATACAACAATATATATATATATAGTTACATACTAATTTATAGAACATATACATGTGTATACGTTAAAGATATACGTCTATAGAAGATATATACACATATATACACAACATTCAATAATATGTACTACTTTAAATAAAGTATATACTACAATATATATATATGCTACTATATATATATATATATACTTATATACTAATTTATAAAACATATACACTTGTATACGTTAAAGATATACGTCTATAGAAGATATAAACACATATATACGCTCCATTCAATATATATGTACTACTTTAAATAAAGTATATACAACAATATATATATATATGTGTGTGTGTGATAGTTAATTAATAATATATTAAAAGTAAGTTTTTAATTTAAACTAGAAATTCATTTTAAATCATTTTAAATCAATATATAGGTACTACTTTAAATAAAATATATACTACAATATATATGTATATACTATGTATGTATATATATATATATATATATAGTTATATACTAATTTATAAAACATATACACTTGTAGACGTTAAATATATACGTCTATAGAAGATATATACACATATATACGCACCATTCAATATGTATGTACTACTTTAAATAAAATATATACTACAATATACATATATATGTATTACAATGTATAGATGGTTATATTATACTAATTTATTAAACATATATACTTGTATACGTTAAATATATACATCTATATAAGATATATACACATATATACGCACCATTCAATATATATGTCATACGTTAAATAAAATATATACTAAAATATACATATATATATATATACTACAATATGTATATATATATATATATAGTTATATACTAATTTGTAAAACATATACACTTGTATACGTTAAATATATACGTCTAGAGAAGATATATAACATATATACACAACATTCAAAATATATGTACTACTTTAAATAAAATATATACTACAATATACATATATATATACTACAATATGTATATATATATAGTTATATACTAATTTGTAAAACATATACACTTGTATACATTAAATATATACATCTGTAGAAGATATATACACATATATACACACCATTCAATATATATGTACTATTTTAAATAAAATATATACTACAATATACATATATATATATACTGCAATATACATATATATATACTGCAATATGTATATATATATAGTTATATACTAATTTGTAAAACATATACACTTGTATATGTTAAATATATACGTCTAAAGAAGATATATACACATATATACACTTCTATGGAAGATATCCAATTTATAAAACATATACACATGTATACGTTAAATATACACTTCTATAGAAGATATATACACGTTTATACGCACCATTCAATGTATATATATTACTACTTATAAAATATACTACATTATATATACATTACAATATATATAGATATACTTATATACTAATTTATACAACATATACACATGTATACGTTAAATATACACTTCTATAGAAGATATATGCACAAATATACAAAACATATGTTACTTAATATAATAAATTAATAATATTTGGTAGTAAATTAATAATATATTAGAAGTAAGTTTTTAATTTAAAGTAGAAAACTAGAAATTCAATTTAAAATTTTAAATCGTTAAATGAAAAAATATAAAAAGCAAGGACTAAGGAGTGAATGAATTTGGGGAATTTTATTGATTGCAAAATGATCCAAAATTTATAATTTACATGAATGAAAAATCTATAAATTATGCATCATTTTTTCCAACTCATGCATGTTAATATTAATGGGAACTTGCATAGGATACTCGAAGTCAACGGGGGCAAAACCATGCATTGGACTTGATTCTGCTGAGTTCTCCCGTGAAGTCATAATTTCTTCAAGTTTCAGCTCGTCGCTCGGCTCCGGTTCCATTCCTTGGTTTCTTCTTTCCGCTCTAATCCAATCTCTGAGGCAAACTAGAACATTCATTGCATTGTTTCCCAATGAGTGTCGGTTGTCTCCAAGCTGCTGTTGTCCCTGACTAAAAACGCTCTCTGATGCAACGGTTGACATTGGAACATTCAAGATATCTCTAGATAATCTTAAAAGAACAGGATATTGTGTTTCATTACTCCTCCACCAATCCAACGTGTTGATCCGTCGTCTGCGATCCTCTGGTGCCGTCCGAAGATAATATTTCAGCTCTTCCCGATAAGTTGATGTGTAAGTTCTCTCATCAACACTGTTCCAACAATTTAAATCTTAAAACGAATCAGAAAAAATACTATGTGCTGGCCTTTTAGAAGATGATGGCTCCTCGAGAGGATGAGGAGCGACAGTTGGAGTGATATTTGTAGGTACGGCTAAATCAAATAAATCAGCATAGTGATTATATAATTTTTCTATGTAATCCTTTGCATCAGCCGTAGCCGTCCACAAATCATGTTGTACTTGTTCAGAATCATGGTTAGTATTTATTTCTAAGTTAGTATAAATAAGAGTACTAAAGTGACACATATTATTATATTTCATGCACGGATTTAGCATAGCATCAACCAAGTAAATAGGGGGAATCGGAAAAAAATATTTTTTAAATTTCATAAACATGGCGCCAACAGCTTCTTTATAACCTTCTTTATTTTTATATTCTTTGAGCAAACCAGAAATATCGGCTATATATGCCAAAATATTACAAACAGTAGGATAATAAGCACCGGAAAATTCAACCGTAGCTACATAAAATTTTTCTAAAAACTTAACAAGATCATTAATTACAACCCAATCAGAATTATGCAGCATGCAATCAGCAGAATCAGCAAATGAACCGCAATGTTGGTTAAAAGCTAGTGTAATAGGAATTCTATATTTATAACAAGTTTTTAAAAATTCATACGTAGAATTCCATCTAGTATCAATTTCCCCAGACATCAAAATCGGTGTAAGTCTATTTTCTTGACATTTAACTTTAAATTCTCTAATTCTCGATCTACGATTATTTCCTTGAATAAAACCAACAACAAGGCGAATTTTTTCAATATAAAACTCAAAAAACTCAAGACCATCTTTTACAATTAAATTATATATATGACATGCACACTTAATATGAAAAATTTCAGGCAAGGGCGGAGATAACGTAGATTTTAATTTTTTTTATAGCAGTGTTGTTGTTAGAAGCATTATCAAAAGCAATACATAAAATTTTATTTTCGATACCATAATATCCGGTAATTTTAACAATAGAATCAGCAATAAATTGTCCAGTATGTTTACGATCTTCATCATATAAAAAAGCAAGAATACGTTTTTGCATCATGAAATTACTATCCATCCAATGACAAGTAACGGTTAAATAATCATTTTTATTTACAGCACAACCAAGATCAGAAGTTAAGGACAATCTACATTGAATATTTTTAACAATGTTGATAAATAAAAATAATATTGTGAATGAAGTCTAAAAATATCAGACCGACAAGTAGTTCTAGGAATACCGTTAAACATAGGTTTATAAATTGCTTGTATATAACGAATAAAGGCATCAGAAGAAGGAAAATTAAAAGGCAAACAACCCACAACTACCATTTTAGCTATTTCTTCCCGGTCCCTCAATTTATTATACTTCTTCGCTACGTGACCGGTTGCTGCGTCCATTCTAGTTTGCGTTGGCCCACCAACATCCCCACCACCTTGTGCAATATTTAACTCTCTTTTGTGATCTTCAGCTATATGTCTCATTAACGTACCCGTACCCCCTTACTTGCCTCCACTTCTATGCTTATATATTTGTTGACAAATATTGCATTGCACCTCAATATTTGATATACGTTCAAAAAATTGCCATGCAATACTAGTTCTTTTACGAGGTCTTGGGGCACTGGGAGGACGGGGAGGGAGATTAACCGATTCAGATCTAACGTTAGCATATCCTACTGCGGGTGTCTCAGCAATATTTGCATTATCTTTGTCTAAATTAACCGCATCTACTTCATTTTCTTCTTCTATACCGTAATTTTCCTGAGCTTCTACATAATCCATATCTTGAGCACCTACACTTATTTCTTCCTCAAAAGGTGTACCAAGCGGTACCGGAGGCGAACGGGTATATCTACTACTTGAACTACCTCTACCGCTAGTAATTCGCTTTTTACTACCACTACCGCTTCCGGGACAAAAAATTTTAACACCTTTAGTAGCAAGGTTTCTTAATTTATCCATAATATAAATTAAATTAAACTAAAAATATTCAAAATACACAAATATAATAAAATTAAATATTAAATAATTAATACAATAAATAAAAATTAAACGTAAGAGATGGAACGACAATACCAAATTTTGGAAGTATCCGAAGATTGCGACTTTAGAAACTTCCACTCGTACTTTGTAAACGAAAAATTAAAAAATTAAAGTGAACACTTTAAGAAATTAAATATATTGAATATTTGAGAATTGAGAATTGAGATTTGAGAGAGAATGAGATTTGAGAGAGTGAAAAATGATTTGAAGTTGTAGGGTATTTATAGAATTTTTTTTGGGATTAAAAATATTTTTTAAAGTTATTTTTTTTTTCTTTTAATAAATGGGCCCAAACTAGCCGTTTGGACCCAAAAACGGCTAGTTTGGCCCAAAATCCCTTTTTTTTTTTTAATAAAAAGGTATCCGAGCCGGGCCGGGCTGGTTAACTGGCGGGCCTGGACAGGGCTTGGTCTGGGCCGGGTTAGCCGGGCCTATTTTAAAAAAATAACCGGCCTGGGACCCGGAACCCTAAAGCCCTAGGGTTTACCGGGCCGGGTCAAATCGGGCCGGGTTAGTTACAAGGGCCGGGTTGGGCCGGGTCGACCCGACCCACTTGACACCCATAATCTATTCTCTCCTTTTATCGATGCGAATTCAACATGACATGAAAAAGGTCACTCGTAAATTCTTTATATTGTCATATTAAATTGATCTACAACAAGAAGTAATTCTTCATAAGAAATTACAATAATATTTTGTTTTAAGTTAGAGAAAATGGTCAAAACCTTCCAACCTTTACCCAAAATCTCAACTACGCACTTAACCTTTAAAGGTGACCTATTATTCCCTGAACTATTTTAAAGTAGAATTATTATCCCCCTGAACTATTTTAAAGTGGAAATATTACCTCTCGAAAACTGACAACCAGTCATTTGGAATGTGGTGTGATGCACGTGCTATCACGTCATTTTTTTTTACTCTAAAACAATTAATTATTTAACTTTATTATTTTCTTTTTTCTTTCCCATTTTCCATTTTGCTCCATTTTCTTCTTCAACCAATTTCATCTTCTTGGGTCAAATATAGAATTCTTGGGAAAAAAAATGGCGGATTAATGAAGTTCTTGAATGGCGGGTTAATGAAGTTCTTGAATGGCGTTTTAATGAAGTTCTTGAACCCAATTTCATCTCTTTTTGCTCAAGATCTCCATTAATAGCGAATTCTTCCCCATTGTGGAAATTCAAAGCTTTGAGTTCGCCATTAATGGCGGATCTTGAGCAAAAATAGAGAAAATAAAAAAAATGGGTTGAAAATTATACGTGGGTTATGTTAAAAATTATATATGGCATTGTGGAAATTCGAAGCTTTGAACTCGCCATTAATGACGATCTTGAGCAAAAAGAGAGGAAATCGAAGTTGTTGAATTTTTTCAAGTTTTTTGAATCGGAGTTCCCCAACTTCTTCATTCAAGAATTCATTAATCGGAGAAATCTTATTGTTTCCTTAGTTCAAGTGTTTCTTGATTTCGGTTTCGGAGCAAAAAGGATTTCTTGGTTTCGGAGAAATCCACTAATGAGGAAGATGAAGAACTCCATTAATGAGTTCTTGAATTTTTTTTTGTAAAAGAGAAGAAGAAGACATGACGTGGCAATTAAAATTCATTAAGAAAAAGTAATAATTAAAATATTTATTATATTATTAAAAATAATGACGTGGCAATAAAAAAATAAAGAATTTAAAGTGAAATAGGGTCAACTGATGCGCTCATGGGCGAGTGTAGTCACGTCCAGTGACAGATCAGCAACTGGGAGTAATAAATTCGGTAAAAATAAATTTAGAGGGTAATAGGTCACTTTTAAAGGTTGAGTGTGTAGTTGAGATTTCGACTAAAGGTCGGGGGGTAATAGACCATTTTCTCTATAAGTTATAAGAGTCAAATATTTTTTGAAACTGAACTTTCATATTAGGTTAGTATATTATTTGTACGTTCTCTATTATTTTGCTATCACAACAAAAAGATATCGAGACAAATAATGGCACCATTAATATAAAAAGATTTGAACGTATAAACTTAATCATCAACCAAGATTAATGATGATAAGAGACAGACACACACTATTCCAACTATAGTACAAAAGGAGAAAGAAAACTCCCTTATGACCATTCCATTTATTGATAACTTGGTGACTCAATAATCTTGACTTGAGCACAACATCATGGGATTACTGCTAACTTTTTTTTTGTTGAGTTATGATGGATGTTCATGTACACGTGTTGAAAAATGATGAAGAAAGATATATTTTCTATCAAGCGATTTATACGAATCACTTATTTCTCTTTTATTCATATAATTCCGTATTTCAAAATAAATGTTTGTTTGTGAATTGTGTCCACATGCATGCATGGACTATTTCATCAGTCAACAATTTTAGTACTTCCTAGTGCCGTTCACGACATATACTACTTTAAAATACACAAGACAAACTACTAGGTCTTTGTTTGTTTTTTTTTCCTTAACGAGCAAGTAATAAAGGATAAAATGAGAAAAAGTCGCTTAAATTTTGAGATTTTCTTAATGAATGGTAACGTACACGTAGATATACTAGTCTATAGGCAAGAAAACATGAGTGAAGGTGTTCAAATTGGGGCGAGAGATAGATCTAAAATCACATGAAAAAAAATCAACTTAAAAGACCTTCAATCTGTTGCAATTAATGTGTATATATAGCATTATAGCGGAAGATAGAATATAATAGAAGAGAAAAAGAATTATACAGACAATTTATAGCAATTAGCTAGTTGGCTTTTTGTATGGTGATACGTACGTACATTACTTTAGGTTCGATGCTTTTTAAGAGTCTTTTACAACGTGTTTGGCAAATTAGTTGTTAAAATCAGCTTATTTTGATAAGCACATCAAATTTAAGTAATTCTTGAAAAAGTGCTTCAAGAAAATATTAGACTAACATAAATTTGAGTGAAATCGTAATTAGTGAAGATTCATATAGCTAATCCAATTCGATTGTTATTGTGATTTTCTGTAAGTACTATGAATATGTAGTCCAACTGAATGGCACTAAAAGTGTGGCTGTAAAGCAAATATTATTAGTCCAACATTGTGAGAGCTAGAAGACATTAGATATTTTGTGGGGTGTCATTCATGCACAATCAAGAACATGTATTTTCCCCCCCTAAATTGTTTTAATTCTTTTTAGGCATGAAAATGATTTATGTTTATTTAGGGTGATGTATTCAATTCATAGATGTATGTTTGGCTTGGGATGGCATTCTTATGTGAATGATGAGCTTTGGATGATAGAAAAGAAGCCAACTAGTTCTGAGTTTGCTTCTAGGAAACTAAAATTTTAGCAATAAGGGTGCATGTGTTCGGCAGGAAGGAAAATGTTTTTATGAAAGACCTTTATTGAAAGATATTTTTCAGTCTACTTATTATTTTATGTCCGCACTACAAAAATGAGTATAATTGCGGGGGTTTATTTACGGGGGT
Source organism: Capsicum pubescens (assembly GCA_030864215.1). NCBI lineage: Eukaryota > Viridiplantae > Streptophyta > Magnoliopsida > Solanales > Solanaceae > Capsicum > Capsicum pubescens. The sequence continues at coordinate 385,090,089 of CM061548.1, forward strand.
TATTTTAATCCCTACAAAATTATATTAAATGCGAGAGTTAAAAATCCGTCGCTAAAAATTATATAATTTGCAGGGGGTTTAACCTCCGCTATACATAAAAAAAAAATACCGTAAAAAATTATATAATTTGCGGGGCTTTTAACACCCGCTGTCCATCCTAAAAAATACAGCTCCAAATTATATAATTTGCGGGGGTTTTAACCCCCGCTATCCTTAAAAAAAAATACTGCAGTATTTCCCTTTTTTTTCCCCTAAAGCATTTGTCTCTCTCTCACTTTCCCCAAAAGCATTTATCTCTCTCTCTCACTTTCCCAAAATCAACATTCTGCACTTCCAACTTTCATCTATAGAAACATCTCTCTTTACAAGCCGTACTTCTCAAATACTCTGTTATTGGACTTCCACTAATGCTGAAGAAATCATCAAGGCTTTTAATACAGGTAAAGTTTCTTCATTTGACCTTTCCATTCTATATGATTTATAGCTGAATTAAAAAACAGTACTCCTCATAGATTCGACACTACTAAAAAAAAAGGAGAAAATCGACCATGTGTGATCGATTTTTCTCAAAAATCGATCAAAAAATCGATCAAAATGTGTGATCGGTAAAGTTGTAGTAATTTTTTAAAAACCGACCACAAGTGATCGATTTTTGTAAATATATATATATATATATATATATATATATTTTATTTATTTTTTAAAAATTCATTATTATTTTATTAAAATTGAAAAAAAATAATTTTAGGAAAAAAAAACGACCTCAAGTGGTCGATTTTTAAATTAATTAATTAATTAATTTATTAAAAAACCAACCACTTGTAGTCGATTTTTCTAGAAATTTTTTTAAAAAATAAAAATCAAAACCCAAATACAGCATGCAACAACAACAATGCAATACAACAGTATCAAATCAAATACATCAACAATAACAACCAAAAACCTAAATGTAAATACTTTCAAAAGTGTACAAGACATACAAAATGTCCAACAAAGGTGAGTGTGAAAATACTACAACAATAGTTTCATACAACAAAATGTCTAAATTCAAAGTACAACACATACAAAAATAAAAAAACTAAAAGTCATCATCATCGAATTCGTCCTCGTCTTCCATATCATCATCCGTGCTGAAATCATCCAGGGGGCCTAGACCTTTTGCCACCCGAACTGCATCACCAGGACACAGAGGAATAACCCCCGCAGTCCTAATGAAAGAGCTCAACTGATGCTTCAGCTTCTTGAATTGTGATGTTGTTGCCTTCTCCGTTTTCTTCTGCTTCTCTCTCTATTTAGCAAGCTCTTCAGCGAGTTAAGAAACCATATTTTGTAGTCTGTCAATCGTTTCTCTATCAACTGAAGAGCTAGAGTAAGAAGGGCTGGACGAACACCTAACATTATCGCCAAAACAGTTTTTGTGGTATCCGATCAAATGGCCTCTATTTGCAGGACCCACAACTTTTGCCCATAACTCCTCCTCTACATGTTGGGGTATTGGGTCACCCTGACTTTCAGGAGGCTGACTACTACGATACGCACCAACAAGACGCATATATTCGTCCTATATTCAAAGTAAAGTTAATACTAAAAGTCAAAAAATATTAAAGTAGTTATAGTTGAATAGTATCT